>JBBVQN010000025.1:0-600000 GCA_038993655.1 Talaromyces verruculosus | reverse complement strand
GAGTGAAATGTTGTGGCTATCTGGAGAGGCAGGCTTTGGCAAGTCCATTCTGCTTGCCACGGTGGTAGAGAGACTACAAACTGAATTTGAAGACAGTAACGATACCCTCATCCATTATTTCTATTGCAGAACGGGAAATGACAATACGCAACTTGGAAGCAATATTCTTGGGAACATATTGTTCCAGCTCTACCGAGCCTCAACAAACTCTCCACAACTTTTGGAGCAGTGCAATAACCTGTTCAAGGATGACGATAAGCAAGCGCGTACTGTGAATAAGGCGCAAACCTCTCAATCTGGTGCTACTGATCACGCCGCTATGTACATCAAGATGGGTGGCATTATACGAAAGACTATCTATCTTGTCATAGATGCGCTCGATGAATGCAGCGATGGAGTCGTTGAGCTGTGTAACAAGCTGCAGTCACTGCTTGGAGGTGAAAACTTCACACTAAAGCTCTTGGTATCTAGTCGACCAGACTCGAGTATCACAGCGGCGTTGGAGGAAGTCTGTGAGGAGATCCAAATGAAGGAATACAACGGACCGGACATCGAGCTTAAAGTTCGAAAAGAGCTCATCAAAATTCCCGGTCTTTCCAATAGCGAGCAGGAGTACGCAATCGACAAGATTACAAAAAAGGCCGAAGGTGAATTCAGTTATGTTGATACGGCAATCAACATCCTGCGAGAGCCGTGGCGGAGAACCGCCGGCGGACAGCGCTCCCTGGAGGATGTTCTCGAAAATCTCCCTCCCGGGATGCACGGTTCCTACGACCTGATGTTCAAGCAAGTTAGTCCAACTTATGTTGAGCTGACCAAAACGTTCTTAAACTGGGCGCTTCTGACGGAGGGCGAGATCACTGTGCAAGAGGTCGTGGATGATTATAATGATGCCTTCAGCAATTCTATTTATATACCGTACAGCTCTGAAAAGTCTCAACAGGAGACCCTTGCTGACCAGTTAGACAAGGCTGTGGGGCGATTTCTTGAGATTGATAGGAAATCAGAACCATGGACTATCAAGCTACGTCACGCCTCTGTGAAAGACTACTTCCTAGAAGATAATGCCCCAGAGCACCAAGAGTCGGCTAACTCTCTACTGTGTCTGTGCGCAAAGTGTGGTGTTGATATGCAAGAAAATGTCCATTTCAAGGTGTACAAACGTGAAGGGCACCTAGAAATGGCCGTGACTTTGCGTACGTCTTCTGCATGCGGAAGGGCATGGGGCTTTGCATGAGAAATACTAATGCTTTGGTAGTTCGTCACCTCAATTCCACACTTTTTCAACGGGTTTTTCTGGATATGGAAGACGGAGTGTCAAATGATAGTGACGATTCTGACGATTCAGAGTCTGGGAATGATGGAAAGGAAGGTGAAGATGACAAACCTGAAGAGCAAAGTGGTGTTGACAAGATGAATATTTCAGAGAGTCAATCTGACCTTGCGGACGCCAAAGCCCTAGATAATTCAACTGATACGGAAGGAGGTATTGAAGTTGCTGAACATGAAGCAGGTGACCAGGATTTATCAGAAGAAGTAGAGGCATCAGAAGATCAGCCATCTGAAAACGAAGAACCGCCCATCGAAGAACCAGAATATGAAGGCGACTTCCAGGACCTCGAGGATGACTATGAGCTCCAAGAGCTTCAGGATTCAGAAGAAATCACGGAAACATCGGACTCCTCGGGGCGGCTACGATATGAGATGACCCATTGGATCTACCATTTGCGCGAAGCAGAGAACCGCTGGTCCCCATCTGAGAGGGAAGTCAGCCCACGATGGAAGGAGCTCTGGGATCAACTGGAGAAATTCATTTTATCTGATGCCTTCAAAAAGTGGAAGCTCACTGGATGGGATAATGGTGACTTGGATCAGATCGGCTCTCAGTGGCTCTATCGAGGTGACAAGCTTCAGCCTCTTCATGTGGCTGCAGGGCTGGGTCTGGCAGGTACTACGGAAGAATTCATCCGTCGTGGATACGATGTGAACCAACCTTCTAGCTATGGCGAAGTTCCCCTACATTTTGCAGCAAAATTGCAGGATGTCAATATAGACTTGTTGCAATCACTCTTAGCCAATGGAGCAAATCCAGACTATGTCCCGTTGAAAGATATTGTCGAGGAAGCCGTTGTCAGCTCGTCGCCATTCCTAATCCTCCTCGAATACAACCCTACGGCCGAAGCCGTAAAGCTATTTATTGACTATGGTGCTAATTGTGTGGAACCAGAGAATACGCCAATTCAAACCTTTGCGCTCTGGGGTAGCGAAACAACCGTGTTCGAAATGCTTGTTGAACATGGCGCAGATGTGAATGCAGTTGATGGATTTGGCGAGACTTCTTTGCACCACCTTCTTGGTCGTTCGTGGCACCCTCCCGTCGATCTAGTGCAGTCATTCTTGAAGCACGGGGCACGTCTTGATATCGATGACAGGAACTCTCAACGTAAGTAGTTCTCTCTTCTTAGGGGCCTGTTATTTTCCACTGTAAATCGCTGATCGTCGAAACTAGAACCTTTGTACGAGGTCGCTCGATCTGGCAATATCGAGGCTGCTCGTGTAATCCTCAATCATGAACCAGGCCCGGATCTTGTAGACCTAGATGTGAGCAGGAATATCCCCAGACCACTACACATTTCGTTCTTCCTCATATGCTAACTCTGCTACCTTAGTATCTGAAAATGACAGCCATCCATATTGCCGCTTGGTGGGGGCACAACGAGATCATTACTCTTCTCAAAGAAAAGGGTGCACCGCTGAACGAGCAAGATGGGTTTGGAAGAACACCCCTGATGCTTGCGTGCCTTGGAAACGAGCCGGAAACAGCTCTCCTCCTCCTAGACTATCTGAGCGAGCATTCATTTCAAACCGTGAATGTTCCTGACCGCAATGGTAAAACACCATTCCGAAAAGCAGCAAGACACGGACTTGTGAACGTTCTTCAGAAATTCTTAACCTTGAGCGGAGCTGAATCTTTCATCAATGATTCAGATAGCGTAAAAAGTACGGCTTTACATGTCGCTGCCTACAATGGTCATGATGTCATCGTTAAGCTTCTTCTGGAAAAAGGTGCAGACCCCCTGCTGCCCGACGGAGAGGGAAGAAATGCCTTGACTATTTGTAAGGAAGGATGGGTTCGAGGAAGCAAAGAAAGTTCGGAAAAGGCATTGTTGCTTCTTATTGAGAAGGTCCCGGAACAAGCAGTCAAGGACGAAAGCATTCTATACGCGGCAGCAAGGACTGGCAGTCTAGATGTTATCAAATCTTTGCTAGATCACCATGCTGATGTTAATCAAAAGGATGGCCATGGATGGTCGACTCTGACTATTGCAAGACAATATGGACATCAGGAAGTTTGTGATTATCTCGAGCAGAAGGGAGTCGAGATAAACACGCAGCCAACCAGATTTGTTGGTGGCACTGAACGGTTGCAGATTTCAGAAGATGGTCTTCGCCTGGAGTCCATGGGACTTGGTAGGATATAACTATATCAGGACAGGATAGCCCTTTCAACATTACTTCTAACATTATTTGGCAGACTCGATACGGACCTGCGTATTCTCAGACCACCCTATACCTGCAGGCGCAGCGAAGTTCTACTACGAGGTGACGATTGAGGCAGAACCAGAAAAGAAAGATAATCCCCCGTGAGTCCTTCGATTAACTATGTACATGGCGTCGATATATTCCTCTAACGTCAAGCAGGGTCGTTGGTATTGGTCTCTCTACCAAGCCAGTGAACACGCGAGACAGAATGCCTGGCTGGTGGTCGCCTCGTGCACCGTGGTGGGGTTTTCACAGCGACGATGGCAAGCTCTTCCATTTCAAAGGCAGATCGTATGAGAACATTGGCTATCGACCTTTTTCGTACGGAGATACAGTAGGTTGCGGATTCGATGCTAGCAAGCGTGAAGTGTTCTACACCATCAATGGCGAGCAGCTAGGTAATATTTGTCCCATGTTCTTTGTTGCCTTTCCATGCTGACATGCGCTATTCAGAGCTTGCTTTTAATGATGTACGCGGCCAGTTATTTCCTGTCATCGGAATTCGCGATAAATCAGCAGTTCGCGTGAATTTCGGGGCGTCTGATTATCAGTGGAAAGAAGCAGGAAATTTCCTGAGCAGTGTTGGAATTTAGCTCTGCTTTTTTTCAAGTTTGTATTTTGCATATATATATATATATCACTTAATTGACGATAACTGACCCAACCATAGTTGGTGGAGCTTTAATGCCTCGAGAGCGCCAAGGGCCTTGAAAATGACTGCGGAAGCGGCAGCCAAGAGGAATGCCAAAGGTTCGACAAGCCATTCCCGGATAGGCACCCGCCGCAATCCTGACGGTACCGTACCAAGGAATAACCTCAACCACGAAGTTAGAGGCTCGCTGATAGCACACATCCTCCTTTTCCCTCTCATGTTTGATATTCTTGTAGGTAGCACCTCTGTAGGAATAGTTAATAATATAAGAGACTGGCGGCATCACAACACGTTTGGATTAGGGCTAGATGAGGAGAATTATATTATGAACCTTGCTCCTGAACCTAATTGCTACCGTCTATTACCAGTATGTTAACGATCAGCGGCTCGGATCAGCAATTTCACAAGATCGATGAAACGACTTACTTCTGAAGCAAATATGCTGGCGTAGCGATTAATACCAAGACTATTAACCAAAAACAGATTGAAGAACTAGCATTGAGGATCAAAGTCAAAGATCTCTTCAAATGAAACCATCTTACATCTAACGTGAGAGCTGAGCAACAAGTGTACTTGAATCCGGCGTAATGCGACGAATGAAGTTAGCCAGACGTCGCGCATCTTCTAACCGTTAACTGCCAAACAAGGAATCCTCAGGCGCATCATGGCATACCGCAAACGGCCAAGGTGAGCGAGGCTGCAGATTCGACATTTCCCACCAGATACGAAGGAAAAGACAAGATATTGCGTCGTTTACGAGACTTTTGTTTGTTCAAGATCTTCTGACTTGACGTCTATTGATGAGACGGCTATGTGAACCTTTGTAGACTTGGCTTAATGAGACTCATTCCTCGAGCAAACTTGCGGCTCCAATTCCGTACTTCATATCCCATTTTCACACCAAACAAAAATATGCTGGGTCCTCACCTCCTTTTTGGCCTCGTTCTGGCCTTCTTGGTCCAAGCAGATGTTACCAAAGGCCACGATCCTCGCCTCAAGACGGCTGTGATATTGGACACGCCCACGACGGGTGCCAGTACTACGCCTGAGGGCCGCACCTTCCTCAAACTAGCTCGCATCGACGGGACTACGGGTTCGCAAATTGTTGAAGTCATTGGCAACAACTACACCTTAGTGCCGTACCCCAACGATGCGTGGAATTCATGGAACGGCAGTACGGACAGCCAAGCTGATTCAGAGGTCAAGTACGTCTCCGCCAATGCGCAACGTATTGGCCCTGATGGCAGGCTGTGGGTGATAGATAGCGGATCTCTTGCCAAGTTCCCTAACTCATCCAAGCTCATCTCATTTAATGTGACGACGAACGAAGTTGATCGTGTCTACTACCTCGGGAACATCACTACTACAGAAGGTTCGATCAACGACGTGCGGTTCAACAGCAAACACGCCTATTTGACCGAGTACACGGTCGGTTCTATCATCGTCCTTGATTTAGAGACAGGCTATGCACGAAGGGTGTTGCGCGAGCACAAGTCAACAGTTGCCTTGATGCCGCTTTCAGCGGAAGGCCAATTCATGCGCGACTCTGCGACGGGCCTGCTAAAGTACATCAACGCTGATCAGCTCGAAGTATCGCCCGATGGCAAATACTTTTATTATCAACCTGGCATCGGCTACATGTGGCGCATCGAGACCAAGTATCTTAACAAGGCTCTGCACAATGACACGATGGCAGACCTGCTTCCAAATTATGTTGAACCCTTTTCGCTGACACCCTCCACCGGAGGTACCGCGATTGATGCCGAGGGCAATGTCTACTATAGCGATGGCGACCGTCAGGAAATTCGCTACATTGCGCCAAATGGGACAACGAATCTCCTCGTGCGCGACTCCAGGTTGCTGTGGGTAGACGCCATGTGGATCGACACCCAGCAGCGCCTGTGGATGTGTGCTTCACAGTTGAACCACGGCGATCTATTCATGCAGCCAAATAACGAGAGTAATACGATTAAGAGGCCCATTTATGTCTACACCATCGAGATTGGCCGTAGCCCATCTCCTTTAGACCATGCTTGAGAGCAGACAGGAAGCGTGTACCGATATCTCATGATGGGCGTTCATGCATGGAGAGTATAAGGACTCAGTAACTATACTAAATTGGAGTATTCTCATTTTCTCATTGAAATTAATCGTCGGAGTATCAATCTATGATTCGGCGCTTCTGCACCTTGGGCGTAGAACGGATATGTACGCACAGAGCGGGATACGTAACGATATCCCCAGCGCGTACGCGTCAACATCCTATATAGCTAGCTAGACACCCCATTCCCCTACGTTTCTGGTGGATAGTCATTGTAATACATTCATTCGTGGTGATAAGCAGGCTCGCTTTGTAGGGTAGTTGGACCACCCTTGAGGTGCAGCAATCAGGTCTTGTGTCTAGCTGTCCTTCATCAATTGATTTCCGGATGCAATTAAACTGTAATGAATGTTTGGTCCGTCAGTGGCTCGAGCCTCACGTGGTATTATTTGGCTCTGATCGCACGCCACACACTCAGAGCCGTGGTCTTTATGGCTATATACTACATCAAAAAACTAGTTATTCTATAGTTGATAAAATCTCTTTTGAGCTTTCTTATCCATTTTTAAGATATTATGTATGATGTCTATGATTAGATCCTTCCCTAATATATGGTTGCTTTTGATGTTTGCTATGGCGGTTAATAGGATTAGATGTGGGTTATTAAGTGATTTTCTTCGTTCAATACACCCACCATAAATGGTTTTCCTATAGTTGGATTATATCACACTACCAGAGGTAGTAGATGATTTACTTATTACTATATCACTAAGATGGATATCAACGTGCTTGCTAGGGTTCCTATCTCTAATGCTAATTATCAACCTAAACTAGAGGTATGGAAATATTGCTCGCATCTTTGCAACTATAGTAGCTATAGATACTCCCTACAGTTCAGCTGTACGGCTTTGACATATCCGATGCGCAATTCCCTCCAAAAAGGTTGTGGCCCACAGCATGTTTCCCTAGGTGTACTTGACTCTTTGACTCGGCCCCTGATACGCTAGTTGGTCAATTTGATGTTGTACATCTTCGAATGTAGGCCAGTCATCTGCAGGGAAAGGACATGTCACTGTTGATTAACCACGTGAAGTGTCTTCTAAGATGGTCTAGTCGAACTAACGTCTTGAATCTCACCAATGCTAAGTTTGTGCAGAGCCTGGCGGATTTGTCCAAGGAGAGGGTGCAGATCTGGTGCATCAGGTCCAAGGCAGAATTAGTAGTTGGCCATAAACAAAACCTTTGAGAATGCCTGACCTGGATTATACGTAAGGCTTCTTGCAGGTTGCGGCGTGTAGAGTTAGAGCATCACTGAAAACAGCTGGCCTGCGGAACCGGTTGCCCTATACAACAGCCAAGGCGACTAGGCAACAAGGCACCGCCACAGCTAACCGGGAAGGAGCTGCTCTCCATCTCAGTCTTACATCTTCCATCCACTTTTCAAGATCTATCATAACCCTCACCACATCTATCCTTCTCTTAACAATAGTCACTAGTAGGCCAACTGTGTAGCATGCAGCGAAACCCTTATTCATATGGAAATCGTTTAACTAGCTGCGTGTAAGAGGGGGTTTACGAGAGCGTAGTAGTACGGATAAGAAGTATGGCTAGTAAGACGTAGGTGTATATATCGTTCGCAGGAAGCCGCGTCGCTGCGGCTTCAAGATATGCGTTCTGCTGACTAATACAGGCTAGCCTAGGTCACGTGGGTCACGTGCCTCCAGTACATGAAGCTATCCGCAGTGTCATTCATTCTACAGCCTTACACTGGGTGTCTAATTTGGCCCATCGCCTTGAAAAGGTAAATTTCAGAATCCTCGAATCGGAAAGGGGTCAGTTTAAAGGAATTAAAAACAGCACTGTATAAACACTTATTTGATGGCCCTCTGGGAAATACTTCAAAGGATTATGAGAAAACTTCGGCACCAAATACCTCATTCAATTACAGAGTTAGAGCTGGCAATCCATCATCTATATTTGGACACCTCGCGCGGGATTATCTATAATTGGCCACCGATATCTCTACTAGCACAAAATCGGGTGTGAGAAAAGACAAATCGGACTGTAAGCACAAGGGAATTCGTGATAGTGTTGTTGGCAAGCACAGTGAGTTTGGATTGCTAGGAGCCTGTTCTCCAATTAGTGGGTTGCCTTAGACCTAATCTTAGGGTATACAGAACTAGTATTCTTTAATAGGCTATAACGTATTGCTACTCAATAAGTAGGACCATATGCGCACTAATAGAAGCGGCAGAACGTAAGCCTCAAGCAAAGGAGATATAGTAAATATAGTTGTTTCAACGAAAACCTCAGCGACATCTATGGGGCGTTAGTAAGTGGTCCTGAATAGAACGCAGTGGTTGAGGTAATGACCACAGTCCAAAGCGAAAATGGTCTTAGAATGGCGGATGGCTTGCGGAACATGCTGACAAGACGGCGCTAGAGATAACGCTGGAAATGGCACTCGGCGACATAGCAATATCCTAATACAGACGGTGGTGGTGATTTCATTTACCCTGACAATCCCAATACCGCAATACTCGTGTGAATTTGAGAGGTGTATAGAGATGAAAGGGAAACCACATAAGCCCAAATATTAGAGTGGAACCTTGGCATCAGGCTATACACTAACGTACTAGCCAGAAAATACGAATGGGTTGGGCTCGATACGACGAATGTGGCGGAGCAATAATAGTCTGAGAATACGAATGGGTTGGGCCCGATACGATAAAATGCGGTCATTACCATCTTTTGCTAGAAATTTATTTCCCAAGGAAATAACAACATTGGAATCAAACGGATAATCTATGGAAGCCCCTCCGTTGCCGACAAGAGATCACCACTCCATCGCGCTCACCGCCACCGAAGGGAATATCGCAGGAACCCTATCGCATCTTAGCACCTGCGTCGACAACGAAAACTTGACCCAGTCCCTTAAAGACACCGCGCTCAGGCATGCAGCAGAAAACGGCCACCTCGAGCTTGTCAAGGTACTCCTCAGAGCCGGCGCACGGATCGCGACGGCTGACGAGGAGTATCGCAATAACCCCAGAGCCTACAATACGGGGCGGTATGTGTCGCCGCCGACACCATGCCCGCCCACGGCGGTCCACCTAGCGGCATGGAATGGACATGACGATGTTGTGCGAGTCCTCCTGAAACATCAACAGCGGCTCGCGATATGGCCGTGGTTCTACAGGAAGGGATACTGGATGACCGCACTACATGACGCGGCGGCCCATGGGCAGTTATCGACGGTCAAGTTGATGCTGGACCGGGGTTTAAAGGTGGACTTGAAGTCCAGATGTGGGCAGTGTATCTCTGCCGGTTATACCGGAAAACGCCTATGCTGGGTTTGCAAGACCCGGACGGCAATCTGGGCCGCTGTTGAGAATGGACGCGGCGAGATGGTGGAACTGTTGATTCGACGTGGGGCAAAACCCCCGAAGAATAATACGAATGATATGACTGCTCTCCACATTGCTGCACGACGGGGAGACGAGGAGATCGTGCGTCAGCTGCTGCACAGAGGATGGGACCCGAACTACTCTGGGCCGTATGGAAACACAACTCCGTTGATCGAGGCCGCAACCCACCACCATGGACAGGTCTTCAACATCTTGCTTGAGAACGGGGCAAGGGTTGGCAGGTGGGAGGGGCGACGTGTTACCCACATGATCAGTTCGAACCCCAAAGCCCTGGATTTGATTCTGCCGCATCTACCGGTTGAGTACCATGATATGAGATCGACCAACTATTGTGGTGGTCCTTTCGAGGCTGCGGCATCATACGGGAGTGCGGCGGTTCTAGATTCGCTTCTGGGATACGCTGTTAAGCATGGCATTATCGGTAAGGTTCCGTACAATGCGGTATTCTCTCTAGGCTGTGATAGGAAAGATGATGAGGAGATGGTGAATGTCCTTATTAAGCACTGCCCCTGGAATGACGCCACGCGAGAATCTGAGATCTGTGCCCTTATATGGAAAAAGGCAGAGAACGGGCACCTCAATGCTATCCTGGCGTTGGTGGAGTGGCACTATGAGATCAGTCAGGACCCTTGCCTGCTCGGCACCGGCCTTATGGCCGCGATATGGAAAGGTCAAACCCAGACGGTGGAGGGACTGATCAAACGCGGGGCGGATGTGAACGCTGAACTGGCAAAAGTTATACCCTGGGTCAGACTAGAGACCGCGTCTTTGATCCCACTCCATGTTGCCGCACGACATGGCCGCGCGGAGATTTGCAAGATCCTCCTTAACAGTGGTGCGGATTTGAGTGCCCGGGACAGCGTTGGTAATACCGCGCTACATGAAGCAGCCGTCAGCGGCTCTCTTGAGACGGTAAGGCTGCTAGTGGAGAACGGAGCAGACGTCCACGCAATAAGTAAAGATGGCTCGACGCCATTGCACTCGGCAGCGACTAACCACAACGCCGCAGATGTGACAGAATTTCTTATAAAACATGAGGCCGATATCAACACCAGAGACTCTGAGTTGAGGGCCCCTGCTCACATTGCAGCGCTCTGCAAGTTTAAATTCTTTCACTCGCCACATACATACCGGAAGCTGGAAGAGTTGGGAGCCGATCTTGCGCTTGTTGATGGGAATGGTCGTGTCCCTGCACAGTATAAGGAGGAGATGGATGCGCAGCGGGCAAGAGAGAAGTTCGAGCATGAAAACCCATGGTGCTTTCGTAATTGAATCTGGTGGAACAGCTTGTCACAGTACCTTGGCACCGAATATGCACAGTATCCAGAATGATACCATCCTGTCCACATTGCATTCCACCGTAAACAAGAACTTCTACACCACCTAACGGGCCCGGCTAGATTTCGTACACCTTATCTGTTGAGGTAGGAGAAGAAAAAGAAAGAAAGAAAAAAAATACTATTTATTTAATCTTTCTAGTTTAGTTGCCCGAATTCTAGGTATAAAGCTATGTTCCAGGGTATTCTTAGAGGGGTGAAATGCTTCATCCCGTCCCTAGAAGCGACAAGAATTAAAGCAGCGGTAAACTGGGTGAGCAAGCCATAATCACGCTGTTGTATTTTTTTTTGCTTATATCGAGGTTTTCTTTGTTCTTTTCCAGTCACTGAACAGTGGTATGTATATAGTTTTCTTTGAAGAATCAGTACTTTTGATACCTATCTTATCTTGACGCAACTTCGCTGACTAACATGCGAATTTCCAAAATGCAGGCCACAAAAGTCCATATTCGCTGACCATCGACCGAAGTATGGCAGTACTTGTTAGTAGGGTCAATGGGATTGGCAAAACACTATTAAATTTGTCAAGGCATGAAACCAATTCGTCATTGTAAAATCTACCCAAGATATCTAACTTAATGATCTTGCGTTTTTGGCTGACAAGTACTTGTCAGAGAAGAACTGACCACTGCATGGGTTACGTCTAGAACCCATCCAACTTCAAATGTCTTTCGCCACATGGTAAATATTCATTCCACTGTTTGTTAGGTTCTTGAAAGTTTAGCTATTATATATTTATAGATGTTCGTTTACCCATCCAGAGTATAGCTAGCTAAGTTTTGTATGAATCCCGTCAGCTCGTAACCCTAATTAACCAGGCATTTCGGGGTGGCCCCGAAAGAGGAGCCCACAGAGCTGAAAGTCATGATCGATTTGAACAGACTATTAGTAATAGTCAATGAATAGCTAGAACTTTACTTTATTACTTCTAAACAAAATACATACTTACACGTGCCTTCTTTTCCGACTAAAACTACTATAAAATGGTTTACAATGGGCCAACTCCAAGGTAAAAACTCTTAGGGTTTCCTACATCATCGCAAATTATCATGACGGCTAACAATATTCAGCATGGCGAAATCACGATACCTTCGCACCCAGCAAGGCCAATCCACTATTCCTATGTCGCGGGAAGCGGTAGGCTAAAGAACGGACTCGAACCCCTGATAATATTTCTCAGTGGACTCAACGACCCTAGAAAGATATGGACACCAGTGTTACGCGCCATAAACAAGGACAATGGGGCTCTAGACATTTTCCAACCACCGATGCTTCTGTATGATCGCTTTGGTTCCGGCGAAACAGGGAAGAAAGACATCAGCAACACCCATGATGCAATGGCTGCAGCAAACGATCTACGAGAACTGATTGCTAGTGTCGCCGAGAAACACCTCAAGATCAAACCCAATGCAATTAACAGCTTGCCAATCATCTTTGTCGGGCACTCCTTTGGAGGCGTCATCGCAGAGCTCTATGCTAAGCAGTACCCAAGGACCGTGGTAGCATTACTGTTGCTGGACCCATCGCCCACCGATACTGACGGAGAGAGCTGGTTCCCCAATCCAGATGCACCCGACTTCAAGTCTGAAATGCTTCCGGATGGTATTACAGCAGATATGCTTCGCAAAGCGAGAGCCCAACATCGAGCTAGCCCTTACAACCCGAATTCGCCGAACAAAGAGGGTATAAAGTGGAACAATTTGTCAAATTACATACCTGAAGTTGGGAAACCACAACTCCTGGGCCCTAGGGAGAATTCGCCTCTCCTGACGATTATGGGACATGATCCTTTGCCTTATGCTGGGCAGGTGAAGAAGGTTATTGCATCCACTTCAGAGAGATGAGATATTTGCTAACGCAGACCTAGTTAACTGGAATGCCAACACTGGTGACCTTGACATATAATTCTCCAAGTTGGTTCCGCTATCTTGTGAAACTAGCAAATTTGGTGCCAGCACATCTTCGAAAGGGCCCAATAGTGGCAAAAGGGAGTGGGCATTTCATACCGTTGGAGCAGCCTAAGTTGGTGGCTGCAGAGCTCAAGGAGCTTATTGAGAAGCTGCAGCTTGCGCAGCATGTACAGAATAGTAAATTGTGATAGTCATGTACTAGATAATTGGTATTTCTCATCTCAGGTTTTAAGGAAGGTCAGTCTGAGAAGGGCTCGAAATGTACCTGTATATAGTCAAGGAGATGGGGAAGACATAACGCAAATATCTAGGTATTCAATCGCCACAGATTATATTACATATGTATTATGTATGTTAAAAGACACCAAATAAGAGAAAAACGTTTATAGAACATCTAATACAACCATAACTCCTCGCTCGACTATCGCAACGCAGTGATTTTGCTAGAACTATCCCTGGTCTAAAATTATCCCTATGGATAGAAGATCAAGATGGCAGCTCTGATATAGGGGGTGCCTGGGACAGAAATTGCAGGCGTCGTGGATTCCCTTTGAAGTCACTCGGTAAAAATCGCCAGACGCCGGCCAAATCTCGGGCAAGAAACCATGATATGAGGTAAGGGACGAAGAAAGGAGCACCGTCTGGCCAGTTCTTGTTGACGCCATTCTCAAAAGTTACATCACGACAGCCGAAAATAAAAGCTTGATGACGGGACTTTACAAGAATTAGCACACTGTCTTGAAGAATTCCAAGTAATCCACGTTGATGGATAACTTACCAACGAGCTTTGAGCGACGAGCTTCTTCTCGAAAAGAAGGTAATGAGTTTTCAGAACTGTCCCCTTCGGGTCGAATTGACTCTGTATGTCGAGAAGGTTTGCGACTTCCTCGTGCAAGTGGTCAACCAGCGGCTTCCCAAAACGATTGATCAAATGCTTGAGCTCTTTCCCGCTATAACCACCCGGTGTTGTGGTGGCGTATTTTCTGAAGTCTTCTATCCCAGACTCAAAGGCCTTATGCTGCTCTAGATTCTTCTGCATGATTCCCTCTTGACCCAATGCCTTCTCTACACCCGTAAAGAACATTTCTTCTTCGATGTGATGGTGGTGGTGGACAACCTCAACCCAGATCTGGCAGAAAGTGAGAAAGTCTTTGATTTCCGATGGGGCCGTCACTCCCTCGGCTTGCAGATAGATGGCGTTCAAACCACGAATGTAAATGTTGTGTGAAATCGCCATTTCATTGGCAGCAAAGATGCCATTGGCCTGTCAGAGATTGTTAAAGACTGTACCAAGGGTTCGAATATCTTCTTACTTACACTGCCCTTTGTGAATTTGGGGTTGGGAACGAGCTTGAATGGCCCATCGGCCCAGGTATGCTTCTCCATCACTGGAAGTATGTTCAAGAGAGACCGATGAAGTGATGATACAGCTTGCATTCAGCAACAGGATTAGAAGCGTATATATAGACCTGAACCAGGAAATGTGCCCCTTGACCTATGGGAATAATGGTATTGGAAAAGCGACTTTCCAAGTCACCTTCCCCGCAGAAGAACAAGACTCCATTGTGCAAGACGGCCAAGCGATTCAGCTTCCTTTTAAGGAGAATTCACTTGAAGGGGTCTCAAAGGCCGAGATTGGGATCACCTTGACGCTATTACTCATCCTCATTCAAAAAATAAAGAAAGATGAGCTGAAGCTAGTAAGGAGTGGGTCTTTCTGGATCAGGCTAGCGTGGTCGACATGGCCGACCGCGCAGTCATCAGCTAATCAGGGACCGGCCGGTGGTGATAACTTCAAGCCACCACTCAAGCCACGAACTTCTTTTTCTTCATGAGACAGCCCCTCGCGGTCTTTAAAAGCTTTGCCACCATCATTGCTGGCCGACAAGCTCGTGCGGCCGCACACCCTCATCTACATTTCTATTAGGAGAACATCTCAGATGTTTATGTCATGAGCCAATCACCCAGAGTCCCGGAGCGTGTCCATAGAGCCGCTATCGTATGTCTAGCGTGCAAGACACGGAAGAGAAAATGCGACAAGTGTCTGCCGCGCTGCTCCAATTGCGACCGGTAAGAACTAAACGACGGAGGAGACTAGAACCCACCATCTCAACATTAGTACACGCTAACTATATGTCAGACTAATGCGGACATGTCGGTATGACTACGATGAGCCTCGTTCGGCCGCTAGAAGCATCTGGACAGTTGAGCTTTCAAGCAGGGCTCCAGAAGACTTATGGTCGAAACAAGACGAGGATGGCTCCTTTGAAATATCAGCATCTTTATTTTCGAGATTGCGGGATGGAATGCACCGTAAGAGATCCAATAGAGCGCCGGTGACCGTATGTGAGCGCTGTCGGTCCCAAAAGCGAGCATGCGACAAGGCGTGGCCAAGTTGTTCTCGATGCGCAAAGTGAGTTGAGATGTCCTCTTGCTGGGATTAAGTCAGGCTTCCTTGAACAAAAGACTCACATCTACTTAGATACCGCATTCCTTGTGTATATAAATCGGGCTCTCCGCCAAGTGCAGATAGATCATCTTCCGCTAGCCCTCAGAGTCCGTTTGCGACTATGGACCGTTTCTGGACGGGAATCGTGGATCCATTTCAAACAAATCCACTGTCCTTTCCTCCTGACTTGGTGAACCATTGCAATATCTATCGTTCGTGATACATTGCCCAAGCCTTAGTTAGCAAATTGTCCTAACAATTAACCTCTCTCTAGGTATATCTGTTTTAGCTCCTTGCTTGACACCAGGCTCGTCTGATGTGCCAGAGGTCGCCGTTGTCCGGTATTGGTTCCCACCAACCTACAACGATCCGACCCTATTTGTCACTACCTTACTCTGTGTATTATCGCACCAACGACGTCGGTGGATACTGACTGGGCAAAGAGAGGATGGCAGTTTTCGGCCTCAAGATGCTCGATGGCTAGATTGGTGTTATGTCGAAGGGATCCGGAAAATCAACAGAGCTTTGGACGATAAAGAAACTGCTGTAACGGACAACATGATTCTCAACGTTCTCATCATGGCCGCTGCAGATGGTGGTACCGTATCCATGAATGCCTTGGAATCTCCTTTTCAGGCGCCGCTTCGCAGTCTCCAGTGGCTTGATATTTATGGTTCAGTTTCAGCCAGTCTGGTACATTTACAGGGCCTGACTCAACTTATCCGTATGAGAGGCGGGCTAGAAATGGTTCAGCTACCTGGTTTGGGCGCCATTCTTTCCTTGTAAGTGTACCCCAGGGTGGTTGAAAAGGAGATATTACTGGTTGGCTAATCTTATGATACAGCTTTGAACTCATTAATTGTAGCAAGACTCTATCCCACCCGCAATTTTCGTTCATATCGTTGCAGGGAATTGAAAATCCTACTCTAAGCGAATACTTCATGTTCGACGCCAAAAGTCTCAAGGATCGGTTCGTCGAGTTGTATCGTGTAGGATGTTCTGAAGAATATCTCGCAATACTTCAAGCTATGCGGGTACACCTCTTGGTACTGGATAGATACATGAGAGGGTTGTTACCAAATCCAGATCTGCGTCAACTAAGTGACCGCCGAAATCTGATCCAACACCGTCTCATGTCCCTGCGACCTACTTCTGGACGTGATGGAGTCGGGGTGAACCTCGCCGAGGCCTGCCGCCTGTCTACGATCATCCTCAGCGTGGGCGTCATTTTCCCGCTCTCCGGACATGAAGCGCCTTTCTTTACGCTTGCAAATATGTTGAGGGCGGAACTTGAATCTTGTGGCGCATTAGCCATGCTGTCAGAGCTTCAGTATACTACCATATTGATATGGATCCTTACGCTGGGTGGTATTGCCGCGAAGCAGACCCATTCAAGGGCTTGGTTTGTGGACAAGCTTAGTTCCGTCCCTACTATGCCGACTCGATGGATGGAAGTAAAAACGAGGCTTCACAGTATGCTATGGTTAAGCGGTGCATGTGACCATGCCGGCAAGAGGCTATGGAAGGAGGTCGAGCTCCTGAAACTATCACATTTTGGCCGTGACGAATCTGGTGTGTCTCAAGCTAATAGATTGTTTCTTTAGAAGACTTGACAGTTTACAAATCTAAGGGGTGATCATGAAGTGGAGCCTGGCTATAAAAACTCTGTATTCTTCTTTGCTTCTCATGCTTGGTGTTGGGGACAGTCGACCCACTCAGAACTCTTATGTTAGACATTGTTCGCCTACTTACATCTCATTCCTAGGTTATTTTGGATCTCAGCTTGGTACTTGGTACATGTAAGAAAACTGGAATTGATTTAATCAAACGCTATCTACATATAATTCCACTTTTTGAGACATAATTAGCCCGGAACATGGTCTTCCTTGATCATATCAGCCGCCTTTTCTGCAATCGCAACCACCGTCGCCAGAATGTTTCCTCCAACCTGAGCAGGTATAACACTAGCATCAACGACTCGTAAGCCTTGAACGCCCTTCACACGCAACCGCTCGTCCACAACATGGCCCATTGCACAGGTTCCGAGAAGATGATTGAAAGTTATAGTTCGATCCCGAACAAAAGAGATACCTTGTTCTCGGTCCTGGAGATCAAGCTCAGGGACCGGATCGACCCGTCCAGCAATCTTGTCTTTGATCTGTGTTGACTGGAACGCGCGATCCACGAAGCCTAAGCCAGCGGCGAGGACATGTGCATCAGCGGGGTGTGCTAATAGACCTAAGTTTATCTCGGGATCTGATAGTGGGTTTGAGGAGGTTATGTGGGAGCTTCCTCGCGACAAGGGGTATGCAAGGCTGACGAGAACTGTGTAGCATGCATTTCGACCTGGGGGTGCGCCAGGCATTAGTTTACCTTGATTTTGGTGTCCGGCGGTGAGGTCAAAGTTAGCTGGAACGCCTGTAAACTGTACTGCGCCTGACTTTGGACTGCGTAGACGAGAAATAATGTTTTGCGCTTCTGATTCGGGCATTAGGACACTAACATTGGTAACTGCGACGACCGTATCTTCTAATTCATAAGGTGAAACGAGTGGTGCATATGGTAGGAAACCAGTAAGACTCATTGTGCCAGCAAATGCGCCAGTCCCCTGCTCCCCGTATAATCGTTGATGTTCTTGCAGAAGCAAAGGGTCTTTAAACAGCGAGTCAATAGATATTTGATCTGAAGCAAGCTCATAAGTCACGGCGGTCATGGGATGTTCTTGTAGGTTGTTGCCAACATCTGGCAGCTGCACAACACAGCCTATTCCTGCTGCCTGTAACACTTTCGGGTCGCCAATACCCGAGAGTTCTAGTAGCCGGGGGCTTTGGATTGAGCTTGCCGAGAGTATGACCTCTTTCGTTGCGAGAACTTGATGAGTTTTACCATCGTGCAAGAATTCGACACCCTGTGCAGTAGCGGTAGTCGGGTCAAGCAACACTCTAGTAACTGTTACTTCCGTCAAGACCTTGAGATTTTCACGCTGAATATTCGGCTGCAAGTATGCAGTCGCTGCATAGCTCCTAGTAGCCCTGCCATCATTCCGGTCGATTGTTGATAACGTGCCATAAAAACCAACATGATCCCCACTCCAGGGATCTTTCGGTCGAGGCACACCAGAAACCTCATCGAACGCTTCCATAATCGAATCTTCAATCGGCATTCTCCAAGGCGGGAACGAAGTCTTGATCGGACCCGCATGACCATGGAACTCTGCATTCTGACTGTAAAAGTCAGTTTTGCCGGACGCTCGCTTTCCGCTGTTGTCGTCTACCGTCTCGCTTTTATGGTAGTATGGCGCAAGATCAGTCCATGACCAGCCTTTGTTGCCGAGTTGTCCCCAGTAGTCGATGTCTTCGGCGGATGGTCTGCAGTACGCTAAGAAGTTGATGCCGCTGGAGCCTCCGATGAGTTTGCCGCGAGCTACGTGGTGGATTTGATTGTTTGTTCCCGCCTATTTCAACAGCATGACATGATTAATTGACTTCTGAGAAGGGTTATATAATACACATAGGAAAGAGATAGCATACCTGAGGAGTAGACTTATACATCCAGTCATACTCAGGATTATGTAGTACAGCGCTCATCCCAGTTGGCGATTCAACATTCATGTCTCCCAGTCTTAACTTCCCGGCTTCAATGACGCCTACGCGAATTGTTGGATCTTCGGTCAAGCGAGCTGCGAGTACTAATCCAGCTGCTCCACCTCCAACGATCACATAGTCAAACGCTGACGATTCTTTCAAGAAATCTGTAATGCGTGTTGTAAGGCTTGCCATATTTGCTTCTGAAGCACGTCGATGCTAAGTTACGAACTGAGAATTGCCAAAGCCCAACTCGTCTTCCTTCAATGAAACGTACCTACGTAGACGCCTATGTATTCACTTTAGAATACTTACGCACTTTAGGAAAGTACGGCTACTCTACCGCGTAACTGTCAAGACAGCATGTATACGAAATACGCAATACGGAATACGCAATACGGAGTACCCTCACTCATCAATCAATGTCGTACAAAAGGCCATAAGTCTAAAACCGAACATTTGCCACAGGTCTTTTAGGCATCCTCGGATTTACGGCAATGACTGACGGCTTTACAGCTTAAGCCGAGCTTTATAGTACTTACTTGTAGATCGCAAGTACTGTATTGCCGCGATGCTTTTCCGTAGGTATTCGCCCGTTTACCGAAAGTTATTGCAGTTCGTTACTCATCCCACCCTTCCGGGATGGCCTATTTACTAAGTACGTTGATCTACTTATTCATCGCTACTAATGAACGTTGGCCGAGCCGTAACCGGAAACGAACACCGGATTTTCCTTCACTACTGCACATGCGGCCGCCGGCCGCTAGTTCATTGAGCCTTATCCATCTCCATCGTGAGAGAAGAAAAAAAGCGACCAATGTGATCGAAGTCTCCTGGTGGATCTAAATCTATAGTGGGACCTTTGGCAGCCGATGCGGCCGCTAGCGCCAAAGTTAGTTAACCAACCTTAAATCGACCACGCTTTTTTGGAAACGCTAATTTAGTGCAATATAAATGCTGCGCCTAATCATGTGTCACGGATCTCGCGATATGGAGCCCAAACCGGAAAATGGGCTTAAGTATAGAAGATGATTTGTTAAATTTATCGATATTTGGCATGGACGGTTAAGCCACACATGCTTCATAGGGTTAGTCCGGATGCATCGGTTTAGGGTTTAGGCTCCCAAAGCACCGAGATAGTTTTCCCTGCATAAAGTTCGAGAGTGGTACGCTGATACTTACGCTTCTCAATCAGTCAGCAAAGGTTTCATCATGACTACGTACTCGCATCGCAGGATGTTGGTTTGCATCATGGTTCAGCCCATGGTGAGCGCCGCCTATATAAGCCCATGCATCATTGAGGGACGTGAATGGATACTGTTTCAATTCAACCAGAGCTGAGTTAATTTCCCTTCGTATCTCCAAACGAAAACAGCAAGTGAAGGTCAAAAATGCCCACCAGTCTGAGCGGCAAGGTGGCGCTGGTCACGGGAGCTTCTCGAGGAATCGGCCGTGCTACCGCGTTAGCACTTGCTAGAGAAGGGGCATCCGTTATCGTCAACTACGTTTCGTCCGCAGGCGCCGCAGAAGAGGTCGTAAAAGATATTGGTACCGATCGTTCAGTCGCCATCAAAGCCGATGTGTCCAAGATTGATGACATAAAGCGCCTGATTCAACAGATCGTCGAGCAATACGGTAAAATTGACATAATCGTTCTCAATGCGGGTCTCTTATGGCAGAACGGGGCACTGAGCAATGTCGACGAAGATGCTTTTGACTTGATCTTTCAGACAAACGTCAAAGGACCGTTTTTCCTCATCCAAGAGGCCGCGAAATATATCCCCGATGGTGGCCGAGTTCTCCTTTTCTCGAGTTCACTCACGGCTGTCAGCATGATTACGCCCAACTACCTCCTTTACGTGGCGACAAAGGGCGCAGTTGAGCAAATGACGCGTGTCATGTCTAAGGACCTGGGTAAGAGGGGTATTACAGTCAATACCATCTCTCCGGGTCCCATTTCCACCGATACGTACTTCGTCGGAAAGACGGAGGAGATGGTCAAGTTCCAGAGAACGTTTGCTCCCGCAAACAGAATTGGAACGCCAGAGGAGGTGGCTAATGTTATCACTTTCATGGCGAGTGATAAGAGTCAATGGATCAATGGACAGAATATACGGATCAATGGTGGTATGACAATTGGTTAGGTATAAATCTAAGGTTGTCATTTCGTTTGGAAGAAATTTCAATTTGATAATGTTTCCTAATTTTTAAGCACATATGTTGTTCTTTAAGTAGATGTCTATAGCCGTACGAGGTCGTCAAATGTTATTCGTCATGTTCTTGAACCCACCCTCCCCTCCAAAAGATCTCATCTCCGGTTCTCTGCGTAACCAGAGATCGAACTAGATATGATGTGACCCCGTTTCTTACTAGGAAAGATCGCATCTTCCGAAACACCTTGAGCGCTTCGACTGCATCCACGATCGTCTGGGCTCGGTGCTGGGAGCACGCCTGCCCTAGATAGAACATATCCCCTAAATCTAGCACGGCCTTGACAACAACCCACAAAAAGCCCTGTGTCGTCAAAAGCGGGTTTCCAGCTCCATCATACGTAGAACTTGACCTAAGCATGGTGCAGAGATGGCGCAGAAATCGCTCGATGTGGACCTCTTGACTGTTATGCAGGCGGTATACTGTGAGAGCAATCAAGTATAACGACAAGAATTGCGATGATTGGTCCATGTACGGTAAACTTTCTTCTAGTTGCGGCTGAAGATACCCGGCCAATTCAGTGTCACGGAGAAACTTTCTTATGAATGGCCGCGATTTTAGTGGTGCCATGAAGCTGGGTCCGCTATCTCCAATGGGATCTGTGTTCTTTGCAACATCTGACCGTATATTGCCGAGGCAGCACACTTGATCCCCAAAAAAGTCTAGAAAGTTGTTGAACTCTTGCGTTGTGTCCACACTGCTCTCTGAGGGAACAGGCTGACATGCCAGATATGGCATGATGTGAGACATATGGCTTGTCTGCGTGGCGGAAGATCCGAGAATGATGCTTCGTTGCCCGCCGCGAAGACGGACAGCAATTTCGAAGCCTAGTAAGTGGGCATTTGAGGCTTTCGCATCTGCTAGACGAGACTCCGTAATAATGGCCATAATAATGCCTCCCAGTACGTCGTCTGGTACCGACTGATGGCTTCGCTGTAGTGCCTCGTTTAACGACTGATAAGCTCGGTGTTTGCGACCCAATAGGGCAGTCTGTGTCCGTGCCTGATCTTGTGGGTGTCCATATCTGGAAAATCTACCTTGAGCTGCGCGAGCATCCATTGCAGGGTCAATGATGAAGATAGCGATATCGGAAAGCTGACATCGCGGACAGAACTGAAGATAGTGTCGGATCGCGTTCCGTATACATTGCTTGGTACGACAAGAAGATCTGTTCAGATAAACAAACCATTAAACTCTTGTTTTAAAGCAGCAATGACATCATATGAATCTGCACAAAATAACCCACAAGAATGAAAAAGACGTCGGTCTTCTAGACTGAGACTATGTGGTAATTGACAGAACGGATCCAACGAATCGCTTATCTCGCGGATTCCCGGAATCGCAAGTTGATTCACTGGCAATTTCAAAGCCGATTCTTCGATGTATCCATTTGAGGACTTTTGAAAACTCGTCTGAAGCCCTCCCGGACCTGATTTTTTCTGTTCATCATTGTTCGGAAGCTTCTGCTAAAAGTCAGCTTGAATTAAAGCACCGGTGTGGCACGCATTCTGTTAACTCGCCTTTGTCTGCTTCGAAGGCGCCGCCGAAGCTTTCCACGTAAAAATAATCGGCTTTTTCGATGTCGCTTTAGCTTTATTCCTGGCTGGGCGCTTTGATTGCATTGTCGCCGAAGGAATACATCCAGAAAAACATCAAGATCTCGTATCTCCAAGCAGTAAAAGAAAGAAGCAATTCGCCAGAGTTGTTCGGATCTTTATCCCCCGCCGTTCCAGCCTTAATCGCCCGATGGGGAACAGCCAACCGATAACAAGCCATGTCTATTTGGTCCCCGCGTATAGCTTTTGTCGCTCGGAAATATAGTATTATGCCGATTTTAAACCGAGTTGGTTCGTAGACTATGTCGTCGGTCGGAAAATGCAAAAGGCCGTTCGTCTTGAAATAATAAGTTGTCTCGCCACTGCGATCTTTAAGTAACTTGCTATGTGTGCATATTATATTGAGAGTCAGCAAAAATCAAAAGTAAATAGACGGAATCTTGGGTTAGAGTTACCTGGGGCTCGATTATTTTTGTAGACACTGGCGGACGTTCTCCAAAGACTTTGCTGAATCCTGCGAATAACGCCAATTGAGGTTTGCTAAGAACTAAAAAGTGAAGAATGATCGAAACATAAATAAAATGGAAAGTTCTATTATTTATAAACCAGCAGATCTGCTGTCAGAAAAACGGCCTCACTAAGGGCCATGATTCTTCATCGAAGAGTCTATCCTAAAATTCCGAAATAGGCAAGTGGTGGCACTGACTAGTCGTATTAGCGGACGCCACTAGTTGCCCAATTGGCTTTAGTATTTGATGGCATGGACAGCTCAGCTCATAGGGCCGAGTAGTCGGCCGACGGTCATTAAAATTAAAGTTGTCATCGACATAGACAGGGGTGACAGGGCAGCAGCATATAAAGCTGACTTGAATGTCCAATCTGTGAAACTTTGAATTTTCACTTCAACATTCAATTACCTAAAGCTCTATTCACTCAATTGGGAGGTACATTTTATTCTTGCATAAATAATTGCATCATCGTTCATTGAAGCTTGGCGAAATTTGATTTTAGACATGAGTTCGGACTGGTCTGGAATCTCGTCCTTTTATGATGAAGCTCGCAGCTGGCCTGTTGAGAATGCGGTATGGGCGGAGCCTTGCCTCTTGCTTTCTGAGGTATAACAGCCTTGTTTGCAATTCAAAATTTACAATCCCATCTGATACTCATCAACAGTTACAAGATCTACAGAGCCCTGACGCCGTCAAATATACGGACAATTGCACAGATTCCGTGTTTGGTGGCCGTGAGCAATATCCATGTATACAAGATCATGACAACCATACCGTCAACTGTAAGAATTCGGTCTCAACCTTGCAAGACGAGTCGACTCTCACTTCCCCTAATTCTCATGACGAGCCAGAGACACCAGCTCCGAGAACAACTCGCAAGGTACGTTTTCAATCCCGCTTTCTTGACTTCGGTATATAAGCATTAGAAGCTAAATCTACATCTAAACAGGACGCGCAGAAAAGAAAAGAACAGAACCGCCTTGCGCAAAGAGCGTTCCGAGAACGCAAAGAGAGCTACATCCAAAGCCTCCTCAAGCAAATCGACGAAATCAATGCGCAATACATGCGGTTGGTTGAAAGCTACCATGCCGCAAAGAACGACGTTCTATGCCTCCAGGTTCAGATGGAGGGTCTCCAAAAGAAGCTCGACGTGTGGAACGACACCAAACTACTCGTTTTGAAAGTTGGAGATCGCTCAAGTATGAATAATACGCAGGTTGCACTCTGCTCTATGTCGGCATCCGATGTGTTGCAGGAAGCGGATTTGCAGTCTGGCTCGAGTGCTTCGAGTCTGGTCTTACTTTGATTTTTGTGTCTCGCCCTGCCCTGATTGATGATGTCTATGAGATTATTTTTGATGTATCTTAGCGAGTTTTAGGTTTAATGATTGTTTTTCTAGAAGAAGCGCTTGGAAATGGAATTGGGCGGTCTGGTTTACCCTACTAAATGACGATCTCCTACCTCCTTACGTACATTCTCTAAATGCGGAAGTTCCGAATTTTGCCTCCTATCAGCATTGACTATCGGAATTAATGTTCGATATCCGATCTACATGTTGATTCAGCCTCGGCATTACAGGGCTTGAACATAAAGTACCCAAGTTATTCACGACTTACTTAATAGGAAGAAGTATGTTAGCCATAGATATCGGGATTGAACATAAAGTAAAAGAAGTTAATCACGACTTACCCAAATAGGAACAAGTACGTAGCCACAGACATCAAGCACAGATATTACATGTATATGAGAACTGACACTAGCGGCCGACTTGTGCTGTATCTACCAAGGGTCCCAGCCGCTATGTCAGCTAGCCAACACTTGAGTTTCTATAATGCATAGATGATATGTCAAGCTCTAATTGCGTCAAAGTGCAGCAAGTGGGTACTCAATTCGAACTGCTTTTACGTACTTTTTTTTCCTTTTTCTGTGTTTTGAGCTTAATTAAACGCACAATCATTTATTTAAAAAAAAGGTTTCCCTTGCGGGATCTGCATCGCCGAGCTATATTAACATCCCAAGCTGAATTGTTGCAACAGAATGCCACTACCTACCTACTTAGGTGCTATCTTGCGAATTTTGGAAAAATGTCAAAAACCTAAGAAAAATTCTCCTTTTTATTTGAGACAAACAACCTCGTTGCGTTAAAGCCATATAATACGCCAGAGAACTAGTACAACATGGCTACTCCTCAGGCCATCAAACCAACAACCGATCGTCGCATGACTCTATACAGCTACTTCCGCTCTTCATGCAGCACCCGTGTCCGATTCGCGTTGCACTTAAAGGGCCTGAATCACGTCGTCACCTACAGATATGTCGACTGCGCCAGTGACGAGCATCTCCGCGCAGAGTACGAGGCAATCTCGTTATCGAATACACTACCTTGCCTAGTGATTGACGAAGTCGTTGACGAACGGAATGTGGAAGAAATTAGAGTTGGATTGGAGGTTACGCCTCAATTGAGGAGGACAATTATATCGCAAAGTTTGGCTATATTGGAGTATTTTGAGGAGCAATATCCGGATAGTTTGCCGAGGTTGATCCCTCCTTCTTCTGGCTTGCTGTCGTCGAGCAGCAACGAGCGGGGGAATGAGGCAGTACTCAGGAGGGCCCAGGCCAAGAACCTTGCGTTGATTGTGGTAGCAGACTGGCAGCCGCTTGCGAATCTGTCTCCCGTTCGGCAGGTAGCTAGTCTCGCACTTGAACATGCGGAGAAGACTCATTCTAGCCCGGAAGACGAAGACAAGGACAAAGAAGCAAACCATTTATCTCAAGTAATTGATGGATGGCTAGAATGGAGCCACACCCGTGGCTTGAGAGCATACGAGCGCTATGCCAAGTCTACCGCTGGCCATTTCAGCGTTGGGGACGAACTGACACTAGCGGACATTGTGCTCGTCCCTGCAGTCGAGAATTGGGTTAGAGATGACTGGGAACGGAAAATGGAGGTGCTGAGAACAGGGTTTCCGACAATCTACCGCATCTTTGAGAATTGTAGGGAACTTGATACATATAAAAAGGCGCATTGGACTGCTCAGTTGGATAATAATGTGGGCTTAGATTCTCCTGTTTTTCTTATTGGAGGTACAGCTATTGCGAAATGAGGTCATACCTAGGGCTGTATGCCGCAACATGTACTCAGTCAATATACCCATATATTGATATTAAACTCAGTTCAGTGTAGGGAGCAGCCCTTCGCATTGCAAAAATTTCCATTCAATATATACTCATAAAAGATAACTTTCATATGTCCTGCAGCCTCTTGGCTTAAGGTAGGATTAACGTGATAACCTAAGCAGCCAAGTACCTACCTATCGAGCCCACCCATTCAACCGGAGTTTGACCATCACTTTCTCCCGCCAGCCCATACTCCCAACCAAAAACACCCCCAAAGTTCGCATACTTAGCCTTCAGGCTCGCAATCGTTGTCGACAATACAGAAGTCGGTTGCCATGAATATCCAGCACTAGCAGCAGTAAGAACCCCCAAAACTATTCTGCTTGGATCCCATCCCGCGCTGATAATACTATCATAAGAAGAAGTCGAAGCAGCAGTTCCCCATCCATCATAAAATTGGGTGTTGTACCAGTTGAACAACTTTCCGTTGGGACGATTTGAGCTGACGGCGACTTGGTCAAGTGCAGACCAGCTTACATTATCCAGATTCCCGCCGTTGGACATGGATAGAGCCACTGGCGCAGCGGTTAGAATGAAGTCGGTGCCCATGTCGGCATCGAGTTGTTGCGCGAGTCTGAGCAGAACAGACTCGGAGACGTTTTCTTCGACGTCCATGTCGAAACCGTCTAGGTTGTGGTTTCGGAGAATTGATAGGATGATGGGGTAGTAAGTGTCGAACTGTGTTTGTCAGTCTGCTATACTGGAAACAGGAGGAAGGTAGGCGTACGTCGTTCTGGAGATTCGCATAACTGCCCCGAGCAGCACCGCCCATCATGAGCATAACCTTGACCCCTGCAGCCTGCAGAGACGATACCATCGGCCACAACGGGTCCCAATACGGACCCTCAATATCATTATCATTCAAATGAATCTCTGTCGGATTATCCAAATGCAACGATGCCAGAATCAAATGTGTCAGACCGGTGTTTTGGGTCACAAGATCGGTTAGATTAAGCCAGTTACCGCTGGGATCAGTGAAAGTCTGGACGTATTGCACATTCCGGAGAGGCGCGCCGTTGTCTAATCTTCTGGTCAAGGGGAAACTTAGGACGGATTGAGACAGGGCTAATGCCACTATGAGCGGAGATGCTAGGATGTGAAGCATTCTGGCTACTGGTATACGTGTATACAATTTCAGGCCCAAGAAACAGTTTCCAGAAATTTATTTGCTACGTTCGGAGCCTCGAACCAACAGCGAAGAACACTCTTTTTATACCCATTCTCAATCTCCTACAGTTACAAATCATTCACATGAGTCTTCACATCTTTCCCGGAGATGACAGAACTAACGAACGATACTCCACGAACCAACGAATTATGACTCCAAAAATCTACCCAAAGAGGCAATACGACTTCACTATCATCAGCAGAAAAAGAGGCGTCGCGGTAGAGTAGTAGAGTATCATCGGCCAAATAACCCTATGGCACTATGCTTAATATGCTAACGTGTTATGCTAACAGAGTGATATCGCTCCCAACGGCCAAGCAGTTCCAGAGCGTAATAGGCCAACAGCAGCCAATTAGGGCAACTGGCTTTACAGTCAGCCGGGGACTTTATTGGCTCTCGGCTTTTAGAGGTTCAGCCACAAGTTGTTCTTTAATAAGCCTCCTCAAAAATGGTCGAAAGTGCGTCGCGAACACCCGGTGTGACCCCTCCGGTGAATAGTTGGCTAAATTGTGATTGTAAGCCTCTTTTTCTTGGCTGAGGATCAAATGATCAGTTTTGGATCTTTTGGTCGACGAAATGAGTTAAGCTTAAATAGTGATGGGATGATTGAGCAGATTGTTCTCTTGCAAAAGACACGATTAATCGTATTTCTGATGAGTGATATATCCGCATTGCGAAGGTAGTAATTAGATGACATCGAATGATCGTGTAACACATTGTGGCTCTTCATCCTTGATATACAAATTGTGAAAGTTGAGCTTTAGGAATAGTTAGTGAGGGGTACGGGGAATCATCAGGTGGGAGAGCATACGGCGGGGCTTGAATTAGCGGGGTGCTACGGGGAGTAACGGTGGTGAACTTGGCCCATCTTTAAAGCTTGCATTTGCAGTGTAATACTCCAAGCGTAGTAGATATTTCCCGATTTACAGTCTACATCTTATTTCTAACCTATTATAAACAGCGGTAGTTAAATCAAGCCCGCCATAGACACAAAATCTGTCAAACATATGACCTAGACCATTATACGTGCTGACCGAGGCTACCCCGACGTCTTCTCACAATCGCAGCTTGTCTTTCCCTCGCAATCCTCATCATAGCTTCTTGAACCTCCTGTGCAGGAGCGTCGTACGGAATATTGTAAGTCTCAAGATCATCAACCGAAATATGCGTGAACCCTCGCATATACGGCGGTTGCTCTCTCGCAAATCCAGCCGGTATATCCAAATTCGGACAACGATCCCCTCCAGCACCAGCAAACGGAGTAAAACCCGGGGCAGGTTTCCAGACCACCGTCTTGACATAATAATCAATCTCGTTTGGTCTAGACTCATCTCTGATCCACCGCGATTTATTGAAGGTTGAAGATCCCGTCCATCGGGTTGTCGTGATATCCTCTTTGCTGGCTATAAAAGCCATTCCGTCGGCTCGGCGAAAGAACCATCTTTGCGTCGCTAGGTCGGTGATGAAATCAACCTCGTTTTTGCGGCGGTCGATCATTTCAAAGTCCATGCTGATTGTGGAGACTGAGGACGGGAATCGCACGGTATTCACCCATTTTGCATCAATGTGTATTGGTCTGTCGTGCTCCCAGTACCAGAAATCCGTGTATCGAAGTGTGATTGTTACGTCCTTGGGCTGAAATCCTTCAAGATCGAGGACTTCCTGTAACCTGCGAGTGTCCTCCAAAGCCCACAGCTGAGCAAAAACTCTGATGCTTTGAATTTGAGGAATATCCATTCCATCCTGATTCCGTGCAAATTCCCTCAGAGTAGTCAGGTATTCTTTCATCCGTTCCACCGTGACATGTTTACGTGGTGCCCTGTCTTCCTGCGTCAGGAAGAAGCAGTGTTCGGCGAGCGCAAACGGTAGGAACCATGTTTCTTGAAAGACTCTCTTGCATGTACGCAACAACTCGGTTGCTGTTCGTCGTTTTGCTTGGTAGCCTGGACGGTACCAGTATGTGTCGCGGCCAAAGGCATCTTGAGTGGTGTCTTCATAATCGGTGAGAGCGTAGGTAAAAATGAGAGATCGAATTTCTGCTGGGAGGACTGAGAATAATGGAGATTGCGGTTGTAAGTTTATGTTGCTTCGCAAGTTGATAGAAGGAGCTGTCAGGATGGATTCTGTTGGAGTTTGTTAGCCTCAACGTATCTGCCTAGATCGAGCAACGGGTAAATATGTACCATCCATTGCGCGCGACGGTTCCACGGTGGAAAGTCTCTATGGCCAAAAATCTCAGTGTACAATATGTATCCAGCTATTCTGAGTCCAGTGATCCTGGAGTAATTATTTGTGCGATGAATTCGATGAGAAATGGAAGTTGTTGAATTTAAAGAAACACGCCGCCGAGGTTGAAGAAGCTATCTCGATACCCCACACTACCTAGCGGGAGAAACCTAAATTTCTAACCCTCGTTTATCCTCTCGTCCTATCATAGGCTTTGCTCAGGGGTTAGTGCTCTGTTGCCTAGAAGAGTTCAAAAGAACTACAAGAAAGCGCACAAAAGAGCCGAGATTATTGTTTTCTTCGATCAATTGTTCGTGCTTATCTGTCCAGGGTTAGAAGCGATACTCAGATAGGAGCTGGCTACAACGATCAGAAGGCTTTTGTAGATCTACATCAATAAATTATCAACATCCTGCCAATCTAGGGTAGAGGGGTACTCCAACTTCGAATAAGGAAGGGAAAATAGGAATTAAAACGCAGGTGCAAAAGCCTTCTAAAGATCGATTTTTACTTGTATAATACAATTATGTAAAGAACAAAGACTTATTGCGGGTCTTCGACGTCGTCCCATTTTCACTCACTTTAAGCTCTTCATCAAAGGCTGCAGCTGTTAGTGTCGTGATGCGACGTAGATACCATTGCAAATCGAGGAGTGCTTTGGAACAGGGAAGCAGGTTAGCGTCATGCTCCGTTTCTAGGTGAATAATATAGCCCGATTTGATAGGATGATGCGTGGTGTAATCATGAAGGTAATACGAATCCTCTCCGGATTGGGCATCTGCTGAAAATGATGGTTGGCTGGAGTATTCTGCCAAAGTCAAGAACTTTTTGACTGGGCTGAGAAACAGCATCCAGTGGGACTGTAGCTCCATCTGGAACCCATGGCCATCATCATTACCGCTGATGTGTTCTGTGTTGCAAAGCAAACAAGCATGCTTCCCATGCCTTGTGAGCCAAAGCATTCAATGTTAGGATGTTGCATAGTACTTCGGGCCCTTTGGCAGTGCCGAGAATCCTTCCACTCCTGTCCTTTCTCTTGTGACCAAAAGAGAGAGTCCATCCCAGAATTCAGGTTTGTATCCAACCTGCCCGAGAAAGTTGGGTTAGATATAGCTAACCTCGAGGCCAACTTTGTTCTCCATTTTAGTGATGATACGACCTTTATCACGGTGATAAATCTAAAATTCTATACCGTCAGACCAAGCAGTACACAGATAAATTGAGATAGCACATACCAAATTTTCAATTTGGGGTTGCATGGTAAAGAGGAGTTGTAGGCACCAAAACGTGAACTGGTCCTTGGTATTTTTTTTTTGGATGATTTGCCAGTCGGAGTGTCAAAGGCAGGCTCGGAAGGCGTCATAGAAGACGACTCGTTCTGAACCCTATCTCTTTCCATGTAGCTCCCTGATTTTCTATTAGTATAGCCATATGTTGTACAGTAATACTAAGTTGAATTACTCACATGGCTTCATGATATCTTCATACAATCTGCCAAGCTGTAGACGCACCGAGGGATCGTTGATCTGTGTCTTCAATTCATGAAGGCGATAAAGATCGGCGTGCCATAAAAAGCTTAGGCAATGGAGGAATGTCCGTGGCTCGGGTCAAGAAATAGGATTGTGGCAATCTCCTTGATGAGCTCAGCGCGACCTGGTTCGTCGAGTATTTCGTCAGCCATTTTGACAGTTACTATCGGAGTAGGTCCGTCTGGGATAAAGAGCATAGATGCGGGAAAAATCAAGTCAGTAACAGAGATAATTGTTCTGCGATGAATGCAGTGCGTATTTGCCTGCAAGGCAGCATCTTTGCATTAGATGGTATATCGCTCAATGATGACAATGCGGCGACCGAAAAATTGACGACAGAGAATGAAGGTTAGTATGAATTAATAAACATATGTATGTTGGTAGCTCTCAAATTAACGTTCTATATAATGTCTAGGTAGCTCTGTCGAATCAAACGTGCAACTCAGAAAAAGCATTCTCAAGCACGCCCTGCACAAGCTCTACAATATGCACAATTTCTTCCGCCGTATAGCCTTATACCAGTTTTAGTTGCTCAAGAGAAGAAATATGTTTCACGTCGTACAAAAACAATTCCTAAGCAATTTCTCCCCGAATCTCACTAAGAGAATTGAAAATAGGGCTGTGCGGCTTTGTATGATATGCGACGCCCTGGCGGTTCCGCATTGGGATACCGCATTCGTAGTCCTATCAATCCTCTTAATCTACGAATATTATGCATAAATAATCTTTGTTCTTTGAACTCTTGTAAGGTATGGTAATTCCGGCCAACTCTTGTCTTCTGTCATGTGTGGCGGTATTTATATGGAGGCTCAGCGCACTGCCTGAGACTGTTTCATTTCCTTTCTGTCATACGAACGACATTATACTATTTTGAGGCTCCATATCAGCTAGTGAAGGTTCCTACGAGTTATTGCTTTCTTTCAAGTTGCCCTGGGCAAAAATAATTGATACCTAATTTGACAACCTGCTGGGCAAACAACGATGACAATCAATAGTTCAATGTACGATTTTGTCTAGTACGTGGTGCGCTGCTTCTTGGTGTACTAGTTGCTCTTATGTATGGCTATGCGTGCCCTTGACGAATACTTTTGTTAATCACTAAATATTAGAAATGTCTTCAAGAACGTAACGATAAAGCCGGAGCTTCCAGCAGACAGAAACAAAGTCAACATAAAGAATATCAACGACACACCCCCAAAAATATAAAGTGTCGCATGGATTAGGGCAAGCCATCCTTAACCCTAACCTAACCACATTCGTGCCCCCAGTCTTTCCCTATTGAACGCTGGGTTCGGCCCGCCAATCATCGCCCGGTTAACTCAATGGTAGAGTGTCAGGCTTTTATTGCCTCCAATGAGAACCTGAAGGTGTAAGTTGTTGCCTACTCGATGCTGCCGTCGGGGAAGTATCAGATACTAACGTATATACAGTGCGGGTTCGACCCCCGCATCGGGCTATCAACTTCAATCCTTTGTTTTTTTTTTTTTTTTTTTTTTTCTTTCTTTTTCTGGTTACGATAACGTTGTGAAGTGAAGTGAGGACATTGTTCCTGCGTTGATGGATGATGGTATCCATTTTTGAGTTGGCAGCTGTTCAAGAGCTATCTTCGGCATCGAGGGTTTTGGGTACGTATCCATCGTTCAACAAAAATCTCGAAATACATTATCTAGGAACGACCGGGCTAATCGATTAAGTTACAAGTAAAGAAAATTACATCCTGACTAAACACGAAGCTATCGTCCCCTTTTGGTAGCGACAGAAGAAAGCAGTTAGATATCTGTCACGATCACTTCCCTTAGATATTTTGCATAATGCCCGCGGCAATCTTCTCAAGTGTTGCTGATAACTCGGTCCAGAGCTTCTTCTGAGCCTCTTTGCCCTCGGCACTCGTTACCAGTTCTGAAGTACTAAAAGTCGAAAGAATCAGCAAAAGTACTCAGCCGTGCATGTGTATATCAACTTACACAGCAACCTCGCAATCACTCAAATATTGGCCATGGGTCTCTTTTCCACCAGCCGCCGCATGAAGCAATGTCCTAGCCCCTTCTTGTGCCGAACGAGCGACTAGTTTCCGGTACGGTCTGAACCATAGATGGAAGGTAAGACTTGCGTGTCTCATAACTTCAGTTTTAACGAATCCCGGGTTGACGGCTGAGATTGTGATGTTTCCGGGTAGCGAGGAGCTACTTATTTGGTTTGCGAGTTCTCGAATCATGAGGAGTTGGACCATCTTGGAGACATAGTACCTGCACAATATTAACACTATGGTCCTTCGGAGATCTAGGAAGATAATAAATACCTTTTCTTCATGTCTGCTCTGTCTTTGTTCGCTAGCTCGGCCAGGATATTCGGTGCTTTTTGCTCCGGGAATTCGGTCATGAAATGGACAAACGACCCAGTGAATGTCAAGACATTCTCTTTTCCGTACCGGACCGAGGTGTCGCGAAGTTTTGGTAGGAGTAAGATACTCAGCAGCATCGCGCTTACTGCGTTGACGGTGATGGTAGACTCATTGTCTTCCGCAAATTCAAAATCGTACACAAATATTCCCGCATTGTTGATCAGAATATCCAGCCGCTCCAGGCTCTTTGCCCGCTCAGCAAAGGACTTGACGCTGTCATACTTTGTGAGATCCAGAGGCCACACCTCAACAACTCCAGTACGACCAGTAGATTGTGTAATGGACTTGGCAGCTGCCTCACCCTTTGCCGTGTTTCGAACGGCAAGGATGACTTTGGCGGCATCTAGGGAGACGACGTAACGGGCTGTTTCGAGACCGATTCCCACATTGGAGCCGGTTACAATGACTATTTGACCAGTGTACTTTTTTGTGGGAACTGGTAGCTTCACGCAGAGCTGTGAGCGAAAGAAACCGGCGACATCCATGGCAAGAGAGGTAAGGAATATGTACAGTCAATAGGGATGATAACGAAATATCGTTGCGTTGTGGAATGAGTCTGCTTTAGAGTGATTGAGATGAGAGAACTCTGGATCCAAGCAACTCTTTATACTTGATCCAGAGCGTAGAAAGGGTGAATCATCACAGTAAAATGGTCATCTTCAATCGCCTATAAATGGATACTCTTCTCTGATTGGTCAAAGTAGGCGATCGAAAGATTTTGAGCTAGCTGTTTTCAGTTTAGCGGCGAAAGCAACTTGCATAAGTGGGGCGATGGACCCAAACTTTAAGAGTCTTGGCGAAAGCAGGTTGCAGCACTAGCGTCTTCTTTTATCTTCCCGCTCTTCCCTCCTTCCTGTGGCTGTTCTTCTCTTGATTTCTATATCCACACCCTGATACTGATGCAATGTGAACAAAATGGCCGCTGTAGAGTTGGCTTCGATGCGGCAATTGGCCGAGGCACGATCCGAAGATGACGACTGGACCGGTCTGAAAGACAAGTCGGAGAGACGGAAGAGGCAAACTCGCCTGGCTCTACGAGCGCTTCGTATGTGTTTCCGACCCCTATATCCACAAAGACGGTCCTAGTTTTGACTATCCTATTTTCTGAGCATTAGGCTCACACATTATTTGATAGGCAAGCGCAAAGCTGCGCAGCGTGCTGCAAAACAGGAAAGTCTCTCCGGCGATGCAATGATGCTCAATACAGACACTGCACTAAAATCGAGACAGACCAAAAGCCTGGAAGAGCAGTTTGGTCTCTATTTTGCGTCTGGTCTTTTCATTCCTTCTTGTGTGACCCATAGTGGGCGCGTTATCCCTGAGCGGTATCTATACCCGATTTCGCGGGATCATCTACTACCGCTTCTTGAGTACAACGTCTACCGAGCAAGCATCACCAACCTCCTCATAATGGGTCACGTACATCTCATCCACGAAACTTGCGGGTTCCGTGGTTCCGTCGCCATCTTCCCGAACCCCTACCAAGGCGTCGGCATCCCGCCAACTCTGCAACGAACCTCTCTCCAGGAATCCACCCCATACCCGGATTGGGTCGACCTCATTCCATCTCCTCAGATGCGCGACAATGCCATTCAAACGCAGCATCTGTTTACTAATAAGGAACTTGCTGCCGACATTCTCACGGGAATGGTGGGTCAAGACGATAGAAAACACCCTGGTTTGCTTGTTTGGTCGGATCCATGGGATCCCACTGGCTGGGAACTTACAGAAGACTTTGTCAAGAAATGGGGTTTCTTGGTTCAAGGCTGTCAGGATCTGGTTCGATCGACCAACTATTGGAGAAAGATTCGAGGAGAGAGACCGTTGGCTTTGACGTTATAATTGCAGACCTAGGCCGGATGATTCAGGGTTAGTTAGGGTTATTGGCGTCAGCGGCTATTTGAGTTTTGTGGTTGGTTCTCGTCAGCGATACGCCGGTTTCGAGTCGCTCGTCGACAATGGCTTTTATGTTTATCGACTAATTAAATACGGCTTATTTCAGTGGCATTGTCACATCGCTTATTCGCACTTTTTCATGTGCTTGGACGTGAGCAAGGATACTTAATACTCCGCCCACCCTGAAAATGTCGTCGTCTCACACCAGCAATTCGAATTCACCATCGCCTAAGAACCATGGCAGCGCCTCTAGATTTTAACATCGACACTTTGAAGTATCCTGACACAGTGGATACAGGAAATCGGTCAATACAAACAAAATAACTACCGGATGCAATCAAAACGGCTTTCAAAACTGATTCAGCCAGTCCATCAGACGAGAAAGATGTACTCGTCCCGAAGGGTATCTTGCCGATCGATTATAAAACATTACTTATCCTACAAGCTTTCTACAACCGCAGAGCACGGCCACTCTCAAAGGATGCGATACACCGTCTTATAAATATTTTTCCCGACGGTGACATGCGCTTTATAAATAGCGTTTTTCTCGAACTCGCCGAGGAGATTCCCTACAGCCATCCCTCCCAAGCGAAATTGGTGAGGTTACTGTGAGGTGTCGGAAAAAGTGAGACGCGAATTGAGAAAATGAAGTGAAAGGTATGCCTTAATGCTCATTTGAACATCGTTCTGGATCGGGGCTTTATACTAACGATCAAAACAGAATACCCAGATTGGAGCAGATAGCTTCTATCAAACTCTCCAAGAGGACATTATAGACGACAAACCCTGGACAGAAGCCGATCCAGCTCGATATATCAACTTCCAAACATTCCAAGCTCATCTCAACGACACAGGTGTATTTCTAGCCTCTCCTTACCAAGCATTTCAAGCAATGAACAGTGCGTTTTCCGAGGATGAAGACCACTCACAATACGCTCCCGAGATCCGCGATGCTTGGGTACTGGGTGAAGCACAGTGGATTCTATAAAATGGACAGCAATTATTTAAGCTTGTCCATTGGCGGGAGGAACTTAGCACCTCGTCAGTTCTGGTGGAAAGACATCGGGATGAGGCAGGAAATCCGGATCCAGGACGGATTGTTGGAATGATTGGAAACGTGGATTCGAAGGGGTTATTGCTTCCGGTACTTATGGCGAGGAATGTGTTGATGTTGGTAGGAGGGTAGTAGGGATCATGACTACATTGGAAAGGGCAATGGCATTCTAGGCTAGACTGATGTTCATAATTTGACTGACTACGAATTGTAAGTATGTTCTATTACAAATGTCAAAGCTATTAGTAACAAGAAGGAGCAACGGTCAGTCAAGCTTTGATGGGAATTGAGAGTATAAGATTTATAGAAGTCTGTTACTACCTATGTAGTCTTCCGGAATTTAAAGCACTTTCTATTTTCTGCAATGCAGCATTCGAGTCTTTCATTAAAGTAATGATTTCGACCCGCTGTTGTTAAGGCAAAGTAGATAATTGCAGATCCATCATGGAGACCCTTGAAGAGGAGAGGATAGAACTCGAAAACAACTATTCGGAGGATCACTGAGATTTTATGCGTCGTATAGAGAAATAAGAGCGGGAATTGACGGAATTGAGGGAATTGGGAAAGGAAGTAGTTAGAGAGAAGCAGAAGGAAGGCCCTAAGGCTGAAAAGACGAAGACGGACCATCAGAAGGAGTTAAGTAATTACCTGTTCGTGCGATGAGTCATGGACTCATTGACGCTGGTCGGTTCTTCGATTACATCCGATACTGGGAGTTTTGGACCATTTTATATGGTTTATCTACTCGACTATTGGTCCGGCTATGCACTATCTTCGCTGGTTGTTGTCGCGCAGATTTCATGCATCACGTACTATGCACTTTTGGCAGGAGTAAACTTGGGATTTTTGGTGGCGGGTTGATGCCTGGGGAGTCTACCCATGTGTTCCATAACTTGCCAACAAGGCATAATTGCTTCTCTCTCTCTCTCTCTTTCGCCCATGTCAAATAATAAAACTTCAGTTTTGCGCATCATTACATCACTTGAATGACTGACCGGCCGCATCGATATTCTGCCTGAACCGCATTTTACCACACTTTGCGCATCTCTGGTGTAGATATCGAAGCGCAAGATACATCATACATCAATGTAAAACAAACTTCGTACCATCACCAGCTCTGAATGTAGATCAGCAACTAAACCTATTCAGGTAAAACAAGCAAACCTCAATCATCGGACGCGCCTGATGGTTACTTCACCACATGCATCTCTTGAAGTCATCGACCATCTAGCGATAACTCGGATATACAATAAACTTCCTACCATCCTCAGCCTTAAACGTAGATTAGCCACAAGGTAAATAGGCAAGGATCAATTATTGGTCGCCTGATGCTTCCCCTTTGGTTCCTCAGGGTAAAGCCATGGAAATCTTCCCACTGGCCCAAAGGCAGCAACCCAAAATTTCCCAAATAGGGAATTTTCTGGAATGATTAGCCCTAAGTCAGTTTCATAAAATCTTTTTATCTTTTGAATTTGCAGGGGATCATCATTCTACATGATCTATTGATGGTTCTTGTATGTGATACTTTGTCTATGATGTATTGTAGTTCTCTGTTGTGAATCCCTCTCTTTAGTTCCGGCTCCTTCTTTTGAGGTTGCGCTGCCTAGCCATGTTCATGACTTCACATCGCTCAATCCAAAAAACTTATTATCGTTATTGCCTCATATTATTGCCTGTCAGGCAGTTCATTGTTCCAATGGTTTTAATTGTTGTGATGTCAACAGTAACCAAATAAGTGAAGTAGGCAGTTATAGGCAGCGATTTCAACCTACTGATTCACAAGATTTAAAAGGGATACATCTCTCTTTGAAAGACAAAGTTTTCTTCTTCTGACATCAACTCAACCTTTGCTATCCAAGTATACATTCATACCCTGACTTGCTGACGGACATATAGAATTGCTGCACTTTTGCTCAATTGCTCACCTCTCGAAGTCAGACTTGCCACCGAGTACACTATGCCACACTCTATGCGCTATCCTGTTGAGCCTTTCGTTCCTCAGAGCAATGGTTCGGGAACACCTGCTCCTCGACAACATGAGGAAATGCCATCTCGAAACGGTTCGGTGACACCCACTCCCCGACTCCAGGAGCAGATATCGGCCCGAAATGGTTCAGAAACAGCTGCCGCTCAACCATCAGTCATCATGCCAGCCACGAACGGGAGTGGGAGGTCTTTTCCCAGTATCATCCAGAGAAACCGCTCGAGAACACCTATTTCTCGTCCATCTGCTCCTCAGCCACTGCAGATATTAACGCAAATCGGCAATGGTCCCCCTTCGCCTGATGCATCTCGCGACACATCTCTCAATTATCCAGTGCTTATGACTGTCGATACCCAGACATATATCCGATTCGATGCAGCCTCGCGTTTATTTGGGCAGCCAAACGATAATGCTGCACCTCAGCCACCTCAACTCAGTGGTCACAATGGAAACTGGGCACCTCAGGCAAACGGACTCTATGATCCCTTCCCCCTTCAATCGAATGGACACGGTGATCATGGTGTCGTAACCGAGACTCCCTTCTCTCGTCCACAGACTGCACCTCCTCCAATTGTGTCGCCTGACGGTCTACCCCCGACAAGAGACCGCTCGGACACTACCAGATCTCTTGAATATTCCTTTCAGCCTCTTCCTCCTCCTCTTTACTATCAATCAGGAAACAATCAGTACTACTCTAGTTATCAGTTTCCCGTTTCGGACCCGTATTATTATCCCGTGGTCCAACCCCAGTATCCAGTCCATCAGTTCAAACCAACGGTCCCTTCCGTCCCATGGTTTGCTCCAGTATATCTTCGCAAAACAGCACCAATTAAGTCCGACGATCCCGAAGCGAAGCTGTTTGTTGGAGAGTAAGTTATTTTCTTCTCGTAGGAATTTCACGGTTTCACCATATGTACTAACAAGCCTCGATCTAGTCTTCCCGTAAGGATGACAACAGAAGCCTTAGGTAACGCCTTAGGTGATGCACTGAAAGAGAGATTCAGGTCTTTCAAAGCATTCCAAGTCAATGTTACATGGAAATCAAAGCCTGGTCGCAATGGTGTAACGAAGTCGTTACCAACCGGTTGGATTCAGTTCGCGGTATGTCACTCAACGAGAGCCTGGTTTGATACTTGCAGAAAAAGAACCCCCATCTAACAATCTTTTTCAGACTGTGTTTGAGGCAGCGTATGCATTGGATGTCGCCAAGGAAGAGGGTCTCGCCATCGAAAAACGTCCTGTGAGAATCGATCGAGCTGACGGAAAGAGTAAGTTCTTTTCGGAGTGCATTGAAGAACAATCAACTAATAAAACCTAGGAATCTGTCGCATGTGGCCAACTAATCCGCATGCAACACCAAGCCTTGATGATTTCAAGAATGCCATCGGCGAATACATCCGTCATGTTGGCCGGGAATCAGCGTATTGCATGCTGTACCACGTCTCTAACAAAATCGAGATGGTTGAAAAGAATTACGGTGGTAGAACATTCGACGTGCCTTCCGTAGGAATTGTGTTTCGATGGGTTGAGGACGCAAGTTATTCAGAGCAGGTAAGCAGCCAACCCAGACTTGTCTCTCTTGAGTTGCTAGGATCATTGACTAATGGGTGCATAGAAATTTTCCAAGTTTACCCACAAATTCAGGCTCAAGATTGAGCATGTGAACAGCGGTACGCCGGAATGGAGGGAAGGTCCCGGGAGCCTGAGGATTTTGGATGCCCTCGGTCTAGATACTGGGGAGAAATGGCAGGAAAAGCTGGTGCTTTCTCGCCGCTGTCTTCGAAACATGGGTGAGGAATTCCCAGACGGAAAGATGGTCAGATATCCCGAGCGCATCAGCAAGAAGCTGATCCCTCGAAGTATACTCGAACATCCTAGACTGAAGAAGGATATTTTTGGTTTCGATCCTTACGACTCCTTGGATTGGTTGGACGTACATCGAGAGCGTCCCACAACGCTTGCTATGGCTATCAATTCCAAGAAAATGGGTCGAGTGAACGGTCAGACTAACGGTCACTGCAATAGAGACGTCAATAATCGGACCAATGGCCGAACCAGTCCTCAGACGAATGGTGGGGGCGTTCCTCGTATCAATGGTGAAACCCGCCATGAGACAAAGGACGCTTGAGCTGGTAGCTGATGTTGGAACTCGAATGAGACGCTGTATTTCGCAACTTTGAAGAAGAGAAAAAGCTTTGTTATAGAACTTGCTTGACCGGAACTGGGATTCATTGCTTTCACAAGATACCCTAATTTTTATAATACCTGATCAGTAATAGATAACTAGCGATCATCACTTAGTTCAATAGAATGTTTTTGTTTTCTCCACACTTTCTGATAATATAATGCGAGCTTGTCGAGTCGTAGTAGCATTGATTCCTTGGTGAATGCCTTGTTTCTGATGATACTTTGTCTGGTCTTCCAGTTTGACGATGATCCAGGCGAATCGATCTTCTTGGTGGGCGATTGGCCCTTTTGTCGAATGTTAGGGCTCGTGAAGATGGAATGGAGAGCGAAGTGACGACTGGCATAAGCTTAATGTTTCTTCCTTCTTGTGAGCAAGACACCGTATTCTTGGAGGGCAAAGACAGAATATGCATTATTCAGTATAGGAGGAAGACAAGAACTGGAAATTTGATGAAGTTGGTCGAGGCAGGGCCTGTCCTACTCTCGGGAAGGAAGGAGCGGCCCACAGCGACGACCAAGCAGTTCATCCGCCCGCGAGAACATCCCTCCTCCAATTTTTCTTCCATCCGTCAACATATATCCCATTTCATCATTAGTTCTGCTTCACTGTATCCAAACCGTGTCTATATTATATTTCAATTGAGTGCATCTAGGGTGATCACTCGCAGGACACTGAGAATCAGCCAATTTATCGTCGCGCGTTGACGACGACGTGGACAGTGGGGTCGGATTTATCGACAGGTGCGTACCTCATGAGGCACCTTCGTGAAACTATGTACTTGCTAATCAATTCCACTAGAAAACTCACATTATACTGTGACTGATTGAGGCCTCTCTCACATAATACTATATCTCCTGATATAGCGAACAATGTTTGATCGGGTCAAAAAGAGACTCAACGCAATGACCGGCAACACCAAGTACAAGCTCACCCAAGAGCAGAAAGATCATTTCATGAAATACGGCTATCTTCGAGTCCCCAATTGCTTCAGTCCAGAGAAAGCAGCCGAATGGACGAAAGATGTGTGGACTCGTCTGGGTTATTCACCAACCGATAAAGAGACGTGGACATCCGAGAGAATCCACATGCCCCCGCACCGACATGAACCTGTCAAGACTTTCGCCCCAAAAGCTTGGTCAGCGATTTGTGAAGTCGTCGGTGGTGAAGATCGCGTACTAGATGAGGCCGCTGTGTGGAACGATGCATTGATTGTGAATCTGGGGACCAAGGAAGCTGAAGGAAAACCATGGCCGCATCCGAAGGAAATATATGGGTGGCATGTTGATGGTGATTTCTTCATTCATTTTCTCGATTCGAGGGAGCAGGGACTACTGGTCATTCCGCTTTTCAATGACATTGTTGAGCATGCTGGCGGTACTTTAATATGTCCAGACTCGATTTCACACATGGCAAGACATTTGGTGAGTGGAATCTCCGAATATTTATTTTTCATCGCTAATATATCCCAGTATAACCACCCCGAAGGTGTCTCCCCCCACATGGTTCCCCGTGGCGGTCAACTCGAACCTGAATACAAAGATGGCTTCTATACACGAATAATAAGTCAATGTTCGGAATTCCACGAGATGACCGGCAAAGCAGGCGATGTCATACTCCTCCATCCGCTCATGGTTCATTCCGCATCAGTCAACACCCTGCGTATTCCACGAATCATCACCAATCCACCGGTCACGTTAAAAGAACCCTTTCGATTCGATCGCAAAGATCCAAATGATTTCAGTCTCGTGGAGAAAAAGACACTACAGTCCTTAGGCGTTGATCGGCTCGATGATTGGAAGATCGTAGGCGAAAGAGAAACGGTTGTTCCCGAGCGGTTGCGTGCACAAGCCGCGATGAAAGAGGAGGAGATAAAGAGATTGGCTTCTTCATAGACTAATTGATCTCACTGTTGATGTATTCTTACTCTATACTTACTGCAATCGCATGACTTTTTGGTTTCTCAGGCGTTAAGCTGCAAATAACATCCATATCAATCGTAAGGTTGGTTATCTGTCCCAGGGGCCCCCAGCTTCAAACGATGTCAATCTATCAGCTTCCATTCGAGTCGAATCACATATCCAGGACTCCTTCAATCCACAAGATCCCTTGCGTCAAACCGAATACATATGATACATTGTCTAACCGACAGGCCTTCAGAAACGAACAATACCACTCGGTCTAGCTTCCCTTGGCTAACGATAGTCTATCACAGAGCCCTTCCATTACAAATGATGTCTTCCATCAAACGAACCATATGGGAATCATCGTCTAGCATCGAGAATCTCGTCTTCAGTAAGAGACCAGTTGGTTTCATAAGTAGGCCAGATTCAGCATCTGTTGTAATCGGCGATACACCTGTCTCGAAAGGATTTTCCCGTGGTACGCGTCGGCTTTTAAATTTATAAAACCTATGTCTGAGGCTTGAAGACGATTCCTAGCGCCCCAGATCAGTCTGTCAAACTTCTTCGATTCGAATCTGCGAAAACAATCGTATGCTGACTACTTGGAGTGAATTGAAGGAGAAAGCCGTAACAAGTTCACTTTTACGCAGTCAGGCAGGCTTCTAGCTCACTGAAACAGTATACCTTCCTTGCTAGTCTTACAATCAGTGGGAGAGTAATATGTTTAGTCTCTTAGGAGGCTTTTTTATACCATCTGTTCGTGTCTATCAGAATTTTGTGAGGACAAAGCAATAGACTGATATTAGAAGCTGATCTGATATCTTGCTGTGTCACAGTAAGCTAGTATCATTAGATGATTAACCTAACAAACATTAGTTAATCTTCGAATGTAGCCCTTGGGTAGAAAGGTTCTTGGAGATTTGATCTAAGTTTGCTTACAAGATATAGAGGGAGATGCTTTGAGTTGAAAAATGATAGATGAGTGTACAGTTCATTTACAAAACGACAACACTATAAGTACAGTCTGGATATCTTCAACTCCATTCCTCCTTCAACCCCTTCAAGCCTTTTGTGCCAGAAACCTTCTTCACCTCCTGCCCTCTATGCTTCTCCTGCTCCTGAGCCTCTAGCTCTGACTCCGCCGAAGGGAAAGCCTCCTTTTTCGACCCCCACAAAGTTCTCACACCTTCATCAACTGGCAGGGCATTCTCACCACATATCCTTCTCTCCTCTTCAAGCTCTTCCTCACTCAGCCCGTTGGTGGCCCAAATACGATGGATTCGTAGATCATATGGTCCTTCAATACGGTCCGTAAGACCGATTCCAATCGACTTTATTCTGTTTTTGATCAACGAATGCTGAGGTTCTACAATCAAGCCGTGATTTGTGCGAACGAATGATGCAAATGGCAAAAGAACAGTCTCCCATCCCGATCCACCAGACGTCGTCGCAGTCATAATCGTCTCTGCAGGTGGAATATCTGACAACGACGGCGGAATACCACCAGGATATAATGTATCGCTCACATCACCAACCTCAGATGCCTCCGCTGCCGCTGCCAACGGACTCGAAAACGCGTCGGACGGAGTTCCATATACACGATGATGTCTCGTATAAAGCCTATGCTGATGAATATCCGTCTCCACAATTGTCTCTGACTGGATGTTGACTGTATATCTCCGCCCATCACTCTTCACGCGTAAGGCCAGGTAATTGTAGGGGTCAACGTCCCAGAATAAGCGTCCAAAGAGCCAATATCCTCTATCCCTATTTCGAAAGGCGGCATATCCAGTACGCTCGACGCGCCAGTTATCGGGTAATTTGGTCGATATTTTGCCGTGGAATCGTGCGTGTGCGGGCTCATGTGCTGTCGCGGGGACGAAATCTAGACCGGCCGTACTGAAACCGCCAACAGCACGGTCGGCCATGGTTTTGCAGGATGCGACGGAGCCTTCATCTTCGAAGTCAAGCAGGTTATAGGGTTTGGTGGGTGTGGCGAGGGCTTCGGCATTCCATGCTAGACTCTAATTGTCAGTATAAAATTCTAAAAGACACAGGATGGAAAGAATATACCAATACGAGTCAATCGACTGAATTCTTCGGTGCTTTTCTTGAAGAAGCTGGGCGGCTTTGCAGCCAGACACCGTGCTGTGGGGATCATGCTAATAACTCAGGGTAGTTTCAACACATCTCAAGGTCCTGTATCTAAGTCAATAGTCGAGTGTAGAGCTGTTTGATGATGAAGATGAGATTGGATGATGTCGAATGACGACGAAATAAAGTGGCGCCAAGCATTCCGCGATTGACTTTCCGCCCTCGCGCTAAGATAAGATAAGATAAGATAAGGAACGACATAGCCCTAATCAGTTTCTGGTCAGTTGTATACATAGTAAGAACACAGAGAAGGAGTTTGACACATACGATTGCTTCCGCTACATAGACAAAATAGATAGTATAGAGAGAAATATGACCAAATCAGCGTTTCCAAGGTTATCTACTGTTCGTGTCACATAAGATTAGCTCAGGATATATTAACAAACTTGACACAGTTAGTAAAGAGGAAAGTTGAGATAAACAAATATGCCAATTACTCGAAATCACTACTGATGGGTTTGGTATCCTGCAGATTTCTGCGTTAACATCGCCCTATGCATATAGAGCGACCAACCTGCTCTCACAGATAACTACTTTCGCGGCAACTATCCGCTGACACGTCAGTCAACCATCCACCTTTCGGATAGCCAATCTGATTGAATGGATATCAATGATGTAGGGTGTTCAATTTCAGTTTCTATGATGGACTCAGTCTTCCCGTTCTCGACATCATGACCCCCGATAACGTCAAAACATCAAAGAGAAGGGAAAGAATTCGAGGCGTTTCTTTTTCCTTTTCAGTAACCCGATATTGAGTCTAGGTAGTCACAGCCTCCTTTTCAGCAATGCATCATGGGAACTGATAGATTGAAAGAAATAACAAGAACCGGGATGAGCTGGCTTGTATTCTTTCATTGGAAGAGTCCGCTGCTCATCGAGTTCTTTCTTCATGTAAATCCACAGTCCCACCAGGAATGCATGTTCCAAATTACTACGACGAGCGCAGGATTGAAGAAACTCGCAGCCTAACATACTTCAGTCGCACATCTCACTATCTGAGAGAACGAATGGTGTGTTGAAATGTACTCGGAATTTTCTAGTATGTGGTTCTCCGAACTCGAGACAAGATCCGATAGAGTCGCCATCGATCTCAATCTCACCATCAGAGAGATAAGCAGAGTCATCAAGGCCGATAGATCTGTTTTCGGCGCCCACATCGAAGTTCTCATCTTCAACATTCTCGACTGTAATGTCCTCTTCTGAGATGTCCTCTTCTTCAGAGCCATTCTCATTCTCTTCGATTTCCTTGGGATAAGAACATGGATCTATGTTGTCCAAATGATCCCATCCTTCGTGCCTTTTCATGTGAGAATCGATATCTTGCGCCGTAAAGGACGTTTGTCTCTAACATTGGTGATTCTTTTGGTCAAATGATGACCCTCAACTTTGCCGTGGTGCACGCAGACTGCTGGAGGAGCAAAGATGAACACATATTTGCGATATTTTGTGGTACAGCAGAATATTCGATACCGCTAGCTTGGATACTGGGAGTAGTTCCTAAGGTTGTGTTCCAAAGATGATGCCGAGTCAAGGTTGGCGAGAAAGGTAGTATTTATTACCCCCAGAGTTTATGCGATTGCTTCTGATATCGAGTCTAAGTTACGGCATAGTTAACTCCGATAGAGACAATTGCCCCAGTAGACCCCATCTTGGCATGAAGCTCCATAAAATCAAACTTCAGACCGGTGGTTTCCATGGCCTTCTCGATCGATTTGAGAAGTAGTGTTTGGCTGTAGGAGCGAGATATCAGTTGTACTAGTATAACGAAGGAGAAAATAATGGAGATAGATTCTTCGATTCGACAATTGGAAGGATATCCAGAACACAGGTCGCATAGCCCCATCTGTCCAAGTTTTGAATGTCCCTTACTAATATAAGGACAGAAATGGGTATAATCAAGGTCCATCCAAAATCGGGAACCGCCGTTCGTTCGAGATGTGGATGTGGATGCTCCAGAAAGGGTATGCTCATCGCAGCACTCCAGAATGCCGTACCACAACATACTCTGTGATCAACCAAAAGTTAGCCAGCAGGACCGCTTATTGCATTTTTCAATCGACTCACCTGACACCCCCGTGTAATCCTTGCGCTGTTCTCTTGAAATTGTCGAAAGAGGTTGTATCCTTCGCAGCTCGTGGAGTCTTGTCAAGGAACGTCTCTCTCAATGAAAGCTCACCCTGAGTGGACTCTTGATTCGGTATATGGTTTGTAACAAGAAGACGGAGATTTTCCCGACTCTTCACGAACCAATTTTGAGTCGTAAGAATCCGTCTGTATGGGATGTGGCGAAATCATGATATGGATTATCTGTCGAACATAAACAGTCAATTAGATGCCCCATGGCTATCCTGAGGTCCGAGAATAGATAGTCGCAGTGACACCCATCTGCCTTGTTCGCAGTCCATTCCGATCGCTACTTCAGGCAGATAGTAGTCTTCAATAAACGTCTGCCACAGACCATCGCCCGGTGATCAAAGTTGATCATTGGAACTCGGTCGTAGATAGCACCGTATTGATCTCGGACTTTTTCGGCGTGAGTTGAGTGCCAGGAGTGGAAGGCACGACAGGGGGATTTGCTTGCTGCCAAATTCGTCTGGAGCCTAAGGATTGGCCGCGATCTCTTCATCTTCGCCTTTCTCTTTGATGCCTCCATCTCTAGTATCAGTGGCTGAAACAACCTGACTGGTGTCGAAAGATATGGGCGATACTATGGCTTTAGTCCAAGCGAACTGAAGACCGTTTCAGTCGTCTCGCGAGTGCGAATACCATCCGCCATAGTTTCACTTTGTTGAATCATCCACGGAAAAGAAAGTATACAACCATATGGATGATGAAGAGGTAAATCCAGATAAAAAAATAACAAACCCAGTGGCGCGGGTAAGTCTGCGCTACAGCGATAGACCGTCGTCAGTGGCAGGTGTATGACGATTGCCGGTTGTAGGATGTGCGATTTCGTCGGAAGGCTTGGTTGCGAGAGATCGATCGTTGGAAGGAGGAAGATCGGTTGGAACGCCTATACTGGGAATTTTTCATACAATGGGCCACTTGACCTAGACATCCAGTCAGTAAATAGATCTTTCCTCACTAGAAGATGTTGATAAAGGTATGAATAACTTACCAATTCAGTTCGTCAATGCTTAGCCGCAAAGACAAGGGAATCGATCCATGTATCGGGTTACTTGACCTAGTCATCCAATCAGTATATGAAGTCACCCTCGCCGAAAGATGGTGCTAAAAGGCATGACTCACCGAGTCGCTCAGTAGCCGACTCTTCATATATATAATTATAAGTTTGGCACAATGGGCTGTCATCCTGGAGGGGCAAGTGAGGATCCCTGACAGAAAAGCTGAATCCGCTAGTATGTAGCAGCTTCATCGTGTCTGGCAGAGCCTTTTTCAAAGCCTGTCATGAGGAAGCGTAGGAGTGCAACAGTGACTGTCTTTTTGCTGGAGGGTTTGCGCCAGTCGTATTCTCGAAGCTTGGGCTGGGGTGTTCATTTTCAAGCCCGAAGGATTATTGATGATTTCATATCCGCATTCGAGCGGACGAAACGATCAGAGCGCAGGTATCAACCAATCTAGTTCAGACTGTAAGCAGAGATTCATCAACACAGGTCAACTAGCTTACTCACAGATCGTTCTTGACTGTTTGTTGGTTGACCAATCCTTCGAATCAATCTCTGAAAAGCAGACCAGCCGCACAGCAACATCATAGTCGTCAAGTCCAAAGTCAGAGGGGGCACCAGCCCAACGAATGCGCAACAAGGCGCTCGAACATGGGAACTCTCTCTTCTTGTAGTCGCCGCCAATTGATACTCCAAACGACATCAAGTCTATGTAGCGGACGTTGGGAAAGATATCCACCAAACACCAGGGGAGGTTGCTGGGTTTCTTGTTGTCCTGATGGCGTTAGCTTTGCTTCCAACTACATTTTCAGAGTCACTCACCTGAAGCGAACCATCAATTGCGCAACAATGGACACAAATCTCATCCAATTGTAATCCGTCTCTCTTCAATTCGATCTCATAATCGGGAGTAGTATCCATGCCAGCCAGCCATCCACGGGTCATTCACGAAGCCGGCAAATATATAACTTCACATTTTCGTCAACATATCACTCAACATAAATAAAGAATATGCCAACCATACCAAAACAATATTCAAACTCCCAGCAAAACAACCATCGTTTCACACTCGTGAGTCGCTCTGGCAGTGATCTGTGTGTGCCATTCTGATCCATGGCCAGCGCCAACACCAGAAGCAGATGATGGCGAGTGTGCGTCGCTCGGACGAACAGGGCCAATCAAAAGATCATACCAGTAGTCGTCCAGCAAGGCACGTAACTGTTGGGCAGCCATTTTTCGGGGTTGTGATCGAACGTCAACAACCTTGGAACCTTGAAAGGAAACAATCGTAGACATTTTCTGCCGAAAATAAGCTATATACTTCAAATTTTGTTAGAACTAATCACTCAACTTGAAAAAAAGAAGGGGGGAGGTTGTCAAACATACCGAAGGACATCCAGACCACCATTGACACCACGCAACATTGTGTGAGCTCTGGAGGTCATGGTAACAATCCACTGTCTGTATTTGTATATTGTCAACCCCGAAGCACGATTGTGACAACATACGTTGTCCAGACAGACAGACAGACAGACACATTTATCGCAAGGTCCATCAAATGCGGCAGTCTCGTCGCTGCATGTTTCGTATCGTATTGTAACATGATTCTCTTCTAGCCGTAAAAAAAAAGGAGAACGACATGCATAGCTGAAAAATGGTATATCGCGAAACTGAAAAGATGGTCGAATGGTGTCGGCTCGGTTCCAGGTTTGAGCCTGGCGGAGACAGCCCCGGAGAGAAACACACACAGAGACACAGAGACAGAGACAGAGACAGAAATATATATATAACCCAGATCCCCTCTAAGAAGAGAGAAGAGAAGAGGGAGTCTGGTTGAGAAAATAGGAGAGATATTAGGGGGAGAATCGCCCCCTTATATAGACGTACTTCTTCCTATCCAGATTTATCTGGTGAGAGTGAGTATCTTCCATTTTGGGCATCCGCTGCCCTGGCTTGGAAATTACATTGATCTATGAGGACATCTGGAGGTAACACAGAAAGAAAGTCTTCATTTCTTTGAGATACGCCCGGTAATTTCTTGCTTCTCTTTCGACGCAACCTTGAATATGTCATGTCATGTCATTGTTATGCAGTCAGAATCGTAATATCAACCTCACCTAGAATTACTTTCTCAAAGAACCGCCGCGGTGGCCATATGTGGAGATTTGAGGAGGATTGTTGTCTACGACTGGATCTTAGAAGTGATGGTTAGCTTCAAAGGGTACCGAATGAATGGTATATATTCCAGGCCCGCTGTTGGCGGTGATGAAAGGAGTATCTCGGTGGGACTGGGTAATGGATTGGGGCAATTCTTTGATTTATTATGGATGGCTCTGGAGGTAGCCCCTAGGCCTGTGTTGTCAGTGTCTCAGGCTGATATGACAGGTCTGATAATCAAAGAAGGTCAAACGATGCTGAATTAAGCTTTAACGTCCTTCCAGGCTATCTATCAGATTCGTTGTATAATGATGTAGTAGGCTACTCGTTCATCAATATCGATATCCACGGACTCATCGCAGACTCGGGCGTTCACCAGCTTTCAATATATCATACTCCTCATGACTAATCAAACAACGTAACAATCTATTCCCTCTCACTCAACGCCCCCTTCCTCAAATCCAAATACTTCGCCGCATAATCATTCGCTAACACCAAATCGCCCGACAAATGCATGACCGTCGCCTTCTTTGCCATCATCTCACACTGTCCTAGCAGATCCTCAATGGCTTCGTATTCATCGTATGAACAATCAATATACGCCAATGCACGGGTAATATACTCCTTCTTTTTAAGCGGGTCGGGCTGTTTGTTTACTGCTTCTTCATCTTCGTCGCCGTCGGCGGGTGAGAATGACGGTGTAGGAGAGGATGCTTCACCGGCCAAGCCCATGTTCGCATCTACCAGGATCGAGTATGATCGTGCGGTGAGATAGCGGTCATCAAGTTCCAGGACTTGAGGCATAATACTCTCCATCATTTCTGCCGCAGCCTCAAATTCGCGCATACTCAGGAGCACAGTGGCCAGTACACCGATCGCTTCCCACAGTCCCGGCAAGACACGACATCGATGCGCAATACTAGCCGCTCTCATGGCCAGTGAAAACCCTCGTTGCGGAAGACCCGTTTTCTCGAGAATCCTGGCTTTGAAGCACAACAACCGGATTTGGGCTAGGACGTCAAAGTTTTCTTGACGCATTGTTTGTGCGATGCCTTCTACTATTGCCATTGCCTGGGAGTAGTGGCCTTTTCGGAGACGGAATTCGATTTCTAGGAAGGAGAGTTGGAGGACGAGATCGATGTCGTGGAGGCCGATGTCTTGGAGTTGGGCGAAGAGGTGTTCTACGGCGACGGCGTCGTCTCTGGACACGGTCAATTCTGATCAGATTATGTTCGACGAATGATATTTTCTTACCTATGGATCTGCCGCTGTAGCTTCAAAACACCCGAGTAGAATGCCCAATATTGATTTGCTTTGAGTGAGCGTAATTCCGTCTGTCCTATATCTTCGAGGCGAGTCACTGCTCGTTTATAACTACCGCCATGGGATATCTATCGAATTAGCATAAACTAGAGATAACCGGGCATGAAATTCTTACCAATTGACTGCTTCGATAGGCAATTTTGAGCTTATCTTCAAGAGGCGATCCCTTGGTGTAGCATTCACGAAAGATATCGCAATGTAGAAGAGAAAGATGTGTAAGACCTGGACCGTCAGCAGGCTGCTCCACGTAAGAACATCGTTCTTACCTATGCGAGTAAACAGCGACGACTCAAGGAGGAGTTGCGGGCCCATCGTCGTCCTCAAATTTCGGGTCACATTCAAATAAAACGATTTGACGACATTCTCAAAGACGGATGCCAGACTCTCTCCCTGTTGACCATCAGCAATATATCCAAGACAGTCTCTTCCTGTCAATGCTTACATTCTGCAGATCCAGCTTCGCTTCACTCAAATGCATCGTACTTAGCAATCCCCAGGATTCAGTCTCTTTAGCCTTTGCCTTTAGAAATGCAAGCCCCTCCTTCTCACTACCCAGCATGCCCGTATTCTGCACATCCTTCATTTCCTCCGGAAACGCCTTTCCAAAGTGGTACAACCAGCTCATGCAGAAATTGAGACAATTCATATCATGCGACTCTCGTGCGATGGATATAGCTTCCTGCATAGCAGACACAGCTTCCGTATAAGAGCCAAAGTCAGCGTGCAGAATGGCCAGATTCAGTAGCGCATATTGATAGAAACTCCGATCTCTGCTGTGGACTGTATAATCAAAGTATCGATGCAGGTTATCAAAGGATGAAGGATAATCGCCTGCCTTCCACGCATCCAAGAACCGAATATAGTGCGACATGCTGGGCACAGTGACTCCGGCCGAAATGACATACTCCAGCTGATCTCTGACTTCATCCGGCACACGCCCACCAATTCTTTGCAGTTCCTCAACCTGAAAACTCAACAACTGCTCAACATCTTTCGTGCTGACGCCCGCCTCATCATCCGAATCATAATCAATATTCCGATACACAACCTGCCCAATCGGACTATCAGAGTCCAGCCCCAATTCCGCCAGATTAACATCAACAGCCGACTCCCCTCCCGACGGATGCCGTCGCGCCCAAGCACGATACGTCGGCATACGATACTTGACAAACCCGCGCCACAACTTGACCGAGTCATGAAACTGGAGTCGCGTAAACTCCAACTGCGCTCTACGCACAAACGCGCCTAGCGGGGAAGAACGCGATAGCAGCATACGATCATTAGCAGCTTCAATACCATTATCTCTGTCGAGGATCTGCTCTTCGCGGGATTTTTCGACGATTTGGTGGATGTCAGCGAAGAATGACTCCAGCGCGTCGCAGCAGTCGAGGGACCACATTTTGCGCAGTAGTAAATCCCAGACGGAGCGGCCGGGGATGGAAGAAGTGTGGTACGACAAAACCTCTTCGAGTTCATCCAGGGAGACGGCATGTTTTTTGTCGCGGGTGAATAATGCGCGAGGGGATTTTAGTGAGTCTCCGGGTCGTAGAGGGAGGATGTGAGATATCAAAAAAGACAGGACAGGGACGGCTGATGTGTTGGGGACTATGCCCTCGACATACAGCGACACCAGGCATAGTAGTGTGACCTTGGAGGGTGTGAGATAGCGACTCATTTCAGCCTCATAGTTTGCTCATTGACTGCCAATTTGGTAGGTTGTTGTAGGTGCTGCCTTTGTTTGTTGATATAGAGACTCAGATCATGACAGTTGCATAGGTATCAGTGCCGAGAAGGGCGCAATATTTCTGCAATTGGGTATCTTCACTGGTGCAATAGTAGAAGTTCACGTCAAATTCTGACTTCCACTTCTCATCATTCAGTCTTATAAGCAACCCATTCTCCAGCTCTCTTGGATTGTGTTCTGTCCAACTTGTCCCTCAACGCGCAGTCCAAAAACCAAAAAAAGCGAGAACGCGCCTGGCAGCCTGAGTTCTGAGGCACCAACCCACCCCACCAATCCCAATACTTTTACCAACTTACATCATCATATCCCCGCCCAAAAAAGAAAAATATTCATCTTTTTGGACTCACACCTGAAAAGGCATACAGACACAATGGCTGAAGCACTCACTCAGACTGACCTGCAGGGTGCTCTGCCCCTAATTGCACGTGGAAAAGTGCGTGATCTATACAAGATTGATGACAAGACCCTCCTCTTTGTCGCAACTGATCGCATCTCCGCATACGATGTGATTATGGAGAATGTACGCCTCCTACTACTTCCCAGACAAAGATTCCATACTAATTGTTGATGTATTGTATATAGGGCATCCCAAACAAAGGCAAACTCCTAACCCTCTGCACAAAAGCCTGGTTCCAGATCCTCCAACAAGCAATCCCTTCTCTCCGCACCCATTTCATCACTCTCGACCTACCTCCTCAAATCCCCGAATCCCAGCGCGCCGCTTTACAGAATCGGAGCATGCAAGTTCGCAAATACGAGATTTTCAAAATTGAGGCTATTGTGCGTGGATACATTACTGGGTCGGCGTGGAAGGAGTATCAAAAGTCTGGTACGGTACATGGAATTAAGATTGCGCCTGGCCTCAAGGAGAGCGAGGCCTTTCCCGACGGACCTATTTACACGCCTAGCACGAAGGCGGAACTAGGTGCTCATGATGAGAATATTCATCCTGATCAAGGTACCCCCCCCCCCCCCCAACTCCCACCTTCTCCATAAAAGATAAGAAAGACTGACAAGTAATTCTTGAAAAAAAAAAAACAGCCGCCGAAATCGTCGGCGCCGAGCACGCCCCCAAAATCGCTGAACTAGCCCTCGCCCTCTATAAAGCCGCACACGCCTATGCCTTCGACCGCGGCCTCATAATCGCCGACACAAAATTCGAATTCGGGCTCGACCGTGACACCAACGAAATCGTCCTCGTCGACGAAGTCCTCACTCCAGACTCGTCACGGTTCTGGCCCAAGGATCGGTACGTCGTTGGTCAAGCGCAGGAGAGCTTCGACAAGCAATATTTACGGGATTGGTTGACAGCTCAGGGACTCAAGGGGAAGGAAGGAGTCAAGATGACGGAGGAAGTTGCGCTGAAGACGGCGGAGAAGTATAGGGAGGCTTGGGAGATTATTACTGGTGGTGGGGAGTTGTGATCTCTCTTCCTCTCTGACTGATTGACTCCTCCTTTCATTCTTACTGGTCCGATGGTTGGTTTGGGTGTTTCTTGCTGCAGGTTGGTTTTTTGATGACATGTACACTTATCTAGAATTTTTGACGAGACGAGATGAGACCGGCAGTTTGATGTTTGATGTTTGGCTTAGCATGATACCAAAAGTTGAAATGAGACTGTTATTAGACCATACCATATCATACACATAGAACCTCGGAAGATGTAGTTTCGTACATATCTTTTAGTAAAAGAATAAATCTAAAACCTTCATTTATCTAATCTATACAATACAGTTGATATCACCTCTAATCTCTATCTTTCAACAAGTAGCATACATCCTCAGCGGATATATCAAGGTGTCTTTCTTTCGTTCAACATCAATGCTCCTCCTGTATACCTTGACAAAACAGAAACAGAAACCAGTTGTATCATACAATGACTGAGGACAGAAATCATGCTTTCTAAAGTCGATAAAGGAGGAGAGAAGGTCGTATCGCTCAATCGTCGTACACATTTCTTGAAGTGGAGGATGCAAGTCTAATCGCGCTGAAAAGAGGATTCTGGTTTAGGCGGGTAAACGTTTACTTGCGTCTCTTCATCGTCTTTTCGCACATGTCGAGTAATCCGGTTTTGGCGTCGCTATCTGGGAGGATGTCGAGTGCAGCGGCGGCTTTGTCGGCGTATTCCTGGGCGAGAGCGCGGGTTTGCTCGATGCCGTCGCTTTGGGCGACGAGTTCGCGGGCCTGCGAATAGCGAGTTAGTGCATTCATTCATACGAAAAATTTGGAGACGAAAATGTACCCTCTCTACATCACCCGGCTGTTCAAACTTCCGTCCAACCAAAGCTCCCAGTTCGGGATTACTCTTCCATGCAAATAACAACGGAGCAGTAGCGAGACCCAACTCGAGATCGGCACCAGCAGGCTTTCCGAATTCTACTGAATTAACGGTATAATCCAGCATATCGTCCACCAGCTGGAAAGCGAGACCAAGGTTGCGACCATACGAGTAAGCGGCTTCGACAATGTCAGGAGTGCTGTTTCCGAGCAATGCTGTAGCACGGCAGGACTTGCTGATCAGACTGGCGGTTTTGAGGTAGGTCTTTTGCAGGTAGTATGTAATGGTATCATCAGTGAAAACGGGAGACCTCTCATCCGATGCAGTGTTCTTCAATTGCATAAACTCTCCTTCGACCAGATTTGCAATCACGGTGGCCAAAAGTTCAATAACCTCTGGATTTCTGAGACGCGCCAACGCAACAGAAGCACGACCAAGTAAAAAATCTCCAGCCAAAACAGCCATCTTATTCCCAAACTGCGTATTGGCCGAGCTCGACGACCGCCTCGTCACCGCATTATCAATCACATCATCATGCAGCAAAGAAGCGGTATGAATCAACTCCGTAATCTCAGCTAGTCGGCGCTGAGCAGGTAAAATATTCGGGTCCTCGCCAAAGATACCTTCCAACTCCGCAGCAGGAGCTGTCAGAGGACTCGTATCGGGATTCGCATCGGAGAGGACAAGCGGGGAGCTAATTGGCTCGCTAATATAGGACTGCTGATGTGACGAGATCGAAGAAGAATGTGTATGCGAATTGCGAGGTGCGAGAGCGGTAGCTTGCGACATGAGCAGGACGAGTAATGGTCGCACATGTTTCCCTTCACTCCATGTATAATATTTCGCGACTTTGTCTAGCATCGGATGACCTGACCCTAACAACTTTCGAATGTTTTTGGTCAGAAACTTCAATTCCTTCCCAACAATACGTAATGGGTCGACAGAGACGCCTGGCGGAGGTTTGGGGAAGCCCTTAGTGAACAGGTTCTGGGCGGCGGACACGGCGGCGCTGATGGGTGATACATCTCGTCGGCGTGAGGGGTGATATTTTCTGGAGTGAATTACGGGGGCAATGGTGAGGAGGAGCTCATCGCGAAGGCATTGGGAGCATATCGAGGTTGGTGTAGCTTGACGGGTTAGCAGCAGGCCGGAAGAGGCGCGCACAGCTCGAGATCTCATGGCAGGTAGTAGTGCGATGAGATTAAACAATTAAGCAATTAGACGCAGAGCAGACAGCAAAGAAAGAACAGAAGAACAAAGAACACAAGCTGGATGAAGAGAGAGAATGTTGCAGAGTTGTTGGCAAGCTCTCTGAGCCTCTCTCTTTCTTGGAAGAAGAACCTCGGCGGGTCTCTCAATTTTGTCCAGCCAAATCGCCCAATGGGAAGGCACAGACCTCCGGCAGCCCGCTCCCCGATTCATCCCGGCCATATCACCTCAGCTCAGCTCCCCTTCACAACTACGAGACCAGGTGAAAAGATATTAAAGAGCTCTGGTCTGGGACGAGCTGATTTCTGTAGGGACTTGACACTGCTCCGCTTATACTCTCTCAATATGGCCTCAAATTGCTACGACGAAGACCTCCTGCGGAAAAGATATCCATGAGGATTCAGGATGGATATACGATAATTTACATACGTTGTTGGAGTAAACTACCAAAAAGCTGCCGCATACTAGACGATCTCTTAGAGACATGATCAGGCAGAGTGAGACGATATCCCTAAACAAATGATTATGACAAACTGTCCAAGAACGAACGAAGTCAAAGTCAATCATCATTAGTTTAACTCCGCTACGTTATACTGTCGATTCATTTCCTTCTCTCTTCACCGATGCTTTTCCTCCGTCTTGACCATACATATTCTCTCCTCCATGTGCAGCCTACTCGTTCGTTCGTAACTTTTGAGCCGATGCGTTCTCCTGGTTCGCACGGCGGATCCGCTGTTCGGCGATTGAGATGAGGGTGTCGTGAAGCTGACTCCGCACGACCACAGGGTTCTTCTTTTCCAATGCCGACAGCTTAGCACTGCGATAATGGTACACATAATAGATCTTGCCACTTTGCTTGAGTGGGATTCGCAGTGACCATTCCCTCAGCTGGCACGTCAGGGTCTCCGTGTATGGTCCTACCAACACGTGGCTCTAGAGGTAGCAAACTGTGATGCTTTGACGAGTTGTAGCAAGAAATTGGAAGCCCTGACGTTGATAATCATACCAACACTGGACGCAATGTGCAGCAATGATAACGACTCCGTTTGCGTCAGCAGTCTCAGCGAAATTGTGCCTAACCAAGCAGAATCTGCCAGCTGCGGAGTACAGAATAGCACCCTCGTCTGGCGGATCATCTCTCCACGAATGACTTTGACATCACCGTCCTCGAATTCATCCTCATCGCCCTCGGAGACTTCGTTATTTTCACAACAAGAAGGTCCACTGTTTCAAAGATGGTGTCGTGGGGGCATTTATCAGCTTGTTCGTTTCCCGACTCGGCGATCGTGTCTCCACGAAATATTTCACAGAACCACGATCTTTTCGAGCGACTGTTTCATCGCTGTCATTTGTCTCATTCGGGGAACCTCATCGAGCCCCTCCAAGTGACCTAATTTCTCATGCGAGACAGAAATTGAATGAAGCCGACTAAGCCAAGAATGACAAATTGGTTCTCTCACTTTGGGTCTTTAGGAAGGCCTTCAAAGTCTCAGGGTATCCACGCGCAGTAAACGAACTGCCTTTTCAGAGCACTTGGATGGAAGCACACATGGCTCAGCTGCTCTTGTGGGTTTGCAAGAGTGTGGTGAAGTCGGTATCCTTGTGCTGAAAGTGGATTGCGCTGATCCTGTCCCTGCACGGGTTCTTCTTCTTCAAATCTGCCCATCCAGAATCTTATCTTCATATGCCGAACCCTCCCCCTCCCCACGAAGGATCAACCAGAGTATCGGCCTTACGCTTTCCACGCGGTCTCGAATTCCCTTCCCCGGCACCCCTTGGGTAAGATGAATCGATTTGGGGGAAGCTCTCGGGGAAGCTTTCGTTTCGGCCGACGACGACGAGAGTCTTGAATAGGCCGTTATCCAGCTGCCTTCTCCTGTGTTGGCACCCTCCCCGGCCATCCTATCATCCTTGACCTTTCTGATTTCATTCCACTCGGTCTCACTACTCTTGAGGTTTACAGGAGTGAGGAGGAGTCGGTGTCCTTGTGCTCCAGGTAAACTCGATGGCATCATGAGTCTTCGCTGGTGGCTCTTCTTCTGGTTCATCGTTCGCATCCTTCACCACCTGTGGCTGGTAGGTGAGGACCAGTTTCGCGTTGTTGTTGCTCGTTATTGGCCGCCATCCCTAGGGTCCATTGGTCAATGTGCATCTGAAGATCTTCGGATGGGACCTGATATGCAAGGGCACAAAAACCGAATGGGCGCTCAATTTATATTATCTCGAATGTTTGCGAGAGACTTTCGAAAGCGAGATGAAGCCGACATACTTGTCCTTGAAATAGACAGCAATCGCATCATGATGTTCCACTGGCGCTTCATCATCATCATCATTGTATGCTTCACCACCCCTGGCTGGTATGTAAACATGTGTTTGGCGTTTCATATGCTGCCCTTTGCTGGGTATACTGATCAACATGTTCCTGGAGGTCGTGTTTAGATACGACCCTATACCTGGGGCACGAAGAGCAATGTGCCCCCAGATATATAACCCGAGGGTTGTTTCGATGCGGCCTGGATTCGACCGCATGGATCTCACTCAAGCTGAATTGAGGTAGATCCATGTATCTGTGATTGAGTAAGACAGGATGCGCAAAGACAAATTTCATGGAACATAATGTGCTTCACAGAGCTTGCCGTCTGTGTGAATGCTAAATGTTGCATCCTCTGATTTGATGGTAGGCGATGACCTTCACTCGATAAGTTTGGACGTGCTGTAGCTGTCCATTTGTGATAGCTGTGTAACCATGCCCTCGCGCTGATAACCATGATTCCAGCAGTAGAGGCAGGCGACTGAAATGTCGCCCGCAATGACGCTCTTGGGTACCTCCACATATAATATTGGGTCATTGTCCCATTCCCTCGCTCTACATACCATGTGATCCTCGTTGCTAGCTATATCGTACCATACTAGATCATCTACTATGCGCGCTGCTTTTTGGTCTAGTTAGTTCCAACATATAATCAGTTGATCGAAAACCGGATTCCAGAGCCCTCAGGAACTTGATGAAGCTGCTGTTGACTGTGGATTCTTCCAGTGGATATTCGTAGTGTTTGCGTTCCACAGCCCATACCTTCAGCTCTGCCCGGTGCTTGGCCTGTGCTGTTGCGTTATGGTTGTTAGTGCGACGAAGATCTTGCTCAGCAATCCGTAGGAGCTCGTCGTGTGGACGGCTGCGCACGGCTACTGGAGTCTTCTCCTTTCAGAGGCTGACAGCTTAGTCGCGCGATAGTGGAACTTGGGAGGTCCCCCGAGTTTCTGTTGCTCGAGATATCCGTAATCGGTTAGGACCTCGAGTTGCTGCTTTTCCCAACTTCTGGCATACGGAGTTAGCTAACGTATTCGAGCATCCCTGTTCACAGTTTTGCTTACCGGTCAAGGAGTTGCTGTCATGGCAAAATGACTCATCGTCCGCTGCCATTATGCCGACAAACAAAAAGCCTCTCGCAATGAGGCTTCCATCATTGCACTCTGATGATCACTCCTCGGTGATAAGTATTCAAAGGAATTGGTGCGCGTCCTGTTTAGAACCCAATTGTCATTGTGGGTGGTAAAGAACCCATAACGACAATTGTAAAAGTCTACATAGACCTCATGTTGCAGTTGGCCAGTATAGCACTAACCATGTTGATCCTGCTGTGTCGTGTAGAGACGCATCCATCCTGGCATACCACTGTTGACATGCTCAATCTTGCAGCTAAGTCAATCTGGATCTGCCAGAACCCCTTCTGTGAGGTATCGCTCATAATGAGCATCGGCTTTCGCCCACAAAAGAAACATCCCGTGCCTCTCCTGGCCGAGGAGAAGCGGGCTATAGCACAGTTAGTAAACCATTCGTTGACGTAACAGAACGTAATGGAAAAGTCAACTCACTGTCCGTTTAGTCTTAGCAAGTGTTCGTCAGTGGAATTCATGAGCCAACCGACGAGTTCAGCCGCCTCCGGCTTCTGAAGGTTCTTCCAAATACTTGAACGAAGGTCAGGCTTTTACCTCTGTGGTTGCCTGAATGGTGTGCCTTTTGTGTGATGTTGGAACGTGACTGGATGTCGAAGTTGCTCCGTATACAGGCTTGGTTGATGCATTGTCAACCACGTGAAGGTCGCTCACGGGTGTGAACTTGTGGATGAGGGCCAAAGGTCTTCATCCGTCCACGAATCGAGTGTATACTTCCAGGCGGGATTCATTCGCAACTGGTCTCAACTTTTTGATTGTGAGAGCCACGCTGGCTTCAAAATCTGGGAATGACTCCATGTCATCATTCGGGAGAGTAGGCGTGGGTGTTTTCTTGGGGTTCAAGCATCGAAGGTTGGTCATAGCGAGCTGATGGTCAAGCATCGTTACATCATTCTCAATATAGATTGGGAGGACGCCAGTATACCAAATCACCACCCTCTTGGTCTGAAATTTTTCATTCTTTTCGGAGAATTAATGTTGATTTGAAAGACCTATTCATCATCAGCCATGTCGTTCCGAGAGACGTGGTGATCGAAATCAGAGAACTTACACGGCAAGAATATCAAAGAGAGGAATGTCGGAACCCACTAGACCAAACGCTGCGCGCACACTAGACGACATAGTATGATAAGACATAGCTAGGCAAGGTGATCAAGGAGAGACAAGACCCATGGAGAGAGGCACAATCCACGGAATGTGAAGAAGTTGGACTTCAAGATGAGAAAAACGAGGAGGAAGAAGAAGCTGGAGCGACGAAGAGAGAAAAAGAAAGAAAGTCTGAAGGGGGAGATGGCCCCTTTTATATCCAGAGGCCCTGACAGCGGTACTGAATATGGCAGTCTAGTTAGGTGAGCAAGCCACACTCAATGAGAATTTGCGCAAACAAAGCCTCTTGTTGTATGCAGACGGCAGGATCCCGATATGGCACCGCCGGGCGTCGAGTCCTGCTTTCGCACAAAGGCTGGCTTCTTTGTTATACTGAGAATAGTCTGCGGTTGGATGATATAATGCTGCAGGTTGTACAGTCTGTATGGCGGTGCCAGATATGGTATCGCCGAGATATGAGCTGGCCATGGCGAGGTAGCATTTGAGGAGACACTACTTCATCAGGGGGCATATCGTTCACTTTTCGCTTGTTGCCGGTCATTATCTTCTTCATTTTAGATTCATTTGCCATCCGACGGATGCAATAGCTTCCCAATGCGTCCAGTGGGTGGCAAGGGCCTCAAACAGTCTTCGTTTGCTCTATTCGAGATAGATCCATCTAAGACCCCTGCCTGCGTAGCCAAAGCAATTGAATGATTGCAAGTCCTGTCGTTGGGTCACGCTAATATCACTTTGACCTCACCGTCAAAGATTCCAAAACAAACGACCGGGCAGACAATATCACCCCTGAGTCTACAGACGAACCCACTAAAGCCCAAATAGACAACAAATCCGTTCCCATCACAAAAGGAACAGACACATGGTGGTCCAAACTACGCTACATTGCACAATTCATCGTATCAGACGTTCAAACAACTTTGCCAGCCGACCACAATAACAACAAGAAGGACTGCCATTGGCTGTCCTTTCGCATCACCGGACTTCCCATAGACCCTAAGTTGAGTTTTGCCATGATATCAAACGAAATTGATGCAGTCACCACCGCATCCGAATATCCTGCAAGGCTAGAATTTGCCTCTGCAGATATCCACAATCTGCAATACAGGACCAGGAATGGTGATCGCTTCCGACTCCATCCTCTGGCAGTATCTGCGACAAACTAGTGTCGTATCAACTCCAACAATGTCTACGATGTCAATCCTGGTAGGATTATGTAATCGTATGCTTTCGTGAGGATGGGATGGGGCCGGAGATGTTGGAGCAATTGGGATGAGTTGAGGAGGGGAGAATTGGGACGTTGATGTTGATGTTGATATTGAGGGGGATAAACTTGGGGAGTCGTGATGGGACGGAAAGAAGAAAGAAAAGAAAGAGAAAGGAGGGGAGGAGGGAAACAGGAACATAAATAATTGCTTCCGCGTATATGAGCGGATAGATACGTAGCCAATACACGTTCGAAATGCCAGGCAAGCATACTAGATGATCCAATATGCTAAGACATAGATAGATTGATCACATCCATGCATAGCCCGTAGTATTCACATATAATCAGTCACCCTATCAAGATACGAATAGAATGTAGTAGAAATTGTAACTGGTCGCACACGTCTTGTCTAGCTTAATTAAAAAGCTTCATACAAAGGAAAAAATAGAGCAGACCGAGCTGGCGGACTGTACATACATAAGCCATCCCTCCTCTCCTCTTCACACTCGCAAAAAGAAACTAAATGTAATATAGAGAATGAAGAGGAACGTTCCGAATGGCCCGAACTGAAATGACCCCGACGCAAAAAGTAAAGAAACGATAGAAACACATGACTGGAAAGTCCTTGCAGTATACATGGTTGGTTGAGGAATGGATGCATCGCTTATACTGGCTCTATTCGTGCGTGTTTCCGCTTAAATTCCGTCAAAGTCGCCGCCAGCATCGTCTTCGTCCATGTCACCTTCTTGGATTTCCTTGACGAGTTCCCGCTCGCGTTCCCGTGCCTCTTGTGCGTTCTTGAGCTCTAGTCGGTGTTGGTTCATGGGGAAGCGCATGGCCTATAATATCGTAAGTATTTGGCAAAACAATTTCAGATGGAAGAGACTAACCTTAACACTCTCGTCGTGGAGGCTCAAACAAGCCTGGATACGAGCGTGGAACGCCTCACCAGGCTCGCTCGTCAAGTAGATATCGCCAGCATCCTTGCTCTTCATATATCCTTGCTCGTGGTCCAAAGTGGCATCGATAACACCATCCCGGATGGCCTTGGCGACAATATATTCAGCCGACTCTTCGCTGTGTAACCCAAGACGAAGGCAAATGTCTCGGAGCGATATCCTCGAGTATGCAATCGACATAACACGGATACCAGTCTTGATAACGTTCTGTCGTAGTCGCAAAATCAGAGTGTACGTTCCATCTTTCCGGAAGGTAGCACCGTGAGTATTGACGATATTCAAAAATCCATCGAGATCACCTGTGCTGACAGCACGCACAAGGAGGAAGTATGGGTGGAGGGCTTTCTCCAAAGATGGCTGGCGGAAGACGGAGCGGTCGGGAATATCGCCCATGAGCAGATCCACGATAACGAGAAGTTTCATCGACACCTGGTAAAATCCACCCGCGCTATGGCTTGTCGGCGACTTACGAGTAGCTCCGGTCAAATGTTCGTGAGCTTCACTGTATCGCAACTGAATAGCACGGATGCGACCGAGGTAGTACAAATATCGGGCAATCTGGTTGTTTGATGCGGCGGCTGGGAACTCGTTGTGGGCAATCAACAGATCGGCCTGTGTGATGTGTGAAGTGGACAAGTAGTTGCGCAACAACAGAGTAATAACGGTAGCCTGGATATCGACATCCTTGCGAAGGACGGCAGTACGGAGCGCAGCGAGCAAAGGCTTGCGTATCGAAATGACTGCTGCAGCGGGAGAAGGAGGTAGAGGAGCCAACTGCTCGTAGAACAGAGAGAAATAAAAGTACACACGGGCAGTCAGAGAGTCAAGAGTACGGCGGTTGAGTAACCGCAATCGCTCAACTAATTTGCTAGAGAAGTCGGCGCCGCGCTGTGTCTCTTTCTGGTCGTAGAGATAAATCTGAACAAGGATCGATAGATAGGTGTCAACTTCTGGCAGAATTTCGCGGGCAGCTTTGGGCTTATCGGAGTCTACTTCCATCTTCGACGAGGCGACATCAAAAGCATCGGACTTGCCGATGGCTTCTAGAAGGAGAGCTGCAGTCTGGTTCGAACTAGAGTAAGTATCAACAATAACTTCGGCGAGAACGTCGGGTGTGATGTGTTTGCGCATGGAGGATATGGACCGCAGGACTCGGAGGGTGAATCGGGCGTCAAAGTGTGTCACGGCACGCTCAAGAAGGCCGAAATTATTCTGAATATCTGCATTCAAATGTTATTAGGGAGATGATCAAGCTTATCGCGATCTCGATCAGCATACCTTGGACAGCTTTCACTCGGGGATCAATCTCTGGCTCTTCGGCATCCTTCTCGTCTTCTTCCATGGCGATGTCATCCTCTTTCTTGTTATCCTGGCCAGATAGTCTGGCACCCTTTGCTGGGGGCACTACAACAGTCATCTGGTCACCATCATGTTCCCTGCTGGTTGGGATGGACGGTGTAGGCCCACCTGCCGTATCCTCTTCCATCTCCACGTCTTCGTTGCCATTAGCACCGTTCTCTACTGGGTCTGTACCATTTCGCTGGGGCTGGTCGCCGCTCATGGTGTTGTTGGTGGCGCTGTTGGAGCTGCTGGCGCCCTTGCCTGTGACGGCCTTCTTAGCCGGAGCTGATTTGGCCTTGTTTGCCGCCGAGCGGGTTGTCGGGGCGGCTTTATCTTTACTCGAGGCGGTGTTGGAATTCGCACGAGCTTTTTCGCCGTTGGTTGATGATGAGGTGTCACCCTTGCTGTTGGACCTCAAAGAACGGCGTTCAACTGGCATGATGCAGCTGTTGGGAGCTCGACTGTCGGGACGGCGGCCGCGATAGATGAAGGGGCAAGCACGTAAGCACGCAACCACGAGCTAGAAGAAGCTTTCAATAGTTTGGACAAGAGTGACTGAGATAAACCAAGATAATAGAATGTGCGAAGGGGGAGCAGAATAGGTTGATGGATGATGGCGATGGAGATGGAGATGGAGTAAGATGGAGTGAGTGAGAGGGTGATGTCAAGAGAGGTTGCTAAAAGCGAGCGAGAGTCAGCAGAGAGACCGCCAAGCCCGATGCCGAATCCGGTAAGGCGTGGTTAAGCTGTCACACGAGCGACGATGGTTCTGTTCTCGTTTATGGATGGTTTGAAGATAAGAAACAAGAATTGTCTTGTAAATGTTTTGGAAAGAAACATAAGCGAGATACAGAATGTACTGAGGATAGAAGATGTGCTGGCAGGCTGACTCTGCGCTGTCATCATGATTCGGCGCCTTGCCATAGCTCCTGCCTGAGGCCACTAATTCCGCCTTGCTGTCCGTCTCCGTCAGGGCAGTCTTGGCGCGCTCAACGACAACAACAACACTAACTAGCACATGGTAGCAACGGCCTGGAAAGAACTACTAGACTTGTGCAATACTGTCAATTCATTCATCATGTCGCTTCTAGAAAGCCACCTCGAGCAAATTACGCTCTCCGCCAACGCCATTGCCGACTTATCGTGAGTCACAGCAAACCATGCGAAGGATACTAAAACAACAACATCTAACTTAGCCCCGCAGATTCCCTCCGCCAAAAATATTCACCAACGCTTTGCTTGATACCTCCGATATTACAGCCCTAATCAGAGACACCGAAGTCCATGAACGCGCGCTATTCACACTCGATGCATCCGCGAAGCCCTCGCAAAGGCGGGCAACGCGACGAGGAACGACGTTCCCAGCCGACACTCAGCGAGAGACGATGATCAGTCGGATCAATGCTGCCAGGAGTAACCGACATCAATCTGCCGTCGCTCGTGTGCTGGGTAATGATATGATGGAGGAGATCAGGCGCTCAGCCGGCTCCTCCACGAGGCTACAGCGGGGAGAGGTCAACGTTGAAGTGCTGTTGAAGGGTGCCGAGATTTTGTGCAATGTCTAGTCAGTCTCTCTGCCCTTATTGTCGGACAATTACTTACGAAGCCTCTATTCAACAGTCCCGTCGCCGGTGCCGCCGAAAAGATTGCAGACCTCCGTTACCGCTACTCTCAAATCAGCGAGTCTCTTGTCCGACTGGAAGCTAGGGTTGCCGACAATGCCGCTGAATTAGAGCGCATGAATGAGGCATACGACCGAGACAATGAGATTGAGTACCAGGAACCGCAACAGCATGACATACAAGTTACGGATGATGATATTGAGCGAGAGCTTGAGGAGATTCGTGAATTGGAGCGGAGGAAACAAGTGCTTGAGGATCGTGTAACGGGAATGTCTCGAGATTTGGGAGGTTTAATGAGATGATACCTTTCTTACGGTCTGCAAATCATTCCGACGACGACGACTCCGGGATTCCGATCTCAGAGCAAGAGGCTAGCGGAAGCTGATCACGGAGTCACATTACCTTGAGTGGTGTCGCTTGTAAGCATACAACAAGGACTCCGCCATAGATCTCAAGCTCTACCACAGAAAACATGATCGAGACCGGTATCGAAAATGATGATCTATCGATTGTCATGTACAGGATCCGCCAGACATATTTGACAGAGCAAGATCGTGCTTAAGGCTTACTGCTTGGATATTAGTATGGATGCCCCTCCTAGTGATGGCATACAGGTTCAGAGAGGGTATCAAGCTCCAAAGCTCGTTTTACTACGTATAGTCTTTCGGAGGTCGACAGGGTTCGAATAATAAGATCAATTATGAAATCTTTGTGGCGAACTGTAAAGAATCAGAAAATGTGCAGATCCCAGACATACTATTCTTTGTCCATAATCAATAAATATATTCACATCAATGAGACGAGTGTGACTAATGATCCATCTCATAGTTGTGTATCCGTGGCTGTGATGCGGCTCAAGTGTCTGGCAGTGCGGCTTCGCATGCCAAGGCCAGACTATGCCCTTCAAACTCCGCAGACAGACAACCTCCGCTGCCTCTTCTCTGCAGAGCATCTCCAGTTGCAACAACAAAGCGCTTTTGTTTTTTATTACCTTGGCGTTTCTGGATAAAAGCAGACATTTCTCTGCTTTCTTTATCTTCTTTGTTATTTTTTTACAGAATACCCGCACCTTGGAACACCTCCTTCAAAGGCGACTACACGATCGTCAAGTCTATCGCCATCATGGATGGCCAGGCAGCCCAACAACCTGCCACTAACCAGCCAGTCCCACCGCAGCAGCAACCGTCTTTGATCCGGACAGATCAGGTGGCAAAGCTACCGCATCTGAATGATGCTCAGAAATCCCAACACACACAGCTCGTCCGCGGGCTATGGGACATTCTGAACTCGCGCGATCCGTCGACCGAGGAATACCGAAACGCGCAAATACGGCTTATGCAGGTGTCGCAAAGCTTGATGAAAGGGATGCAGCTGTTTAGGACAAAGCTGCAACAGCAGCAACAGGCGCAGGCACAAGCTCAAGCTCAAGCACAGGCGGCGCAAGCCCAGGCTCAGGCTCAAGCCCAGGCGCAAGTACAACAAGCACAGATACAACCGGTGCAACAGCAGCAACCCCAACAAACGCAACCTCAAAATCCACAAGCTGCTCAATCGACTAGCAATCCAACAGCATTCAGTCAACTTCTACCAGCTATCCAGGCCAAGGTCAACACCGTGCAGTTCCAGTTGCCGCCCAATGGCACCCGCGAACAAACCGCCAACTGGCTAAATGAAGCTAAACTTCGATACGGCATGGCGCTGCAGAAGCAAGAGATTGGACGACAGCGAAGTCTAGAAGTACGACAGCAAGTACAAGCACGTCAAAGTGCCGGTGGTGCTGGGTCGATAAGCGCAGAGGAGATGCAGACGTTCAGAACCCGACAGCTACAAGCAGAAAAGTTGTTTCGCGAAGGACAGGAATTCCTGAAGAAATTCCAAGAGCAGCAAGAAGGCTTTAGGGCTGCCAGGGCGGGCGCCGCAGCACAACAAGGGGCCACCGCGCCAGCAGGACAACCACAACCGCAACCAGCCACTACGACGGCAACTCCCGTCAGCACATCTACGCCCGTTCAACAAACACCAGCTCCCCATACCATCAACTCTGCTGTCAATGCAGCTAGAGTGCAAGCTGGCCAGGCACAACAACCAGGTGTTGCCCCAACAACACAAGCCACCCAGGTTCCAACTACTGCGCCCCAGGCACAAATATCAACTCCCACCACAGCAGCCACCCCAGTAACAGCACAACCCCCTGCTCAGCCAGCACAAGCCACAGCTCCAACAGACGGAGCCACCATGGCAGCTCCTGGAGCTCAAGGCCAGCCCCGCCCACTTTCCCACGAAGCTGCCATTTCCCAAGCTGCAAAGTCCTACCAAGGCAGCCAGCAACCAAACCAACAAGCTCAACAAGCAGGCACTCCCCAGTCAGCTGCTGCTGCTGCTACTCACGCTCATCCTCCTGGTTACATCCAGAATCGCTCAAGTGAAACCACTACTCGTAACCACAACATGGCTATTCCAAAGAACTTGAACGTGCCAACTCCTGAGCCTGTTGCGATGGGAACTCCTCGTCCTACTCTTTCAGGTGGTCCCAGCCACGGCGCCATGGGTGTCATGGGCCAGCCTGCTATTCAGAAGCATCCTGGCTACGTCCTCGAGGGCGAAGGTCAGCGCGTGTTGAGCAAGAAGATGCTCGACATTTTGGTTCGTCAGGTCACTGGTGGAGGCGAGGGCGAAGGCCTCACTCCTGATGCTGAAGAGGTACCCATTTCCCCTGTTAAAATTCACCCCTATTAATATCAACTCATACTAATGTGGTGTACAGTTCATCCTCCAAATGGCCGACGACTTTGTCGACGACGTCATCACAGCAGCCTGTCGTCTCGCCAAACTCCGCCCCTCATCCACCCTCGAGATTCGCGACATTCAGCTTGTTCTCGAGCGCAACTACAACATGCGCATCTCTGGTTTCGCCACTGACGACTTGCGTACTGTCAAGAAGCCTCAGCCAGCTCAGGGCTGGACTCAGAAGATGTCTGCCGTTCAAGCTGCCAAGGTTACTCAGGGCAAGGCTGAGTAAAGTCTGATTCGGTAATGACATTCACAAATCTTCACGCCTGACGACATGGGTTACGACAATTCACAAGGAGCATGGCGTCACATTCAGTTCACAAGTGTATCATATTTTTCTTCTTTTTTCTCGAAGGGCAGCAAGAATGGTTGGGTCAAAAGGGGCTTGGATTGGAAGGAGTTTTGATCATTTAGCAAAGATCCAGGTTTTTGTCTCTAATGATACTATCAACCACCACATCTTCTTCAGGTGGTGAAATGATACAATAATACAGATTCATCTATATTCTCCTTCTTGTAGAAACACTTATTTTCTACCCTCGGACCCAGATCTCCTACCTTCCTTATTATCTTTATCTTTATCCTTGTCTTTATCATCATCAGAACTACCAAACCGCCACAGCCAATCCTTCCCTTTTCTGCCGCGCTCATTCAACCACTCCGCATCCTCCTCTTCAACCAGCATTCGATCACTATTCCGTCCACTCCCACCACCACCGCCTGACGATCCACTACCACCGCGAGCCCTGTTCCCGCGTCCACGACTAGATGGTGATGGCGAACTGGAACTTCGAATTCGTTGCTGCCGTGCGCGTTCACGGGTTATGGCTGCTGCGACGACGGGGTTTGGGATTTCGGTTGTGGGGATGTCGTCTGCGTCTATATCATTTTCGTGATCGTGGCTGTGGTCGTGGTCATCTGTCGACGATGCAGATGTAGCTGTGGCTGTCGACGTCCAGAGACCTTTACCCCCTGTCCCGGGGACTGTTAAATGGGCATTCCTCGTCACATGCTCATGCCCATCATTCCTATCATGATCCTCACGATCATGCTCATGCTCATGCTCATGATCCTCCCCCGAACCCATCTTCCACAACCCCGGCCTCCCAGCCCTCGGCACCGCAACCGCCGAAAGTATCTCTGCAACCTCCGACAACCCTTCCCCAATCGAAAAATGATCCCCACTCAGCCTCTCATCACCACTCGCAACAGCCAAATCCTCGAATTCGTCGTCATTCATACTTATCAGACCCATTTCTGTGTCTTCTGTCGCGGTGACGTGGTTGGCGATTTGTCGAGTCCAGCGGCGGGAGAGATATCGTTGCAGTCTGGACAAGGTGCTCAAACCGTCTCCGCTGCCGATGAGCGCGGATCGAACGCCGTCTGATATCGCATCCTCTGCGTCACGGACTATGGGCGTCGTCGTCGTCGCTGCTGTTGTTGCTGTGGTTGTTGCGGTAGCAGTAGTAGTGGCAGCTATCAAATCCACGGGCCTCAACCAATACTTAATCAATCCCCATTTGAGTCTGGAAAACCTTCCCTCCACACGCACATAATCCCTCGGCCCATTCCGAGACCACAGCGTCGGGTTTTGGGTTGCCATTTCTTGAAAGAAAGTCTCGTACATGAGGCGTTCGCGCGGGGAGCGGCGGCGACTATCTGATGAGCCGCGTTTCATGAGGAAATAGAATGTGAGGACGCCGAACATGAAGGGGATGGCGGCGATGAAGTACCATTTTATGCTGGGGTTGGTGGAGAATGTGTCGACGTTCATTCCTGTATCATCAGTCTTTCTCCTCGTTCTGTCAGGGTCTGATAGGGGGTTACGTACCGAAGAAGCCCACGATAAACGTCAGGGGGAGGAATATGAATGTAATCCAACTCAAGCGCCACACTACTCTCATCAGTATTCTCCACATCTGATTTTATTATGGGAGAGGGGTCCTACTGCTAACGCCCAACTCGAGACTGTGTCTACTATCCCTAATCGACACGCTCTGATACAACAACGATATTAGTGACTCTGTCGGTTTTGTCAAATCCTCCGTAATCAGATTCGTCAATCTCTCAAAGTCCGCGGGACTGTCTTCGAGCCAGTTGTCTTCGCTGCCAACGTCATCTATACCTATCAGCATAGAACTATGCAGATGAAAGGGCAAGGGGGCGATACCAGTCAACTCATGCAACCTAGCCCTCATCTCCTGCATCACGCTCCCATGCACATTCACCAACTTCTCCACCTTGAGCCACGCAGACGAATTCGCCCACAACTCCGGCGCTCTACTCTCGTCGTCCGGCCGCTCATAAATCTTATCCTCTAGGATGGTCATATGCGTAACCGCATTATCCAAAAACGAGTCCCAGGCTAGAACCACCGCCTTGAAAATATCACTCAATATAGCCTTTGAGCAGTTCAGGGCGAGTTTTGCGTCGTCGTCGTCGACGGGGTCGCGGGATTCGAATGCTAGATGGAATGGTAGACGGCGCCAGCGACATTCGAGGTCTCGTCTGGCGGGGATCAAAGTATCGTCGATGTTGCCCGAAGAGGAATTATCGAAGATGATGATTACGTTGCCGTTATCCAGATGGCGGAGTCGTTGCTGTTTGTGTTGCTCGAGCTTGTCTTTGGGAATATCGTTGACGGTATCATCGTCGTCGTCTTCCTCGCCATATACATCAGGCGGATAAAAGTGTTTGCGTAGTGGCAGCTCATCGCGCGACAGTCTGTTTTCCGAGGACGCCTGTTTGTGCTGAATGTAGCAACTGAGACGCTGCACGTAGACATCATGGGCGCATATCGGTTCATCTAATAATCAGCTCAATCCCCACACCTTAGTGAAAGGGGGAAGATAGATACCATTATCATCAAAATCATTCAACTGCATCATCCTATCCCTCCCCCTTCTGTCCCTATCCCCATCACCCCCAACACCCCTACCACCACCAGAAGCAGACCTTCTAAAACTCTTCATATAATCCACCCCAAACGAAGTCTTATTTACCCCCCTCCACGGATCATACGCCACCTTCCACGTCCTGCCCGCGAGGAAGGGTTTTCCGCCCCTCAACTCCGGATTTTTGTATCGCAAATACCGCCCAAAATCGCCAGCACCATCCCCTCCCGACCCCGACCCATGCGGATGTTTTGCAGCAATATTGAATTTCCGCATTAAGAAAGGAATAGCCCAATCCGCATTCTGCACGTGTATAACGCGCATGGCGGGTTCGGGGTCTGATTGGCTGCGATAAAACCGGCGCAGACCCTGCAGGTGGAAGATTTCTTGCGCGGAGACTTTGCGGATGTGAGAGCGGGATTTATCTACCATCATCCATCAGACCGGATGCCAGCAAGGAGGGTGATGATGATGATGATGATGATAAAGGGGAGAGGGGATACCGCTACGCGCAAAATCGATCATCAGGACGCGGCCGGCCTGTTGGTCGAGGTCGGAGTATTCCTTGTGCCATTTGAGGCTGGGGCCTTGGAGGAGGCGTGCTATTTTTTATATACATCAGCTAGATTCATATTCATATTCATATTTATAAGATAAGAGGATTGTGATGAACCGACCATTCCGTCTATTCCGATCAGCATAATGATGGGTGCGTTTATTCTTGTCAATGTCACCATCTTTGGGATCATGTTTGGTGTCGTCTTTGGGGATTTCGATGTGATCTGATATCCGGCTTTGGGATGCATCTACCACCACCTGTCAGAATAATTTTTTTGGTAGTCAGGTAGGTAGGTATAGAGGGGAATACCTCTGCTACTATTTTTTTCGCCGTCCGAATCATCGAGTTGAGTCCTCCGGATATTAACGCGGTGCTCAGTCGGCGAGGAGGAGGCTGTCACGGTCAAGGGTGGCGCGGATGCTTGTATGGGCCCTGCTGGCGCGTTTGCATCTTCCGAGGACATGCTTATTAACTACTACCTAGGTATATGCCTGGGTGTACTACTATTCGTACAAAATGGACAAGAAGAAATCAATAATCCATAAAGGGCAAAGTACATGTGTAGAAATATATTTAAAAAGAAGAAGACGATGTAATAAAGAGCATGACTCGCACAAAGAAACTAGCTAACTAAAAGAACCAGTTGACGTCCAAGAGACTAAAGCAACTAAATCAACTAACTAGTTACCGTAGTAGTAGATCTGCAGAAATAATACTGTGAACTATTGCCAGGCTGAACTCCGGGCTCAGTAAAAGCCTCAGCTTGCGCACGACCCTCATCAAAGAAACCCAATGATAGGTCCGAAATAGGGGCTACATATTCCGTCAACTACTACTACTATAAGACCATGTCAGTAAGTAGGTAACGTAAAGCTCAAGCAGAGCCGCGCCATCAGTAGGGATGCCTGGAGCAAAATCATGGGGCCAAAAACAAGTTACCATAAAGAAGAAAGGTCATAGGGTTCGTATTGGCGTCACATGCATGTTTTAGACCTTGAACAAGAATCTAAGATTGTGTACATATACCCATATATGCATCAGACTCAACATAAGCAATCAATGTTTATTCGTATTTAGTGCTACAGTAACTGGGTACCTATTTGATGGTTATTTCGTTACCTCGTCAACTGCGACAGCATTTTATACGTACTACGTATTGACGACTAGGACAAAGTATAGGTATTTAAACAAATAACATTCGGACGTCCTAAATAATATTGAGATACCTAGGCTGCTCTGGGATCGATCAGTGATCGTCTGGCGCGTCGAGACCTACACCAGTTTTGCCAAATGTCCTCTCGAATTTGACTACCGTACTTCCCCTCAATAGTATGCACAAGCCGGAGCCTTTAGTGGAGAATGCTCGTACTCGGTTGCCAACTAAATGAGGGGTTTCAGAGTATAAAATCACTCTGCACTTGCCCAACAGGAATTTATTCAGAGATGAGATAATATCATAAGCAACCAACAAGACTGCCGTAGAAATTACCCTCATCCGCAATCACGCACGCGCCCAACCGCCTCACCAAAATGCCATCCCAAAACGACGTCGCCAAACACTTCCGCGCCCTCCACAACCCGCAGGATCCCCTCATCCTCACAAACGTCTACGATGCCAGCACCGCCTCTGTCATTGCCTCGCTCCCCAAAACCCGCGCGCTCGCCACAGCCTCCTTCGCCGTCGCAGCCAGCACCGGCGTTGACGACGAAAACCTCACAAAAGACCAGAACCTGGCTGCCTTAAAGACCATCGTATCCGCCGCACACCGCGTTAACGCCGCCTTGCCCATCACGGTCGATCTGCAAGACGGCTACGGCAATGACCTCCCCAGCTTGGCGGCAACGATCAAGGAAGCTATCGCCATTGGCGCGGTAGGCTGCAACATGGAAGATATGGATAATGCTACCGGTACATTGCGGCCGCTGGACGAGGCTGTAGCGCGGGTGAGGACTGCGGTGGAGGCAGCTAAGGAGGCCGGGGTTCCTGATTTTGTAGTGAATGCACGGACGGATGTGTTGTTTCAGGAAGGGGGGACGTTGGATGATGCCATTGAGCGCGGTAAGGCGTTTTTGGAGGCTGGCGCTTGTACTGTGTTTGTTTGGGGCGGGCCTCAAGGACGGGGCGTATCGAGGGAGGAAGTGGAGGTTTTAGTGAAGGAGTTGGGAGGGATGGTGAATGTGAAGATGACTTTGCGAGAAGGCTTCTTGGGCGTGCAGGAGATTCGGCGTTTGGGAGTTGCGAGGGTAAGTCTTGGGCCGGAATTGTTGAAATGTGCGATGAAGGCAGTGAAGGAGCAGGCCGAGTTGTTGCTGGCTTGAAGGCGCTTCTTTAAGTGTTTAACATCCTATCTTCAGCAGCTAAAGCGCATCTACTTTGTCTGTCACGAGGTAGTTGGTATGAGTTAGAGCGGGAAGAGTGGTCAATTTATGTTCGTCTATACCTAGGTATGGTTAAGTAATGTTAAGTCGACCTGTGGCAATTGTAAAATATATTAAGGCCTATACCGCTTCTAAGTTTAGAGTCTAGTTCTGACTATCTGAAAGTGATTTTCTTTCTAAGAAGAAGGATAAGTTGCTTTAGTGGGTGTTGGTATATTGCAGTATTTCTGTCTAATATGCCATCTACTTCTAACATTAAAACGGAAGTACTCTATAGTACTTGCTTGTCTACATGCACACTGATTAGTCTACACTATTAATTCAATAGAGACACCCGTTTAATCTTACTATGCTCAGCTATGATCCAGGATCGTGCCGTGTCGTTAAAGCGGCGCCGTTAGCTATACTGTATGCTACGTAGCTACCTAGGTAGCTACCATCTTCTTGTAGACTCAACATCACCCTTTTGCCTTACTTCTTCCAAGGTTTGCTGTATAATCCTTCTCCAAAACTACAGTATATTCGTCTGAAAGAACTGAAGAATGACTTGACACCTTCAGATCTTATTTTCTGAAAGGCCCGTTTACTAACCACGCCTCAATCTTCTTCCAGATCTCTTCATCCACTCGTTTCCGCTCTTTCAGCTGTTCTGGAGTCTCGTTTGCTACCACAGGGGGGATGTCGTGGTCTGGAATTGAATTACGAAGTGAGTATATCGGTTTCAGATGTTTGACGCAGTATATGCCCTGTTGAGACATTGTGGGGAGTACAAAGACCTACCATAAGAATGCTTCTGCCCCTTCGCAAGCACCCATCTAATCTTCCCATCCCTTCCAGACATCTCCTCACGCCCATTCTCTCCATATTCTTCTTCCTCACCAATCCACTTAGCGACCATCGCACCCGCCTCAGCGCACAGCACATCGTACTCGGCACCAACAACGAATATCCATTCACTTAGGGAATCTAGAGTAGCAAATTTCGGGCTGAGTTTCGGGTCTTCAAGTGGCGTGCCTGCAGGAACATATCCCCATTCCATCCGCGGTACCCATGGGGCGAGGAAGTCATCACTCTTAGCACGAGCGGCCGGGGTCCGTCGTCCGAGTAACTCTGGCACCGTAAGCCCGAAGCTGACGGGCGGACAGATGGCTATCGTAGCTTTGATTTCCGGTACTGCTTCATCAAGTTGCTGGATGGTGAACGCAAGATTTCCACCAGCACTAAAACCGATGACTCCGATTCTGGAAGTATCGATTGGGAGATCTTCTGTTGTGCCCGTCGTCTGCAGAGCCCTTCGCATCTGCGATACGAGCGCGTAGAGGGGCGCCGGGTACGAATTTCCCGGTGCGAGAGGATACGGAAGTGCGATGACGAGCACGCCGCAGTTCGCGGCTAGTCGAGCGTTGATGTGGTCATCGTTGGCTGGCTGGCCCATGCAGAAGCCTCCTCCATGTATTGAGAAGAGTGTTGGAAGCGGATCACTTCTACTCTTGCCAGTGCTCGTGTAGTTAGGTGGGAAGAAGATTCGCGCTTCGCCTAGGGAAGGATGAAGTTTCTTGGTGATTGTTGGCGGGAACTTGGTCTTGCGTGCAGCTATTGTCGAGCCGATGTAGGCAAAGGATTTGAGTAAGCCGAGATGGAAAGCATAGACGAATGCTTTGAACAGGGAGGGGGCCACAAATGTTTTAGGTGATGATGACGCTGAGGAGGACATATTGGTAACGAGCACGACGTGAATATTCAAAGTTGGATAACTACCTAGGTAAGTTTTGAGAGTTGACGCTTCCATTTTGTATTCGAGGATTGTCTATCATCCTACTAGAAAATCCGATATTGCGTGGAATAATGTTCTCTCCGTCGGAGATTTTGAATGTAAGTAAATACCGCGGAGTTTTCCTTGAACGGAATCATATTAGAAATCTACTACTGTAGGCAGATTCAAATCTCAAACCCCATTCTTTTACTAAACCAGTAAGAAGATACGTTTATCTCCCTTTAGTCCTCCCGTACGTTCCTGTCTTTACATCATTACTCTCAGTGACTACATCCTAGAATGTACCTCATACTAAAGATAGCAGAAAATACTAGACAGGCATTATCTATCTTGCGTTGTACCTATAAAGTAGCAGAGAAGAGAAGACCTTTGTATTCTACGCTTGGTTCGCCCAGCTATCGTCACCAGGTATATCCAGGAGACCACTTTCAGGATAAACGTCCCTCATGAGCTCATCAAACAACTCACTCTCCCAATGCATATTTCCCTGCTCATTTCCTGATATCGGCCAATCAAAGTAATTACAACTAGCTCTCCCTCCCGGCATCATATTCAGAATCATCCTTCCGCTCTCTTCGTTGACGCTATTGAGGTCATCGAGTCTCTCCCCGTTGCTTGCGGCTACTATCGCGACGATCTCGCACCATTTCTCCAGCCTGGCCCTTTTAATTTTGAGGTGCTCGGCTGCAAGATCCCAGGTATCGTTCTCCCATACCCCACCCGTTGCTGCGGCCATTTCTTTGCTTGCGGCCTCGCAACGGAGCACCATGGCGTCTATGATGCTGAAGATATCGACCTGTAGGCTTGGCTGGGCCAGGACTTGAGACCTGAGTGTGTTGAGTGTTTGAGAGGAGATGGCTGATGTGGAGGGTTGTTGGGGTTGGGGTACGCTCAGATCCGGGCATTCTGGGACGCCACTGAAAGCCGGTGGTACGATTCGGAGAGGAGGAGTCGCAGTCGTTGTTTCTTTTCGGAATGCAGCACTAGAGAGTCGTACTGCACTCGGCCCAGCTATTCTCGCCCAGCAGGAGAGCATCATGCAGGCATGGATGAGCTGAGCGGACACAGGTTCAGGAAGATAAAAGTAGGAGCAAACGGGGATGGTGAGCCAGTCATCAAACCAGGTTTTGAGAGCAGCTGTAAAGGATGAAAAGACGTCGAAAAACGACAAGACTGAGAAAGGGCGAGATTGAGAATCCGCATCTATTGACCCTTCAACAAGCAGAGGCTCAAAGAGCCGTAGGTAGGCACTGTTATAATGGCAGGATAGAGTGTCTAGCATCGCATACGGCGTTAGCGACATAACTTGCCTCGATACATAGAGATCATTCACCGTCCAATTTGAGATTCGCGGGCAGCGCATTCCGAAGTCTGTCCAACTCCATCCGCAAAGCCTCTAGGCGCATTACCGCCGACATTTGCGGTACCGTTATACCTGGCAGTTCGTCGTCCACCATCTGATCCTTGCCGTGAAAATTAAAGATTTTATTGGTCAGATGCTGGATACGGACAAGTTGGACGGCGAGTCGATCAGTCTCGTATTCTGCAGCATCGTCAAGCTCTTTCAAGCATTGGTCTATATATCTCGTGTAGCTCACTGGCGCCAACTGTTTGACGGTTAAAGCGGCGCTACTATCGAATTAGTTTTTTTTGAAAAAGAGAGCTTTTTCGACAGTGCCAATGAACTGGTCGACGGACTCACTTTGAGCTCATATACCAGATCCCAATCAGAGCCCTTCGCTCTTCATTAGTTCTCCCTTTCTGATCCTGACAGCGCATCAGAGGCAGCAGCTGGTTCCTCCTTTCCTGAGATTTGGGACATGTACTCAATTCCATGTCTCCTACTAGGCTGACTGCCAATTGCGTCAAATTATTGAACTGTGCATGACTCATGCAATGATAGTGGTAGAATCCCAAAAAGACCAGAATGCCCTGGAGGAGATCGAGGGAGCGCTCTGATCTGGTGAGCATCGCTTGCGAAATATGTTGAATGATGTCGTGACTTTGTCCTCTTATTGACCGTAGATGTCGGACGGAAGCTACCATCCTGATCACCTTCATAAGCAATGGGCGGGATGTTCGCAGCTGCTCTGCTGTTGTGCCAGTTGGAATGATGACGAAAGGGAATCGGGGAGAAAGTTGATTCATGTAGATGGATAGCAAGGTCTCGTCAGATTCAAGGGGCACTTGATCTTCCTTATTAACGGGCACCATACAGCTGCACCGCGTAGCAGGTACATTTGACACTTGAACATTCTGAACTGATTCGTCTGGCGCGTGATGAGATTGTAATATGGTGCTGTTTAACAAACTCCCAAGATTAATGGGACTTTCCCCCTCTTCCAGTGCTTTCAACAGAGTATTAAACCTCTCTTCCAGCCGATCCGTCCTTCTACTGAAATTAGCACCGGAAGGGTACGAATGTGTGTGTGTGAACGTACGATTTGGCCTGTCTCTTCTTCCTCGGTCCATGCACCTGATCCGAGCATTCCCTCCCCAAGCTCTGGCACCGATCACACTTTGACTTTGACGACCCTAGAGATTTCCTGCTGCTGCGAACACAACGTGTTTTTGCAGAGACACAAGCAGCACATGCCGTCCCCCACTTGGCGCTTCGGGCTATCTTCTGCTGCTTCTCCATCCTCTGCCAGACTACCAGGAAGTTGTAGATTTCCGAAGGAGGAGGAGGATACGGAGTTCGTTGAGGGCAAGGGAACATGAAAGATTCCGATATCTTAGGTACGGAGGCATCCGGCGTTACCGTACCCTAAAGTCCGAAAATTCCACGGAATTTTCAAGCACTGCTTTTCTCCGAATCTACCTAGTTACATATGATAGATATGTGATCTTACGTAGTATCAAAGCCTCCTAGGAAATCCGAAAGAAGTTCGAAAGAGAGAGAGAAAACAACTATTTAAACGCGTCTCGTCTAGTCTGATCTCATCTAATGTAAAACATACTCAAAACCTCAAACATAAAAATAAAGAATAGAATACATCGAATCGAAGCCACAAGGAAAAAGAAAAGAAATGGAATGAGAGCGGCGTATAAGCCTGTGTCGGACATGAGTTAATCAAGTCCTATGACAATAGTCTTGTTAATGTGGTGGGATGGGAATCTTGCAGAATGCACAAACACAATAGGAAAATGTTTTATAGGGAAAGAAAGAAACGAAAAGAGAGTAGGAAATATATTCAAGGAAAGAAAGACTGTGGTGTACTGTATAGTACGTGAGTAACAAAAATGATAAGCAACTCGCTTAATCAGACAGACAAGACGAGATATTAGTAAAAGACGATATGCATAGCAGAAACAAAACAAAAGGCGTATCATGGATAATAATTGTACAGAATCTTCGTGATGAGTTGATTACACCCTTCGTGGTGATTTTGTGGTGATTTCGTAGCTAATAGTTCTAGCCAGAGCTCTCCGGCAAAGGGTCCGAAGATCCGTCTTGCGGCTTTTCGATAATCCGGTCGGAGAACTCTGATCGAGTTCTGGTTCGAGGACTTTGTCCACTCCTTTGACTGGCAGCTTCGCCGGCTTCGTCGACAATCGGTAACGTGTTTGGTCCGCTGACGCTATTCACGTCTTGCGGATCCCACATCGTTGATAACGTCCGTGTATGTGGTTCGGGACCGGTGTTTCGAGTCATGTCCTCGGCTGCTTCCATTGTCCTTTCTACCGACTCTGGCCGTATTCCTTCGGTGTTTTTGACTTTTTCTTCGGTTGTCTGTCCGTTGGCCCGAGCCTGTTCAAGTCGCTCTGCCTCTTCTCTGGACATTGTGATGCCTTCCATGAAGTTGATGAACCGTTCTCCGTACTGCTCAGGGGGGATTGGAGATATTTGTGATCGACTATTCGATAGACCTTTCCAGAAGTGTTCTGCTTTTTTGACAATTCCGTACTATACTATATTAGAGTATAGCAGAGAATGAATGAAACAGCCAGAGAAAACTTACCGGTGTCAAACAATCAATAATACCGAGATAATAAATCTCCTCTCCCGGCTGACCGTTTTCGTGCGTCGCTCGGAAACCGCCATCATCCGAATAAAACACCATATTCTTTCTTTCGTCAAGAATCTCATCTGGCATCTTTGCTGCCGTCTGCTGTATAGGTACTGGCCGCTCTCGTTTTAGCGTGAGTCGCAATTCCCGAGCTTTGCGGGCGTTTTCTAATTTCGACGGCGTCCGAGTCAACAAGGTACTTGGGTCGTCGTCTCGGTCACCTCCTGGTTGAAAGACTTGAAGTGTCTTGTCACGAAGTTTCTCCTCATTTCCACGACCCAAATCATGTATACCAACCAACAACGAATAGTCCATGATTTTCAGTCTTTGAAGTAGTCGAACATCACGTCGCAGCTGAGCCATAAACACTTCCTTCTTCATCGGTCCCTCCTCCAAATGACGACCGCGTCGCAACCAGTTCAAATCCTTCATTGTAGCGCGAGGATTCTTCTCGAGATTTTCCTCCCTTAAATCACGCCCAACAGTCGAACCCTTCAAATCAAACGTCTGGTGGATATCGCGGTGCGGCGGGAACAAATTGTTCATCACAACAAAGTGAATCTTTCGACCGTATGCCATCTTGACACGATGCAGGCCGTAGAACTGTGATATTAATGTGTTCGGGTTGCTTTCGATATGTTTGTAGTAGTCCGGCAGTATCTTGCGTAAAAGTTTGTGTTCGGAATGGTGGATCGTCTTGATGATGTATTTATAATCGCGCGAGAAATAAAAGAAGCTGCCACTCTTTCCAGGCGAGCCTAGTTCTGACAGTATATATTTACTCGTCAGGGACATGAGATAGTCGGCTGGATCCAACTTGAACTTGGCACGCAAGCTCCGAAAGACCCAGGGAGCGTAGTCCTTGAACTTGAAATCATATTTGGCTGATGGGGTCAACTCGTTGCCGGTGCTATATCTGTCAGTTGGTTCCTTTTCATTCAATCTCCTGGGTAAAGACATACATATCAAACGAAAACTTGTGCTTCGCGTTAAAGTCAGCAGGCGTCAGTTCACGATCCATCTTGGCGTTAATTCTCGACACCACAAATCGAATGCCAGTCAACATGTTATATGCTGTCACCCAGTTCTGATGGTTCTGGTCGACTTTCGTACCCACAATAACACGGTCGTCGTCTTCCTCCTCGCGACGCTTCTTTCTGGCTCGTTTCTGTTTGATCGCTTCCGCCCAGCGGGCGGCATCGTCATCTGTCAACGCTTCATCTGCCGGGACATCGTGTGCACTTGTTCGAGTAGCCCGACGAACCAAATTCAGCGAAGCCCGGCGGTGATGTTCAGGGCGACCGGCATTGTACGTTCGGATCTCGTCGAGCGAAAGCTCGCGGCTTCTTCGGGACGTCGATCGGGGCACTTGAAGTGTATGTCTGGGAGAAAAAGGACTAGGAGAAGAAGGCGATGAAGGCGAGTCATAGTTTAGCGGAGCGGGTGGTGAAGAATATCTATGCTGAGAGCGCTTGCTCGGAGGCGCAAGCCGATCGGGTTCAGGAGGAAGATGGTTGGCGTCATCCGGAAGCGAGGTCGACAGCGCAGTAGGCGTATAACTTCTTATAGACTGATTGGGATCCATGTACGAAGCTCGGTCGTCACTACTGGACAGCCGATGAGTGTCGCCATTGGGAATAACAGGCTTCGACGTCGGCGATCGTGACCGGATCGATGAATTTCCATTGACATGAGGCGGCAGCTCCAGCTCAGACCCCGATTGTGCATTCCCATCGACCATCGCTGATCCTCGACGATTATAAGACGGCTGCTGCTGTTGGTACGAGTACTGCTGATAATCCCGGCCCTCCCGCAGGGACACGCTGTTCAGCGACGGGGTGCTGTCTGTCCTGGAATAAGGCCGATCACGACTATACGAACCGATGCTAGATCGCCCTCCGTTCAACGACGGAACGCTGCCATTCTTCAGACTGGTGAGAAATTGTTTGTGGTCCGGTTGTTGCTGATGATGAAAGCTATGGGGTTCCAGGCGGCCCACATCGCCATTGGCCCCCGGTGTATAGAGAAAGGTGTTTCCAACGGAGGTCTTTTCGATGGATTTGCGGGAAGCGATATCAAACGAGTTCGAGGGACTGGCAGTGGGTTGATGGTCGGCCACGATGGCGGGCATCCTAGCCAGCTGTTCGTATTATCGGCAAGTCAACCTAACTTTGTCGGATAAATGTTTTCCTGTGTTTGGATAGGGGCAGATGGCGGTTTGTGACGTGAGGTCTGCGTGGAATGGTTCTGGCGGGTCTGTGGCAGTTGGCAGGCAACTTACAGTCGCAGCAGGCTGTGTTTGTTGAGCTATTTTTTCCGTCGGTGTTCAGGAGTAAAATAGACTTCCAGCCCGCCGTAGCGAAACGAATGAGCGTGAGAGTATTATTATTATTGTAAGGTAGAATCAACGAGCATCGCTATGTCGAATTGTTTCGTTGCAAGAAAAATAATGATGAATTAGGCGGAATCGGAGGGTATCGAAAGGGATGTTGTCGTTGCACTGGGCCTGGGTTGGGTAATCAGTTGCACGGCATTCGAGACACCTGAATATGACGCAGATTGGCCGATCGCTGCTGGCGTGCTGGATTCTGACTGGTCGGAGGCTGCACAGGAGAACGATTGACCGCAAGAACGAAGTGTAGACGAAGTGCAGACACGAGGAAAGAAAGAATAATCGGACGAGGAGTGAATTGGAGAGAGTCAGTCCCCAGTGCAACGAAGGATGACAGACTGACAGACAGATGGAACGTTGCCCAGCGCTCCTTACAAATACGCGTGGTGTCCAACAGGCAGGAGTCGGGCGGCGATAAGCTGTTTCCGCTGCGTGTGCTAGTCCTCTTCCAGTAAGACGGGGGCTGGTGTGGTCAACTTGGCATCGTGGCTGAGCTGTCTAATTTCCTTTTCATGCGACTCGGCATTGAGTTGAAAGGGATGTACTCCGTAGTTAAGGGGTACTTTGGCTTTGACTACTCGATAGGAAGACTTCAATGCCTACATAGTACCTGATAGAGCATCTACTGTATACACTCTGATGCATGTACGGGGTATTGTGTATGTATTATATCTTGTATTTGTGCCGTATTTATGTACGGTATAGTCTCACAAATCAGCGATGATGAAACGACACCTTCTTGGCGGCATCAGCCAATCATATCTTTAGACGCTACACACTAATTCTGTGATGCACATTAGACCCACTACCTCATAAGTAACGCAACCCTATTGGTGGGTTTCGATCTATAAATGTCAACGACTTTGATTTGTATGGAGCAGATCGTTGAATATGGACTACTATGTCATATGTATGTAGTAGGATGAAGTTACTCCTTGAGGAAATGTTCAGATTGTTATTGTTGGTAGGTAACTACAGTTAAGAGTCTATAGCTACTGAGCTTAGCTGGATTGTGAAATTAGCAACGTGGTGCGATCCTTGCCTTTTAGCTCGACTGATGTCGACGTCCGAAAATATATATTCGCAACTTACCTATGTAGGTCAACCATCTCGGTAACAACCAGCCACGACCTTGTCCTTGAATTGATCAATCGAGAACAACTACGCCATTCACAAAAACATGACAAAAGCGCATGATTCCAGAATGGGAAACATCAACTGGGGGTGGTGCTATGGAGCAGAGGACTGGAAGTCGCAGCGCGGCAATGTAGCTTGTGATTGATGCGACAACATAGAGGTCATCACCACCACCAGACTAGCAGTCGACATGCAACATTAATGACTACAATCGTACACCAATTGATCGATATCAGACGGAAATTACAATAGCAACATTTCAAATTGATAGGCAAATTCGAGAGACATGATAGGCAGTAGTATTACTCCAATCATAATCAAGATCCTTATTATCTCCCATTCATACACATCACAAACATACAAAGTAACTTAGTAAAGAACGTGCAAATCTCAGAAACAATTCAAGACCGTCAATTCCATATCTCAATCAGTCAAGATAAGACAATACAAAATATAATCCAATACATAACTAATTGGTAATACCCACCATAAAACAATCGACAAAAGCAAACATGAAGAACACCCAACCAAGCTTATCAGACGCCAGCCCAGTTACCGAAACAATAAAAACCAAAAACAAACACAGCGAGGTAATAAAATGGGATACGCAAAGACCAAAGGTTGACAAAGGAGAGGGGTAACCTCTTTTCGTCCTGTATCTCCTTTCGAGATATTTGACCCAAAACACGTGTCGCGACGCGTCAAAACCGGAAAAGAAAATATAGCCGTCACATAAGAAAGAGAAAAGCATAATCATAACAATTTAACAGAACATAATTCGCGTGTTCTTGTTGATTATGCTGCAGCCTTCTTGGGTGTGGCCTTCTTCTTGGGAGCGGCCTTCTTTGCCGCGGGCTTGGCCGCTGTTTTCGTCACGCGGCCGGACTTGGTCTTAGTCTCAACCTTGGGTACGTCGACGACAGCAGGGGCAGCTGTAGAGGTCTTGCGAGGCTTGGCAGTGTTTGCCTTGGGCTTAGCAGTAGCCTTCTTGGTGGTGGTAGCCTTCTTTGCGGGCTTAGCAGCGGCTGTCTTCTTGACGGTGGTCTTCTTGGGCGCAGCAGGCTTGGCGGCGGCAGGCTTCTATTTCAGATTAGCAAATATCCATCAAGGAAATATATTGGATAGGTGAGGTAGAGCTACCTTAGCAACAGGCTTGGGAGCAGCCTCCTTCTTGGCGAGCTTCACGGGACCAGAGGGTCCTGAGACGTGTTAGTAATGATGACGATGATGGCGACAGCAACAACGATGGCGACAACAACGTTGACAGCACATCGCAAGAGACAAGACTAACCCTTGGGTTGAGTGAACTCTCCCTTCTCAACACCAGCCTTGATGGCCTTGTTGAACTGAGAGTCAAAAGCAGCTTGCGACACGACGGTGATCTTGTTGTTGCTCTGGACATATTTCTTGATGGATTGACGGCTGTGAACACGTTAGCATACTGATGAGATAGGAATATAGACAGGAAGATAGACAGTCAAGGATGATGATCAACGCGCCGTAGAAACAGACGAGAGGTCATCATGCCTTGACGCGCCCGGGAGGACGCGATGATGGTAGGAGAGGACCAAAGTCCGAAAAACAACGTACCTGCTACCATTGCGCTCTTTCAACTGTTTTTCAGAAAACAATGTCAGTCACATAGATCAATAGTTAAATAATAACTGAAAACAATTGCTTAAGTTGCCGTGCATGGTGATGGTTGCAGTCGCGCCTTGAAACTTCACGGTCGCAATGTCACCCGAAGCACCAAAACAACTCGACAAACCCAATCAAAACGCGACAGTGATTTACTTACGCTGACAATAGCATCCTTGATCATATCTATATTACAATAATCAGCATTGATACGCGACCCAAACGATACTAACATCAATTTGACGCGACGTGGTGGTGAAAAAAAATCAGGAAATATATGGGACAAAAACATACCGCGATAGGAAGAATGGCTGGGAGCGGCCTTCTTGGAGGCAGAGGTGGCAGCAGCGCCGGTGGAAGCTTTCTTGGGAGGCATTGTAAATGTTGTTTGTGGTTGATAGTTAAAATCGAAGAGTCGATAAGATGTTTTTTTCCCCCGGAAGATGTAAAAGTGCAGAGTTGAAAGTGGAAAGGAGCAAAATGCGAAAAGAGGGAAGGGCGAGGATGGCAGAGGAAGCCGCGGGGCAAGGGCAATTTATAAGGTAACCCGTGTTGACACAAGATCAACCTTAGGCTTTTTTCTCCCTCACCCGTGTGTTCCCTTCTTCCCCCCAATCCCGGACCATGCAATCTACGTTCTTCCTTTTTTTATTCTAGTTTTCCATGCAACGCTTCTTCTGCCTTGCACATTTTTCTCATTGGCTTTTTCTCCTGAGATCTGGGAAAAGTGGACACCTGTTTTTTGTATCCTCTGTGCGTTGGCTTGTGTGTCTGTTCTGGTTCCAGATTCTTGTGCTGGTCCATCCAAATACCTGACCTTGGACGCGTCGTGGGTTCATGGCACGTACGGTTTCACTACATCATACTCGACCTTTGATTTAATTCCTTGATTCATATTATTCAAAAATAGAAGAATTGGCTTCTCGCAACAATAACGAAACTAACGAATACCGCAACGAGTCATGATCCCCTGTAAATCATAACACGGGCGGTGGTTGTTGCTGTCACATCGTCCGGATGCAGACATATTCGATCGCTTATCATCTCTTGACGATTGCTACTTAGATTGTGAGTAAGATAGTAACGATGATTAGATGGATGGATGACTCTACCAATAGATACAAGTGTCCTACTATTCGATTTTAGCAGAAATGTAGAGGTCAGCAGTACTTGGGTGTATCGATCACGGTGGTCACGAGGTGTGCCAGACCAGACTCTGGAATCGCTGCCCAGGTGGGCAGCTTGCCACAATCACTTTCTTCTTTGTTGTACTGTCTTAATCATCTAGATATAATTAAAATGCTATTCATTGAATACATAATCACTATGTCAATCTCTAAGAACCACAGACTATCATACAGTTCACCGAGTTGACCCCAGAAAGACAACACCATCGTAGTAAACCACTCACTCAGTTGACGTGGCTGTCTAGATAACTAAAAACTAAAACTACTAACTGTAAAGTAGGGTTCCAGATCGCAGGTGATTCTACTCCAGTCACATGCAGGGAATGTTTGGCTCGACACTTTCCGCATCAGGCAACTTTTTCCCTGTCTGGTTAGTCTGCCCTGCTGTGCCCTTAGCGCCTGTTAGCGTCCTTAGTGTCCGCTGGAGGATCATTCCCTCTTCTTTTCTTCTACATTGTCAAACTTTACTATGATTATCATGAGGATGGTCTTGCATTCTTGTTTTTACTGATCTTTCCCACCACATGTAATATTTTCTGGTTTGCACATGGTGTTGCCATTTGAAATATAGCAGTCTTTTAATCTATAGAAATTAGAATGGCGAATGTATTGCAATGCGAGCAAAATCAGCAAAATTCAGGCTCATTTATTACATCCTGCATTATGCACATGATAACCCGGGCCCTTGCATCGACGTTCTTTTCAGCATTCTAGGGCTGCAGCAATGATAACTGCCATAAAATGTAGATAGAAATGAAGCTGGCAGTTCCTCGAATGTATCCAGCCTGAAATTTTATTTGTTTTCATCTGTTTACAGCCAAGATCACGGTTTGAATTTCGACCGGTTTGGTAGCCATGCGACCACTATTTTCTCTGATCTTCGACGCATGTGGGAGTTTGATATGCGGCTTTTTGACATGGATGTCTTGACTGGTTTATTCAAACATTAAATGACAAGAAAAGTAGTTGTCACCGAATAAAAAATCTTTTGACTTGGGGTAGAAAATCCGGGGTTGCGCATGTCCAGACAGACCACGCAAAGATCCCGCCCCGAACGCCACAACGCCTTGCTGTATGCACATCTGTATTTTGCCAAGGGCTTCCATTTTCCTGCTCTCTTGGTCAAGAGAAGAAAATACTAAAGCCAAATATGTAAATCCCCAAATTGTCCCTCATACAGCGCCACGCGGGCGCGCTTTGGCTTCCTTCTTAGCCTTGGCCTCTTCCTTCTTCCGCTTCTTCTGCTCCTCAATCTTCTCGTCGTGTTTGCGCTTCAAGTTCGCTTTTTCTGCATCAGTCTTGGCGACCGGCTTGAAAAATCCCTCAAGACGAGACTGTTGCGCTGATTTGAGATTCTTTGCCAATCGAGCGGCTCCATTGCGAACTCGGTCCTCACTGAATCCTTTGTCAGTGACTAAGAACTCGACCAGGCCTTCCACATCGGGGCTTTCCCATTTGAAATCGCATTGCGGATCATCGGCCTTCCTCACGTCGGGGTTGAAGAAGAGTTCACGCGCCTCTTTGTACGGCCAGTCGTCGGGAATGACGTATTTCTTCTTGGGGTCGCTTTCAATGGCTTCTACAACTTTTTCAAGCGATCCATGCTCGCGAATGAGCTTCAACGCGGTATTCGGACCAACTTTAGGGATCGGTTCTACGTAATCACAGCCCAGAAGAATACAGAGATCGATAAACTGGTCGTATAAGTGTCAGTTGGACCCTGTCTTCGGATTCCCGAGGTTGCTCACCTGCGCCCTGTCCATGCCCAGACCTTCAAGTGCCTTGTCTAGGTGAATTTCCTGAATGGGCTCCTTTCGCTGCTCACTGAATGTCAAATGACGCAGTAAAATTGGCGCCTCAAAGCAAAGGGTATCCATATCTTCCGAAGCAGCAGCGTACACCTTGCCAGCACGTGCCAAAACCGCACATTGCGCCTCAGCTTCCGTCGGAGCGTCGATATATGGAACGCCCATCAACTTCAAGAGCTTCTTGCACTCTTCATTATGCTCTCGTGTGACTCGGACTGTTCTACGCGAGAACTTCTCCATATCTTCTGCCGTACCGGTCTCCTTAGCTTCTTCGTGAGCTTCGAGGGCTTCCCGCTTTCGTGCCGATCGCTTCGCGAGTTCGCCGCCTTTCATCTTCGGAGGGGCACCGTCGAAAACGTACAGTGGTTTGATACCATTGTCGACAATTCGTAATGTACGATAGAACATGCCCATGAGATGTGAAGTGGTTTCGCCCGCTTCGCTCATGAGCTGTTGACCATCTGAACGGACGGCAATCAAAAAGCTGTAAATACTCATGGATCTGGGGAAAATAAAAAGTTAATATTGCGACAACTGTAAGCGATCGAGATAATCATGGGAATAATTACGCATCCTGCGAATAAGTTAGCTATCGAAAATTGCGTTTCACGTCCTGTCTATAGAAATATACGTACAATGGCGACCTTGCGACCGAAGTGGTTCTTGATTTCGCCTGTCTTGACGGCATCTGGGGCGTTCTCAGAGATGACCTGGTAGAGGTCTGAATGAACTGTTAGTTTTGGCGAGATTGTAGGGTATTGAAGAGCTTCACTGACGTTTAATACCCATTGTGAGGGATTTTTGAGGGTCTAATGTTTCATGCGCTGATTGAAATAATAGATAGAAACCACAAAGTGTCCTGAGAGAAAAGGCAGAAGTTGTAGGATAGGAAGTTAAGATGGCACAAAAAGATTGAGAGACGCGGACAGACGCGCCGATGAGGTCAACGGGGCGCGCAGACCATTAATCCAGTTTGGGACTAGCGTATATGCTTCTTGATGCCTTATTGCCTTAGGGCCTGACTGCCTGAATCACGTGTCAATTGCTGGCTTTTTGTGGCTTGGCATTCATTAGGACTGACCGGCCTATCCCCGATGCTCGACAGATTCCCCGCTCCCCCGGTCTCTCTGCCGACCTGCCTGCAGCTATAGCAAGTGTCTCTTACCACAATTAAACCACACCGTCCCGTACGTCTTGCGGCTTCCTCGTCGCCTTTTATACCGTCGACATGTCTTTCGTCAGGTAAAATTCCTTACCCCCGACGATGAAGCGGAGCCGCATCCAATTTGAAACCAATGGCGAGTACTCCTCCTCCTCTCCGGCGGCCACCGTCACCGGGGGAGGTGGAGGAGGAAACATGTCCCAGATCGCAGACGACGATACACGAAACAATTCCCGCCATATACCCAAGATCTCACGCAAGATTCGGGCATGTACCGAATGTAAGCGACATAAGGTGCGCTGTGATATGAAGATTGGCGACCAAATTTGCCAGAGATGCCAGCGGATGGGGTTACAATGTGTGGTGAACAAGAGCCTTCAGACATTATTAGATGACGAAGCCGAGTGAGTTGCTGTCTTGCTGCGTGTGATGTAATAAAAGTCTAACTGTTGTGTCTAGATGGAAGACGATGATGGAATTAGCCATGTCCGATTTATTGAGAAAGGCTCAACTGCCGGAACTATCATACTATCAAGCAGGTGGTCCCTCACCACCCCAGACTCGATACAACGAGCGCGGCCGCAAAGTATCAACTGCATCGGTCGAAGCCACGCCTCGCATGGAAGGGCATACGGGCCCATCGCAGAACAATGGAGTAGATCATTCGCGTCGCCCAAGTTCCGGATATCGCACACATCGAGAACAATCGCATTACTCCCCAGAAAGAGAGGAGCCGGGCCGAGCAACACTGGTGACGGCTCCAATGGGCAGTCTTTTCGAAGTCACACAACTAAGCCACTCTCGAGGAAATTCTCCCACACGCCAATACGCACCGGACCGCATGGTGGCTGCTGATTTCATATCGCGAGGAGTGGTGGACCTTGCCGAGGCAGAAGAACTTTTTGCTTATTTTGATGGACGCCTCAATCATTACCTGTGGGATGGCATGGTGATGCATCATGCAAATCTGCTGTCTATTCGGGAGTCCTCTACTTTACTTACATCGGCTGTCTTGGCGGTGACGGCTCTCCATATACCCAAAAAGGAGCGGGTATTTGATACTTGTTATGCAGAATTTGCGAGACTGGCTTCGGATTCGATGTTGAACCGGCACCATAGCCTTGACGACCTACGGGCTTTGTGTATAGGTGCCTTCTGGCTATCCGATGTCAGCTGGAAACTTTCAGGTTATGCAGTTCGCATCGCCACTGAACGAAATCTCCATCAGTGTTATAGGAAAGCCATACAAGGCTCACCAGAACATCGTGAGCAGACTCAGCTTTGGTATATTCTTTACGTATGTATAGGAAATTCTGAGCCAAGACGGACATCTACTTACATAGTATAGATCCTCGAACACCACTTCTCTATTGCATACGGCAGACCGCCTATCATCCACGAAGATCCTTGCATCACCAATCATGAAGTTTTTTTGAACCATCCATCGGTCAGCCAGTGTGACATACGCGTTCATAGTCAAGTCGCCTTGTTCATCATACTGACCCGCATCTATCATGCATTCGGGCCCGATGTCGATGTCGAAGTCATGGAGCATGAGCTTCCGCGAATAGAAGAGTTTGATAAAGACCTTGAGGGTTGGAGACGACTCTGGAGGCCACGGATAAGTGAGTGCCCTGCTCATAATGTGTTTTACCTTACGTACTGATCTTGTACAGCTGGAAATCCCTACCTTGGAGACTATCCTTGGAAAGCCGTGAACCTCAACTACAACTTCTCTCGTCTTACACTTAACTCTACGGCTCTAAGAACATATCACTGCGGAACTTCATTTCGGCCGCTTTCGGCAGCCCGCAAGAAACATGCTGAGGTTGCTATTAAGTCAGCCATCGCGACTCTCACCGTTGTCTTGGACGTGCCTGAAATCCAAGAAAGTCTAGTGGGGACTCAGCTGTTCTTACACAGCATGATTACATTTGCGGCAGTGTTCTTGCTCAAAATCGTCGTCAAGATACACCCCAATTGTGTCATTGGTCCAGGCAGTCAACGTAATTCGCTTGCAGCTGCCGGTCTTGATATCGATATCCCCTATGTACTCGAAGTCATCGGAAAGATCGTCAAGATTATGCTATCTGCCAGCGAGAAGGCGAGTGAACGCCATGTAAGCCACCACATCGCCCGAGGTCTCGGAAAAATGTTGGAAGGATTCCGAGAATGGGAGCAGAGAAACACGCAACAGAGTAGACAACCATTACGCTCTCAACAACCCAGCTGGCTGCACGACACACCATCACTTTTCAGCACAGTATCTCTCACAAATCCGCAAACCCTCGGTGGACGCGCAACAATCCTCAATCATCCGCCTGCCATGCTCGGCGTTGCACCCTTGTCATCTGAGCGCGGTAGCAATAACACCAACATTCCCAACATCAACAGCAACAATAATACCAACCACAACCATAGTAACCACAACAACCATAACCACAATCACAACAACAACGCCTTCCCGCCTTCATCTACAGCAGATCTATCCGCAAAATCACAATTCGGTCTATCTGAAGGATCTCTGGATCCCATGATGACGGATATGTGGGGATTTGAAGAGGAGTATTTCCCGATGGGAGTGTTTGATTTTTTGCAGTCGCAAATGCCGGCATGAGGAGGACTACTACTATACCCGTTCTATCAGTTTCTATATAGGTACATGAATACAATAGACCTGATTTTTCTGTCACATTAAAAAGCAAATAGAGATTTGATCGAATCGGTAGAAAACACTCTTCTTTCTCTAAGCAAAATAAGTCTCTGAACACACGACATCTGGAACAGTTATGAAACAGTCCTCGTCCTCGAACTGACACACGAATCTAGCTAGAAGCACTACCTAGTTCCCATCTTCAACCATAGTCCACCCTTTATCCGAAGCAGGAGAAGAGACAGTTGATTCAGAAAGCCCAGACAAACCATGACCATTGGCATTGTTGTTGCCGTTGCCCCGATTCCTAAAACACAGCTGCTGCTGAAAGGGGGAAATCTTCTCCATATTAACGTCGTTCTCTGTCAATTGTGCGACATGTAGCCAGCGCTTCACGAACCCAGCCCAGAATTCTTCGAATTTCTTCTGTGGATCCGTGCTGTTATTGCTACTACTACGGAGTCTCTTCTCTAGTTGTCGTTGTCGCTTCATTCGCTGCCCGACTTCGGATTGATGCGCGTACCAGCCCGATAAGGTATTATCAGCGACCCAGACGTGCTGATTCTCGGGACTGAACCAGATTCTATCTTCGTTCAGGTCATTGAAGAAGAAATCGTCGCCGCTAGAAGCAGCAGCAGCAGCAGGAGTAGTAGTAGAGTTGCCGCTATTATCAAACAACAACAATTTAGATAACTCAAGCCTAATCGCCACAAAATAGTCGACATCCCAACCGTCTTCCATCAACTTTGAGATGGGTCTTGAGCCAGATGGTACGGTGACAGTGAACAAATGACGATACCCACCCGGAAAGACGCCGGAGTGATTCTGGACTTCGGCGCAATTTTCGATGAAGTTGCCGTTGTCGTAAGGATTGAAACAGGCAGCGAAGATCACGCGGTTCTCCCAATAGCGGGTTGAGCATGATGATGATGAAGATTCGCGCGATGACTGATCTTCTTCCATATTCTGCTCGCTGTTGTCCAGAAGGCCAGGGTTCAATCTTTTGCGTTCATCGAAGACATATTAGTTCGATCAAGGTATAAGATCGAGACGCCAGGAGATCGAGACGCCAGAAGGAGAAAAATAAACTTACTGCTCACAGATCATTACCACACATTCAGTCATTTCATTGGCATAATCATCGTAGCGAAGCGCCTTAAAGATACCGGTGATATCGTGTCGTGCCGGATTGTAGTGCTCCTCCAAGAGTTCCCAGAGCGCGTAGTTCGTGGTGCCCATGAAGCCTGTACTTATTGTCTGGCCTTCTTTCTCCCTCATGGAGAACTTTGAGAGGTTGAATGCCATGATTGCGCTGGATGTATCACGTTGCTCGTCGGATGTGGTTTGGGGATGTCAATGCAGTAGGTAGTTAGGATGGATATGATGTGGCGTGTTGTATAAGTGAAGAATTTTTCCTAATGTATACAGGAGAACCTTGAAGGTCAATGACGGGGGATATTGTAATTGACATAATAATTAGTAGTAGATGGAATATAGTGAGTCTATTTGTGTCATATTCAAGGTTCCGTCGTCACTGTTATGCCTTTTAGGGCTTCGTGCTAGGCAGACATTGACATAGTTGAACCAAACATTCAAAGAGCTCAAAGAGCTCAACTTTGCAAACAGAATACATTAGACCCCCTGAGGTATTTCCATTTGATGCTTATGTAACTAGCAAAACCGCTTCGATGGCAAACCCCCTTACCCCTAATCTCCTCCCTGCTTCCACATTAAACACCACAAACCGGCAACATTGAAATAATCAAGCCGTGGTATTTTCAATGATATCTCTCCAAAAAGGCAATGCTCATTTTTGCCCGATCCATGAATCTCTCCTCATCCGTAGCAACCTCAGTCGCAATCTCAGGCACTCGCGTCTTGAGCTGGTAGGCCTGAACAGCCCCAGGACTCGCAAATGTCAATTCTGCATAGGCATCGAAATCAAAATCAGACTGTGTGCCCACAACCACCTCGGCGGGCGTCATGGGGTTTCGCTCTGTTTTTGTACCACGTATTTTCTTTCGTCGTCTTCGTTGTTGCTGAGTTCTTTGCGTGCAATGTAGCTGCGTCGGTGTGAAAGAGGGGCGGCATCATCCCTGACCAGACGCCTGATGAGCTTGACGTGATTCTCGCAGGAGGTCTTGAATTGGTCAAGCGAAAGGCCAGGTTTCCGATAAAGGATAAGAACAGCGCGGACTGGCACTTTCGAGTCCTTTGGAGGGTATGTAGGTATTTTGGTTGAAAGAAGAAGTGGGTGATTTGAAAGGTAATGACTTGTATGTTTACAGATACTTGGAAATGCCCGGAAGAAACTGGGTTATATAGAGATTTGTGATGCTCAAAATGGACTGCTGAATGTACCTACCGATGCTTCGATTGTCTGGATTGGGTGATTTCCCGAGCTACCGGGAAATATTGTACGGCATACTCATTCATCTTCTTTCTTTTGGAAGAGGGATAAGTACGAACAGCAACATGGGATAGAATAGATACTCTGCTGGCAATCGACTCAGCTCTAGGAACAAAGCTGGTGATGGCGGACGTGATGGCGCCGGTGCCGGTGCCGGCAACAACGGGTTATAACACCCTAAACAAAGGTCTGAGAGGCCATGGGCAGCACCGACAACACCAAAACCAAGGCAGATAGCCTTGTACCCATTCTATCTACATGCTCCGTACAGTCTACGCGGCAGCCAAGATGGAGCTTTGGAGGTTAATTTGTTCGACAAGGGTGGTCGGACCATCAATCTCGGACCTAAGAACACAATTCGTGCAGAGCCAGGAGACCAAGTGATTATCATGACGCCTGGGGGTAGAGGATGGGGAGATTCAAAGGATTTGATTCGAGAAGTCAGTGAGGTTCGAGCTGTGCCGCATCGGCAAGCAATGGGAAGTGTGGCGACATACAGTGCTGCTCAGCAGAGCAACTGAGATTTGAAGTAGTTGCAAGATCAATCAGGTTATAAGCATGAGGAAAGGAATCTTTAAATATCCAAGGATCAGGAATGGTTAAATGTCCACCGCCAAAAAAGGAACTACCCAGATAACGTTTCATAAATGTCTTCGTAACGTGATGTGAGTAAAAGGATGCATGCATGATGATGTATAAGTTTGCTGACTGACTTTATTAATTATCGAGTAGAGAAAAGGGTACATGCTGGTGTTCAGAAACATTATGATAACATCTTCTTGAGCACAGCACTTGCTCCTCCTAGCTCCGTGATTTTTCTTTCTACCACATCCAGTCCAGTCACCTTCTTAACGGTGCCATCCAAGAACCCAATGGGTAAGTGTGAAGCAAAGCGTACCAAAGTCGAAAATTTGCCTTGCCACAGCCAGTGAGGCGGAGTGGACTTACTGAGACCTTGGACAACCGACTCTGCCCATTTCTCAGGGTCGGAAGCCTCTGCAATGGTACCCTCGCCAGACATCGCTTTTTCTACCGTATCTTTGGCGAAGTTGTACATGGAGGTCGGTGGTAGCGTCGCATCGGGTGTGTTGTCGAAGAAATGTGAGCGGATGGCTCCCGTCATCAGATTGATTACTTTGATATTAAAGGGAGCGAGTTCCAGACGTAAGATCTCAGTGAGACCGGCGGCTGCAGCTTTGGAAGCAGCATATGCGCCGGCGAATGGTAGCATGCCGGCGGGTGTGGATGAGCATGAGGTATTGTTGGCCACTATACCGCCGTGCTGAGACTTGGCCAACAGCGGGAGGAAAGCACGGGTCATGCTGATTATGGACCAGACATTCAAGTCAAATAGCTTCCGTGCTTCGTTAAGATCGAGATCTACGAGTGGCATGGAATAGCCGGCACCGGCGTTGTTCAGGAGCAAATCTAGGGGGCCAGAGGTAAGCTCTGAGACTTGCGAAACGGCCTGGGCGATGGACTCGTCGGACGTGACGTCGAGCTGGATTGTCTCGATGCCGGCGGTTTGTGCATGCTTCAGCTTGTTCGGATTGCGAGCAGAAGCAAAGACTCGCCATCCGGCCTTGTGGAAGGCGATGGCGAGATGTGAACCCAGACCGCCGTCTGAGCAGCCGGTGATGAGAACTGTGCGTTTGGAGGCCATTGTATGTGTGTGTGTGTGTGTGGGTGGGTGGATATCGAACAGCAAGTGAATCCTGTCTGGGAGTTACGAATTTAGTATTAGCATATGGAGTCTCGCAGGCAACTTTGCTCTATTTGAATCGCAATATCATCAGAGTGACATTGAAAACGGATCAAAATGGATGACTTTGTGTATCTATCTGCTCGTTATAATCAGAAAAGTCTAAGCAGCCAAGGTCATCAGTGATTATTAATCTTTCTCTTCTGAAGCTTCAACATGAGCCGGAGAATGGGCACGGATCCAAGTGCAACACGCTAACACGATCCGAACGTACCGTAGGTATGGCGCTAGCGGCCGCTTCAAATATGATACGGTCCAAATCTGGGAGATGAAAAGTAAGTCTCAGTCAGCACCTTTAAATAATGCCGTTTAGCACCTGCAGCTCGTACGTAGATAGTTACTGCAAAAAGAATCGGTTGAATATCATCCCGGTCTGGCTTAGATTCGGGGCAACCCTTGCTCCGTATGGTATGAGCCTGCGGGGTTATTCATGATTATTCGTCCATTGATATTTATATCGTCTGCAAATTCTTGCAAATAACGATGTATAGCATGGAATGTAAGTCATTCCAGAGCCTGCATAGCACAAATATCTAGACTTATAAGTCGATTGGGTATGGACTTACATGGGTAGGTGCCTACAGATTGTATGCATTAGGGCTCAGGGCTTACCCTGCCCATTTCACTCGAAGTACATGACAACGAGATTTTCATCCTGACAAGACATCAACCCGAGTTAGGCATAATCAACAGAGTAAGGAAACCTGGAAATGTCCTTATTAAATGAAGGTTAAGGTTCATTTGACTAATTACAGTACACATGGCAAGTTGGTGTCACAATTGGTCGAACAGGAAATGAGCTCCAAAAAGAGGGAATGAACTGAAATCGCCTTCATATGAGCTAACTTATGCCTTTATCCTTCGACAAGGGTAAAGGAGCGGGTAGAAGCACTCACGCGCTCCGAGAGCTGGAATTCAGCTAATCTGCCACTCCCCCCAATAGCTGCCATCAATATTGAACTGCCCCAGGCTATTGGCTTGAAAGTTCTGCATTGTCACCTTTTGTCCATCAACAGTCCAGTTGGAGATATTTAGTCCCATCGTCAGACCAGATGCGGCTGGAATAATGCTTTCTCCTGTGCCAATACTATTCGTCTGTAGCCCGTCTGGGAAAGCCACATTTTTAACAACAAAATTTTTGTAGTTCTGTAGGGGTATGATGCGGAATAGGGACGGGCAAAGACCTTCGCAAACAACGTTTGAAACCGCCATGGATATGGACTTGCTTGAATCAGGACTCACCCCACTTGCATAGAATGGAGAGGCCCCAATGATAGCCGAAGGCACCACCGTCTCCGATTTGATGTAGCGGGTATGAATAACATTTAATGTGTCGATTGTCACTCCACTGATATCCCGAGACGTCCATCCCATCTGGATGATTGGGTCATTATGACATTTCCAGATCGTTGCCCGCGATACAGATGCTCCCGAATAGTAGATTTTGATTGCATCATCATTGACGTGCCAGAAGACGTCGTGCACGACACTATTGGGATAGATCTCTGGCCCATCCGTCTGGAAGAAGAAGGCTCCCACCTGCTTATAGTCGCTAATTTGACTTGAGATGCCAGAATTTCCATTGAAATCCATAGTGTTGAATGGTGGCGCATTGATCGTCGGGCCAACACAGTGCCATGTTTGACCACCCCCAAGGTTATTGTGCCACCACATCCGGAGGCTGGTCGAATCGCTCTTGACTGCAACATAGTTGTCGCCAGCATTGGCTTGGTAAACATAGTTTTCACCCGATAGGACACCATGACCAGTTGCATAGAAGTTCTGCTTGGTGAAATACTCTATAGCACCCTTCACGTACGCACCGGGGGCAAGATAGACCCAGTAAGTGTTCGAGTTTAGACGTATATGATTAGATCCTAATTTCCCTGAGTTGCCCGATTGATCTTGGTTCATCCAGTATACACCCGGTGGGAAGTAAAGAATTGACCTGGAGCCCCAGTCGCCGTTATTGATAGGTCCTGGTGTCATGGTCTGTGTGTTGTCGGGTGTCATATGAGGAATCATGCCAGAAGGAAGAAACGGACTTGCGAAGATCACAAGTGCGTTGGTAGGCTCAACGCCGACGACGCTGCCTCCCGATGTGACGTACTCGTTGCCATCAGAGAGGAATGTGTACAGGTCATTTTTGAACTCGACTGAAAATTTGCGTCCATTCGCACCGGCTGGGACCCGGATGACAATCCCGCCATCGTCGGACTTAGAAATCGTATAGGAGATTGAGACGGGGCGAATAACAACATCACTTGGTGAGCCCAAGGATGAGCCATCAGTGGCCAGGATCTTTATATCCACATCCTGGCTGTACTCGAATTGTGACCATGCCATATTGAGGCCGATACTAGGCTCAATCGAGATTCCATCATCCACGCTTGAATCTAATGTGTTGCTGTTGGGTGGATCGGTAGGGGCATAGATGCGACCATTTCCGTTCCGGGGGATCGATTCATATACAAAGGAGTCATGAAAGTTGTTTGTACCAGCTAGACTCACTTGCACGGAATACTTGTGAGATTGGCGCACATTCCCTGGTTGGACAGGTGTCTGCGTGTTGATCTCCCCTGAATCATGCCACCAGGTACAGAAGTCGGCGCCGCAATGGGTATTATTCGTAGTGCCAGTATGGGTACCGGGATGAGAAATGCCAGATGGGTGCATGACTGCTCCAATGGCGGACTTGCCAATTGCAAGGGTCAACGCAAGTAGCTTCAGCATTGTGGGTATAAGTTTGAGAGATTTTCTTCTTTCTCCCAAGATAAGATAGTTTCTGGGATTGCTCTCGAACGACTGATAGATACGGAATATGATGACACTTTCTTATAGCGTTATGAGAGCCTTCATCGCCCCTCCCTCCTGTTGCAAGCTATATGAAGTCAACTACTGTATTGAAAAGCAAGCGCATCGTTCTAGTACATTTGGTTGCAACACCTCCCTCGAGGTCCAAGCTCGAGATTACCCCGGATTTGAGCCGGTGAACTTATATCAGTAAGACGTAGAGTGAAGGCAGAGAGTCTCTCGCGAGCATTGACCTATTCGACTGTGTTTGATGGTAATCTGAGGATATTCCGAAGAAAAAGTTACAGGGTGACATTCTTGGCCTTGTGCATCATTTCCGGGGTAGCGCCGAGAGAGATTGAGGGCACGCATCTCGTTGACTTGCATTTTAGAGGGGAAATTTAAGATTTCTACAGAGTCAGTAATTCAAGGACGCTCTGGCTACCTTGGAAATTGACGTTGAACGTGGAACTCTAAAGGTTACCGGAGCATGCTTATAGATTGGTTAGCTGAAGAGATTCTCTCCAACCTATCCTCCTCAATCCCGCACGAATATTCCCTTGCTCCAGACGACGCTATACGTAAAATGCGGATTCCCCGCAACATGAGCACAAGTTTCTGAGAATCTTGACTGGTTCTGTGAAATTTCGCTACCAAGGTTTTGAGTTTGTGGGTGCTCTCAGTTTCTGCTTACTATTCGACAATACAAAAATGATCGTGCTCCCGGAAAGACTGAGTAACCCCGGAGAAGCGCCGATAAAGCCAATAGGAACGACCGTACCTTACAGCTCAACATTTTCATCTAGCCCAGATTATTCTTCTTTGGTTCGCTTAACACCACCTGTCAAGCGTCAATTAGGTCCACCGTAGGTGATTCACATCCCCCAGGATCGAGCTTGGAGACCCCGCATACGAGGAATTTCTGAGTTTCAACAGCTCCGAACATCATCTATCGCAACTAATGAGAGTGTTGGTCGTGTGGCGTTTAATGTTTTAGCTCTTCAGCTCAGGCAAAGGTCTGGTGGCGCTATCGTTATCCGAAGAAGCTCCATCATACTCGGCTGTGCGGATTACTATGCCAATGATTCTGATGGAGAAGAGAATAAACGTACGACTGCGGAAAATCGACGGTGATGGAAGTAACCCCGTACGGAAGTAGAGACTTTCGAACGTCGTGCCCTATTTCAAGTGCTCTGTTTCTAGACATCTACATATATTGCTTGATCTGCCTCTGAGTTGTCGTTGACCTTTCCCTTTTACAAATTGTTACGGACAATTCATTCATTACCTCCTCGTTATTCATTTATTCTGCAAAGGACACCTTCCTTTGCCACCGTTTTCAAAGATGGATTCCAAGGCTCATTCAGCCCATGTCGAAGCGGGAGCAATGAAGCCGGAAACCGATATCGACGACAACCTCGTTCACGATGCTAAATTGGCGACTGAAAAGGAGCACCGCATGACGCTTTGGCAGGGCCTAAAACTGTACCCGAAAGCCGTGGGCTGGTCTCTTTTGATCTCCAGTGCAATCATCATGGAGGGCTACGACGTTGTCCTTATGGGGTCATTCTACGCATTCCCTGCGTTCAACGAAAGATACGGCCATCGCATGTCAGATGGATCGTATGCCCTATCTGCTCAATGGCAAGCCGGTCTATCAAATGCAATGAACTGTGGTCAGATTTTGGGACTTTTCGCCAACGGTATCATCTCTGAACGCTTCGGCTACCGCAAAACTATGATGTATTCCCTGGTGGCTACAGTTGGATTTATCTTTATTCTCTTCTTCGCCCAGAATGTCCAGACCCTGCTAGTGGGTGAAATCCTGATGGGAATCCCACTGGGTGTCTACCAAACTCTCTCCGTCACCTACGCTTCGGAAGTCTGCCCTGTCGCCCTTCGTGCCTACTTGACGACGTACGTCAATCTTTGCTGGGTTATCGGCCAGCTGATTGCTTCGGGCGTGCTGAAAGCGCTTGCAAGCCGGACCGATGAATGGGCGTATCGCATTCCCTTCGCCGTTCAATGGGTGTGGCCCATCCCAATCTTTATCGGTGTCTTGCTCGCGCCCGAAAGCCCCTGGTGGCTCGTTCGCAAAGGACGTCGCGATGATGCCGTCCGCTCCCTCAAAACTCTTACCTCAAACAGCGACACAGAGTTTAACGCCGAAGAAACAGTCGCAATGATGGTGCATACGAATGAGCTGGAGAAGGAAATCAACTTGGGTACAACTTACTTGGACTGCTTCCGCGGGGTAGACCTTCATCGCACCGAGATTGCATGCCTCATTTGGGCGGCTCAGAATCTCTGTGGCGCTGGCTTGATGAGTTACTCAACAGTCTTCTACCAACGCGCCGGTTTGCCCGTGTCCGAGTCCTTCAATATGTCTCTAGGCCAATATGCTCTCGGTTTCTTTGGCACTGTCTTCTCCTGGTTTCTGATGACACGTTTTGGCCGGCGTACTCTTTATGTGGCTGGCCTTGCTATCCTGACAATTCTGCTTCTCGTGGTGGGTTTCATATCTATCGCCCCTGCAACCACCAATACCGCTTGGGCCACAGGCTCCATGTTGCTTGTCTACACATTCTTCTACGATTCAACGGTCGGTCCAGTCTGCTACTCGCTTGTGGCAGAAATCCCTAGCACACGTCTGCGAATCAAGACCGTCGCATTGGCACGGAATCTGTACAATTGCTTCAGTATTCTTAACGGTGTCATTATCCCCTACATGCTGAATGTCGATGCTTGGAACTGGCGTGGCAAAGCAGGCTTCTTCTGGGGAGGTCTTGCCCTGATCTGCTGGGTGTGGGCTTATTTCCGTATCCCCGAGCCCAAGGGCAGGACTTACGCCGAGATGGATGCCTTATTCGAGCGTAAGGTTTCTGCTCGTAAATTCGCATTAACGAACGTGGAGCTCTTTCAAGATGAACCGGAGACGGTCAACATCACTAAGTAGTACCGTACTACTCAAGTCTAACCGGAAGCCATTATATCACATATCTGGGGAACTGGTGGGCGCGTATGGATTGTGAAGTGAGAAGTAGTCTCTAAAGTTCGGGAACTCGGGGTGTGCAGCAGAGAGTCATGTTTCATTTGTTCTTAGCTAGATTAGTTGAGACAATACAGAACCAATAGCTGCCTGTACATATACCTAATAGCCTAAATCACCAACCTCTTAACATAGCTCCATTTTTGACCAAAGTGGTGAAGCCTTAGTCGCCTGCTCATTGAACAACGTGCTCTTCCTAGCAAGAGCACGCTACATCAACTGAGGTACCTAGCTTTCGAGGCCGGCATCATCTTCCCCACTGAATCCCCAGTATTCACGAGAATCACGACCAATATGAGCACGGTGCCTAAGTGGGCCTTAAAAGGGTCTCTAGTATTGTTTTAGCTCTAAAAATATGCCTATCAAGGTGGGAATCGTGATCATGGAGATCTAATTAAAATATTCCGAAGAAGCCCCGATGAAGAAATTGCCGCACGCGGTAGTTTTCTGGCGTTGCGTAGTCTGTCGGCTTTATCTACGCCAATCAGGGATTTTGTTACTTGGGTAAATATCCAGAACAGCCGTGGTTTGTGGTAGATTACGGACTTATGGCCGACGGACAGTATATATGTAGCTAGGAAAGCTGGGAGGTAACGGACTATATATTCACTTGTCCTGCCTCCTCAGAAAATAGAAGAAAGAAGGAAAAGAGTATCGTATTTCGATTACCATTAAAGGCTCCAAGAAGCCTTCGACTATATAATGGGTTCTATCAGTGAGATCAGCCAATCTACAGCACCAAAGCAGAGCAGGATGCGAGCGTGGTGGAAAGAAAGCACGGTCTACCAGATCTATCCTGCATCTTTCAAAGACTCTGATGGAGATGGCGTCGGCGATCTCAAGGGAATCATTTCCAAACTTGACTACATCCAGGCCCTCGGCGTGGACATCGTTTGGTTAAATCCGATTTTTAGCTCTCCTCAAGTCGACATGGGATATGACATCTCCGACTACTACGATATCCACCCACCGTATGGAACGATGGAGGATGTGAATGTGTTGGCCGAGGGGCTTCAAAAGCGAGGGATGAAATTGTTAATGGATCTGGTCGTCAATCATACTTCAGATCAGCATCCTTGGTTTCAAGAAGCCATCTCTTCGGTCTCCAATCCGCGTCGTGACTGGTATATTTGGAAGAAGCCGATAATAGATAAGGATGGCAAGCCCCAGCCACCCAACAACTGGAGGTCATACTTTGGAGGTATAGAGCCACTCGTTGCTATATTCCTAAACTGCAGATCAAATACTGATTGTGGGTGTCTAATATAGGAAGTGCATGGGAATACGATGACCGATCTGGAGAATACTACCTCCACCTGTTTGCCAAAGAACAGCCGGACCTCAACTGGGAGAACGTCGAAGTGCGGAAGGCGGTTCATCGTATCATCCGATTCTGGCTGGACAAGGGAGTTCATGGCTTCCGTATGGATGTGATTAATTTTATCAGCAAGGTCCAGAGTTTCCCGGATGGCGCGACTGTTAGCGACTCCAAGTGGCAGAATGGGTCAGCACACTACGCATGCGGACCAAGACTCCATGAATATCTGCAGGAGATCGGTGCGATCCTCAAGGAATACAATGCTTTCTCGGTAGGAGAAATGCCCGAAGTGAATGACTGCGACGAAATTATCAAGGCTGTTGGTTTTGAACGTGGTGAGCTGAACATGATCTTCCATTTTGAGATGTACGCAGTCTTTCATTCTTTGCCTTGATTGTGAAAAGTTCTAACCCGTACTGAATAGAGTAAACCTCGATCATGGTGAACACGACAAGTTCACTCCTAAAAATTGGGACATGCAAGAGTTAAAGTCCGTGGTATCGAAGTGGCAAAAATTCATGCTTGAGAACGACGGATGGAATGCGCTATATCTCGAAAACCATGACCAGCCTCGTATTGTTTCGCGATTCGGCTCCGACCAGCCGGAGTTTCGTGAATTGTCAGCTAAGATGCTGGCGGCCTTTCTGGGCTTCCAGAGCGGCACTTTGTTCATATATCAGGGTCAGGAACTGGGAATGCCGAATGTGCCCCGGCATTGGGGGATTGACCAATATCGGGATATCGAGACGTTAAACCATTGGAAAGAGTAAGCTATCTTCTGCTCATTGGCCTGTTATCCTCTTGCTCACTGACCATCAACAGGGTCGTCTTGGAAGGACTGGCAGACACATTCGTCTCTCTTGGAGAGTACAGGTTGAAGTCTAGGGACAATGCGCGCACCCCAATGCAATGGAATGGGTCAGAAAACGCAGGCTTCTCCACCTCAACGCCGTGGATTTCTGTTCATGATGACTACACGACCCTCAATGCGGCCTTGCAACTCGCCGATAAACATAGCGTGTATCACTTTTGGAGCACAATTCTGGGCCTACGGAAAGCATTTCCTGATGTTCTCGTATACGGATCTTTCGACCTCATTTCTACTGAGCATCCGGATATGTTCGGGTACATACGAGTGTCAGATACCGGTCGAGTGGCGATTGTTGTCCTCAATTTTCGCCCGTGGGCTGTCACATGGACCCCCCCGCAATTCAGCAAGATCAAATCTGGGGGAATTGTCTTGTCCAATTATCCTGGCCGCCGAAGTCTCAAGTGCATTTCCGAAGAGCCGCTCAATCTCGAGCCATTGGAGACATTTTTGTGGCTTGAAGACATTGAAGAGTCGTCACGCTTGTAAGGGTTTTGCTATTAATTTGAGTTCGATTTGATTCTGTGGGCCGTGGCTCGGATTCACTACTACTACATATTCATAGTAGCTTTGGTAACGTAGTCCAATCGGTGAGTGTTGTAGATTTCACCGGAGAAGGCCCGAATATTTCGACTAGCGTCCCGCTTTCATAACCACTCGTATTATACCTATATTATTGCATCCTTCCTCCATTCGGCGTTATAGAGCTCCTTGCTGGCACTATTTCGGACAATCTGCAAAGATGCATGGTTTCGGCGGTACTCCATCGAGAGTCTGTGACAATTGTCGCCGACGAAAGATCCGCTGTAACCGCGAGCAGCCGTGTGACAAGTGTTTGGAAGTCTCGTTGGTCTGCGAGTACAAAGATATCGCGCGTAGGAAAGGGCCCAAAGGCCGACAGGCTCCTGTCTTGACTTCTCTACGTTCGAAAGTGAAATCAGATGGCTCGTCGACTCTGACCCACGACGCTCAGCCTATCAACAATGTAATTGCCGGGTTTTCACCAGTCTCTATGGTTTCATTGAATGACTGCCTATCCTCAGCTGGTTATGATGTTCCGCTGTTGACATCTGAATTATACACTGCCGGGCCGGCTCCAGGGCCACCGCGAATCTCCTCGACGCAGCTTCAAGCGCATTTGCACGTCTTTTTAACATATTTATACCCTATTATGCCAGTCGTGGACAAGGATGGCCTCCTAATAGACTGTGCCAACCCCGAGGCACTGGGTCCACGTCGCTATGCACTTCTTGTTGCCCTTTCTGCTGCCGCCCATTTGCAGCTGAACCTCGATATGCCCCAAGAAAACGCCGGAGTCGATATACCCCAGTCGGGCCAAAGTCTTCTTAAAGAAGCATTGCGGACGCTGCAGCAATTCGACCCCCTTGAGGACCCACACGTCGATAACGTGCTCACCATGTTCTTCTTGTTTGCTGCGTATGGGAATCTTCGCAAAACGCACCAGGCTTGGCATTATCTCAACCAAAGCATTTGTTTTGCATACATGTTGAAGTTGAATGTAGAGTCTACTTACACGGCCTTGGGCCAGCATGAGGCCGATATGCTTCGGAGGATCTACTGGCTTCTATTTATCACAGAACGGTAGGACTTCTAGCCTTTCAACTTTTCCAAACCAACCTGCGAAGCAAAGATTTTGTCGATCAACTCCGACTAAATGTCTAGAATAGTGCCTATGCCCTCCAAACGTGTCGACCCGTCATGCTTCGTTCTACTATTCGGAAGCCCTCTGTCTTCCAGTCCGAGTCGCCAACGATGATGTATGGCTTTAACAACCTTATCCTGCTCTTCGAGAAAATCATCCCTGATTTCTACGACTGGAACATCGCCGATTTAGGTGAACCATGTGATCTTTCCTCATTCGCGAATATATATAAGTCTGTCGCCTTCGCATCACCTCTATTAGACGAAGTATCCGAGACAAGCCGGGTCGATTTCGTCCTCACGCAGCAGTGGCTTCAAACCCGCCTGTGGCGATTTTACATGGATCGAAAGGACTTCTGCCAGGCGCAGAGTAATTCGGATCTACCTACACTACTCCCGGCGATAGCAGGAAAGAGTGTGATGGCCTGCTTATCATCGGTAGCTCAGAAGTCAACTGATGCACATGGTATTGGAGCAGTAGGTTATTTCCTCCCCCTTTTTCGACCCGCCAATTTTCCTACTGGTGTATCAAATTCCTTATAAACGCACGCAAAATTATAACGCCAGACAAATCAAGCTAACAGCTCATGAAAGGAACAAAAACTATACGACATCGGTGAATGCATATTCCAGCTCACACAACACCCATCCCATAACACCATCGAATTATTAAAGGAGTCTACTGTCGACATAAGAGACATATTGTATGGAATTCTAACGGCATTATCACAAATCCGAGGATCCCAATCGTATTTACTCCCAACGCTACTGCAGCAATCTCAGGGACTTTTAGGTTTTGAAGATGTCCTTCGTCCATTGAGCGAAGTATGTGACTCTTCAGAAACTAATGACGAGGAGCCCATCTAGCGCAAGGTTACGGATTTATATGTCCTACGCGTTTTTGAAAGTGTCTTTTTCATGCAAAAGCACAGGAAGTCTTGTCAATGTAAAGTTAGATATGTATATATACGCCCTTATTAACGATACTTTTCGTGCTCTATATGTTAGGGTTACAATAGCTAGGTACACCTTTTCATCTCGCAAAACTATGTTTTCGACGCGCAGCCTCTAATGCACTTCCACGCGGCTTGGGACTCTCTACACTCCTCATGAACCTTCTCCATGAGCGAAGCCAGTATTTGTATCTAGTTATTTACTATTAGAAGGAAGTATCTGAAGCATTCTGGAATGGCGTCACATTTTGGGAGTCTTGATATATGGCTCTAGCGCTCGCTCAATCCTCGTCTTCTATTTTCCTCTCCATGTTTAGTCTTCTTGTTGACATCTATGTGCCTAATACCCTTCAAGTTTCTCTCGAATAGCCTTCAAATGTTCGAATAACCTCCCAATTTTTTGTATAAGTATCTCGAGGGAACAGAGTCTTCATAGCATGCAACCTTCGCACTAGGTGCTCCTTCATGTCCAGGAATGTATGATAGCTTTGCGTTCAACAAACATGTAAGTATGCATCACCAGGCATCCAGGGCTGAACCTCTTGCTCAGTGACCATCATAAGCAATCGAAGTCAATCTATAAGTACACTATAAGCAAAATAACTCGAAAAAAAAAAATACGTAGATTGTGTGAATTGTGATGTGCCATAGAAAGGTGACCTACACCCGACCTTGCCGTTTACGGAGTTATTAGGGCTTTTTCAGATTCATCCGAACGTGAACATATTAAGCCTCAAACACCCACAGATTCTCCGATCTGCGACGCTTGAGTCAAGTTGAGAAAATAACATAAATAGCTGACTCGAACAGAAACAATATTGCCGCTGGGTGACGCATTGTCAGGTACCTTATGTATGTGCTGACGGTACGGAGTACATGGTCGATAGTTGACTATGTCTGTCCATTTTTAGCTACACCATACGATCGCCTCCCACCAATTCGAGCTGTATCAACTTAACTAAAGGCTTAAAAAGAGAATAAAGTGACAAAATGCGAATGCCGAGGAGCGATCGCCTTATATGAAACGGGAGCGTGAGTGGTGAGGCAAACCTGAGACACACAACGAACGCCTCTCTGTGTCGGCTTCCCAACTCCTAAACCCTAGCGAGACGCCTCTTTTCCTCTATTAAAAAAAAAAGGGTAGAAATGACCTAATCCCGAGGCCCTTAACTTAGTTATTTCGTCTGTTTAAATACTTCCGAGAGCTAAATTGATTAAACAACGTATATTGTTTGAATCGAGCTTAATACCGTACAGTGCTGACCTAGCCACTGCACAGTGGACATTAGCCCCTGACTCTGATGATTCTACATACATCGGTCCGTCATCATTGATGACCACGAGAATCTAGGTCTAATCAATAACAGAGTGATATAAATTCTTCTAACCAAATGCGAATAAGTAGAAACCAATTCTTGTGATAGCTCTGACACTTCCTCATCTTCCAACACCTTGACGCGTTCTCTCGTCGCTGAAACCAGTCAGATTCATCAACCCCCGAATCCAGACTGTGAGACATACAGAGTCCGACAATTTCGTATGCAGAATTCTCGGCACTTTCTCGGTCAAGAGACAAACGTGAAACTGATTGTTCGAGCATTCGCGGCCTGGACTTTAGAGCAGTAGTTTAAAAATGGATGGACTTATATTACATACGGCTTCCCGCCCTACAAGCCCTCATCATGCTGACTCTCCGTTCCGATGTCTGCAAACACTATATATGCCGGTCTCGCCCATTTTTGACGATTTTCAGGTACGTTGATTTCTTGGCTGGTAGAAATATACAAACTTATAATCGCATTCAGCTTTTGATTGATTTCATCTCGGCTTATATCATCGCCTACTCCTACAGAGGAGTTTACGTTTCGTTCCATTCCGGGTTCTAAGCCCTATTAATCTGCACAAGAAAATGGATATGGAGAGACTGCCACCGGATTACAAGGTCGAATTCAAAAGCGAGCGCGCAAGATGGCCGCCTCTTACGAGGATGCTCATGTCGGGCGAGATGAGTGGTTATGAGCCCAAGACGTTGACTGCGAAACAAAAGTTTGATCGCTGGTAGGCATTGACAGTGTCTGATGGGGAATAGTGACTGACAAAATAACAGGATGATCAATGAAGGCTGGCGGAGATTGTATGTTCTTCCTCTTTCATGGAGGAAACATCAAGCTAATGGAGTTTTAGTACCGTGTTTCTTTTCATACTTGTTCAAATCCTGGTTTACATTTTCGGATTCATGAATTATGCTTTCAAGGTAAGCTTCAAACATCTCAGGAGTTATGATCATTTGCGCTGACAACTGTGAAGGACAATTTGAATGGTGCCCGAGCGACTTATACGTGGACATATATGGTGGCCAGGGCTGCAGCTTTGACGCTACATTTTGATGTCAGTTTGATTTTGTTTCGTAAGTTGCGCTCTACGAAACAGACTTCTCTGCTTCGTGCTAACCTGTATAGCTGTCTGCCGAACATTAATCTCTCTTTTAAGACAGACGCCTCTTAATGGCATTATTCAATTTGGTAAGTCAATGTCATTATACTGCTTTTGCAACATGCTAATCGGATGAATAGATAAGAATATTACTTTCCATAAGTGTACGTACTCGGGCTTTCAAATCCTGCCGAGCGCAGACAACTAACCCTCATCCAGTGGTCGCATGGGCAATCGTATTCTTCTCCTGGGTCCACACAATCGCCCACTTGAACAACGTCGCCCAACTCTCCGCCAAAAACGGGCAAGGCTTCAAAGGCTTCCTTCGCGCCGGATTCCTAACAGGCCCAACCTGGACAGGCTGGATCATGCTCATCGCCCTCATGCTCATGGTCGGTACATCAGTCGAGAAACCCCGACGCGCAAACTTTGAGCGGTTCTGGTATACACATCACCTGTTTGTTGTGTTTTTCATCTTCTGGTCAATGCATGGGATATGGTGTATGATTCCGGCAGATTTTGCACCCTTTTGTTCGGGGACGGGTGTTTTTTATGAGTATTGGATTTATGGGGCTGTGATTTATTTGGCGGAGAGAGTGGCCAGGGAGATTCGTGGACGGCATGCGACGGTTATTTCAAAGGTGATTCAGCATCCGAGTAATGTTGTTGAGATTCAGATTAAGAAGGAAAAGACTATTACAAAGGCTGGCCAGGTGAGTACCTCTGTATCTGGTGAAAAGGCAGACATTTGACATGATGAAAATAGTACATCTTCCTCTGCTGTCCAGAAGTATCCCTCTGGCAATATCACCCGTTCACTCTCACCAGCGCTCCCGAAGAAGACTACATCTCCGTTCACATCCGCTGCGTCGGCAACTTCACCAAAGCACTCGCCAAAACCCTAGGATGCGACTTCGAGTCCGGCAAGAACAAAGGCAAAGACGGCAAAAACGACATCTCTGCTGTCGTCGGAATCGACAAAATCGGCACTGGCGACAAGGATCTTGATCCCACTATCCGCCGTATCTTACCTCGACTTTATATTGACGGCCCGTTCGGTAGTGCATCTGAAGATGTGTTCAAATACGAAGTTGCCATGCTGGTTGGAGCCGGTATTGGTGTAACACCCTTTGCATCGATTTTGAAGAGTATCTGGTATCGAATGACCCACGGTAAACAGCAGACGCGGTTACGAAAAGTGTACTTTTTCTGGGTCTGTCGAGATTTCGGATCGTTTGAGTGGTTCAAGTCGTTGCTTTCTGCTATTGAGGCGCAGGATTTGGAGAGTCGGATTGAGATTCACACTGTACGTCCCCTTTCTTTACCCTCTTGTAAATAGATCATACCAGCTAACCACCATGGGATAGTATCTAACCGCCAAAATCAAACCCGACGACGCAACAAACATCATGATCAACGACGCCAACGCTCCGCACGACACAATCACCGGCCTTCGAGCACCCACAAACTTCGGCCGACCAAACTGGGACATGATCTTTCGCTCAGTCCGCAAGATCCATTCACCAGCCGAAGCAGGTGTATTTTTCTGTGGACCCAAGGGTCTCGGAAGTCAACTACATATCAAGTGTAATCAGCACTCAGAGCCGGACTTTGAGTTTGTTTGGGGCAAGGAGAATTTTTAGAGAGATTATATCCATTTGGTTATTTAGATATTGTTTATGTGTTTTTGTGTGTTGAAGTTTTGTTTGCGATGTGGTTCTTCTGGAAGAATCCTTCCATTGATGGGATAGGCATATACTGGTAGATTTAGCATTGTTTAATGAATGATAGCATACGGTCAGGGACGTTTAACAACAGGTCCTATGTCCAAGATGCCAGTACCTAGATATCGGTGCTGGTCTATCAATTGACACAATACTCACTAGCTTCATAAGCTCCATCTATGTTCAAAATAACAAGCTGGCCGTGGTCCTCCTTTTACCGCTTTTGGCAATTTTGAAGGCCAACTACGGCCACCCTGAACGTTTGCCCTATCAGAGTGCAAAACGAGCATAGAATAGCCGGACATGATACGCTTTTATCCGCATCCAGCTCAAAGCTATGAAGAATCAATTGACTTCAGGTCGAAATCTTCCCAATAGCCGAAGCAATTGGTTAGGGCTTGCGGATAGTCGCGGGCTTCTGCGAGGTGAAATCCCTCGGCAATTTGCTGATTGGTGCGTCGCACCGCTTTGCCGCGCTGTCGGATAAGGTGCCGGTTACTCCAACTGGAGATAAAGGATGCTTTATCTTTCTGCTTCGTGCCTTCTCTTTATTTTTCGATTGCTTTTTGTTGATATATCGGTTGGCATTGGTTTTTTTTTACGACTGTGGTTCTGTGCGATTGAGTTTCACTGTGCTTCAATTTCAATTTCAGCTCCGTATAAGCCAAAAGGTAAGTAATGACGCGCAACATCAGTCCCTCATGCGATAAACGGTCTCGAGAGATCAAAGATGATAGCTAACATTCCTTTAAAGCCCAGATTCACCGGACACATCAATTGATTATACACAATGAACGGCTCCCTTCTACGCTCCGCCGCTCGGCAATTGCGAGCTTCATCTCTCGCTCGCCATCAGACTCGTCGATGGGCATCTTCAACCGCGACTTACAACTGGGAGGACCCCCTTGCCGCATCCGAGCTTTACACAGAGGAGGAATTGGCTATTCAGGATACTGCGAGGCAATATTGTCAGGAGCGGTTGATGCCGCGAGTACTTGGTACAATTGTCCCTTTCCTTGACCTTCGCGCAATTAGTTACTAACTTATTGTTTGAAGAGGCCTACCGAAAAGAAGACTACGACCGCAAAATCCTCGAAGAAATGGGCGAAATCGGTCTCCTCGGCGCCTCAATCGAGGGCTACGACTGCGCCGGCGTAAGCACAGTCGCATCCGGCTTGATCACAAAGGAAGTTGAGCGCGTGGATTCTGGATACCGATCGGGAATGTCAGTGCAAAGCTCGCTCATCATGACTGGTATCCACGAATTCGGCACGCAAGAACAAAAGGATCGATTCCTGCCACAACTCGCCAAGGGAAAATTGTTGGGATGTTTTGGTTTGACGGAGCCGAATCATGGATCCGATCCCGGTTCGATGGAGACTGTTGCGCGTGAACATCCTACCAAGAAGGGATTCTATAGTTTGTCGGGAGCAAAGACGTGGATTACCAATTCGCCGATTTCGGATGTGTTGTTGGTGTGGGCTAAGTTGGAGACCACGGGGAAGATTAAGGGTTTCTTGATTGAGCGAAGCAAATGCCCTCCGGGTACGCTTGAGACTCCTGCTATCAAGAACAAGACTGCGCTACGTGCATCCATTACTGGTATGATCCAGATGGACAACTGCCCTGTCCCGGTGGAGAACATGTTGCCCGATGTCGAAGGTCTATCTGGACCTTTCACCTGTTTGAATAGTGCCCGTTTGGGTATCGCGTTTGGCGTCATAGGTGCATTGGAAGACTCGATCAGCCGAGCGAGGGAATACGCTCTGGACCGTAAACAATTCAAGGGCAACCCGTTGGCCAAATACCAGCTTATCCAGAAGAAGCTTGCTGATGCTTCTACGGATGCCGCGTTTGGCACTCTTGCCGCGATTCAGGTGGGTCGTCTCAAGGATGCAGGCAAATCTACACCGGAGATGATTTCGATGATCAAGAGACAGAACTGTGATCGGGCGTTGGCCAACGCTCGCACGTAAGTTGCCCACCGACTTTTGACGTATTTAAGCTGACCTTTTTCAGTTTGCAAGAGATCTTCGGTGGCAATGCTACTAGCGATGAATACCATATTGGCCGTCACGTAGCCAACCTCTTCGTTACGCAGACATATGAGGGCCAGAGCGATATTCACGGTAAGTTGACGCCCTTTACCTTGGACCTTGAAACGATGCTGACATTGCCCTGAAACAGCGCTCATTCTCGGCCGTGCGATGACCGGCATCCAAGCATTCGTTTAAACCATTCGAGAATTTGAAGGGAGAACTGTTGCATACAAGGCATAATTGTATATAATAATTTGTAAAAAAGAGCGGCAATGATATCCGTATAGATGTTGTATGGTGTATGTAATGTATCTTTATCTGTAACGGAGGTTATCGTATTGCGGGGCAATCGATCACTTTTCTCCCGACCAAGCCGTCATCTCTCGTCTTCTCTGATATCAATGCTCGAACAGGAAAGGATGGCAAGAAGTAGAAATCTGTCAGATGTTGATCAAATTGTACCTTGCATAAGGATCCCAGTATCAATATAATAAACTTCATTTTTGGGCTTACTAAATCGTTACTAAAAGAGAGCAAAAAATTGGGATGATTGTAGTAGATCCACCATCGTCATTGAATGATCCGTTGGTACGTGGTGTGTATTCGTAACGAGGCTGTATGTAATTGGTACCTGCTACCAACGGCGCCACAGCCGCAAAGCTCTTGGGCCTATATGCGGGTGGCGAGTAGATTTTTTTTCTGTTTGTTTATATTTATAATGATCGTGTAAGAGAGAGTAGAATAGAAGCAACGGATGTAGAGGAAATAGAATAATATACATGTCTAATATACCTATCAGATCGTATGTTACAGCGTAAGTTACCAGGGTAACAGCGTACTATAAGAGGGGCAATGATAAGGCGCCCATCAGGCGTATTGTAATCATACACACAGCCGCGCATAGAAAATGCCAGAATTGCGCGGTAAGTACCTTACAGGCGAAATGGTATTACCAATACAGCTATAAATATTCGGTGCTGTTCCATCCCACACGGTCCACAAACGGACTAGCACGGCCTGACTAAGTCTGCGCCTTTCTTTCCTTTCCCTCTTTTGAGTCTGGCATCATTCATTCTCTCTCTCTCTCTCTCTTCTCTCTCGCCCCCTCTATCACACACGAGACCACGACTTTTTCTTGCCTGCTATCTTTCTGTGAGTTACACTTGTTCTATTCATCGACTACTTATAAATCCACCTTCTCCTCGATTTATTTTCGATTTCTGTCTCTTGACGACGATTACTAACCCCTCGCCATCGTCACAGAAGCCTCCTTTCACCAAACCTTCACACAACACATAATCAGTCGAAATGGCGTTGAAGCGCATTAACAAGGAACTCACTGATCTCGGACGGTATGTTTTATTTTTTTGATCTTCTGTCGTCGTCATATTTTTGTCGTGTGTTGCGTGTCTGCTCCCGCTGCGGTAGCGGGGCATGCGATGTCACGTCACTGAATATCGACACCTCTGTTTTTCAATTTCAGCGCCTATTTTTATATTGGGAGTAATAACTGACTTGTTAAAGTGATCCGCCCTCTTCCTGCTCTGCCGGCCCTATTGGAGATGATTTGGTATGTGACCCGACCGACATCAGGCTGATCGCCGCATGATCCGCCCACCGAAAATCAATACTGACTAGAATAGTTCCACTGGCAAGCAACCATTATGGGTCCCAGCGACTCGCCATACTCTGGTGGTGTCTTCTTCCTAGCGATCCATTTCCCGACAGATTATCCTTTCAAGGCCCCCAAGGTCAACTTCACCACTCGCATATACCACCCCAACATCAACTCCAACGGTAGCATTTGTCTGGACATTTTGAGGGACCAATGGAGCCCTGCTCTCACAATCTCGAAGGGTATTCCCCCCCACACTCGCTTTCGTATGGCCAACCTGCTAACATAGACAGTCCTCCTGTCGATCTGCTCCATGCTCACAGACCCCAACCCCGACGACCCATTGGTGCCTGAGATTGCGCACGTTTACAAGACAGACCGTGCCCGGTACGACGCCACAGCTCGAGAATGGACGCGCAAATATGCAATCTAATCCGAAATGACACGATACTTTGCTGCTCTCGAAGATCGAAAATCACTGCTCCAATCGGTTCGCCCAAAAGTTCTGAACGATGAATCGATCTCGTTAACGGCCTCCTCGGTTTTTTTTTCTTAATGGCCTATTTGCTTCTTTGTTTTGCCCTGACGAAATGAAACGAATGGACCATTAGAATTGCAGATCGGAGAATATGTAGCCTTGGCGTATTTGTGGTGGTTCTTGGATCTTTCTTCTTTTTCATGGCTTCTCCTCTTTTTAAACCTCATTTCCCCATATTTGCGTCGGGTTTCTTCTCTCTCATCCTCTGTGCGTTGTTTCGTCTTGCGTGTTTCTTTATGCAATCATCATGACCATGACAAATTATCATTCATCATCGGCGGGATGTCGTTTCGATACTGGATATCAGAAATTACAATATCATTATTGAAATGGCCTATTTATCGTCTTTGTAGAATGTAGTTATGACATGTAAGTGCGTGCCATGTATCATTATGTAAATCTTAGTAAAACAAATCATAAATCAGAACCTTCTCCACGCCAGCTCAAGTGCTCAATCAATATGCATGCATGTATGTTGTATAGTTTATCACATCTGGCCAGATGTCCCGTTGCTCCGATATACCACTCTCAAATATGTGTAATGTAATGTGTTTCTGTCGCTTTAAATGTATATCCCCTCTCCTCAGCTCCTAAGCAGATGACTCAAAACACCGTGAAATGACAACAAACCAACAGAAAAGCGAAGAAAAGATAGAAATGAGAGAAATGAGAGAGAACGAGGAAGGGGAAAGGGGAAAAGGGAAAGGGAAAGGGAAAGGGGTTAATAATGCCCACTCCTAACCGAACCACCGGAATGACTCTTCTTTCCAGAGGCAGAGCGTTCACCACTAACTCTCGACGAGCCCCGATGTCCTCCACTGCCATGGCTATGATGGCTGTGATGTGAGGACGACGAGTGGCGATGATGATTACTCGATACCTGACTGATACTATCGCTCGGTTTGATGGGTTGATCGAATTTACTGCCCGATTCGCCAACATCTTTGTCGCGTTTTGACGCTGTTGAGGCTGCTTGGGACTGGGAGGAGGGGCCGGGCCTGGAGCGGTGCGATCGTCCAGATGATGATTTATTGTCGTGGTTGTGGCTGTGATTGGAAATCCCGACTTGGCTTATACTATCCTCCGGCGTGATGTCGACGACTGCATCTAGAAAAACGGTACTTGGGGCCGCGGATGCGGGCAAAGGGATGTCGTAGGCGTCTACCAATGACTCTCGTTCTCGATCTCGATCGCGTCTGGTTTCTTTGATTGTCGATGCGCTGCTCCGTTTTGAGGCTTTGGTGGCTGATGTGTATGTTGAGCCGGGCCGACTATCCGGTAATGCGACTTTGTGCGCTGTACGGTTTGATGATGCGGCACTTCTGCTGGTGTCAAGGAGGAGGTCTTCTTCATGGCGATGAGAGGATGAGTGCTTGCTACTCGGCTTTGTCGCTGAAGAGCGATGCGACGATGCAACGGACTTCGCGGCAGCAACAGGTTTGATAGTCGATATAGACGAAAAGTCACTCTCTGCTTCGCCGATTATGTGCCCCTGCTGCTGCTGCTGTCGCGTCTCAGCATAACTACTTATAAACGTGCTGGGATCACAGGGGTACGATCTTGATCGTACCTTTTGCGATTGCTGCGAAGAGACGGTGCTCATCCCATACTCAATTGCGCGAATGGGGAGTTCGCGGGTTGCGTATACGCTTCCATTTGATGTTCGTCGTACACCACTGCCGCCATTGATGGTGCTCGCTTCTTGGGAATACAGTGATCGCGGTGTGCCCTCGGTTATAGGGGGGTAGTACTCTGTCTCTTCGTAGATTGTGTCTGCGCGTGGAGATTTGCTTTTGGGGACTGCTGAAGAGCGTGTATAGGCTGATATTGCATCGTTGGCTGTATAGACGCTTCGCGCTGCTTGTGAGGGAGCCATGACAGTTGGAGGGGCTTCGAGGGCTCGGTACATAGGTTGTTGTTGTTCTTGCTGTTGATAGCCTGGTGCGGGACCCAGCATGGGCATCACCATTGGAAGAGACATGGACATTTGATGTGGTTGTTGTTGGAGGAGTTGTTGCGGTTGTTGCGATGGTGGTGGTTGCTGGATGTATTGCGATGGAGCAGGTGCTGGCACAGGAGCAGATGATTGAGGCGGCGAGGACGAATTCGACGACGAATCACCCTTGATCATAGCATATGCCAGCGCAGCACCAGCCGTTGCCCCTAACAAAGTCCCGATAATCGTCTTTGCCGATATACTATTATCACTACTCTGTTGCGTCGGCGCATATGCCTGCTGCTGTTGATAAGCTTGCTGCTGCTGAGGAGCCAACATCTTCACCCTGGACGGCGGAATATTCTCAATCGCAGCCTGCACGGCCCTATCCTCCGTCGTTCTCACCGACCTCGCCCTCGAAACCACAGATCCATTCTTAATCGTCTGAAGCGCCGATGGCCCTCTCGTCCTCTCAGACCTAGCCACCGAACCCGCCTCACTTCTACTGCCAGAGCTGGTGGTGGCAGGATCAGGCCTGTAAACAGCCTCAATACTATTACCATCAAAATCGACAATCGCGGCACTGAAATAGCCCGTCTCGGGATCACGGCATTTCGGTTCGCCGTGGATTTTGCCGCCTGCTTTGAGGGCGGAGATGAAGAATGTGTTTACGGCTTCTTTGCTGGGGGCTGGGAAGGCGATGTGTGCTGCGCCTGCTGGTGTTCTTTCCCTCTCTTCAAGTTAGTGCTTTAATTCTTTTGATGTATGGGGAAAGGAGGGACATACCCAGGCTGCTCCTGCGCGAGCCAGAAATCAGCAGGCTCATCGGCCTTGGAGCCGAAACCGATGTACTCGTCATGACGGCCAATGAATTTGTAGCCGAGGGGTTGCAGACATGACAGGAAGAAAGATGTGGATGTTGGAAGGTGGGAGACTGTTAATGTGAGGTGGGAGAGGGGCATGTTGATTGTACAGATCAAACGACGGAACGAAGTATAAAAAAAAAAGACAGAAAATTAGGTGCTGAAGGGAGAGATATAAATATTGAAATGTAATAGAACACAGAGGAAGTTAATACTTGTGTCGAATGGGTAGTTAGGTATTCACGAGGCAATCAGTCGGAGTTGTAGATGGGTCTATCTATACAAGTGCTCTATCCATTTACTGAGTTAAGACTCGAGTCACAACGTGACTAACCACTGTCAGTGGCCCAGTGGGCTCCTAACACTACTGTCAATGTAAGACTAAGTACGACTATCTAGGTACATCTACCTAATTCTCACTAGCCGGACCCTTGGTCAGAGAAACAGCAATATACTTAGTAACGTAGCTCCATAGTTGGTAGGACCCGTGTATAGTTACTTGCTACTAACTTGACAAGTGTAGCATAATCAGGTACACCGTATGTACTATGTACATACTTAGTTAGTATCTCTTAATTAGTGAGTAGAGGCTTGGTAAGTGAAGCGATGCGTGGACAAACCAGATCGATTCGTACATACCCTAGGGCCTACGTAGTATACATAGTGGTCTAGGAGAGTACCCACGTGAAAACCCAACCAAGTTGAACCAACTCAACTTATGTCTGAAAAAGAAGGTAAGAAAGAAAGAAGGCGCGAGTAGGACGAAAACGGGGCGAATTTAAGGGGAATAACGAACTAATTAGTTTGCGAGGAATCAAACGTTCCAGACCACCCTTGAGATGTATCTGAGCAAAATAGGAAATCCAAGATTCGATTAGAATCAGGGCGAAAAAGAGAGAGCATCCTTTCAGACGAGACGAATAAGTAGACCAGCCCAGGAAATAAAGGTGCTGATAGGCTGCCCTTCTTCTTGTTCTGGGTATTTCTGAGGCGTGTTCTTGTCTGGTTATGGATTAGGGTTTCTGCATGCACGAGATCCATCCAAATGATGGCAAAGAGTATACACGGTCGACGATTATTGGCGAGATATTTGGGCATTCGTGCTGTAGTCTGTCACTCGTTATTTTAACCAATTATTTAGTTGGCTTACTTGAATGCATGACATACTAACCTGTTACATACGTACCTGATCTTGTGTCGAGATGTTTGGTGACAAGTCCGTTTCTCCCCACCATGCTACCCTCCGTGGATACACTCATACTGCTCAGTCACTCGCTTAGGCTTCATGATCGTGCCGATTGAGTGTCACGATATGGACGCCCGACTATCTCCTCAGGGCGTAATGTCTTGTAAATGATTAACATCGGATACGCGGGCCGTACCGTCCGGACGAACAACGAAGCAACAAAAAACATCACCAGCATCCGACAGTCACCAGTCTATCATCTTGACCCATTTGCAGAATATCCTCCGTGCTCTGATCATATGCTAATCAGCTATTAGACGATCACAATAACCGAAAGTGATGCTGACCGACTCAGTTGTCCACTGCCCCGAGAAATGATTTGGTGGTCGAAGATCCACCTCCATTCACGAGAGTTTCCTCACCGCAAAAATGTCCCCCGAAGCACTCCATAACAGGTGGGTGGTTCATAACTGCCCAATCCCTTCGGAGTCCAGACTCCAGTCCACTATTTCCAGTGCTATGGGGACAATTGACACGTCAAAGACTCAAAGGCCATACCGATTCTTTGTGAGTGATTACAAGGAGGTTGGGCCAATGACAACTCAAGTTGGGGAGTCTTTATTTGATTCGTTGTTTTGCAGAAATACTCCATTCAAAGAACTCTTTTGACGATAGAGCAAGTTCGCCGGCTACTTAGAGCCAGCGAGCCATCCTTCAACTTTCAATGTGTCGACTTGACCGTCTGAGTCATCTGCTATGCTAACTATCGTCATCTGAATCCCGAATGTCATCCCATGGACGCTCATAAATCTCTTTTCGAACGCCGAATATGCTCCGGTGCGTATCCAATTGAATATGCTGCACGTTGCATGTTCTGACAATTCATCGGATAGACAATCGGCAACAGTGCCTTCTAAATCAAAGGGCGTGAGGGCGTCTGTTCACCCGTCGCAGTAGAATTGGCAACATCTTCGGGAAATATCGTACCTAGGTAGCAAAGCCCGTATCATTCGTTCACTTCCTTGCCATCGATACCTAGTATGACCCCAATGCCAATATTCATACTTGATGACATATCCATCACCGCATTGGCTATGTAGTCGCACTTGTAGATGTGCATCTTCCATACGAGGTCTCTCTCCAAATGGGTTTCCACACTCCAACAGGTCCACGGGCGAATCTATCACCACCTGCAAAGGAAAAGTAATCGACATTCATTATTCACGCCTGATCGCATCTCGTATGCCTGCATCATTCCTTCCTAGTAGTACGTACTAGGCATTGGAGTAATGAATGACGGTACCATATCCATCCACGCAGCAGCAGCATGATAATCAAATCACCCAGGCCAGTCCAACAACGGACTACGTACCTAGTATATGTATCCTCCGTAAACTGCACCCGCAACAGCTGATACGTATACGTACCCAATAACCAGACCCTCAAAGACAGTCTCATCATCTCAAGCTGCCAATGCGCACTAAATGAAGTTCTCCAAAACGACTATCCATCGCCATACAACCAACCGCCTTTCCCCCTCATACGACATCTCTGTGTACCCCAGACGTATCTGATCTCTTCCAGAGACTAAACCATGAGCCAGATACGAATACTTACATCTGACGCCTGGAGCTCTCACTCAAAACATGACGTTGATAGTAAAGGGGGAAGGCGTGGTATTTGCTGCATTGAGATGCTCGGACCATGTTTCTTACTTCTGTGGATGATTTGGGAGTAGGCTGCTTTAGAGGCGCGGACGGCAAGGGTCTTCCATCATTGTTTTGTGTACGGATAGAGTGTATATGTAAAGACGTGTATGATGGATGAGAAGGTGGAAGTTACACTAGGTGTTCGACCTTCAGTCCACGTGCTTACTTTCCCAATTACCTAGGTAGAGGCATTTACTGGTAGAGTAACTGAATAATCAAGTGAATAATCATCATTGAGCAAATATATACATTCAATTCATGGTCAAATCCCGTATCAAGTCTTCCCTATCGGTCATAGTTCCTAAATCGATCTGCCGATAGATAGACCAGGTTCGTTGAAGTTATCACCAGAGAGCAAGATGGGCTTGCTCCTAAGTCTCTACCTCGAGTTTTCTGTTTCGATCTTGTCATGTAAATACACTTGACAAGACGATTCTAGAGGCTTGCTAGAGACCTGGCCACGTTTTGGTTGTAAAAACAGATCAGATCACACCGCAACAAAAACCTCGAGAGCGACGTCAAACAGAAAAGGGCCATATAAGAAAGGGCTGAGATGTTGTTATCGGAGCCCTTAACTTACAACTGGCGCCTTCCCTGGATAGAATAACAGGAATCCAGTGGATCGAACATCCGAATAGCAGTAGAAACAGCGGTCGATAAGTTGTTAAAGATCCTGATCCATTGAGCAAGTGGAGAGAAAACAGTTGAATACAGGCCGAACTGAACTTGCGGTTAGTGACTGGATGAATCCTTGAAGCCTGTTACCTTGGAAAATAGCGACCGATTGAAGAACTAGATAATATCCCAGACATCCTCAGCAGCGTGACAGAACTTGCTGCATGCAACACTAGCACTGAGACTGTAGTTGCTGATGGCAATGGCTTCATCCTTGAACTCATCGGCAAAGTCATCGCGACCCTTGGCCATGGCTCCGACAAAGACACAAATGCTCTCCTTAGGACCGAGGGAGCTGATATATTCGTTGACTCGAACGACAGGCGCTTCGAAACTCAAAGTGACTTTGCGGCAATTGGGCGGTAGATGGTCCGTGATAGGGTTCTTGATAACTTTGAGCAGTTTCTCCTGCGAGTTGGTGGAGCGAATGGAGAGTCGGTGTAGTAGTTGCACCATCAAACCGGCAAATCGTTTGAATGTACGAGGAATTCGCACTGTCGGGCTGACTTCGATGAGGACGCCTTTGGCTGTGTGGATGTAGATTTGAAGCAGGCCGGCCTTGTTGATGGGTGAGTCGAGAAGTGTAAGCAGGCACTATCACTTGTCAGCTTCGTTCCTTCCTATGCGCAACGATAGGAAACGCACCTGGTGGGTAATATCAGGACGAGCATCGCTGATATCCCGATTCATTTTTCGCATTACACCAATATGCTCGTCGCTGTTGAGAAGCGAGTATTTTTCTTCGCGACCGTTGCGACCACCATGTGAGGATCGATAAGTTTCGAGACTAGCATTCGACAAGACGACAATCAAACGTCTTGTATCCTTGTCACCAGGCGCAACCGGTACATGTTGTTCGGCGACGAGCTGGGGCAGCTCCGGGGGAGGGCAGGACTGGGTCCCTGCATCCATCGTTGATCAGTAAATTGACGAGGACCTGATGTGTTGAAGCATCCAAGATCCGATGGCGAATATGATACGGAAAAAGAAAAAAAAAAGGTTTTATAGCGCCATGCAAGAGTAGAACGTTGGAGGATTGATGCAAAAGATTCGGTGTGAAGCTGAGGGGTAAGGCAGAAAGAAAGGAAAAATGGTCAAATGGGAGAAGAAAAAAGAAGATTGTCAATTTGACAGCCAGCGTGGATCTGCAGGCGCCAATTCTTGTGCAGAATGTTGCAATGTTCAACGTCAGGGGAAACCACTTACTAGGCCGCTTTCTCTTACCGCCATCTTCTGCGCCACTGTTGCTGGAGGTTGACATGGTTGTTGTCACGGATGATTGACTATTTGCGAATGGTTGCAGTCGTTGTCGTGGTTGATTTGATGTTCTTGTTCATTCAATGTGGAGAGACAGATTTTTTGCCGGATCCGAGCGATAGTCAAACTTAATTGATGGATATCACGCGAGCGCGGCCAATCCAAGGGCTTTTTTGATACTTGACAGATGATGAGAATGAGGCAGAGTATGAAAATGAAAGTGAAAGACAATAGAATATAAGATCGAGAGAGAGAGCGAGAGAGAGCTGACATGGCATGCAGAGAAGGCGCGAAGGGGAAGCAACGGTGGGGGCGGACTGTACGGGATCTGATTGGCTTATTGTCCGTTAGTCAGCCGATGCTCCGTGCTATCGGACATTGCGCGGTTTATTGATTGATTCCTGTCCTGAACACTGAGCAGTCCGACTTGGTGATGGATCATCTGTTGTCTGCAATCTATTCGAGGTTACGCAGTCTACGTCCGTATGATCTATTTGAGCATAGCTCATTCGAGGCATAACAAAGACTGGCATCTGCGGGTATCCGGAGGCACTCTCAATCCGGATGAGGAAGCTGTGTTGATACTCAGCGCAAGTAATGCAAAACCCATGCCGACCGCAATCGCCATCTTCTAGGGACTGGGCTGCCAGGATTGCGAATGATTCTATGCTTAGGTATAGCCGAACTTGATCGGTGATATTGCGGGGAAAGTCACCGATATTTCCCCGCTACTTGATCTCGGTGATCATCTTAATGTTGACCCAAGTCTATCCTGTTGTGAAAGCAGTGACAGCAGACTCGAATTCAGCGACTGATTGTGCCGCGGTAGATACGGCATGCTTGAGGCAGAAGGGAAGGGCGGATCCCTACACAAGGCGCTTCAGAGATGTGAAACGGTTGCGTAGTCATCCGTAGCATGTATGTATCATTCACTTACACATTGTCAAGAGCTCACTAAAGTGCTCATATCAAAAGTGCCTCGACCAGGCAGACACTCTTCTCAGTCTGAGTAAGAGTGAACTATTAGTCAGTCAAGGCTGATAATTACGGATGCTGAAGAGCTGTAAGAAGCCAGCCCTATCCTCGTATTCAATCTGATCATACGAAGCAGGCAACAGCAACCCCAACCCCAACATTTAATTTGTCTATCTCGTCTAAACTAGTATTCCATGCGGCTGACTGCTAGCATCTAAGGCTGGTTTATTAACTACATTCGGTAGATAGACAGCTCCATCTAAGTTTAGGAACCTGAGGAACAGCCAGCCAGTGTAGTAGCTAGTAACTGTTTTTCAGCTGTGCCTAGCCCTGGGCTCACTTCTCCAGTCTAAATGCTGGAATCGATCGCTCAAGAGTCAAGTAAGGCAGAAGCGGAGAAGCGCGAAGAAGCGCATCGAAAGAATCCTGTAACTGTTCATGACGTGTTGGATGGTTAAGACGGATGGATCTACACCGTGTACAACCTCGAATAACCCTGGTAGGGCAAAAGGAGAGCCTGATTACCAGCCGGGCCACATCGTGCCCAAAACGCGCGGCACAGAGGCCAGTCCCCTGAACTCCGTTAGGAAGCTGGTTGAGTTTACGTACAGATGCTAGTGGTAGTTCTACGTATAGTGCAATTTGGAGCGAGAAGTCTATTCGGTAGCCTGAGCTCTGTCGCCAGAAAGGTTATTTCAGGAGGTGGGACCCAAGACAGACACGAGACTAACAGCCATCCTAGGCAGCGTCATGTCAGACATGGCAGTAATTGGTCACACAAAAGTCACCAGTAAGGGGGAACAAGCAAGCGCCAATAAGATCCCATCCTATGACTAGCCTGCACCACTCAGGAGTCCGGAGCGCGATTCGACAGGGCTTGGATTCGGGGGACTTGGTGGTGGCAAAGTCTGAAAGACAGTTTGGCCAAAGCTTTTTAGAAACCTAGCATAAGCTCTGGGAGTCTGAGCCTGTAGTATCCACGGGGGCTTTAAGTGGCTCAAGTCCCAAAGTTAGGGGGGCGAAGCGCCCAATACGCTACACTGCAAGCACCTGGCCGGGGATCGCTGCTCCTTAGAGGGCCCACGTTAGCTCCTACCCATCCTATCACAGCTGCAGACGAAAGGTCCTGATACGACCACAGAGTCAAAAGAGAGTGGACAAGAGAAAGAGAAGAGACGCGAGATGCGACAAGAGAGTTAAGGTCAAACTGTTCGCACCCAAGGCACAAACACAAAAGAAGTAAATAGGCAGGCAGATTTGTTTGGACAAGGATGTTGAGTCATACCACCTATTGTTATTTCATGACGCTTTGAATAAAAAGCTCGTGTCTACGTACGACTGCCTAGTAACACACCTCTCTTGTTACTAATTAACGGATATTCATCATCGTCGTGGATATTTTCGCCTCCTGACAGTAGTCGTACGTGTATTAGTTTCTCCGTTATGAGCAGAAACTAATAGAACTGATTGGCTCTTCCGAAGGATTCCGGCGAATTTAACTCTTCATTTCATTTTGATTGAGCTTCTTCTCCTTTTCTTTTAATCTCGTGAATATACATTGCGTCGACATTTCGTTTGCATCGACTGTCTGCTCTACATACCGCGCCATCACGAGCCAGCTGCAAGCAAAGGAAGCTATCGAGGGATTTTCGGCCGGCACGAGGAGTTGGCTGGTGTAATCGGCACAAACAAGTTACAACCATCAGACCACGTCGAACATCGAACAGCATCAAACAATCCACCAGACAGACGGCCAGACAGTGTGACAGTCATTCCTCTGAGTCCCTGACTGAGCGATAAACAGCGCAAAGAAAGAAAAAGCACGGGGTGAATGGCCTGCGAGTGACGTTTTCTTGGCAGCCAAACAGGTCGATTAATATAGCCCAATCCGGACTAGCGCAGCCTGTCGCGTTCCTTCCGCAGCCAAATAAATCGAATAGTAATTTTGCCCGCCGCGTTGTTGACACTCTCGACAACCTGCTTATACTGCATACTCATACTCATTCTCATTGCCCCCATATCCATGAACACAATTCGGTGAGATGCCGTGGACGGTCACAAACTCATTTAAAAGGTACGTTCATTGCTCTGTGATTGAGACTTTTCGACGCGCCCTTGATACCTCCCTTGAGACACCCCCGAAATAACAGTACAACCGCTAACCGCGTCAGGGGCCTCATGAAAACTTACGGGAGACCTGCCCGTCGTATCTACGATGATGACACTTTCCACGCCTCGAAAAAACGACGCGTGGAAGCAGCCGACGACTTGGACGACGCCGAGTCCAACTTGCGATATGCCATTCGCGAATCGTCCATTGCCATCACAGCCGTGACCGCATCCAGTCCATCACGGCGCAACTCGGTCATATTCTCGGAAATAACGCAAGAAGACGAAGAGGACGACGATGATGATCTATCAACACCACCATCGTCACCGCCGCCCCCTCGTTTGACACCCCCACCCGCTCATACGCGAAAACCGACTTTTGCTTTTTTGAAGCGCAAGAAATCGTCTACCAAGGAGTCAAACGGCAGTCCCCTGACGGAGGTGAATTCGAATAGTGTACGGTCATTGGTGGATCAGCCAAAGAAGAGTCAGCCACAACAACCCCCTGTATTGAAGCAACTGCAGATCGACGCCGGGATTACGGTGCGACGCAGCTGCAATCTCTGCGGCATGGAATATGTGCCATCTAACGCCGAGGACGCCGATCTACATGACAAGTTCCACTCGATGAACGCCGTTGGTATCGACCTCGGCAGAGCGTTTGTCCGAGGAAACGCGTCGCGTTGGGTTTACGAGGCTGCGCGATGTGACGAGGGTGGGGGTTATATTGTGATTATCGACCGGAAAGCATCGCCGTCAACAAGAAATCAGGCCAAGAAAGTACTTGATGTTGTCAATAGGGAATTATCATCACCGCCGATCGATGATGCTACCTTGTGGAGCCAGATTGAGCCACCGAAACGTCTACGCAAGAATGGAGCAAAGGAAGAAACCGATCGATATAAAGTGTTTCTGCATATGAAGGATAGCAAATGTATGGGATTGTGTCTGGCGGAGCGAATATGGGAAGCACATCCGGTCAAGTTGGATGCGCCGCAAGTGAATGGTACCAATGGCACAAGTGGCAGCACCAACGGTGTCACTAATGGCACTAATGGCAATGATGCCCATCGAAGTTCTTCTGTTAGTGTTCACGACACGCTCGATCCGGCCATCGTTGGAGTTTCGCGAATCTGGACCTGTGGCTCTGCGCGTCGAAGAGGCATTGGCATGGATCTATTAGACTGCGTCATTAGCAACTTTATCTATGGACTGGACATTCCCAAGGAACAGATCGCATTCACACAACCGACCGAGAGTGGACTGCGTTTGGCTGAATGCTTCTTTGGTGTGGGTGAGCCCTGGCACGTGTATACCGAGGGTCCATGTGTCTCCTAAGGCATCGGCCGGGTTCGTCGTTTTTATATAAATTGTGCGATATGTCTCTCGAGACTTTGTAACTTGAGATTGAATCAGTTTCGGCGTGGATTTTTGTTTTGTCGCGTGTTCATGGCTGTATACAAGGGCTATGGATGGGATGTACTATACTTCCGGAGTGTTCCATGGAGACTGGCGGTAATTTAGTTGCTTTTTATGAGTTTTACGAGCAGATAGTTGACATTATTCCAAGATTGATTATTATCATCCCTTTATAAAATCTCGAATCTGAATCCGTATTGTTCTCTCATTGTGGGACTGTTCACATGCAGGCTACCATGTACTCAGCTTATCGCGGAAGGGAAAACAACAACCCCATCTCTCTTTCTTCCATCTTCTTCCTCCCCAACATTCGCAACGTTCCTTGGTCTATTCTTCATGCTTGAAGCTACGCAATTATTTTGCGATGTCTGGATCAAATCCTTTCCGCCGTAGCAAGATTATCACATCCCCGCCCATCACACATAGCAACAACGATGAAAGTGTTGTTCTTCCGTCGATTCCGAATGACGCGATAACGTCCGGCGCAAGCAGTGTCGGTGAGTCTCCATTGATCTTCCACCGGAGCTCTTATCAAGCTGATTTGATTGAAAGAAATAAGCAAGAATCAATCATCGTCTCATCCTAAAACAGTTCGCATCGCGACACCGCCTCCCTCTACACCGCTGCAGCAACCTTCTCCGCCGACAGACTCAACATCGCCATCGTACTTCCCCGCAGTTTCCTTCGCTGGGTTAACGACAACCCATCGAGGCTCACCACCACCACAACCACAAGCAACACAGCAACCGGAACAAGAGGAATACAGTTCCTCCGACGACTCTGAATCCGACCCATTCGATCCGCGATCTTCCGATGGTGTCGTGATTGATCATGCGGTGATACCACCACCCTCCACAAAGCAATCGGTAGAAGATGGAACGTCATTTACTAGCCGAACCGCTCCGAGGAAAGAGGCAAAACTGACGAATACGCTTGACGTCGATGCGTTTACGAGATTGCTTTTGACGGGTAGCGCGGAAGCCGCGAGCACCACCACAACCACCACCGCGGGTCGTCGGACAGCTTCAAATCCGGATACAGTTTCAGCTGCTGCTACGATTGAGTCGCCGAGTCGCGTTCAAGCGTGGGTTTCTGCTGATGATAGTATCAATTATGACATGAGACAGACTAGTCCACAAGCTACGACGACCGTTCCAAGAGCGTCTACGTTTGCTACTACTTCGGCATCGGATAATATTCAGAGAACCACAAGTCTCCGAAAGCCAAAGCCGCCTCCACCTAGGTCTCATCATGGGAAACCTATCAAGCCTGATGACTCGGGAAAGGATACGTCGACTTCTTCAACACCAACGCCAACGCATTCACAGACGCCAATTGGTTCGCCGTCGAATCGTCGAGGTTCAACTTCGTCTCTGTCCGTTAAGGTATCGTCGCCGAACAACGAGCCACCCAGTACTGCCGACGATGTGTCATCCCTACATCGAAGTTCGTCACAGTCGAAACGACCGCCTACACCGCCCCTCGCTCGGCGCCACAGTCAGATGAGACCCAACACAAGCCGACACTCCATCACGGAAAAGCCCAATAGACTATCTCTACCACCAAAGAGTCTAAGCAATTATATGCAGGGCCCTCTCAGCCCAGGGAATGGCACAAAGACACCTCCGCGACCGCCATCACGACGGGTTGAGAGACCTATTTCTGGAATTCAAGCAGAGGCTGCTATTTCTCAACTCAAGTCATCACTGTCGCAAAGAGATTCCACTCCTAGTGATCAGCCTCCGGTCGATGAACAGACTACTCAAGCACCCACCACATCATCTCCACCATCACGAACACCGTCAATCAAACAGAGTCTACCAACAACGACGGGCATGCTCCCACCCCCACCGCCGCCTCCTCGCAGACTTCGAGCGTCGAGTAAGAGTAGTAGTACCACTGTATCAGTGTTAATTGATAAACCGGATGCGCCAACAACCACGGAGCAAGAAGACATACAATCGTCATCGCACGCGCAAGACATTCTGGCTGATCTGTCGCGTCTTCAGCGAGAAGTCGATGATTTGCGGGTTCACTACGAGGGGAGGAAAGTTAGCCAGTAGTCTGTCTTCCAGAAGTGGCTTGCCTCTACGGACAGCGGGAGAACCATGGACGTATATATGAAATCTTGTACATAGTTATACCTATATATACACCATCTTAACACAAAACAATTTATACTCCGTACCACCCACACTGCTTTTATTCCATCTCCATACTCTGTTATTTGACTAGAAGCAATGACGTCGTGACCCACCGTCAACCAACCAATCAGAATCTTCCGATTCGATTTCTCCGGGCTGCTGCCTCAGGCTTAGACCATTGTTTCTTTTGACCCCACCTCCATTATTTGTAAACTTCTGACTTATTTATCTTCAAAAGATTTGATTGTATCGACGAGAGGAGAAGAAACAGGGACAAACACAAAAGAGAGAGAGAGGGGAACAGCGAGTGACGTTGATTGATCGGTTGAATGACTGTTGTTGTTGAGTCATTGATCGTCGACAACTCAACTGCCTATCTATAAGACTAATTCATCAACCATCATCACGCCTACAGCTTCTTACACCTTGCAAGATAGGTTGTCTGCCTAGGTACTGAAGGAAATATGACGGAAAACAGAATGTCGACTCCAACGCTCATCAATCTTCCGCCTCCGCCATCAGATCCCGTTACGCCGTCTGATATGGGACCGTACGTATCAATCAATCACTTGCGCAAACACCTCACTCCTACTGGTATATTGACTAACTGACTGACTGATAGAGGCACACCAAACTCCGGCACAACATCCCTCTCCGCACTATCGACCACAGCCATCAAAGACGGCCACCAGGGCCATCCGCATCCGTACGCGCGACACGCACATCAGTCGTCTTCTGCATCTGCGACGTCAACATCGACCCTTGAAGCGGAGCGCGCAGATCGGATTTCGCGTCTGGCGGGATTGGAGCGTATAGCGACTGCGCGGGCTGGTGGTGGAGGAGGAGGGAATCAGAATATCGCAGCATCGCTTGCACCGACAGTTACAAGCGGGCATTACTCCCAGCAACAATACAACCCAAACAATAATAACAACATCGGCTACAACAACAATCAACAAGGCTACTTCGACAGCTACCCGCAACAACTCCTCAAAGAACGAAGCACAGTCGGCAGCGCAAGCGCCACAGGCAGTATCGGCGGCCGCACAACCTGGGCTAGTGGCAGCGACGCATTTGATCCTGATAAAATGAGTGAAGATCAAGATGACCACGATTCGTCGAGTGTGGGTGGTGATGATGTGGACGATAGGATGAGCGATGAAGGGAATGCGAGTTTGGTAGGGTTTGGAGAGGGGGCGAATAGTACGATTAGTGGGCCGATTTCGACTATTAGTGCGCCTGCTGCTACCCCTACTGCTGGTGTTGGTGGTGGTGTTGGTGGTCCTGGGGGACCGGTGCGGTTGCAGTCATCGTCGTCGACGGGGACGAATCCTCCTCCTTCTCGGCCGTCGACGTTTGGGAGTCCGCCTGGGAATCGGAATAGTGGTGGTGGATTTGGCACGAATAATCCCTCTACTACTATTTCGCAACAACAGCAACAACGACTCTTTTCTCCTTCGCCGGCCGGGTCGAATACGCCTGAGCCATTTGATGATGCGCGCATGGTGGATGGGATGACTTATGACTCTGATATTGTCGATACGACTGTTCGGACGCCACGACTTGTGGGTGGTCAGAATGATCAGGATGCGTCAGGGCATAACTCTCCTGGACGATAAGCTTGTTGGGTACTGAGTAATTACTTGTATTGTCTGATTATTATCTGTGCTATATGTTGTGCCATGTTTGAATACGTATGACTTTTGCGTGGGAATGCTGTGTGGCGTATATGGATATGATGAGCGAGTGGCGGGGTTTATGGAGTACTCATGTTTTGCCAATACTTATTGATTTGGTAGTATATTCATTATTTCATGAAGTCAATTGAATCAACGGTCTAGATGATCTACCCGTAGACGTTGTTAGGCTACCGGTTACCCAGGCGCCCTGAGCCTTAGCCTTAGCAGCCCAACTAAGCCTAAGCCACTAACAGACCAGAGATCCGCCGCCGCCGAAATCTTTCTCTCCACACAACAATTTGAAACTTCTTCCTCTCTTCTCTCTTCTCTCTCCTCTCTCGCACCGCTTTTCTTCCTCCCCCTTCTCTCTCCGTCCGCACCTCCCTTTCTCGGCCTTGTCATAGTGCTGGCATTTACTTGTCAAGCACGAGAAAATCTGGAAGAGCTTGATTCCTTGACTACAGAACTACGTACCGTACCGTGCCTTATCGACCGATCAATTTTTTCGCCTCGTCGTTGCCTCTTGGAAAGAAAAAGATTTTGCAACTCTTTACGCGACTGGGTGAGTTCATTCTTATTTGCGCCCTATACTCTTTTTAGAGGATTATGTTGGGATATTTATTTTTATTTTTAATCTTGTCAATTGGAAAAACAAAGAGCTGTGACTGACCGACGGATGGCGCTTTCAGACCGATACTCTCTTCTTCCCAAGAAGAATCGAGCCAGAACTAGCCACTTTCAAACTACGCATATCGCTTTGAGAAGATTTTGATCTTCTGTCCGATATCAATATCCACTTGCGATTTCTATCAAGAGCTCAAACTCCGAGTCGAAACCCATTTTTCAAGAATCCACGGAATCAAATTCTCAACACAAGGACGTCTCTGATCCGCTTATCCTGCTACTCTTCGTTCGAAAAGCTAGTCTGCTGTGGCTTTGAATAGTTATGGCGGCTCCTACTCAGATTGCTTGTGAGTTTTATTTAGTGTCGATGTTGCGGAACTTGGATTGACTGGAATAGTTCGCACCCTCAAGGGGATTGGTCTTCTGGATACCTCGCCTTTATATTCGCCTGTGCCTGGCTTTGAGAGGTTTGTCTTGCTTTCCGTAGAAAAAAAAGTTCTGAGCTGATTTGCGACAGACCCGAAGGAAACCTTCGCTGCAGCGCGTATTCACCGTGCGGACGCTACTTTGCTTGGGCATCTCCCGAACGGTATGTTGCTACTCTACATGCAAATCTAAGGCGACGTGGCTAATTTCGTAGCGTCACGATCATCGACCCCTCCGTCGGCCACGTCATCACCACTCTCCCCGCCGACAACGTCTTTGAACTAGGCTTTTCTCCCCTCGGCACATATGTGATCACCTGGCAACGGCCCACAAAAGACGAGAAAGGCGACGCCGTCAAGAATCTCAAAGTATGGAGCGTCGAGGCTCAAGCAAAGGACGGAGCAGGAGACGAAAACGCAGTGGTCGGCAGATTTGTCCAGAAATCGCAAACCGGTTGGAATTTGCAATACTCTTCTGACGAGCGTTATTGCGCTCGGGTTGTGACGAACGAGGTTCAGTTCTATAAGAGCCATGATTTGTCTAATGTGTGGAATAAGCTCCGCGTGGAGGGTGTAGCGGATTTTGCGTTGGCGCCTGGGAAGAGTCAGGCGATTGCTGTTTTTACGCCAGAACGGAAGGTTTGTCTCGTATATCCTAGGAGTTGATTTCATTCTAACGTTTACAGGGACAACCCGCTTCAGTCAAGGTGTTTGTGGTTCCCCAATTCAACAATCCGGTCTCGCAAAAAACCTTCTTCAAAGGCGACAAGGTCCAACTCAAGTGGAACAATTCCGGCACATCTCTTATCGTTTTGGCGCAAACCGAGGTGGATCGATCCGGCAAGAGTTATTATGGTGAGACAACTTTGTACTTGTTGAGTGCAACCGGAGCTTTCGACTCTAGAATCGATCTCGACAGAGAAGGTCCTATCCACGACGTGACATGGTCACCCAACTCGAAGGAATTCGGAGTTGTCTATGGATTTATGCCGGCCAAGACGACCATTTTCAACTTCCGCGGTGTTGCTACACACAGCTACCCATTGGCACCGCGAAACACCATTGTGTTTTCGCCGCACGGTCGATTCGTTGTCGTCGCTGGTTTTGGTAACTTAGCAGGTCAGATGGATATCTATGACCTGGAAAAAGGTCATCAGAAGATCACCACTATCGAAGGGTCTAATGCGACTGTGTGCGAGTGGTCGCCGGATGGAAAGCATATCCTTACGGCCACTACTAGTCCTCGACTGAGAGTCGACAACGGCGTCCGTATCTGGCATTTCACCGGTGCTCTTCAATACAACGAAGACATGAACGAGTTGTACCAAGTGTGCTGGCGTCCACAAGGACAGGTGGAACAACCACTTGGCGATCCGTTCCACCCACTCCCGACTCCTCATGCATCTGCGTTAGATTACCTCGCCAAGAAGAAGGTCCCATCCAAGCCTGTGGGCGCATATCGCCCACCAGGAGCCCGCGGACAAACCACGTCTCTAGCATTCAAGCGTGAGGACGAAGGTGGCGCAGCTTTCAGCCGAGAAGGAGGATCCTCCTCTTTTGGCGTAGCATCCATCAACGGATTCGGCAAGCCCAGAAGACGCGAAGTCCCCGGCGCCGAACCAGTCGAGTTTGTGCCTCCTGGCGCCGCACCGGGCGGTGGAGTCGCTCTACCCCCCGGCGCTGAAGGAGCAGCAGCGGATGAGAAATTATCCAAATCAGCTGCAAAGAACAAGAAGAAGCGCGAAGCCAAAAAGGCCAAGGAGACAGCAGACAAGGAGGGAGGAGGAGGGGAACTCACTCCTCCTACGGGACCGCAACAGGGCCAACGTCTGCAACCAAGCCCCGATCGTCGCGAACACCGATCCAAGAGCCGTAACCGCAACCGCGCCGAAAGCAACGTCAACGGGACAAAGCCAGCTGGTAAACCCGCCGCCGCAGCTCCTGCTCCTGCTGCTGTTGCCCCGGCTTCACCCGCAGCAACAGAATCAAACTCATCCCAAGACAAACGCATCCGCGGCCTGCTCAAGAAGCTACGCGCAATTGACGAGTTGAAAATGAGACTTGCCTCCGGCGAAAAGTTGGAAGATACGCAGATGAAGAAGATCCAGACGGAAGATTCGGTGAGGAAGGAATTGGATGGATTGGATTATACTGTATAAACCTGAACCACGTTAAAAAGGTCGAATACCTTTTTTTTCTGAAGGGGAATGAGTTGGTTGGAATGCGGAAGAAGCGGGAGAAGGGTGTATATGTGTATAGCATTGGAAAGAGAGTACTAGAAGAAATGAAATGAAACGAAAGAACAAATTAGAAAAGAATATAGAAACAATTTATAATCGGTATGAGTGGTCTACTAGCTTCAATGTGGGTAAAGATGTGATTGAGCCGAATGAAAAACTGCATCCTCACTCTACCTAGGTATGGGCATGTCTCGTCCGTAACTAACTGTCCGTCGGTACATTGATAGGTAACCAGGTTCATTATTTAGTCCGGACCCTCTTCTATACGTAGTTAGAACCAACAATTAACTAAGTAGTTGACTTGGCCAGCGCAAGCACTGATTCAGGATCTATCTCAGCTGAGGCCGGGGCTGAGAAATCCTATATCCAAAATACACCCCCTTCCCCCCCAAACCCAGTGATTGCGTGGTCTAGTCTAGATAAGGTCACATATTTACAAGTCGTATGGATTGGTATATAAGAATGAATAAATCCCCATATCTGGATACCCTGGGTAATAGATACATGCGTTTTAGTTTCATCTTGTCTGGTTCCAAGAGCAGACCAGGTATCACGGCAATCGCAATGGACATTCTATACTACGCCAGTCTTCTGGCTGTATTATCTACACTCGTACGTCAATCCCAACCCCTCTCTTGCATTCCAACTACTTACTTGCCCAAAAAAAGTATGTAACCACCCTCGCCATATACAATATATACCTCCACCCCCTCTCCGCCTACCCCGGCCCTCTACTATGGCGCGCCTTCCGCTTCCCCTTTTTACATGCCATGATCACCGGCCAACTCCCACACAAAATCCGCCATCTACACGCGCAATACGGCGCCATCGTGCGCCTCGCACCCGACGAGCTCTCCTTTCTTGACCCCACAGCTTGGCGCGATATATATCCCAAAAACTTTGTTCGGCCGAAAGAATATAAAGATCAGCCACCGGGGAAGGCGGCGGCGAATCTGATTGCGTGCTCGGAACAGGAACATGGGAGGTTGAGAAGGGTGTTGGCGCCGGGGTTTTCGGAACGGTGGGTTATGGATGAGCAGGAATCTGTGATACAGGGGTATATCGACCGGCTCATTGCCAAACTCGATGATCGTATTACCCAAGCAGGACAGGAAGGGAAGGGAGGAGGGGGGACGACGGTGGATGTGGTAGAATGGATAAATTACATCGCCTTCGACATCATTGGTGATCTCACATGGGGCTCATCGTTTGGTTGTCTTGATGGGCTCAGATATCATCCTTGGATTCAGACGGTGAGTCAATTCAAGACTGCGCTTGTGGTTGCGGCGACGAAGTTTTATCCGTTGCTTAACGGGATGTTGATGGCGATTACGCCGCCCTCAGCGCTCAAAGAGGTTATGGAGATGTGGAGGGTGACGGAGGAGAAGGTTAGGGAGAGGGTCCAAAGGGGTGATAAGGGGAGGGCGGATTTCGTTTCTGTCGTTCTCGCTGCTGCTGATAAGCAGGAGGAGGGAGGAGGGGAGAGTATGACGCAGGAAGAGATGGAGGTTAATGCCATGTTGATCGTGGCAGCGGGCAGTGAGTCCGTTACTACCGCTCTGGCCGGGGTGATTAACTATCTGTTGAGGAACCCGGAGAAACTTGCCACTCTCACGCGCGAGATCAGAGACACGTTTCGGTCTGAGCCAGAAATCACGGGTGCCGCGTTGAAGAATTGTGTATATTTGAATGCCGTGCTGAATGAGGGCATGAGACTCTGTCCCACAATCCCGGATTCCATGCGCCGTCTCGTTCCCGCCGGAGGAGCTGTAGTCTGCGGTCAGAGCTTACCAGCTGATACTGTCGTCTCAATCCCTCCCTGGGCAAGCTACAGATCCTCTCGCAACTTCGCTCGACCCGACGAATTCCTACCCGAACGCTGGACATCTCCCGAAAAGGAAGGCAGAGACGATAGCAAAATCGCATTCAACCCCTTTTCACTTGGACCGCACAATTGTCCCGGACAGAATCTAGCCTGGCTGGAATTGAGGCTCATTCTTGCAAGACTCGTATGGAGGTTTGACATGTCGATTCCGCTGGGTGTGGAGTTGCCGAGGTGGGAGGAGCAGGGCATCTGGTGGTTTTGGGATAAGCTGCCTACTCTTGTTTCGTTTGGTCAGTTTCGTTAGGGGAGATGCCTGGGCTGGACAATTAGCAAATGTGTATACCTATTATCAGCTACGTACCTAGGTGTAGGTGTGTGCTATACATAAATGTAAATGTGAACTGGCTTTACTTCATGTCTATTCTTCATCAATTGATACTGAGGTATATCATTTACCAGCATACATCTCATGCCTCACCGTTGTCACCATCCTCGGCTCCGTACCAACCATCTCATACATAACCGGTGACCCCTCCATTTCAACTCGAGCCGGGGTACCCAACATTTCACTTGGCTCACTGGTCGTACCTGCACCATAGTACGAGTCCGAAGGCTCGGTTGATTGTGCGGCTTGATAGGATGTAGAAAGTTGTTTCTTAGCTCTTCGTCGATACCAGAACCATATCAATGACGCTGCGATGAGGACTGCCACGCAGGGGATGACGACTGAGACGGCTATTGTTGTTGTTTTGTGGTTGTTAGTACTGCTGCTATCGCCAGTGCTAGTTGGATATGCGTCTGTGGTGGTGAGTAGCGAAGTTGATAATGATGAGGAAGTAGAGGCAAGATCGGTCGCCTGAAAGTTCATTTGAATCATAGTTGCGAGCATAGTAAGAGTCGTCAGTGTGACTGTCGACGTAACCTCTGTCGAGAGAAGGGTGTCCGAGTACGACAAGGTGACGTTTGTTGGGAGAGCGAACTGCGTTGTTGACGATGCCAAAGCACCCTTTGTGCCGTTGAAGCAGGTGATTAGGGGCTGCGTTGTGGAGGCGATTACATGTTGACACCACTGGCTAGAGAGGATGGCGGTGCATTGGTATCCCCTATTGTTCATATATTAGCTCATATCCTTGTGTTTCTTGTTTCGTGGACAGAAGGAGAAGCCTACGTTGGACAACATCCCACCACTGTCTCATCAACAGTCGCCGTGTACACAAACCCAAAACTCTGAAAGTTCGATAACGCAGACTGAATCCCATCAGCACCCGCTTGTGCCGCACAAGCAGTCGAATATCCAGCGGGACATGCGATACCCGGGGAGTAGTATCCCTGATAATCATATGTAGTATAGATGACATCCGAAGAACCAACCAAACTCCCGAGAAGGGTGGACTTCACCGGAGGAAGACAGGCACTATCCTGGCTGTAGGCGATCTCTCCATCAACAGTTGCACACACCTGGCCTATAGTGGGATCGTAGACCTGATTGCTGGCAGACAACCAATACGCTTGATTGCATCGGCTGGGCGCGGTGAAGGTTGTAGTCAATGGGCCGAGGAGGGAGGTCTGCGTTGAGTCGGCAGTGACGATTCGTGTTGATGTGGAGGGCACTGAGCCTGATAATGTGAATGTTTCGTAGACTGTTGAAGGTCCTGGGTTGGATTTTGAAGTCGATGTTGTAATTGTAGCTGTGTGTGTTGTTGCGCTAGATCCGGAGGCCATTGTCTCTTTGTTGCTGCGCCGCTGGTCTTGTTCTCGCTGTTTAGGCACTCGCTGGTTCCTGTTCTGGAATGTCAAGATTGCCTGACCGGCGCTGCCCTGGCGAGTTGTGTGAAGTATACCGGTGATGGAGGCAGGAACTATCAGTAGAAATGTGCAATGCTGACAGCGCGTCTGTCCGTACGACGGGGATTCCCAGTCAAATTGTCAATCAATCAATTTCTATCCAGCGAGCAGGGGTCCCCATTGTCAACGTACCATGTCTGTTCGATTGGCGCTAAACGAGTTTCTTTGTGCAACGTGCGTACCCTAGAATTTCCGCAGTTCCATACGGCGCAGGACCTAACATTAGTTACTTAGCTCGAATTCGCGTTAGCCAACCACACTCTGTCTTGTAAGTAGCTAGTAACTAGTTGATGTCGGTTCTGTGGTTCATGCATTGTTTGTACACCGTCACATGAATTCGAATACTCCGTAACGGAGTATGATTTACTATCAAATGGTGAGAGGGCTACAAAGTCAACTGGAACAACATACATACAGTAAGTAATAAGTATGCATGCAATCTGCTCCGGGCCGAACCGAATACGAGTTCTCCAAGCCTAAATATTTTCTCTTTCTTCCGTTACTAGTATTTGATAGCACTCGGTCATGGAGGTTCGTGACATGTTTGAGTAGGTTATACCAGCATGTCAATTGCTGACCAAAGTTTGTAACGGACAAGGGCAGACCAGCACTATACATATCTAGGTAACCATGCCCATGCCCATGCTCGAAAGTACCGGACCTTGCTTAGGGATCACACACTGGGCTGAGCATGAACCGGCGGCATATTGGGCAACTTTGGATCACACGTATCATTTACATAGGTGATAGGTATGCGCATAGTCTACGTACGTATCAAAGATATTTGAGCAGTTCAAGAAAATGTACCATCCTCACTCTCGTACAACTCACTGGAAAAGAGACCATCCATCCGTCTACTTCTCTACTGAATCCGAACACAAAACGAATCTCAAAAGAAAGCCGTTTCAAGTCCAGAAGAGAAGAGAAAGATGTTTGAGTCACCTTTTCCTGTATATGTGAGATTCTCAATCGTGATAACTCAGAATGGCTTTGACGAGTTGATATATCGCATCGAATACAGAGCTTATCCCACTTTCTTTTCCCACTTTCTGCTGAAAGGCAGAAAAGAAAGAAAGGATTTCAAGGCATCAAACTCGCCTTGCACTCCACCTTGCGTCGCGAATAGACTATGATTGCAGTAAGTTGTGGCTCGGAGCCTAAAAAGAAGAAATCCGTGTCAAAAAAATTGATTCATGGTATCGTATTTGTAGCAGCTTGGACTATGAAAAAATGCGAGCTCGCTTGATCGGACTTTTGAACCCATTTGACTGTAGAGTAGGCTGCAAAGCAGGTTGCAATGCACCTGACATACTTGTCAATACACGGCTCATCCCATCGACATCAAGCTGTCCTTGACTGAGCATAAGTTGATCAGTTTCTGTGCTGGGTTGCAAACTCATAGGTAAGCCGACTGCTCGTTTCGGTGCTGTTGTAATTGCTGTTGAGAGATCGCGGCTGAGAATAATCAAACGATGCTCAGCTGCGATCAGTATTTCGTATTCTTGCTGGTCGCCGTTATCGGTTTCTGCTCGGAAGGGCAATGGCAGATGCGCAAGACCGGTCAATTTCTCACCATACAGACTTATGCCTGCCAAAGGCGAAACGCGAGAACGGTTGGACGCGTCAAAGGTTCCGGTAGCTTTGACAGAGTTCCTCCACAGTGACAACAAGCTCGGAATTGTGGCAATTTGATCCCCGTGGCGAATTAGAATCGATTCCTCAGCCATAGCGGCTCGCGAAGAATTGATCTGGACAACCGAAATTTCACCATCAGATGAAGGTGTAGCCAAAGGCTGTGCGCCCTTGAACAATGTGTCTTCTCGAACTCGTCGTGAGGATGGAGTCATTGGGGCAAACTTCCCTCGTTGCTCCAACTGACCTTCACTGGCGGCTGTTTGAGATTTGTTTAATGCTTGAGGGCCACCGAGAATACGACCAGTGACAGAGAATGCCGTCAAAGATCCCCCGGTTATACCATGTATGCTGGACTGACCGACGAGAGGTCCGGGCTCAGACCCAGGACCTGCGCCTTCAACATCCCAGACACCCCATTCACCATCAGAAAGAAGCACCATAACGGCTTTTCCGGAGAGCACCCATGCAGCGTCTACAATCGTCTTCCTTCGACCAAGGGCGCTTGGTGACTGCTCAAACCCGGGGTATAATGTGAGAAGCCATTTCCCTCCTCGCTCAGCTTTTTCGTCTCCACCTGCATCTTTGCTCTCCTTCGAGGATGTAGAGCACGCCAGAATCTTTACATACCCATCTGGAAATGATACCAAAAGGTGAGCATGTCGCGCAGCAGGGTACGGTGATGGATTAAAAGAAATAGTCCTCGCCGAAGCAGGTAAGAGGTGTTTTTGTGGCGGTTGTATATCTTTGGTCGATAATGTGTAGGAACCATTCGCTTGTCCAATGAGTATGCTGTAAACGAGTAATGTTCCAGATGCTTCGGCGGCATGAGTGGCGATCAACAAACTCCATTGTCCAGTTGCAGCCGGCGCTTGCGACCTGCTTCGGCCAAGATCCTCGCCTTTCTCGTCTGATTCGCAGGTGAAGGCAATCGAAAGGCCCTTAGGTATTTCATTTTGTGATACAGTCGCAGCTAACGGCAGTGTCTGGATCTTCAGATCAGAAACCTTGGTGCTGGGATGCGGTGGCGCGAGTGGCAAACTGATAACCCTCAGCTTCGAGTCTGCGCATGCAACAGACAGAACGATCGATGTTGTTAGAATCGGAGGCACAGTATATCCCAAAGAACGTGCTTTCTCTGGTAGAAGCGAAGGCACTGCTACATTGAGAACTCTTGTTCCTAGCGGAATATCCACATGTCGAATAATCGGTTCGTACGGACGTGAGGGCTCGACCTCGACTTCTTCATCCTCGAATACCTCATACTCTATGTTATCTTGGTTGCTGGAAGCTGGAGCAAGCTCCTCGTCGTCTGAGTCAATAATCATAATCGAGTCATCGTTATTTTGGGGCTTGGGCGCGGTCTCCGTATGACGAGTGTTCAGTGCATTCTTCTGTCTAGGAGAAGGGAGAAACGATCTGCCACCTCTCCAGACTATCCTCAGACCATTGTCGTAGCCGTAGACGAAGATGGACGAACCGTTCGGGGCGAGCACGGGGTATGGCTTGGAAGCGAAGACGCGATGAGGAAGTGAGTAGCTACCTTTGGATTAGCTATTGTGTAACGAGTATGGGTGACAGGAAGAATACCTCAGCTGAAGTCCGTCATCTCTTCTGCGCACCATTGGCGCCTTGAAAGAACCAGCCATTGTGAGGATGACTGCGATCGACTATCGCATAGCCTTCGATATTTGGAGTGATGGAATCTGAATCTTAGCCGAAGACTGTAGTCCAACCAATAATAAAGTGTCGCTCGTAGTAAGTCGAGTAAATGCGTGAGTGTTGAGATCCAGAAGCTGGGGTGGGTGGTGGTTGGAGAAAATAATTGATTGATTGAGGTCGGCGGGTAGGCGCGTCACGTCCTCCGCACGGCAAGACAAGCTTCCTCCAACAACGAAAAACAACAGCCAGGTTCAGCCAGGCCCTCCAGGGTCAAGCACACCACATGAGAACAAACAAACAGGCATCAGCAGCACCAAGATGAGATTGCTCATATGGAGACTTCTCTTGCTGAACTAATTTCTAATCCAACATCCTGAATCCACCGCAATGGCCGCGGTGCGCTCACTCGGCCTTCACCATCCCCCCGCATTGCCTTTTCTCATCAACGAAGGCCTCCTTCCAATCGATCCCTCGGACGACGACTATGTATGGTATACGCAACGAGCTGAATCCGAAGACGATATTACGTACACCAAGAATTGCGCCGTTTGGTCGCGAAGTGGCGTGGTGAAGCGAGTTTTTAAAGTTGAAATCGAGAAGGAGGAAATTCGACATGTCGTTCTTACAAACTTCCCTTCGGTGACTCCTTGCGAAGACGCTCAGAGTTCTACAAAGACAATTGGTGCGAAGGGCGAATTCCCTGCCGGTCATGTTCAGAATGTCGAGGAGGAAATAGCGCGGGTGGTTGTGCCTCCCATTGACCATGGATTCACTGAAGGACGGCTGCATTCGCGGGAAGATGACTCCAAAGCCCTGGTCGTTGTTCTCAAAACACAAGCACATATATTCTTCCTCGCAGGCAACACCCATGTTGTCCCCCTGCCATTCGAGGTGGACTCGGTATTTGCTTCTCCGCGAGGCCTGATATTCCAGAGACGTATGCCCGAGATACCGTCGACGTCTTTACCCGGAGCGCCTCCAAACTCCTTCTTGTCGCAAACGTTTACAGACAGCCGGAGAAGCGACAACTTCAGGTCCTCAAGAGGCAGAGATAGTCGACTCTCGTCCACAGCACAGTCATCTCGATTACAGAAGAAGCCTGACGATGTTGATATGCCCCGGACCTTCTCCTTGACGGATCCCCATTCGGAGATGGGTCACGTCATTGCCAATCAGTCTACACATATTGCTCACGCCGCACAAGATTCTTGGGCTTTTGACAGCCTAGATCCCACGGAAGAGATTGTCTACGTTTCCGCCATCAATGAGCTTACAGGCGACAAAGTTTCTCCCGAAGAATCGCCGCTGGTGCTCGTGGTCACTGCGAACACAGAAACAGGCCTGTACACCATTTGGACTGCAAAGTTTCGATCCGATGTCAATGCGCAAACGTCGAAGAAACGAAAGAAGCCTCTCGCTAGTGGAGTACGGTCAAAAAGACGAAGTTCGCACTACGGAATGACCACGGGTGCGACAACCCCCGTAGCACGCCCTTCCGGTATAAGAGAGAGTATCGGCGGACGAAACATTCATGGAGTTTCCTTTTCTCAGAGTTTTCAATTAGAAGACCCTCCTGAGCAAAATGACTTTGCCTCTCAGATGGGACAAGACTTTGAAGAAATTGGAGTGCCCTCGAAAACCTCACGACGTGTTAGTTCATTGCTTGCTAGAACTGACCTAGGAGGCAATCAAGATAGACAAGCCTTTTCCGACCTTGCAACGGGAAACCAAGGAGCAACGACAAATCATGGCAGTCTGCGACAATCAACAGGAGGCTACAGTACGCGGGCCAGCTTTGGCTATAACTTGCGGAACTCCTTCGCAGGAAACGCTTCTATCTATAGTAATGCCAGCAGCTTCCTAGATGCGCCTGTCGATCGGTTACTTGAGGAACTCAACAATGGCGGCGACTTTGAAGGATTCGAGAGTATGGACCTTACAGGTCCTATGTCTGGCCTACCCAAAGAAATGTTGCTTCGCAAGGTTGAAAGCTTCTCAGGAGGCCTATCGACTGGCAGTTTCTCCTTTCCTGAACTGAAGCGGAATCGCCCTAAACCCAAAGCATTTACGCTGCGACCCAACGATTGTGTTCATCAGAGGGCCTCTACCTCATTTGCACTCTGCCTGCTTGATCCGATATCTGAATGCTTAGTTGTCGTGGATCTCAAGGTTCAGAACGTCAGCATGTCAGAGGGAGACAGAAAAAAGCAGAAGACGTCCAAGAAGAAAAGTGAAATATCCACAGTTGTTCATGCTATAGGCATACAACATGCTGCAAATGTCTTGGATGTGTGCAAGATTGTTGATGACGGCATCTCAAGAATATTGACCCTCAAGTCTACCATGGATGGCAAAGGCGAGTTGGCCTTGCAGTCTCCATGGTGTCCTTCTATTAAGGTCGAACTTCCGTCTAAGCTATCATTACATTCTCCTGCTCGTCTCTCGATTGTCCAAAACCGAGCACCAGATGCCGGCATGAAAAGGGTTATAGGTGACGCGAATCTGAAGCTTGTTGCATTCGGGCGGTCGTCCTCTCGCGGTCAAGTTGATGTTATCGATTCCCAAAAAAGATGTCACCGCATCGAGGTTCAACTACAACCAAGGAATCCTCTAGTGAAGAAGGCTTTGGCTGTATGTCGGTTTGCTCTTCGAGAATCCCTTCGAGCTGCGGATGGATTATATACAGCTTGGTGGGAAGTGCTACGATGGCTCTCTTCACGTGGATCAGATGAAAATGACCTTGAATGGACCGCTTTTGTCGTCGTGATTTTCACCATGGCAGTTGGATTCATTGATTCGCCGCAATCTCGACCAGCTGCAAAGAAACAGAGACGCAAGGGTGGTATCTTGAGGTCAAGTAGTGGTAGCTATATTGACCAAGAAAGTTGGGATTCTATGACGGAGAAGATTGCTGGATCGTCTGGAATCACAGCATCATGGATGATGAACAGTTCGTGGACTTGGGCAACGGGTCACAATGACAACGCCGGCAAACCATTTCTAGCGGAACAACAATCTCAAACTGACCAGTCAAAAAATTCCTATTTGTTGCGATGTGTAAGCGTCGCGCGTGATTTCTTCGACAGTCCTCAGGGTGAAGCTGCGTCGGGTTCTGAAGGATATCTACCTACTGCAATTTCTCAAAGTCAAGACACACGGCGTACTGCCTTATGTAGCATTCTTGTTGGTCTACATCTATTGCGCGAGGAACAGAAATTATCGATTTGTGACAGTGAAAGTTCTTATCAGGAACGGGGAATGCTAGCGCCCTTACTAGCTCAGATTGGCGGATGGGTAGGATGGAAATCATGGAATTGGAGCGAGGACGGTTACTATGGCACGGAAATGGCGACAATAACCCGTTGGGCATTTGACGGAAGTCAAATATCAGGCCTAGATATACCTCCAGAGCCTTTCGTTCCTCCATCAATCTTTGATCATCTTCGAAGCTCAATTGTGGCTCCGCCAGAGAATGCATTCTCGACGCTTCTTGATGTTTTCCCCGGCTCCAATCGCACGGCTGACAAGGCCAGTCTTAGGACTGAGGTTATGGGACTAACTCCAAGAACACTGGCAATCAATGGATTTATGTCAGAAATACATCAAATACCTAGCACTGTCGACAAAGTGAAACTCCTCCTCCGCTGGGGTTTGACGGTTAGTGTGATTGAGAGCTTACCAGAAGGTGTAAGTGCGCCGCTTTTCGAGCTTATAGTCCGCTGCCAAATAAAACCACCAGTGTCCTGCACTGCGGCCTTGATAGGGCTTATTGATCGTGATGATCTTTACATGTCCATGGAGGTTGAAGCTACAACGCAACCCGCTTCCCGGCTACAGATTGGAATAGGACATGTCTCATTACGAGATGTCCACCATATAGGAGCTTCGACACTAGATTTTGAGCTCTCAAACTCTTTTGAGGCTTCTGTCGAAGCTGATCGGATGGCTGTTACAAGATTGATGTACCGGGAGGATAGGCGTCTTCAAGAAGCCTCTAGACTTCTCAATCAAACCAAGGCACCAGTAGCACAATGTATACCGGAATCGGGATGGAGTGACTCGGAGCTACTCGAAGCGCAAAAAGAAGTCGTTCAACTTGTTACATTGAGAACTCTTTCGGTGCCCGCTGGTCGGGCATTGTTTATGTTCAGTGGTCGGTCACCATTACTGACCGAAAAGCTCCCGATACCATCCTTTTCGCTACAGTGTTTGATGAAGCCGTCAAACGTGACAATTAGCGCAGATAGGTCAGCCTTTAACGAGGAAAAAGTATGCTGGGCTTTCTTTCATAATGGTACGGCAACGGGGCTGGCTATATCTAAGGCTTCCAAGGGCATTGACACATCATGGATCCTCTACAACAAGCCCCCGGAACTTACAAATCGACACGCAGGATTCTTGCTTGCTCTTGGGCTGAATGGGCATCTCAAGAACTTGGCAAAATGGGTCGCGTTCAAATATCTGACCCCGAAGCATACGATGACATCAATCGGCCTTCTTCTCGGTTTGTCTGTGTCTTACTTAGGAACCATGGACACTCTTATTACTCGCTTACTCTCGGTGCACGTTACACGAATGCTGCCTCAAGGTGCAGCTGAGCTCAATCTTTCACCACTGACCCAGACGGCGGGCGTTATGGGCATCGGTCTACTTTACTGTGACTCTCAACATCGGAGAATGAGTGAAGTGCTTCTATCTGAAATCGAAAACGTGGAGCAGGAAGAAGTAGGCATCTCTCAAGAGACTCTTCGAGATGAAGGATATAGACTTGCTGCTGGCTTCGCTCTCGGATTTATCAACCTTGGCAAAGGAAAAGATCTTCGAGGTCTACGAGATATGCAAGTGGTTGAGCGACTTTTAGCCATAGCTATTGGGACCAAGAATGTCGACCTGGTGCACATCCTGGACAGGGCAACTGCAGGTGCTACCGTGGCTATCGCAATCATCTTCATGAAGACCAACGACGAAATGCTTGCTCGTAAGATCGATATTCCCGATACAACAGTGCAGTATGACTACGTTCGGCCCGACATCTTTCTCTTACGTACACTAGCCCGGCATCTCATTATGTGGGACAGTATTGAGCCGACCTCTGAATGGCTCCTTCGCAGCATTCCAAAATCGTATAGGAAGAAACATGGACTTAGCGCAATCCGGAGCCTTTCGAGTGACGATATGCCATTTTTCAACATCATCGCGGGTTTGTGTTTTGCGATTGGATTGCGATATGCAGGTTCAGCTCGCAGCCAAGCAAGAGATCTGCTCATCCGATTTCTTGATCAATTCAGGCGGATCGTCCGGCTTCCTGCTACGAATTACGATAGCCAACTGGCACGGAATTCGGTGCGCCACTGTCAGGATATAGTGGCAATTTCAGCTGCAGCGGTCATGGCCGGAACCGGGGATCTGAACCTGTTCAGGCGGCTACGCTCGCTCCACGGGCGAGTCGATGCTCATACGACGTATGGAAGTCACATGGCAGCACATATGGCGATCGGCTTGCTTTTCCTAGGAGGCGGATGCTACACTTTGGGCACGTCTAATTTGGCAATTGCATCGATGTTGTGTGCGTTCTATCCGCTATTTCCTACCTCAGTCCTAGACAATAAATGCCACCTGCAAGCATTCCGACATCTGTGGGTATTAGCGGCGGAGCCTCGTTGCCTCATCGCCAGGGATGTCGATACCCGACGACCTATTTCCATTCCCGTATCGCTGCATATGAAAGATGGCACCACAAGAGAGACTACTGCGCCGTGCTTGCTGCCTAATCTAGAGGAGATCGCATCGGTCAAAGCGCACGGTCGAGACCATTGGCCACTAGTACTCGACTTTGACCGAAACGAGCAATTGCGCGGAAAATTCCGCAAAGGTGACCAATCCATCTACTTGCGACGAAACTCGACCTACGACCTATCCGGAAGCTCGGTCTTTGCTTCGACGCTGTTAGGGTTGAGCGAAGCTCAGGATATCCTGCCTAGTACTGCGATAGGTTCATGGCGAAGACCCATACCGAACACCGTGGCGTTGTTGATGTCTCAGGGGCGAAGAAGAAACAAATCAACCAATACCGTCAGACAGGATGTATGGGATTGGATTTTTGCGTTGCGTTCTTTGAGGGGACTGGATGTCGGTGATCGAGCGGTCGTTTTGCCACCTTCTGCAACATTCCAATTTCGATCGCGGACTTTGACGGCGGAGAACGGAGTGACAACAATGGTCACAATACCAGCTTGGCTCCGCGCGTCGTCGGTGGATAGCCGTCTTGTCCTTGAGAGCATAGTCAATGAGACCATTGCAGGACTAACCACTACTGCACAAGGCCAAGGCCATACTTTCGATGAGGTTAAAGATCGTCTCTGGCAACTCCGCCTCCTGTTCGACTGGGTCGATCGACAAGTGGAGCTTGAACGACGGGGCGACATAATAATAGCAGAACAAGAAGAGCAAGAAGACGGTGAGCAGTCTACGACGGTCCAGAAGCGACCAGACACAAGAGGAGTCAAAGGAGGCTTGTGGCTGAACTACGACGTTATTGAGCAAGCGCGCTGGAAGATCTGGCGTATTCAGGTTAGGGATTTGGAGACGGAGACGGCTGCACCCCGCGGGCTAGACTGAGGACTCTGGAGTCTAGACTGGTCCTTTATTTTAGCGTTACGACTAAATTAGTAAACCTGTATAGAAGTACTAAGTTATGCATTCATACTAATGAAAATGAAAATGATACCTACTAGTCTTACTGTAAGGTCTAAGTGCATACGTCTGGATATCGTTATGAGCCAAGCGTCTACTCTGTACAGAATACTAAGCAAATCTATGGATACGAGCGCCTAGGCTTCTATGATCATCAGCAAAACTTTGTTTTCTTCAGGTGGAGCCGTTCATGAAAAAGCAATATGAAGGTTTTAGAGACTGTCTTCAGGCTTTCAAGTATTTCACTCCCATAGGTGAACCTTTCGAATGTTATGTACTTCGTTCTATTTATAACTCTTTTGACGTTTCAACATGACAATCGTTGCCCTTCAAACAGGCTTCTTTCCTCAAATCCTTCACAAGTAATGATGAGAGATGTATTTAAAATTCAGAACGCAGAACGCTGCGGCTCCGAGAGATGAATGAACTATGCCTCCTCCTTCGGGCGCTCCGCGAGTTCTGTCTGCTCATTGGCGCCTGGATAACGAGTACCTTTATTCTTGACCTTCTTCTCCTTCTTTGGTGGTGGCGGGTAAGCCTTAAGGTTGATCTCCTGCCATTCGGGTGAGGCCACGTAGGCTTTGCTGATGGGTTCCATGAGACGGATAAGAGCGTCTGCGGCGGCGGGTTTGATGAGTTGGGGGGTTAACTATATCAACATTAGTAACGTTTCACCTAGCACGTTAAAGGAGAGAGCGGGGGCGTACAATATCCTTTGTGTAGTCATCTTTGATTTGTTGTATGTCGGTGTAGATCAATGGTTCCTCGTCCCGGCGTTCAACGCGGAATTCCTTCTTGCCTGCAAGAGCTGCAGCGGGGAGGAGGACGTATTCTATCATGGCGATAATGCCGTTGTTTTCGACAACTTTGGGGATTGCTTCTGATTTGCGGATCTTTTTGGCTACGACCTCGGGCGGGTCGAGGAGGTCAATTTTGCTGTCTTCGATACTGGAGCTCATTTTGCCTCCGTTCAAACCTGCTACCATGGGTGTTATAAGATGGGCGCGCTGAAATTTGAGGTCATTAGTATTAAATTAGGATCATCTGAGTAGCCTTGGCTTACCTTTCGGTATCCGAGCTTAGGTAGCCACTCAGTCGCAGCAACAAAGAGCTTCCTCTGATCCAATCCTCCGAGCTCAGCATCAACCTTGAGGTGTTCCTCGTCAAGAACCTGGAGGATCGGGTACAACAGGCCACTCAATGGCGCATTGGCGGATTGCTTGACAATCTCAGCACCGGCCTTTTTGGCGTCATGCTCAGACGTCAAAGCTGCGAGTTTGTAGACATCCATAATATATTCGGGACTTCGTTGGTAGGACTAATTTTGAAAGCTGGTCAGCGCCAATTTCTGCTAACCATCGACTTTGACCCTTGACATACGCTTCCGAGGACGAATTCGAGCTTCTCAGTTGGTACACCGACAGCCTCGAGTATAGCCCTGATGATCTTCTCATAGTATTTGACACGGTTCTCTACTAACTCAAGAGGCGCTTTCATAGAGTCTAGGAACGCATGAATGTCCGCTAAAAGGACTTTCACGTGGGCGCCGGCTGCGAGTAACTGTGCGATTTTGATAGCGGGGACGAAATATCCGGTATGAGGCCGGCCAGTCGTAGCCGTTCCTAGAGACAGATGATCAGATTAGCGAACCATACTAGGCGAAGTATACGTTGTGGGATGCTTGACTGTACTGCGCTGCAGAACACATGTGTTGAATGCTTACCCCAGTAGATACGCGGGGAATCTCCCTTCTCGAGAATAGACTCAATCAACTCGGGATTGAGAATCTCCTGGAGATTCTCATTGATGAGGGCGAACCTCTCCTTTGCAGTTGCAGCCATCGTCAGGCAGATTAAATCAGTGACAGATTGGTTGCGATTCGATGTATGAAATGTAACAGGGAAAAAAAAGCAAAACGATAACCCCGCGAAAAATCGGCAGAATAAGTACAGTGGACAAGGCGGTCTGGCGCATGACTCACAGTTCAGACTTTGTAAGCTGGTCACATGATTAGGGTTAGGGCTATGTAGGGCTATTTTAGCCCTAACAAATGTTGGAGTTGGGTTACGATAGTCTCATTTTCCACAATTGGAAATTATGGTTTGATCTGCAAAGATGTTTGTCGAAATATGGTTTATTATTACAGCGGACTGCACACAAGAAATCGACACTGTTGGCCAGACCTTGAAGCCGCTAACCAGCCAGCATAAAATAAAAAGCCCCAAAGCTGGAGAATGCCTGAAAACTCAACTTCTTTCTTGTCAAACTCTCTGAATACGAGGGGTGCCTATCAAGTGCCTTGGTAGCCATCTACATATTTCGTAATCATAAATTCTAACGGAATGGCAATGGTTTCAAATCCTGAAACAGAGAGCTCTTTATATTGATTCTTCAGCCTGTTCAAAGTTTCAAACAAAGTACAAACTTAAACAGTAAGCCATAAGCCCTAGACTTATTACGGATTGCCATTCGAGACCAGAAATACACACTGTCCTGTAATAAGTCTAGACTCCGAATGAACGATGGAACCACAAACTTTAAACAACCTTGAAAGACCGTCCTAGATTCATCTCTCTATGGGAATACTACTGCTATGGTGGGACTGTCGAGTCAACATGGACTGTGAATAGAGGGAACCACGAACTTAGGGCAAACTCACTTTTGCGGAGACCATATCTTTTATGTAGGGAACCATGGAGATAATAGCACATGCACAGTTGAACAATGAGAACTGATAATAATCATAATATTATGAATTGAAAAATAGGCGGTGTGATGTTTAAACGTCGGAGAGTACTATAAACAACCCTTGAAAACCATGCAAGAGGCCCCAGCGAATCCTCGATCACCAATCACTGCTTCCTAGGCACTGATCGTCTTGTGTACGAATTTACGAAGTAGTATTTAATTCGCCGGCAGTACTTGGCAAACGAGGTACGAAGGAGGCAATAGCGTGTTGTATCATGCCGGCGATACGGTATGTTACAGATTATAATCGACTGCGTATGTTCGGGGATAATGTGCACTAATATACTAGTTTGTGTATAAATCAAGATTGTCAGGAGCCATATGGATATGCTAAAAGCTGGGCTGGGTCTAGGCATACATGGAACAGCCCCTATCCATGGAGTTACTATCTATCCTACTACCTATTTCAACGTGTGTTAAACCTGTCAAGGTTCGATAAATTTGACAAATTACTCGCAAAATAAAACTCCTTACTCTTTAACATCATGCACCTCATCCGGGTTCGCCGGACAGGCACAACGCCGCAGACCGGACCAAGTGGATTGTTCATCTCTCTCTAGAAGGCTAACGATTCGTATGCACATTTTTAGCGCTGTGCCACACTCGTGTTTCGCTAGTCCAGATGTACTGCGGCGACTAGTTTGGGAGGAATTTCCGAATCCCGACTGGTGAATGGTTATGGCTTGCCTTCCCCATGTTTTCCACGGAGTACGGCTGCCTTCTCTTAAGTGTCTACTATCTAGCAATGATACGGCTTAATTAGCTGCGGGAAACTAAAGCAAATAGATTGTAAACCAACATGCAGGTATCCAATCATAGATGATAATCCGAAAACAGTACTGCTATCATTATGCTCCGGATGCATACTTAGTTTGGGAGTCTGGAAGTCAGCAGTTGTAGCACTTGCGTGGTTTATCTGGTTTGGACTCTTAGTGAGTCCGTAGAACAGTCAACGTAGCATAAAATGAAAATACGTATCAATTCTCCATCTCTGGGCACTCTGGGTAGTGGGCTTATCATCCATGACTGTGGATTCTGAGGCAGGGGCCGTCCCGTTATGGAGCCAAACCCGTTCACTAACTTTCGTCTTCTCCAGTGCCGCCTAGGGAAGACATTAACTTCATTAAATTAAGATATGCGATTGATTGAAATGGAACGCCTGCACCCCACGAGTCTGGAGTCACGGAACTTCCTAACTGACTTTTACGTACTCCGGAGGCGCTCTAAATCCTTTCGAATGAATCGAATCTGTGACTGACACACAAGACTTCTCCACAATTCTTCTGATTTCTAAGTTTGGGGATCTTGGTTTGACTCAGTTGGTCCGTAGATTTCTTCAAGATCTTGTATATGACAGAGTTAGGAATCTTCGAAACGCACTTCCTTCCATTCCTCCGATCAAGGTGCCTCATCTTTGTCAAGTAACTTAATGCGGAGGCACGTGTTTGTTTTATATTACATATCCATCTACTTATTATTCATCATCAATTAGTTACCATTGGCTTCCATCTACTAATCAACTAGTCTAGGGCTAGTCTCTAACCCTGCTCACGGATTAGTTGCTCATTAGTCGACTTATCAGCTCACGATCCCAACATCGGTTCAGCTCTCCCTCTTCTCTCTCTTTTACTTGCATTTTTGCGCAGTAAATCGATTCGGCTCGGCCGTCTGACTCTTACAGTCTTACCACCTGTTCTTCGGAACTCGGACCCATCCCGTTGATTTCTATCCTTTCCTCCACAAAGGCCCAAACACAACTCATAATCTTTTGTTTTTCCACCCACTCGCCATACACACGCCCCCATCAACCCCCCCCGCCCTTTGTTTCTTTGCTTTGTGGTTGTACAAAGACCCCTAGCTTTGGAGCTCTGTTGATTTGTGATCGGTCAATCATCGCCTTGCCTGCTACGTTGTCAAACCACACATCCGGTTCTTTGTGTGGTTACTCGCGGGTTTGAGTGTCTTACTTTCTTGAGAAGGTATTGGATGGGGAGTGAATGAATGAGTAATGCCGAGCCGTCAGCGAAAACAGCCCGAGAATCGACGCAGGACTGGTTGTTTTCAATGCAAAGGTTTCTTTTTCTTGTAATATTTGTGTCCGGAAATTGTTTTAGCTGACATTTTATTACAGAGAAACATGTCCAGTGTACAGAAGAGAAACCGAGTTGTAAACGTTGCGAGCGGTTAGGGCTACAATGCGTCCGAGGCATTAAGCTACTTTTCCGCGAGGATGCGATTGAGCGCGGCATCCACTTCGGACGAGAGGGTACGACATCTACAAAAACAATATATGAATATTTTCTAATACTATTTTATGTAGGCACCTGGTCAAAACGATGCAAACGAATCAAGAAACCGCCGGTCCTCGAATTAGACAACGATTTCACGGGAGTTCCGCTGGATCAATACTACGGAAAATGGATATGGCTAAATACAACATACAATGACTTTACAGGCGAACCAGATAGATGGGACGATGTCGAGAATGAAGTGGAACTATTATCACCCGCAGATAGTGACGCTGGTCGTTGGGTACTCGCACTCGGACAGCACGAACAACAACAACAGCAAATATCCAATCAAACACTAAAGACGAGATCGCTCGGAAATCCGTTGAGCTATTATACGCATTCCCAGGCATATTTACTGGACTATTTTATTAGGGCGATTGGGCCGAATTGCTCATTGAGCTCGTCGCAAAACCCGTACATGTCGCTGATCCCGTTACTCTCATATCCGACCTTCCGAAATACCATTCTCGCCGTATCGGCAAACCAACTGACCTTGCTGGGCGACACGAGATACTCTCGAGAGGCTCGCATGTATAAACAAAAAGCGTTGACGGGGTTGACGCAAGTTGATGGCACGAGTACGGCGGATTTTGGCGTGGTGGCTTCTGTGATGATGCTATGTTTTCACGACGTATGCTCCCACCCGCAAGTGTTCTTGGTGGAGAGTAAGAAGTTAATAAGTAACAGATTTCGGATAATTGCTCGCCTTCGTGGGTTACCCATTTACGCGGAGGACTTGATATGACACAGTATCTTCCGACGGGGTCGGCGCAAATGGAGTCTTTGAAACGTTTCTTCAATATGTATTTTGTTGCGCATGATATTATGAGCCGAACGGCGCCGCTTGACTATGAGGACGAACCGGAGCATGAATGGTTGGAGAATGATGATCTAGATGAGGTATGTACTCTTCGTCCCGATACATATACAGGAAAGAGACTTATGTGTATCACAGATTGACACAACCGTCGGCTGCTCTCGACGTCTAATGACACTAGTGAGCCGAACATCAAGTCTAGCTCGTCAAAGGCGCAAGGTAAAAGAGATGGATAGCGACCTTATCAGAAAATGCGAAGACGTCGGAATGGGGTTGGAGAGTCTACACCAAAAACTACCGGCACTAACATCGCCCACGGAAAGCTTCATTTTACAAATCGCCGAAATCAAGCGTCTGAGTGCATTGCTGTATTTCACAGAGAATCTCGGCGATCTGGTCTCACCATCCTCGTTATCATCGGCAGCCGTCGCTCACACCAGTCGAGTATCATATCATACTTGCTCAATGCCTACATCTTTCTCCTCCACCGTCTCAACGACATCGTCCACTTCCACATCATCAACAACATCTTCATCGTCCTCGTCAACATCTAAAAACCCCACGGCCACAAAACAGCGCCTCGTCAGCATAATAATCGATCTAATTTCCACACTTCCGAACCCAAATACAGCCTCAGTAATGTGGCCATTATACATAATCGGGCATAGCACGGGCCTCGAAGACGAAGCTCAGCGCCGCTTTGTGCTTGAGAGGCTGAGGGCAATCCAGTCAACGCGAAATCTAGGAAACGTGCGGCAGGTGAGGTTGGCCGTCGAGAAGAACTTCAGGACGACAGATCTAGATCTGCCGTCTTCAGCAACAGCGGCAACGTCCTCAAAATCCTCTAAAAGGCGCGATAGCGTCGCCCCGGGAAGGATGATCAGTTTGGCATGATTAACTCAGAGCCCCCCGACATTCCCCCTCTCACGACCTCTCATACGTTATTGTCTTTTGCCAGGACGAGATGTCTTCATTCTTACAGTCTCTTCATTTTCTGATTGCTTCTGAATGTCTTTTATCTTTTGTGTGTGTACGTTTTTGAGCATGTCTCATTATCATTATGGATACCCCCCTAGCGCGGAATTTGCGAGCAAGCGAGCTATGTCTGTCATTTGCTATAGAGAACAAAAATGGCCGGATTTCCGGATTATTTTTTTTGGTCGGGTGTATCGGGTCGGCTAGATTATTGTAGGTATGTTTGTCCGTCATTATCGTTGATACGATCAATACAATTTCAACAAGTCTTGCTTTGCAGACAGCTTTAAACATTAGAAACCCTAATAATTCCCCTTTTCCGGAGCAAACCTCAGCCCAGGCTTCGAACTAATATGTCATTACCCACGATACCTGCGGTAATTATTGTGTTGGTTAGGCGAGTCTTGTATAATGGTAGCTACTTAACTATAGTAGAAACTAGAGAGTTGATAACCACATATTTGTCTGTCCAAGCGTTTGAAGATTTGTCAGCCATCAACTCGGATGTGCTTCCGTGGAGGTCTTCGGTAACCTACTTTATGACCAAGCTTTGCAAAGTTTAAAATCAGCCTGTATACTTAGCAGGTCAGCGTGCTATATTATATCTTGCTTTGCTAACTCAAGACCATTGGATTTATGATGGAGGGCTCCGGGGTTCCCAGGAAGGTAGGTATTAGCGATGCCACTCTCTCTCGCAAATTGCTTTTGAAGGAGACTAAAGACTATACGATATAAAGACCTGCGACTTTTGTTATCGACGCAAAATGAAGTGTGATAGAAAAAAACCTCGTTGCTCGCATTGTATTACATATAAAAATGACTGTACCTATACGGCTCCATCTCGCAAGTCTATATCGAAGAAACGACGAAGCTCCGGAAAGAGTGACGATGGGATCAGCAATACACAAAGTCGATTGCAGCATCTAGAAGTTCTGCTTGAGGAATTAAGCGAGCGTGTAAAAGTCGCTGAAGAGCGGAACGAGGTTCAGGATCAGTCTCAGGTCCAAGGAAGAAGGCCTATGGAGATAGCAACGACATCAGCAATAACGACAGGCGGTTTTGACGATGTAGGCCAGGGCAAGGCTCCTGAATCGATGTGTCTTGCTCCTTTGCAGCAGGTCCTGCCTATTGTTCAAGTCTTCCTCGAGAATTTCAACGCAATATTACCGCTTTTTCACGCTAAAACTCTTCTGCGTCTAGTCCACGACTTCTACAGTCATGGGCCCCAACAGAAAGATCCAGTGGCATGGGCTGCTATTAACATAGTGCTAGCCCTTGCATACCGTCAGGGCCTGGTTGGTAGCAACAACACTCATTGCTCAGTCGATCATCTCAACAAAGCAGAGTCGGTTCTCTCTACGGTCGTGTTGGGCGATATACAGCTGCTCAATATCCAGGTCTTGGTGGGAATGGTGATCCTGCATCAGGAATCGCAAGATCTCCAACATGCACTCATATTAATTGCTACGACGATGCGTCTTGCTCATAAGATTGGTCTACATAACCGTGCCTCGTCGGAGCACCTAGATCCGGCCAGTGCGAGGCAAAGGGCGTGCGTTTTCTGGATGGCGTATATTCTCGACAAAGACCTGAGCTTGCGGTCAAAAATGCCATCAATCCAGCGTGATGACGACATTGACCTCGATCTGCCGTCTCATGAAGGCGACGAGTATCAAATTGATAATGGATATGGAAACAATGACACCAATATCCGTGCAGGCGTAGTCAGCACCATGGACGGAAATGTGAAGATGAACTACTTTGTAACTCGCATCCGGCTGGCTGTTATTGAAGGGGGCGTATATGACTACCTGTACTCAACACGCTCTCAAAAACGCAGTGCAGAAGAGCGATCCCAGGCGCTAGAGAGTGTAGCTTGCGCTCTTAGTACTTGGAAAGCCTCTATCCCGGTTGAGTTCAGTGCCTCCATGGCCCTAGATAGAGTAACTCCTGGTATTCTCCGCTGCCTTGGAGTTTTGCACTCTACCAGCATGTTGTGCACAACTCTGCTAAATCAAGCAAATGCTTGGAACGATCAGTGGGTGGGAAGTATACAAAGATACGCAAGGGACGGCACTGTACCGCCCCTTCCATCTCCATGGGACGAATTGGTGGATGAGGCGCGTGATCTGGCTGTCTTGCTTAGGTCTTTGCCGGCACCGGATCGATGGAATTTCTGGTAAGTATGCACGTCAGCATCGCCGGGAGATAGTTACATTGTCCATCCGCCCTAACATGTACATTAAATCCCAATCACTGCTCGATGATGCTAACTAGCCATGATTCAACAGGATAACGGGCTGCTCTGACATGGCATCGATGATGCTGTTGACGGTCAATGGCATGCAAAGATCTCAACACGATACGCTGTCCTTGGATGACCAACTAATCGAAGCTGGTTTGCGAACACTTGACAAGATAGTGGAAGACACTCAAAGCGAAGTGGTGCGATCTTTTCAAAAAATGTGCACTGAGTTAGTCCAGGATTCTCAGCGAAGACGCCTTGGAGGATGATTAAGAACACTCGGATTTGCACGTGCTTTGTAGTCGCTTGCTCGTCAGCATTTGAATCCTAGAATATGCTAGTTGTTGATACAGAAGTTTTCAATTGCCTCATACACGCCACAGTCGTTTACGATGATATCAATTCAGGGATCATAGCACAATGCCCTGTCGTTATCGTGGTGATAAGCTCTATCAAACGTACCTAGGTAGGTACAATCATCCTTTTTATACATTACTATTGGAGCCATTGCTTGCTTTCCGTGATCACTAATCAGGTCTAACAAAGACTAAGACATTGAAAAAAGAAGTTCTTCCAACAAGCGGCAATATTAACACTACCCACCTCGTGCTACTACTAGGTATTGAACAGCGATTGACCAGATTAGTATAAATGCATGTAGCTAATATCATTATAGATCGGCTAAATTTCCTCCTATACCTCTTCTCGACTTTCTAGAGTGGCGATTGGCTCTATTCGCAGTCATCATCCCTGATATCGGTTAACTTTACCGCATCGAGAATACTCACATTTGTCCATACGACGTCCATACGACGTCCGCCTTGTGCCGAACGATACATCCCCAGGAGTGATCGGTAAGCCACTATCTCACTTTTTTATTTAACTTTTGTTCGTCGCATTAAAATGTTTTCCTATGATCTTATTCAAAGCCTCAAAAGTCAAACAAAATTCTAACCATGCGCATTGTCGGAGCGTTCGTCTTGGCACACGGCCTCCTCTGGTCCCTGGCCTATGGCGATGCTTCGAACTTGAACCCTAACGGCGAAGGTTGTGTTGATCCAAGTGGCTATCTTCAATGTTATCAAAACAATGCGGATCAACTTGATTCATGCATGGAAGAAGTAAAGCAAACTTGTTCAGCGGACACACTCACAGAGTGTGAGTTGGCCTGTGGATATAGTCAGTTGGCTGCGAATATTGGCTGCTGGCTGACGAGTTGCTGGAATCAGGTCTGATAACACTTTTCGAATCCCCAGAGATTCCTTTCTAATGCTGGTCGGGCTCTAGGTTTACTCATGTGCTTATCAAGAAACTGTGCTACAATACCTCACTGGTGCGGATTTGGAGCAAGGTCCGACACCTGTTCCCTACTATCCTGCACCAGACAATGCGCCTGGAGGATGTGGTACGTCAAAACCGCTTTGGTCCAAGGTTGAAGATTGTCAAAAAAAATCACACCACTAACAAGCTATTTCGAGTGTAGTGTGCAATCTAGGTTACATCTGGGGGAACTTCACCGTGACTTATAGCTTGCAAAATCCTTGTTCGGCCTATGATATAGTTTCTGCGGGTGTTGGGCCAGAGGCTAGTTGTCAGTGTTGTTGGGATTCATCTATTCTGTCAGAGTGAGTGACCAACTAGTACTGCATATGTATCCCACACCAATTACTTCAAACAATATTGATGAACCCGGTTTATAGCATTGTCGAGATGTGCCCCCACAATGACCTGTCCGATCTGTCCATCGACCAAATGCTTGACGCCTTCGAGTCTGGTTATAACAATTCGGCTTCTGATCAATGCTCCATCCTCGCGGACGGCAATCAATGCGTTACCTCATTTGGCTTGGATACTGTGGCGAGTACATGGTACAATCCAGGCCAACTTCCGTCAGGTTTTCCCGGAATTGCGCCGCTTTCAGACACGAGTGGAAGTCTCACAAGTGCTCCAGCCCCGTACACTTATTCAGTCTTCCCTAGTTATATCTCCGTTATTACACCGGCTCCGTATAATGCAAAAAATGCCGCTGGGACGGGAACTGTTGTCGAAACTTCTTCCCCTACTGGAACCGCTGCTGCTGGAACCTCCGCTACTGGGACCTCTGCCAAAACCACCTCTGGTAGTACAGCAGGCTCTACGACCGGTGCTGCGAGCTCTTCCACAGGGCAGAAGGGCTCTGCAGCCAATCTAGTGTCTCAGATTAGCTTTGGCTATAGAACCTGGGGTCTAGCTATACAGATGTTTGCTTGTGCTCTTTTGTCTGGGGCAGTAGTTGTATAGTGGAATGAAGGGGAACTTTTTTCTCTGACAAGAAAAACATTGTCACTAAGCATTGCCGAGTTAGATGATATCTTAGAGTGATGTAAACTTGAGGTATCAATAGCTACGCATTATGGTCTCTTGGCTGGAGTTCCATCATAGAATATCCTAGATGTTAATACCAAACTTTTTAATTCTCTATGAGTCTGACCAAGTTATTTCTCATTCGGCTTACTAAGCGGAATTCCGCGGAGGCCTTCCGGTGCCTTGTCCCTGTGATTTCACTCCAGCTTTCAGTAAGCTCCCATTTATAAGCGTGTCTTCCACGGAAGACAGTCTTACTGGAAGCCTTGCATTTGGATCGCTTAGCTGCTAGTTGGGTAGGGAATGTTAGCATATGTATATAAGTAATCAAACGTCACACTTTGCGAGAGGTTGTCTCCTTCGAAAAGATACATACCATATCAGTTATCATATCTTGTGGGTAGTGTTTTACTTGGACCGACGCCAGTATGGATAGCAACACCGAGCTTTACCCTGGGGACAAATTCTTTAAATCCTTCACCAAGACATGGCACAACAAGTCTTACCCCCAGATCTCGCCCCTCCGTCCCGATCTACAGGTCTCTGGAAAGCTCGTTTTCATTACGGGTGGTGGTACTGGCATCGGCAAGGCTACTGCAATTGCCTTCGCACAGGCCGGTGCCAGAGTTATCGCGATCTTCGGCCGCCGTATTGACAGACTGCAGTCCGCTGCCGAAGAAATCTCTAAAGCCAACCCGGATGGGACAACTAAGGTGGTTTTTGAAAGTGTCGATTTGAGCCAACGCGTGGCAGTAGATGCGGCCTTTGCCAGTGCCATTAGGCAGGCTGGTGGAGCTAAGATTGACATCTTCATACACAACGCCGGCATCCTCCAGACGGCCGGGCTTGTCGCCGGCTATGATGAGAATGAATACCGCAAGGGTTTGGAATTGAACATGATTGGTGCATTCAACACCGTTCAGGCAATGTTGCCCCTGCTGGCACCAAAAGCAAAAGTGTTTAACATATCGTCATGCATTGCACATATCAGCGTTATGCCTCGTTCCTGGGCTTATGCGGCGACCAAGATTGCAAATACAAAGATGTTCGACTACCTACAGAATGAGAATCCTGAATTGCACATTGTCAACGTCCATCCTGGAGTTGTAAACACTGAGATCAATGCCAACACGGAGCATGCAGGGATTGGGGTAGATGAAGGTAAGCAGATGCCTATTCACTTTTACACATATCCTATATCTATCGTCCCCGATTTGTGAGGGTAAATGTTGATGAGGTTTTGACTCCTCTTTATAGTCGGCCTCCCTGCTCATTTTCTCGTTTGGCTTGCGTCGCATGAAGCCGAATTTCTCAAGGGGAAGTTTGTGTGGGTTAATTGGGATGTGGATGAATTAAAGGCTCGTGGAGATGAAATAAAGAGCTCGCCACTACTGAAGGTGCTGCTGAACGGTGTTCCCTTGTAGTCCTTGACCGCTTCGATTCTACTTGTCGAATGTTGGCAGACATATTGTGATATCATATGACAGCATTAGCAGGAGTTTTTCTAGTCGAGGAGAGATTTCCGGTATTATATTCCTTACTTGTTTGAATGATTGCTATGAATAACTTTGTAGATATAAGATTGGAGGTGTGGTCTCCTTTCCGGAGAATTGGGTAGATAGCTACTGGGACTTGAGTAAACTCACACACATGTGAGATTTGGGGTATTGTCATTATATAATAATTCTATCTTTCAGCACCACTCATTGTTGAAAGTTGATTCCAATGGTGCTCCCCTGTTTCATGCATGGTATTGAAAAGTTCATAGCAATTCGAAAATTCCATCGTTTATAGCCATCACTTAGGGCTAACTCAAGACACCATCAATCGAAACTCGCAAACAGTCACTACTTATGTATAAGGTACGCGTTTATTTTAAGAGCAAATTGCTAGTCATATTGGAAACTTCTGATGAATTATGGTCTATAAAGGTAAGCGAACCGCATTATGTAAAAGTGCTTAGTCCTTTTAGCCACAAGTTAACCTTGGGGTTTGTAGATGAATAGCAACACGAAAGTTAAAATAATTGTCATGTATACTTAGAAAAGAAGTTTTAATCTGATTATAAGGATATTAAATCCTTCAGCAAGAAAAGTCCGCATGCACATTGATCACAAAATTCAACCTCACCAACCATCATCCGTGTATGCAACAGAAAGCAAGGGGTGTCATCTATAAGATGAACATGCAATACTCGTAAAAATAGCTCTATCATCTGTTTATGCAATGCGCAGTGTATGATTGACGAGAAGAACTCTTATCCCTCGTAATCATGATACGAAAAATATGTCAAAAGTAGAAAAGAATATGGATCGTCTTATCAACTTCGTTTCGTCTTGCTTCATCATTCGTCGTCATTCGTGCCAAAGAACCGGTTAGGGTTATTGATATATGTGCCCTAACTTCGAACTATGTCGTATATCGGAAATCCAACTGCTCGAAGTCCGTCAAATCCGCAAACGCATATTCAGATATACTATCCACGTCAGATGCATAGTTATTGTTGGACAGATTCGTTGCGGGTATAGGTCGAGTTGTCATCGCCGAAGGCAAAGTAGACGATGCGATAGTTTCTCGTTTGGCATTGAGCACCGCTGCGAGAATCCAGTATGTGCCCATGAGACCAATACAAACACAATAACAGATAAGCATGGAGACGAAACCGCCTGTGTATGCGGGTGCTTGGTTTGCGCGGAAGGTTTGAGGTCCGATTAAATTGCCTTGACTTGTAAGCTTTGTGAAATCTAGGTATAGGGCAAAGATGGAAGTAGAACTTACCGACTGCATAGCCAATGTACATGATTGAATATTGTACGCTCTTCTTTGTATGGCCGGCGGTGTTGGCTTGTCCGAGAGAGATACCTTTGTCTCGTTAGATCGATTTCGCTTTGAAACTGAGTAGAAAAAGGTAGCTCACCCAAAACATAAGGCCCAAAATATGTATAAAGCTGTACAAACATCCACCATTAACATTGAATCCAAGCCTTAACTCCAGAGGCGTCACCACATACCAGATAAATCCCGACCATCTGACCTCCAATATTCGTTCTCGGCAGCGCATAGACCAAGATTGCGCCAATAGCTGGGATAAATGCCGCAATCATAGTAACCAGGCATCGACGATTCGTCCATTTGGCAGCAACCCATGAGAATATGAATGCAGATAATGTGGACATGATACCGGTCGGCATGTTGAGAAGAGATGTCTGGACGGCAGTGAATCCGAGGTTGTTGACAATGATACCATTGAAGGTTATCAGACCTAGGAGAATGTCAGTCCTAGCACTCCTGAAATCAAAGGAGGATTGCGCTTACCTCCGTTCGGTACGTTAATAGCTATATTGAATAAAAAAATGATCCAAGTCTTCGGGTCGATGATCGCTTCAACGGCTTGTTCCCTTTTCCATGTCTTGCTGACGATGCCAGTCTTGTTTTCTGCGAGGCGAGTAATAATACAGTACTTTTCTTGCTCGTTTAGAAACCAAGCGTTCATTGGCGTGTCTGGAAGGTACAAGAAGGCGAAGATCGACCATGTGAGAGAAATTGATCCTGTTCATGCTCAATCGTCTCCTCTCAGCTCATTGACCTTGCAGATCTTTGACGCAGTGATTAGAATCTTGAAGAATACTGACCTGTGATAAGAAACAAATACTGCCATTTCGCCAAAGGCGCCGACGCTGGGATTTGGCCTACAGCCCAGGACAGAAAACCATTGATAACAGAACTGATGGCGGCAAATGCGACGGCATTGCGAGGCGGTTGTTCCGCTTTTTTGTAGAAACCTGCAATAACCAGAGAAATGGATGGGACTATAATGCCTTCCAGACAGCCTAGAAAATAAGCACATCAGCACACAATCTTAGATTTGACAAGGCGCGAATGAGACAACGTGAGTAATACCCATCAAAAACCTGAGAATCATCAGATGCGCAAAGTTGCGACATGCTGGAATCAGTAACGAAAGAATAGACCAGCCGAATGAACAGCTAGCTAGATATTTCGCTGACGGGACACGTTGTAGGACATATGACGAGGGCCACATGCCAACGACGCACTGTTGAGAAAGTAATTAAAGCTTGAAGCGGATCATGAGGCTATCGACTATACTGACCCCGAAGTAAAGAACTGAGCCTGCCCATGAGTACTGATTGCCGGTGAGATGTAAATCTGCCAAAGTGAAGAAGTGATTAATGAAATGATAAGTTTTCCCCGTTGAACCACGAATTACGATGAAGAACGTACCATTTCTCAATCCATAGATAGCTGCAGTGCTAATGGCAACTTTATCCACCGCACCCAAAGTAGCGGTTAAGAGAAGCTATAATAGAGAAGAGCCAAGATTTAGCAATGAGGCGTTAGTCAAGAAAGGGTCGCGAAATAGTGCGAACGCCTTGACATATTGAGCCAAGCGACTTGGAGGAGGCCAATGCCCTAAGGCAACCGATGCTAGACAAGGGTCTGCATCTTGCTGCTTGCTCGTGACTACCTACATGCATGGAATATTAAACTCGAATAATCGATGCATGTGCGAGCGACAAGAGCAAGAAATCCAGTAGAACTAGATCAGCCGCGGCTTTAATTAATTGCATACCTTAAGGCCTTATCTATGCATCATGCATGTCATATCAACAGCCAGACTCAGCTTGGGGCGGTCCAAGCAAGCTCAATGTGAATGATGTCGTGGAAAAGAAGAAACAAATTGGGTGCAAATGAGAAATTGATACGTACCATTGGGACGAGAATCCAGTCTATTCTTCGTATCAATTTTTTCTCTTCTATGGGTGATAGAGGAGGATATCTAGTGGCTGTTTGCGCGATGTAAATCGCAGCTTGATCCATAGCGGATAAATTCTCAGACCTCAACAGACCAACCAAAGAGAGACACTATTGAAGGTAAACTTGATATTTCGTAAGGATAAGTTAAGTAAAAAAAAAAAAAGAGAGGAAAAGTAGAAAGATATGTATAAGATATGAAGCAGAAAAAAGAAAGGAAAGGAAAGGAAAGTTTGAGGATAGCTTCTAGTCCAGTATATAAGTAAATCCCGACAGAATGGGCAAAATTTTTAATAGATTGAATCTTAGAATATATAAAGGATGACGGGCCAATAAGTTTCATTGCGATTCAACTAGCATAAAGGAGTCAAATTAAGCTACTCAGATCTTGACCTACGCGGAGGAGTGGGAACGAAGGAACAAAGATTCAGATGTCATAGCCTCCTTCTTCTGGTTCCCTTCCGGCCACAGAAGGTACAGAAAAATTGCTATAGAAGGAGCTGAGCATTTAGGTACATAATACTAGTGGCCGATTTATGTGGCCCTGGGTTCTTTGCCTATCGATGGCCGAAAGTGACATTATTCTATTAGGTTCAGGCATAGTATAAAAAAAGGCACCACTGCAAGAACGTGGGAATGGATGATCAACGGGATATGATTCGCCTCACTCTTCTCCTTTCAGGTTTTTGTTATAAGATCTTATTTCCGCTTTTGTCCTCATGATACGCCATCGTCGATGTAAAATCGAGTCATTTTGTAATGCAATATAGTCTCACCCTTTTATAGGTTGCTCTAGCAGTATACACTAGTATGCTATTACGCAATATTTAGAGGGATTATGGATGCAGTTGATTAAAAAAACGTACATGATAGGGCTGATATGTAGGTCCGTTTGTGATACCGGCCTACTAGAGGTGTTACCTGTTTAAAAGCAAATAAAGTTCCGTACCGGCATCTTTGAAGGTCTCGCTAGAATTTCATAATAAGAAGACAGCGAGATACCGGCATTTGTTCCGTAATAACGTAGATAGACCCATAAAAACCATCTAGTTAGAACTACTAAAATAGAGGAGACCCCTGTCCTAGTAAGTGATAGGATCGTAGAATCGAATATGCGCCCCCAAGCAGGCAATGCAATTTGTCAGTAAGCATGCATATCAGGTCATGTGTGATGGTGTGTCTTTTTTGTTTCGCATACGTGACTTGCAAGTAAGATATGTAACAGAAGTCACCCTTGAAATCTATAGAAACATGATATAACGGTGTCACGGACCGGAAACGTTACCTCATCCAGTCGGATGAAAACTTCACTTTTTGTAATGACAAATCGTTGGGATTCGACGAGTAAAAGCGAGTAGCAAGCGAGGTTGAGTTGTTTCTTGATATTACCATTTACACTTAAGCAGTTCATTGGGTTGATCGGTGGCTTATGTGGCTATAGAGATAGGCTGTGGATTAAAATTAAGCCGTCGACTATGGTGTAGGGGTTACCTATTACCAATACTACCTTCTATTGATACCAACCATAGATTGGGTTAAGAAAAGTTGAGAAACCTATAGCCCTCATTCTGTTCCACGCCCACTGAATGTCACTATACCACCCCGCGTGGGGGATATTCCGAAAATCTCGAAGTATACATCGGGATCTGTCTACATATCTTGAAGTCAAAAAGGCATATCCGCCTGACTAGTAGCCAAGTCCTTAGATGGGAAGAAAGAGCATCAAGGTCATAGATGTGGGACAGTTGGCCCCCAATAGAAGCTACTATGATAGAGAAAGAATGTTATTTCTACACCATTACCAATAAATCACCAGATCTAGGCCAGGTGCAGCAGCGGCACAATTAACAGCTTGATTGGTGCCCACAAGAGTACCTTGGAAGTAGCAGGATATCAGATATCTACAAGGGCTTGGCCTAAGTCAAGCCAGCCATCTGATGATCTGATTGTGGATTGATCGTTTTCTCCGTACCTCTAACTCCGTGGCAGAAATAAGAGTCATGCCTCTGATAAATTCTATAGATAGAGGCTTTGTTTCCGTTCCCTTCATTGAAGGGTTTGTTTCAGTCTGGATTCAAGAACACAAAATGTCTTACTAATGAGGGGCAGAACACAGCCAACTCTCATCACCGAGGGGTACTTCCGAATCCGGTAAAAATTAAAAATTTCCGAAAAAGGAAACAACGAGTGGCGGGTTAAGCAGCTGCAACAGCAACCATTTTTTCCGTTTTTCCGATGCATAAAGATGTAATAGAAAAAACGTATCAGTCGTGATACAGTCTTGGTGAGACATTTTTGACGAAAGTCGGTTGTACATAAGATACAATCATCCCATTTGATCCAATCCGTAGCTTGCCGGGGGCAAAATGAATGAGGGGCTTTTTTCCGGTACAGATAATGATTATCCAACATTCAGATGATAGTCTGTACAATTGACGCCTTAAATCCGATGGCTTGGATAGGTAATCAATGTGTTGGTCACTTGATAGTCAGGTGCTGGTAGGCCTTAAATTTAACTTGCTGAGAATTGGGACATGCCGTTAAAGCGTCGCTGTCATTGATACATATTCACCACAGTGGATCTACTAAATCGCATATTTAGGCCCAGAAGTATACGCCCGGCGGCATATGGCGACATGTTTCGCCATCAAGTGCGATACGGCATGAAACTAGTGTATAGCTTAGCCGGAATTTGAGTCATTACCTAGGTATGATAGGAGGGACTTGAGTAAGTTGGAGCCAGTATTTTCCGAGAACGTGGGATTGGTTCAACTTAAGGATTTGACTCATTCAAGGATGAGAATGAAGGTTCGCCACGAGAGGGCACAGATATAAAACCATCCGTCCGTCCCACTTCAAGATTCACCCGTTAGAGCTCCGTGCATAGCCCTAATAGCTGCAAGCCCGAGCCCAGCGTTGCCAATCAAGATTCATATTTAACGCCATTTAAAGTTGGATGATGGACTCGGCTGAAGGATGACCATGACCTCGGTCCCGAGATACCAAAAATGAGGGGAAAGTTGAATGTGAATGAGGTGTTGTAGGTACCTACTTATCTTAACTAACTTACCCGATGGACACAGGCATATAGCCTATGACAGGCAAGGCCAGAGTCCAGGATTAGTCAACAACTAAAATCCTAGCCCAATGACTCACATAGAAATATGGGTCTCAGTCCCAAGAGAACGGGAATTGATAGATGCACTGCCTACTACGTAGGTGCTAGTGAAGTAGTTAGTACTTAGGCCTATGTACCTTCTGGCTAAAGTCTGGCTTTACATGCAATTTGCCTGGGCCTATCTACTCTACTTTACTAGTACCTCGTAATATATTTCATATTTAATATGCTACTATCCTAATACTTACGTATACGAGGCTCGGCCCATAAATCTAATTTAGAGGATTATGCACGTCGCCATCTTGAGAACTCGTGCGGCCACCGCGGTTCTATATTTGACGTCTCACGTTGGAACTTTGATTTCTTGTAATCTTGTCTTCCTTCTCTGGTGGGATGTCTGTGCGTGTGTAGAAGTGGGATTTTATACATGGATATTCCTGTTCTGATGACCTATGCCGAGAGCCTCAGAACAGACCAGTTGACTCATTTATAGAATCAATTGTAAGCATACAAGTTTACTATACGAAATACGAATAGCACGGAATAGAGGCACGTACCATATTCTGCCCAGAAAATTAACATGCATGACATGTAATCTTTTTCCTTTCTAGAGAAAAAAGGTCCTAAGTCAACCCTCACCTCAACATATGTACATAAACTGTCTATCAGTAGCTACGATATACAAAAGGTCATACGTACCTATACTATATCAGGATGCAAGAGCGAGCCGTCAAACTAGTTAGCATCCATTAATCAGCGTACATACGTGTCTTACTCACGAAGGTCATCGGGTATAGATTCGAGTACCTAGATACACCCAATCATGTGGGCTACCTTAGGTTCTACCTAGACTTGACGAACAATGTAGATGGAAATCTAGCTAAACTAAATCACATTAACAAAGTAAGACATACGCGGCTCATTTGCCTCGTTTTGGGAGACTCGTACTTACTCCTAACCCCGATATCTGGCATTGCCCCTGTTTTACCCGAACAAAAGCGGAATATTGATCGAATCTCAAAACCGGATTTTCATCTTTCCCTAAATCGAGATCTATCTGACTAGCATGGATCATCGTCGTCATCGTTATTCCGTTTCTGTAGACATACATAATTTCCTAGACATTGTAACAACGGACTTTGTATTCTACTTCCAACGCTCCACTTGCCCAATTCTTCAATCTCTTTGATATTTCAGATCCTCATGATGCTCAGATTTTCCCGCACTCCACAGTCTCTAGTAAGCTTAGTATCCTACCTTCTATCAACCGAGACCCCGATGTCGCCGTCAGCCGTCAAGTTGTCAGCAACGAAATATTGTACACCTTCCTAATTTGGCAACGCATCCAGTATGTGCCGAAAGATGCATATAATGAAAGAAAGCATGCCAAGGTCTTGCTCTCTCGTGCTGCCCAAAACTCCGTGTTGAGCCAAGTCATTCTTTCCCTGAGTATTTCTTTATGCAAGTCACCATTAGTCCTTTACTTGGCCATTCTATATTCAAAAAAGGCAGATTTTTGAAATCAGGTGATGAAGAGATTCTTAAATTATGATAAATAAGCCCTATATTAGTTACAATAAACCTTTACTAGCACAGTAATCTATCTCAAGGTTCTTTGAACAACTTTTTGTCCCTGGGTACTTCTTGTACTGAACTATTGCTATTGCTTCGCCTGTACGCTATACTGATTATACCAGAATCAGAAGTGAGGCAACATCTATCAAGGCAATTAGGAAACCAGACGCTACGAAGTAGTCGAAAGACCGAGTTCCAAATCCAAGAAAGTACTCCTGACGTAGGGCATTGTTCAGAAGGCCCTAACTCGTGAGACGGTCAACACCGCCACAATAACAGCATAACCATTCTAGCCTCGGCATGAGCACAATATAGCTCATAGAGTTGCCGGAAATGTCCGATTACTTCAAACAGGTGAATCTGTTCATTTATGTAAGCCATAACCCAGATAGCCGTTTCCTCCTTCTTTCCGAATTTCGATGAAGTTGCTTTTCCATTCATCTCCTCCTTGGCTAATAAACTCCGGTAGTCTTTTGAAGAGATCACCCCAAGTTTCCACGTCATCAACTAGGTTTTTGATAGACGCAATGATTTCATTAATTGAAGCACGGACTTGTTTAGTGCTATCTCTCTCCCGCAGAGTAATTGACTCATCCTTGACTGTGTCGAAATCAATCGTTATTCCGAGCGGAATTCCAATCTCATCATTGCGAGCATAACGTTTGCCGATACTGGCACTGGAATCATCAACACGGCATGAGATTCCTAACCGTCTTAGGCTCTGTGATATCTTTCGAATGACAGGGACAAAGGCAGGCTGGTTCGATAAAGGTACAATCAAGACTTTCGTAGGTGCGACTTCTAGAGGCAAAGACAGAACCTAAAACGTAAATTAGCTTATGTGTTGAGCAAAGAAAAGATTTAAAGGCATACTCCACGAGCGACATCACCTGGACGGTGCCAATAAACGTGCTCCAAAAGACTATAAAGGATCCGCCCAATACCAAAAGATGGTTCGATGACATTAGGAGTGTAGTCACGGACATTTTGTATGACAGTCCGCTTTTCAAATTTGACAAGCTCCTGCGGAACATCAACCTTGCTGCCAGGTACCCCAGGGACGTCTATGGTGATATGAGAGTTTTGCTGTAGGACTGCTGAGAATGCTTCACGCTCTGCTTGTCCCAGTGCAAGCAAGGCCGATTCCACGGCTTTCGCGTCTTTACGGAAAGTTGGTCCAAATTTCGACTTATTGATATCAATTTGCCATTCTTTTATCCTCAATGGCTCTGCCCTCGGCTCGCGAACCACCAAAGGCTCCCCGGTCTTCTTTGAATGTACTGTGAGATCGTAGGCGCTACGATCTGCGCATCCAACACACTCAATCCATCCATATGAGGTCAGGAGTTCCGCATCCCAGCAATCGGCGGCATAATGTGCCATTTCATTCGCCATATGTTGTCGAAATCGCAACTTACTATTATCGACACCGATGCGAAGCAGAAAAAGATAAATTCTTCCGAGGAAATATCCCAAGGTCTCGTTTTCCACAAGATTGTTTTCCACCGCCTCTCCAATTGATATGTTCTGGACATGCGTTTTCCCGGATAGCTGGGTATCACGGTCAAGAAAGTTCAACGGTAGGTCTTTGATTTCATCGAATCTGTGGTGCTTTTTGCCACCTTCGGGATCCACGAAATGTTCAATTTCAGCCATGAGAAACTCTCGTACTCGAAGGAGACCTGACCGTGGGGATATTTCATTCCTGAACGATTTACCAACGGAAGCAGACGCAAAGGGCATCGCATTGTGGTTGTATTCAAGGAGCTTCTTAAAGTTCAAAAACTGGCCCTGAGCTGTTTCGGGCCTCAAATAGCCCGGGGAGGCACTGCTTGGACCCAATGTAGTCTTGAACATGAGGTTGAATGGCGTAGGAGGAAGGACCTTGTTGTTTCCATCGGGATTACGAATGTCTAATCTCTCGATTAAGTCGCCTAATTCAGCACCATCGTAATTATCGATCTGTCGAGTATAGGTGGTCAGTAGATTTCATCGGTATTTAATAAGAGAGATGGCAGATGAGTGAGACTTACTTTGGCCAGTATTTCCTCGTACTCTTGTACTTCGCTGTCCGAAAGTTGAACTGCTTTGATGTCTTTGACCTTTTTCTTTTGCTTTTTGGCATCTACTTTGGTACCATCTTCTTCTTTGGTGTCAATAACAACACCTCTAGCAGCCTTGTCACCTTTCAGCCTGGCCTCAAGAACATTTTCAACCAGGTGGTCAGCTCGAAGAAAATCGCCAGTTATCGAGTCTTTACACATCCAGTCTTCGAATTTATCAACGTGTCCACTTGTCTTGAAGACTTCTTCAGGTGTCAAAGTGGTGCAGTCAACTTCTAGCATGTCTTCCTCTAGAACGAAATGGCGCCTCCAAGCGTCAACAATGTTGTTTTGTAACGCAGATCCTGGTGGTCCATAGTCGTATAAACCTCTGTTATCACCGTGCAAATTACCAGAGGTTCGATAGATCTCAAATGCCTCAGTAAAGAATAAGTGACGTTTCAGAAGAGATTCAAAGATGCCACGATTGAACGGCTCGCCAGTGAAAGTTGTTGTCTCCGACATCTTTGGTGAATGTACCGATTGAGGCTTAAGGAAAGATATTATTGTACGCTTTTGCGCAGGTGGTGAGAAATAGAGAGGTTTGTGAGTCACAGCGAGTCACTGAGTCATGTGATAAAATTTGCAACTTCTTTCGTGTCTACTCGGCTATGACCAAATCTGCAAGGATCTATTGCAGGGGACTTTGCTAAATCCACATGTATTTTCCTAAATGCACCCAGAATTTAAAGATACTCTCGCGGGGCGCCGCAAAATTAACAGCAAAACGCTGAGAAGAATATGGAAGTAAGTTTCAGGATTCTACCGTGGGCAAATGCTGTCATCAAGAAGTTGCCTTTGACGACTCCTGATACAAATGTCTACCAGCACTCAGTATCCCGCATCATTTTCTTCTCTCATATGAGGAGCATCATTAGGAAAGACCGCAAAGAGCCAAGATAGTCTGATCTGAACCAACTTCCGCATTCACATCACCGCAGTACACCAAATAACCATCCCCAATTTTAGTTCCTGTCGTTGCGGCCTGCGTCTGATCCACGTACGAAGGTGGAAAGACATGCGACTGCGTCATGGCATCGCTCGCGGGAACAAAAATCTTTTCGTGAGGGCGAGCGTTTTTGATATGAAGCACCTTCATGCTATACGGCTCTGGCATCGAAGACAGCCCAACGCCGTCCGGGAGGGTGCAAGAAGGATTGACCTGGAAGGTGGTGCGGTGATAATCGCCATGTCTCCAAGGCAAGTTGAAAACCCTGCCAAATAGATAATCAAAACGGTCCATCTGCGTAAAATTTGGAAAATGCAGACCGATAATAGCGAGACCACCATTACGGATGTACGCGTGCACTTTTTGGAGTGCTGCTTCGTTTTCCTTCTCGGCTATGCCTTCGTCCGTGATGATGATAGCCTTGGGATTGTTTGATGCTAGGTAACGGATTGCGCCGGCAGCTGATTTGGCACGCTTCACATTGGTGGAATCGGCAAGTTTGTCGATTAGAGAAGCGTAGCTCTCATCCAGGAAGTCCTGGTACGCGAGACATAGGAGGAGGATATCTGGGCGGTCCGCTGATGCCATTTTTAGGGCAATGTTTGAGTATGTGTTTATCGCTCAAGAAGAAATCCAAAGGATGCAGTAATTGCTGTTGGGAGCCCGATTGTTGTTGGATGCGGAGAACTCACGATGGAATGGTTTATTTGTGTGTGGTGTCTGTCTAGGTTCAGAAGTATGTTCTGCAGGTAAGCGAACGTAGGTATCTTTTCGACCAACCCGCGCTAAACTATGTACGGCAGGTGATGTTTTACAAGAAGGGTGGTACCCGTCGATATTTGGGCTGATATGGGAAGTTGTCTTTGAAAAAGAATTCGGAAGGCAGCGTCTGTAGTAGCTATTTTTGATATGCAGAGGGTTAGCTGAGAGATACGTAGGTGTACGAGATCTCCTTAGCGCAGAGAAAGCCCCGAAGATCCCTTAAATTGACAGGGTAGACCTCGAATTACGACAAGGTTAATGTCGGATTACCGATGCCACGATTCGGAGCTACAGCACTCTACGCGTAGCGAATGTATCGCGCACCGGAGCGGGATTACTATATCCCTAGCACCTACCGCGTAGCTCTCTATATAGCTAGCTAGCCATCCCCGAGCCCCTACGGTTTTGGGGATCAGTCTTTTATAACCGAATATTTATGCTTATAAGCAGGCTCACCTCGTAGGGTTGTTGGACCACCCTTGCTCCCTAATCTATGCTTTGTGATACGGATTATAGCTAAACCAACAGTTAAATAATATGAAAAAGGATAGCCGTAATGATAAGTTTCTTCTGGTAGCAGCTGTTTTAGTTGCATCCTTTCAATGTTGAAGAAAAGAGACATGATAGAAGGAGACTCGAGCATCCAAAGCAGAATTAGCCCTAGATATACCCACAACATCCTTCTAAGGGTACCATGTTCAGAGTCCGCTGTATTAGAACTGACACTACTCTTCCCCAAAAAGCCCAAGGTCGCATTCCATTTAGGTTTTGCCTCACCCAGAAGAAGTTGATTAGATCGTCCGGCATCTGGACTTCCAGAGAAAGTGATAGGTACCTGCGCTGCCTACGATATTTCCCCAAAGTGTATTGTTATCAAAAGGCCCGTCATGTCTATATGAGCTATGTCATTATCGACCAGCACTGTCATTGAGGGATAAGGATTGAGCCTTCTCAAGGATAGTCCTGAAGCATAGACTGATTGCCGTTAAAAGGTGCGAGGAGACCACACTCATAGAGGTATTTGTCCGCGTTTGCGAAATCGACGCTGCTAGTTGGATTGCTGCATGAATGTGTCAGATTGACCGCGATAAAAAATATCTAGATTTTTAGATAAATATTGTGAATAATAAAACAAATCGGGCTGGTGCGTATAAAACCCCTGTCTTGATCGATGTGCGCTGATACATAAATGAGCATAATTCATGATATTACGTCTATTGAGATGTTTAACTATTTCTAGGATTTGAATTGAGTGCTGGCTAGTCTGCAAGATGACTTGCTTGCGTTCCTCAAACCTAGAAAAAAAGTGACTCGTCTAAGCAATTGACGACCATCCCTCATAAGCAAACTCGAGGTTCTACGATGAACAGGTCAAGGGCCACTAGATGATGAAGGTTGATAATAACAACTTGTCGTTTGATACTTTAACGTAGTTCGGACGAAATCTCAAGACCAGTAACGAAGACAACAGACGGATTGATGGGCATATAACGACGAGTGAATCTTTGTTGTTTGAGACGGAAGGGACCAATATCGTCGAGGAGTAGGAAAACAGAGCACAAAACTCAAGCGATCAAAATAATCTCCAATCTGTCTTTGCATGGGCAAAAGTCGAAAATCCAACTCTGGCCATCACCCCATTCTCATCCCACATTGCCTTCTTTGTGATCTCCCTAGTGTGATTCGAGGAAGGGAATCCGTGTGCGCCTTCCTACCCATCATATAAAGGTCAATTTATCCCGCAAGGCCGCAGAAAGCCGGGATAAGATTCGTCGGATCATATGGTCCGGACCACGTACATCTTCAAAATGGCAGCAGCACACCAAATACCCATCCCCAAGCTTAGTTGCTACTGTTGCGGCAGGCAGCTCGCTCACGCATTCATCTATGTCCTGTTTGGTAAGATCGTCCACGTCGTCGTCTATATACGGAATAACAATTTTCTCAGAAAGTTGCACATCCTTAACGAAAAGCGCGCGTGCCCAAAACGGACGGAGCATAGACAAGTCAACGCCATGCGGCAGAATGCAGTCAGGACTAACTTGGGCCATAGAACCGTCGCCATAGTTATCGTCATGTCTCCAGGGCAAGTTAAAGGTTCGCTTCAAGAGATTCTCAAGGGCATCTCTTGCCTCCAACTTTAGTAAACCAGACTGAGAGTAGCGAGACCACTGCTGTGGATATATGAGATCACTTTTTGAAGAAGCTCTGCGTTTTCTTTGAATGTTGTATCTTCATCTGCAATGATAATGGCCTTGGGATGATTTTCTGATAGTTACTGAAGTACCTCACTGAGTGATTTGGGACGGTCCATGTCGGCGGAGGCATCCGGTTTATGGACAATTCCTGTGTGGTCGAAGAAGTGATGACTCCTGTAATTTGCAAGATCTAAAAAGAGAATTTTTGGGCGGTCTGCTGATGCCATCTTCAGTGAAATGTCCGAGTATGTGCTGATTTTGTTTGATAGTGAATTTGATGCTGGGGCTGTTTTTGAGGTTGTCACAAAACGTGTAGCAGTTGCTGGAGGAAGTCTTGTGTTGTTGGAAAAAAATTGACTTTGAAAAGTGGTTATGCAAATAACTTATATCTGTGTGCAGGGTCCGAGTCGAGGAGGGGCATCTCGCTGCCAGCTGGCAATCAACACGCGCTAAGCTACTTACAGTACGTGATGTTGTAGTTAGGTATAAAGATGCCAATAAAAATACTTGTCGTGGTGGGCGTCCTCGGAAATATGAGATGGCTTTAGAGTTCGGATGTGGCTGAATGAGACTGTATCGAACACGGGTTAGGTACATGTAGCATCGAGCACTCACGGCCATCAATCATAACTAGCTTATAGAGGTTTTGATATCGTACAGCTGCCAGTATGTGGGTAGTCCATAGGTTCGTATGATATTTGTAACTATGTACTATCATTTCGTAGCGATACCTCGCTTCCCACCCCCCTTTTGCCATAACCATATCCCCTCCACAGCCCATGCCTTTGCACTCGCATGTCTCCCAATATTCGACTTGACGCCACCATTCTTCGCCTCCTTACTACCATCCTTTTGCTCCGATTGTTGAGGACCACCTTCTGCCTCCTCCAACATCCTTCCCACGACACCTTCAAGCTCAACAACCTTCCACAACCCATCCACCAAATCCGTCTCATCAGCCCCAAACTCCCCACTTCCCAATCTGAATAGTATTCGTCCTAGGACTTGCCACGCAACACATCTCTGCGCCGGAACGGTGGAACGACTTAGGATAGATAGTTCGGATATTGTGTACCCTGCTGCTTCAGGGTCGTCGGCATGATGGTGCAAACCTAGTGATGTGGGCAGCTCCAACGATTTTGAAGGGGGAAGCATTTCGCCTCGGAATGAGAAGCGGATGGCTGAGGGAACGATTTGGGTGGTTGAGCTTGAAGGGTGGTATGCAGATAGACTATCGGCGACTGATGCGTCGGCGTTTTTGTCGAGGGGTTTGAGCCATGAGAGTGTCGAGGAGTCGTGGGGAGTGTCGGGGAAGTAGTGCGCTTGTAGATCGTCGTAGAATGAAGGTGAGTTTGGGTCGAGGTTTGGCATGGGAGTTTGTCGGGGTGGTGGCGTAGGAAAGTGAATTGGACCGGAGGGAAACTCGGAGGCCGGTCGTAGGTCAGTAGGATGGAAGGCAGGTGGTCGATCTTCGAAGTCTGTAGCCGTATCGATTGTTTTTGATGTATCGATTTTCTTGACGTCTGGTACGTCAAAGGACACTGACTTAGCCGGTTTCTTCTCCGGTTGTTCTTCCTTGCTTGGTTCTGCTCTCTTTCCTGCAACAGGCGCATCGACATCCTCATCAATATTCGCCCTCCGTAGCAACCTCTCAATCAACGAAGCCGGCAGATTCGCCATCAACTCTGCCTTTTCCTCCTCAATCTCCGCTTCCGACATTGCAGCTATTCTCCGCTTATTCTCTTCATCTATCATCCTCTTTTCTTCATCTTCCATCGAATCAGCTTGTGCCGGTTTTGACGTTGCCGCCGTGGGTATTTGTTGTGGTTGTGGTTGTGGTTGTGATGCCGTCGCATTTCGAGCGGCGGAGAAGCGTGACGCGGAGGGGTTGTTTCGTCGTTGTTGTTTAAATGCCGATCCACCAAGTCGATTCTTCGATGTTGGGAATCCTGTAGTAGTAGATTTGAGTGTGGGCGCCGTCGGTGCGTTGGGAGTTCGTTCTTTGATTTCTCCAATCATGAGACTGGCGGGGGCGGCGGCGGCAGGGTGTTCGGCGACATCGTGTTCGTCGTCGGAGAGATCGAGGACGAAGCGCTCGCCTGGGATGGCCATTCTGACTGCCGTAAACGAACGTAGAGAGTGTATGGAGTGTTGTCTAAGTAGAAGAAGTACGTAGCTTGAAGATGACAAAATAATCATCGGATAAACAGCGGTCCGCGGGGTGCGGCTTAAAAACCTAAATTGGGCTCTTGCAGGCCACACTATTCCAATTAAGGCTTAGTGGGTGAAGAACAGATGATGCACGGTCCATGTCGAACATCTCGGCCAATCACGGCTGAGACTCTATGTTTCTCCACGTTTCTTTACATCGCGGATATCTTCATCAGATCCTTCCTGATAGCTGAGAAAAGACTAGGTTATCTCGAAGCAAGATGCTACATTAGAATATATGCGATATACCCCTGTATGACAGATGGCAGGCCTTGCTAACGTTGATTCACATTGCTTCTCGTCTGGTGGCTTGAAGATCGTCCATTCTGATAAATCCTCCGGGGTTGATGGTAACCCTTCGATAAAGCGGACTATGGCTCTGGAACTATGATAGATTGTAGTAAACGTAAGAGGTAAGCTTACTTCAAATTATTTGGGAAGTAAGTATTGTCTCAGACTTGCATCGGGCTGAACCAACACGTTACTGAGGGCAGTATGGCAGGACATCAACAAGGGAACATGGAAAGCAGTATAGCTAACTTTGTATTCATTCCACAACTTTCGAAACCCCAGTGTATTCTGACAGCTCCGAGTTTATGCAGACCAATGCCAACTTTCTTTGCCGAGTAATGATACAGCTCGGTGGTGCGCAGGGGTCCGTGAACACGCCGATACGAGATTAGGGTTAGATACATCGTCACATCGTGACGATGAGTTGAAAGAGCCGTTGGCATGACTTCGAATGTAACAATAACGCGTATACACATAAGAAATACTCTCCAGAGTATATAACAGTAACAATAGTTGCTCAAAACTCAGTTGTCAGGCCAATATAGCTAACCCTATATGATCTACCCTCTGTAACTACTTGCAAGTCTCTCCACATGTTAGCTAGTTAGATGTTAGTGTTAGGTTGCACGTACTTGACTGCCTGCCTACCAAAGTCTGGTCCGTCAGTCATAGCTCAATCCAAGCCTGTTTGTTTGGTCACTTGGTCCAGTCTGTCCAGATTTGCATGCCTGGGTCCGTCATACACGTACCCCTAGTGCGTACGTACATTGATCGGATCGAACTCGAGTCTGCCATATCTTCCTGACTTCCCTCTCAATCCTTTTCTCTCCCTCTTTTTCTTCTCTATCCTCTTCCTCTTCTTTCACACCTCTCTCGCCGGTGTTTCACCTTCCATCGATCCATCAACTCTAGCCTACCTCCGAGGACCAGACACGAGTCATCTGGAGCTTTGATTGGTGTTCTTTTCGCTCTCATTTCGGGCCCTAACATACCATCAGTTCCTGGCTCTTTTCTTTTCTTCTCTTTTCAGATCGTTTGATTGATCTGTCCAAGAATTACCGCCCGCTCACTTACTGCCTTACCCCTTCTAGTCCTTACCCCCAATACTTGAACATCTCCGGACGGACCCCAGCTGTCTCGCAGTGTTCATTCTGGTTTCTTTTTCTTTTCCTTTTCTTCTCGACAACCCTACTTTTCCCATTCCTTCTTCTCTTTACTTTTCATTCTCTTTTCTTCCTTTTCCTTATCCTCCAACTTATCGACCACCCGTCCGGCCCATCGCAATCCTCCCTTTCTCCCGTCAGCACGCGATACCCAGCAATTCATTTACTCCGTTTTCTATCAGTTTATTTGTTCCAACCTCCCGTTTTTCCACCATCCGCTACTGCAACCACTCGATCTTCTTAGAACGCGCCCCGGGTTATGCAGGGACTTGGATGATTTTACCAACACTACGAATTATTCTATAATCATATTCACTCTCATGACTCCGTTTATCTAACAATTCGCTCGATTATTGTTTCTATTTATTTATTTATTTATTCCCTCCCGTTGACTTTGATTTTCAATCCGACCAACGAATACGCAAACGAGTGGTGTTGTGCACGCACGCGCATGGTGTTGGGGAAATTCAGTGAGTAAGCTCCCATCATGGCCAACGAAGCGCCTATGAATAATGGGGTCGCAAAGGAGGAGGGAGTCGAACAACAACGCAAAGCACCGTCTACCGCAACCAATTCAGAAATGAATCCCCCAGAGAATATACCCAGCCAAGCGGAGGTAGAGGCTACGTCGACTAATTCGAATGACAAAGAGAAAGAGAAGGAGAGTGTAGGTGCTACCACTGGCAGAGATACCCGCACTCGACGCGCCTCAGCCACTACCGCCGCCGCCAACAACCAGCCCAGCACACCCGCCACAGCTACTCGTCGCACGCGCCGCAAGAAGGACGATCAAGACAAGGAGAAGGAGACACCGAAGGAGACGCCGAAAGAAAAGGAAAAAGAGAAAGAGACGCCGAAGGAGAAGAAGCCGAAAAAATCGAAGAGCAAGGCTAAAGAGCAACTCGAGAAGGAGAAGCAGGAGCAGCCTGAGAAGGAGAAGGAGAAGGAGAAGGAGAAAGAAAAAGAAAAGGAGCCGGTAAAGGAGAAACCAGCGAAGGAACCCAAATCCAAAGCAAAGGACAAGGACAAGGACAAGGAGAAGGAGAAAGAAGCGAAGAAAGAGAAAGAGAAGGAAACGAAACCACGCAGCGTGCGCCGCGCCAGAGAAAAGTCCAATGCCTCCGCAACCACGACGCCCCAGAGTTCACGGAAGAAGCCGAAGCTCGAGCACAATACAAACGACGATGACAGCAGCCTCGCCATCGACAATAGCAAAAACAATAAGAGCGAGAACGAGACCAACAAAGCAGAAGAAAAAGCGCCCGTCCTAGCTCCTCCCCCGCCAGCTCCAGCACCAGCACCAGCTCCCGCTCCAGGACCAGCTCCCACCGCTGCGCCCCCACAACCAGTTGCTCCTTCCCAACCTGGCAATCATGAAATTATCTTCGGAGGAAACTCACGCCCGGCCCAACAACCTCCACAAACTCCCGTCCAGCAGCCCGCCTCGTCTATTCCTACAACCTCTGCATCTCCAGCCAAGGCAGCAGGTCCCTCGACCTTCGCGCCGACACCTCTGCCTTCTTCCTCTGTCGCTTCTCCTCCGGCCGCCATGCACGCTCCATCGTTAACGCGATCGCATTCTTTAGAAAACATGCTTTCGACACATCATACTCCTGCATATATGACTCCAACCCACTCGCAGCCACCACCTCAGGCGTCTCCCCCGCGATCGAGTGGACAACGCTACGATCCGATTCGATCGGCGTTTGGCGACCCAGCTCCTCCTCCAGTGTCCCATCAGCCTTCGTCGTCTCACATGGGAACGCCTATGCTGTCGTCGCAGACTCATTTCAGTCCTCCGCAGCATGCTATCTCACCGCAACGCGTCTACCGAGCCAGTGCGTCTCCTGCTATTTCTAGCATTATTGATCCACCTGCGCCCCCGGTGCCAGTACAGCAACAACTACCTCCGCAGCAACACTCTGGTTATGCAAATCATACACAAGGCTATCCTTCCTATGGCTCAAATGCATCGCCACCTGTGCATCATTATGGACAAAGCCCTTCAAAGCAGGCGCCAACGCTTTCACAGATCACCAACCCTAGTCCTCCGCCACCGCAACCTCCACGCTTCTCTCAGCAATCACCTCCGCAACCACAGTCATTCCAGCAATCTCAGTATCCTGCACCTCGCCAAGATCAGCTGTCTGTTGTATCGACACAGGCAGAGAAGCCGGCTGAGACGATTAGTCTGCTTCAGCAACCGATTGCGATGGAAATCGATTCTGAGCCTGCTTCCGTCTCTGCGCCAGTTCCAGCACCTGTGCCTGTGCCCGAAACTACGACTACATCTACAGCTCCTGCTGCAGCACCAACAAAACCTGCAAAGGCTGCGAGAAAGGACAAAAGCACGCCTACTGCAACTCCTTCTAGTGCGCCATCTCCTAAACCAGCTCGTGCTGCCAAGGATGCCGTTCCGCCGCCACTTCCACAAGGTTCTGGTCTGATAACTGGTGCCCTGTTCGGAGTTGACGATAGCTCATCGGCGGCGTCGAAAACAGCACCAAACATTATTCTTCACGTGCCTCTTTCACGCGACAGCAACAAGATCATTAGCTTTGCTCGTTTGGCAGAAGAAAAGTACGGATTCGCAGCACTACATCCTCGTATTGCCGCGCAAAAAGAGCGTTTAGCACGAGTTGCAGCAGCAAGCGCGGCCTTGGAAAACAATGAAAAGGGCGGATCTGCACGCGAGAGCGCCGAGGAGGATTTGAGTGTGGACATCGATCGGGATAGTGACCCTGATGGTGATATTTCCATGGGCGGGGTCGTGACGGCACCGGAGGAACCGACAGATGGAAAGAAAAAGCGTCGCAAGAAGAAGATTGAGGAATACGATCGTGATGATCCATTTGTCGATGACAGCGAGTTGGTGTGGCAGGAGCAGGCGGCTGCTAGTAAAGACGGATTCTTTGTCTACAGTGGGCCGTTGGTAGCGGAGGGCGAAAAGGTCCAAGTCGAGAGGTGTGTATTGACTATCTTACGATCTGCCTATGCATTTGCTAATAAATTCTCAGGGCCGATGGTACTATCAAACGCGGTCGGGGTGGTCGTGGCCGCGGCGGTGCACGAACGCGTGGAGGACACGCACATGTCCCTATCACGTCCAATGTACCTGTGTCTGCCGAAACTGGACTCCCACTCCGTGGACCTGGCTCTCGTGGAGGTAGCATGGCTCGCAAGCCGCGTACCAACAAGGCCAAGCAGCAAGGCGATGACAAGTCCGACTCGCGCGCGGGTACATCGAAGAGCGGCACAGGTCGAGGCGGTGGTAGTGCTGGCAGTTCTGCAAATGCATCATCCAAGAGCGGCAGCAAAGCGTCTACCTCAAATGCAGCGACTGCCGCGAGTATGACCGGTATGATTGGTTTGGCTCCTGCGCCGGCTGCTCCTACATCAGCACCAGGACCGCAGCTCGCCCCTGCACCGACTCAAAATGGTCAAATCATTCTTTGATTGCTTTCCTTGTATCGATTCCCACCTATGGCCGGAGGGATCTTTTGTTTTTCTTTTTTCAACTTGCTTATTTTTTCTAAACTATGATTGTTTCTGCTGAGTTTTATGATATTGCTATTGTGGAGTTACAGTCAAGATATACATGGCAACAGCCAACTTGTATGGGATACAATGGTTGACGGAGTTATGGTTTTTATGGTTTCTCGTGGTATAGGAATGACAGGAAGCATATTGATCTTATTTACTCATCCTTCAACGTAGACTCGTGAACGATGTAACTTACGGAGTAAATAACTAAACAACCTCGGCAGGGACAAGGGAAGCATGCCTGAGCAGTCAGGTGTCCAAACAGCGTGACGTGAATGGCGGTCTGCTTACCTCACCCCGTCCTCTGCCCCCGCCTTTTTGCCCTTGCCCTCTTCCCTCTTTTTATTTTATTTTGATCTCACTTTTTTCTTGACTACGAACTCATCAATCCCTTGTCTTTTCCTGTTTGGCTTATCGCAGATATGCACTCGTCTCATTACATCTTCTCTCACTTTGTCTGTTACCATCTCACCGTTCCTATAGGTTAACTACTTGGGAGCTACATTGCCAACGCATCATACCACGGCTTATCGATAAGTCACATACATTAGTTAAAAAGTATCCCCGCCATCTATATCAGACATCTACCTCCTACTCTACTCTGTCTACTTTTCAACTATCTCTTTCCATTTGATCATCCAAAGCAAAACCGATCAAAATGCACGACCTCCGCCGTCAAGCGCTCCTCGAAAGCCGCAAGACGGTTTCCCGCAAGGCAGCCTCGCGAGAAGCTTCCCGCTCCACCTCTAGGGTTGTCTCTGCGCAGACATCGCGGCAGAATTCGCGCCAGTCGTCGCGCGCTGCGAGTCGGCATCCCTCTGACGATGAGGACGAAGGTAATTTGAGCGATGAGACCGGGACTTGGAGGTATGTCTTCTTGGATCTGTACTGATTGTGGCTGGCTTTCGGGATGATGTCACTACCCTTTTTTCCTGTTCACTATGTTTTGCCACACACAACCCTAAGATATTATCCATGCTAATTCATAGAGCAGTACAAGCTCATTAGATGACTTGGCAGAAAACCCCGAGTCCGATAATGTCGACTGGCCCGAAGAACTCGCAGACTGCATCCAGGACATTCTCGATCGCAAACGAAGCAGTGTCCAAGGCCGCGAAGAGTCGCTGTCGGCATTCTGTCGACTAGCTAAATTCCACTACGTCGAGGAGGAAATCAGAAGCTCGATTCACGATCTCCTGGCTGCCTTCTCGCGCAGTGTTAAATATGAGGGTAGTGTCCGGGAGTCCGTGTTGGCGCTCAAGGCGCTGGAGTTTTTGGCTGTGACGGCTTATGATGATACCATTTACGATGCGGTGGAGTCCTTATTGACGAGGGCGATTCGCGATTCGACATCGGGATTGGTTAAAGTTGCTGCTATCAACTGTCTCGGGACATGCGCTTATTTTGGAGGAACGAGCGAGGATGCGAAAATGGATCAGATGAATATGTTGCTGGATATTATTGCATCGGATGGCCAATCGATTGAAGCGTCGGCTGATTATGGTGTCGTCACTGCGGCGTTGCAACAATGGGGATTTTTAGCCACCGATGTCGAAGATCTGGAAGCCGAAAGCGAGGAAATAGTCGAGATTCTGATTGAGCAATTATCCAGCACAGATTCGAATGTGCAGATTGCTGCTGGTGAGAATATTGCCCTGCTGTACGAAAAGAGTTATACGCCTCAAGAAGACGAGGACGAAATCGACGAAGAGGATCTGGACGAGGATGAAGAAGACGAAGACTCATCTGCTAGCGGCGGACCAAAGCTCATCGAACGATACAGAGCATATCACGACAAATACCACCTCGAACAAATTCTCGCCTCTTTAGCCACTGTAAGCGGCAAACGAATCAGCAAAAAGGACAAAAAGAGTCTCCACACAAACTTCGCCTCGATCCTGACGACAGTCGAAAACCCACGCTTAGGACCAGCCTACAGCAAAGCAATCAACCAAAACACAAACCGGCAATACGGAAGTAAACGACAGGTAAAAGTCGGTAGCGAAGGGGTTATGAATATTGATCGATGGTGGAAGTGGTTGCGACTTGCGTCGTTGCGACGGATTTTGCAAGGGGGGTTTATGGAGCATTATTTTCAGGGGAATAGGGCTGTGCTGGATGCGTTGCCGGTTATGTTGAGGGATGCACGGAGAGCTGATAGAGGAGGCTATAAGAAGGCGGCGAGGATAAGGAATTCGACGAGGAGGATGGTTTTAGGTGAGGATGATATTTAACATATATCAGAATTACATAGCTATACACATACAATGTTGTTACTCTTATTTAGTTAGCAATTGCAAAACTTCCCATCATATTTACAATCATACCTATGTATCTTCGTAGGTGCCTGATCTAACCAGCAAACTCGTACTTAGCCTGCCCCCTCGCATCCCCCGGCTTAAACTTAAACATATGCCCCCCTTCATCCCCGTCGATTTGTCTCTGTCCTCTCCATTTCCCGCTCGCCAAAAATATGATATCCCAATTCTTACCACCCCAGGTTGTGCATGCGGGATTCCGGGCTGTGAATGTGATGTCCTTGAGGTGTACCCCTTGGGGCGAGAAGACCATGACACGGTTGGAGTCGAACATTGCTATCCATAGATTTCCGTCGGTGCTGCCATGAATCAGTACGGCATAAAAAGACAGGGTGGTTTTTTAGGGGGAAGGACGCACTCAACGACCATCCCATCCGGTTCACCGAATGAGTCCCGTCTGTCGATGAGCACTCGTTTATTGGAGATGTTGCCGCTCTCGAGATCAAAGTCGAATGCGTATACGAGCATGGCGACTGAGTCGTGGAAGTAAACTATATCACCATCATCAGCCTCCCTCCTTCCCATATCGTCAGTAATAGTAAAGGGTAAGTGGATGTACAAGTCTTATTATCCGGACTCCACCCCAACCCATTCCCACAAACCACTCCCCCATCCAACATCTCATACAACCTCCCATCAGGATCATACCTCCACAACTTCCCTTTCGGCCTCCCGTACGTTGCTGGTAACCGATTCGGCCCATAAGCCATAGCAACCTTATCAATCTCCGCCAACCAAAACCTTCCTTTCGCATCAATTCCGCCATCATTGAACCTCAACTCATCCCTTTTCTCCGTCGGGATGATCTCCTTGATAATCTCCATTTTGCCAGTCACCTCGTCCAGGAAGCAGACTCCCTGGTAATAAGCGGCGATATAGCTGCCAGGGTGGTTGCGGCGGAAGAATTGGACTGTGACGCTATCTTCTAGTTTTAGAACCCGTAAGGAGTCCGGGCCGGGGAGGGCGTCGCCTGTTTCAGGGTCGACTTTGAGGATGTAGAGCTCGCAGGGGTCGGCGAGACAGTCGACCCAGTGTAGTGTTGAGTCGCTGGCACGGTAGATGGGTGCTTCGCCGAGGATCATGGGGCCCTTGGGGCAGTAGAAGAATGGTTTTCCGCCGGCGAGGACTTGGAGGCCTGCCATTTCGTCTGACAGCTACGGTAGTAGGATTGATTGTGTTCTGCTGGATCTAAGGATAGAGAATGGGAGAGGTATTTTGAAGAGAAAAAACAATTTATGTGAGCAACAATTTTTGTACTGTACTATCTAACAATAACCGCGATAGTTTAAGCCAATGGCATGTATCGAACTATATCGTATTTTTGGAGAAAGCAAAACATACCCCCGCGTGACGGTATTTGATACGACGTTTGTATTGTTTCAATCTATATCCCACGCAAGAATTGGAGCAGCCAACAGACTTCCGCAGACATCCCGCGTACTACTCTCCACATTCAAATGAAACCCCGATAAGGAACGAAAAGCATACACTAACCATGAGAACCGAAGAATGACTGGACCGTTTCCGTCTAAAATTGTGAGATTTGTACATAGTCGGCTAGCATTCCAAAACCACGTTTTTGGCGCATGATCTTGTGGTGGACCTCTACAGAGGTGGTGTTGCCACCAAAGTTTGCTTGGAAGAAGGGAGATTGTGGAGTGTATAACCACAAGTACTGGTAGCTTTATCTTAGCACCACCTTCTATCTTGACTAGGTATCGGCCGGATACCGAGCTGATACCAAGCTGGGCATGGACTAGCTTATGAATCATGATACGCTGCCAGTACATACCTAGGTATATGACTGCCGGACGGATTGACGGGGATATGAATGGTATATCACTAGCTTGTGTCCCAACGATCTGGATATATTAAATCGTGGTTTTCTGTCTCTGTCACTTCGCTAGGGATATTAGAGCTTGGTCTAGATCTTTCTCCTTTCATTCCTTTAGCATACCTACCACTTGCTTTCTCAGACAAGGAGACTTGACAAGATCATCCATCATCATGGAGGAATATGAACACTCCCGATGGACACGGACGAAACACGCCTTCTCGTCCTGGCACGCATTCCACGACTCCATCAAGCTCAAGAGTGCATCTTCCATTCTCGCCAACGAGGATCTTCTCCCCTCACCCCCGGAGAGACAGACGTGGACTGTATGGAATTTCTTCGCTTACTGGTATGCCCTCATCCCATCCCATCCCATCCCTCCCCCTTCTCTAAAGTGAAACACGACTGATGAGCTGTATATAGGTGGAGCGAATCCTGGGCCGTCTCAACCTGGTCCCTCGGCTCTTCTCTGATTGCCCTCGGCGCAACAGTCCGAGACGCACTACTCGTAATCCTATTCGCGAATCTGTTGTCGGCGGTAGTCATTGTACTCAATGGCCGCGCTGCATCGAGGTATCATGTCGGATATCCCGTGTTGGCGAGGACGACGTTCGGCATTTGGGGGTCGTACTTTTTTGTGGTTTTGAGGGCCATTTTGGGTGTTATTTGGGGTGAGTCTCCTCCTTTTATCTATGGGGTATGGATGATAGGCTAATGTGATGGGCTCGGGTCTGGGTAGGGGGCGTGCAAATGTTCTTTGAAGGCCAGTTTATTTCAATTTGTCTGCGGTGTATATTCCCTGGTTGGACGAAGATTCATAATTCCATCCCTGCTGTGAGTCTCTTCCTATCATTCATCCCGAATATATCTGCTTACAGGAAGTAGAGTCAAGAGATTACGACACAAGTAATGGTCGGCTTCTTCCTCGCCTTCATCTTCACTCTCCCGCTCATGTTAATCCACACCTCTAAAATCCGTCACCTCTTCAGCCTCAAAGCTATTGTGTTTCCCATCGCCGCCTTGGGTGTCGTCTGCTGGGCGACAAGTGCCAACGGCGGCGTATCCGCCAACGCGTTACAAGCAACAGCCTCAAAACCATCTTCCACCGCAGTTTTTGCCTGGGGCATAATCGGCCAATTCAACGCCGTCATGGGCGCGAATTCCGCACTGCTGGTTACCGTCCCTGATCTAGCGCGATACTCCAGGACCAAGAATGCGCAGCTATGGGGCCAGTTGTTGGGATTGCCAATTGCGCAGTTGGTTTGTGCCGCGTTTGGAATCATAACGACTTCAGCGGTGCACAATATGTGGGGAGAAACGTTCTGGAATCCGTATGATTTGCTAAATGGGATCCTGGATCATTCGTATACCTCCAAAGCTCGCGCCGGAGTGTTTTTTGCTTCTGCTTCGTTCGCGTTTGCGACGATGGGCACGTCGATTGCATGCAATATTGTGCCGTTTGCTGCGGATGTAACTTGTCTGGCACCAAAGTATGTGAATATTATTCGGGGACAGTTTATTTGTTTGATTCTTGCGTTTGCGATTGTGCCTTGGTATGTCCTTATTCCCCCCTCCCCCCTGGCTTTCGTGAAAAATAGAAGCTAATTTGATAGGCGCATCGTGTCCTCTGCAAACGGCTTCCTGAGCTTTCTCAGCGGCTACTCCATCTTCCAGGGCAGTCTCGTCTCCATCATGACGGTCGACTACTTCCTCATCCGCCGCGGCAACCTACACATCAGCGAGATGTTCACCACCTCTAAGTCTGGTCGGTACTACTACACCTACGGCGTAAACTGGACTGGCGTTGCCGCCTTCATTGCTGGATTCTGCTTGCCTTTGCCAGGATTCATTCAGAGTTTCGGCACTGTCATAATCACCAACCCGGCCGCTACATATATGTATGATCTAGGATGGGTGTTGAGTTATCTCGTTGGCGGCGTGTCGTATTTCGCTGTTTCGATGGTTACGGCGAGAAGGACGATGCAAGAGAGTAGACAGATGGGGTTTGAAGCGAATGTGCCCAAGTCAATTTCGATGGGGGCGCAGAAGGATGTGCTTGTTGTGGATGGCACGGAGATTGTGGTTGGGGTGCCGGGACAGGAGCAGGAGGGTTCTGTGGATGGGAGTTTGGGTGCTGTGAAGGGAGGGGTTACTGAGAAGGTTGCTGTATAGTCTTTAAATGATATGGATAGTTTGTATAATCTAGAGATATTTAAAATATGGGTTTGGTTTTATTAATCTCCTTTTGCCTGGCAAATGTGTATCCCTAATTGGAATGAAACATCTCGTTACCTAGTCCATAATATCAATAAGGGCTTGTCTCTAACAGTTTATCCAGTCTGTGACATTCAGACTATGTGTACTAGCGAAAAGCATGCGTTGCCAATTTTCCAGTTATACCCGATTAGGTATGTCCTTCCCAATAGGGAAGGTATCCATCCTCGTCTTCAACCAAATGATCTACACGAGCCAATACCTACAAGAGTAATTAGTTAGGCAGCTTAAACGGACCATAAACCTACATAGTACATACCAGAATCTGGAGGGATGTCAAGTACATAAAATCTCCGCACCAAAAACACGTGAACCGCATCCGAGGTTCGATGCCAATGACGATACACTCATGCATGTAGTACTACACCTACACAATTAGCCTATTTCATCTATTCCTTATATATGGATAAAAACATGTGCTTTGACTCAGTCCGTCAGGGTCCGTTCTCTTATTGACTTTGGCGCTTCTCTTAGCTTGTACACATACGTAGTAGTTTGAATACACTGTCATACATAGTAGAGGCCATAAATAGGCCGCAATCAGGAACGTGGTCGGCCATGACGGCGGCTGTTGTCGAATGATCATGATGTCCGCCATCACGCGGCGGGATGGGGATCAGGTGAGCGTCATTCATAGTAGAAATGAAACTTGTAGGTCGCACTATATGTTCAGTTAGGTCCTGGAGTCCTGAAAATGAGTCTTGATTAATAGGATCGTCGTTCGTAAGGGGGCCTCGGTACATATACGTACTATGAACTATGTCCGGTACCTGCCTTTGTGCAATATGTTCGTGCTTCGGCTTCCTCACATAATCTGGCTGGTCTAGAGGGCTTCAGTAATAATCTCATGACAAAAGGAATAAATTATCAATCAGATCGTAACAGACAAAGAAGAAATCAGAAGAACAGAGAAAAAGAAGAGACAAAAGCAAAAATGATCGGGCAAAAGAGTTAAGCTCCGCGCCGCTCCTCCGGGTCAGCCGTAGAATTTAGTTCTCCGTCATCCCCGTTGTTGCAACTTGGTCAAAACATTCGGCTGAAGCCTGATAGCTTCCCGGCTACACACACCACTATCTACTTTTTTGATTTATGACAATAATTACTACATTGACATATGTCAATCGCTTGAAGATAATTGAATAGCTTGATCCCGCCAACCTGTTTGACGGACGACCGGGTTTGTTCAGCATGGCGGGAATGGAAGAGCTCGAGATCCACAGCAAGGTAATTGCCAACCACCTACGCTTTTATTAAGACCTTCGGTATACAGATTCTAATCCTATTTGAAATTGACAGTCCTACCTCGTCCGATGGGTCAATGTCAAAGGCGACCACACCATCTCCTGGAGCATCCAACCACACAAGCGCTCCATCAACTTCGGCATCTTCAAACATCTCGGCCAGCCCACCCCTTCCAACTCATCCGCCACAACAACAACCATAAACGCCGATTCGCAAAGCGTCCTCGATCTACCGTCTGACAATCCGCCCGCCTCCGCCCTAATCGAGAAGCTCCGCGGCGCCGGTCTAAAGCCAACGCAATGGGTAGGCAAATGCGAAGCCGACAAGATCTCGCAGGGAACTTACGACGTACCGCTGAACGAAGGTGGGAATTATGCGTTGGTTTTTGATAATACATTCTCCAAAACGACGGGGAAAATGGCGACGTTTGTTCTCATGACGTATCCTACTGCCATGCCGCCGCAGTCCGTTCATCAAGTTCATCCGCCGCACGCGTTGGGAACAGTAAACAATATCGGAGCGCCCGGAAATCGCGTCTCGCCTGGGTTGCGACCTACGAATATTTCAAATACATCGATTGATAATCCGCGTCCAGCCGCGAAAGGGGGCCGTTCCGTGTCGGGCGGTAAATCGATTAAACAACGGCCAAACAGTAATAGCGTGTCCTCCGTCAACGGCGCGTCGGGGTTGGTGCATACGGGTATATTGCAGAAGCGACGACGAAAGCGACACCAGGGCTGGGCCCGAAGATTTTTCTCGCTTGATTATACGTCTTCTACACTGTCGTATTACCATGATCGCAATTCATCTGCGCTTCGTGGCGCGATTCCGCTCAATTTGGCCGCCGTGGCTGCCAACGCTGATCGACGAGAAATTTCTATTGATTCTGGAGCCGAGATTTGGCATTTGCGGGCAATGAATGAGCCGGACTTTGCTGCTTGGAGGGCTGCGCTGGAAAGAGCATCGAAGCAAAGCAAGGAAGACAAGACGACAAGACCGGCTTCGCCGACGCTGCAAATTCCTGCGCACTCAACCTCGCGTATTTTGCCAAATCCCGCCGAGGATCAGGAATGGGAACGAATCGAAAGCCTTGTTAGCAAAATTTCGGGATCGAGGGATGCGGTGCGCCGACTGGCGAAAGATACAGACCCGAAATATTTTACTTCTTCTGCGCCTATATCAGCATTGGAACGAAGACGATCGCATAGTCCACATTTCCAAGCAAGTCCGGCTGATGGGTCCCCTGTAAATGGAGAGGATTATTTTGGCGAAAATCAACAGAAACGACCATTTTGGAAGCGCAAGACTAGCGGTAATACGCCTAGTGGTGGTTCAAGGAAAGGACAACCGAACGGCACTACACATTTGGCTACGCCTAGCCCGTCGAGTGATGCATTCCCGGCTACTGTTACAGAGGATCGCAAACCAAGGAGTGTGATTAGCCATCATACAGATCGGGATGAGGATATACATGAAAATTTGATGGCTATTCTTCGCGATCTGGACAAGACTGTTATCGAGTTTACCAACCTGATTGCAGAGAGCAAGGAAAGACGGCACCCGCAGATATCGACGATTAGTTCGCGGGTTAGCATAGACTCTGAAGCGTCACAGGAATTTTTCGATGCTGAAGCAGGCCCATCATCCCCTCTTCTCACGATTCAGCATGATACAGATGTGGAAGTGGAGAATGAAGATGAAGAGGAGGACGTTGATGATGCACTTTCGTCTTGTAGCGAAGGCGACACTCGGAGCGCTTACATGCGGAAGGGCATTCGAAAGGAAAGCTCTGTAATATTGTTCCCGGCCAAGCCCAAATCATTGACTCCTCTGCCACTAGATGGTGTACAAAGACGAAAAATCATTCCCGCCCCAACAGTGCCACCGCCAAGTCTGATAGGATTCTTACGCAAGAACGTCGGCAAAGACTTGTCCGCAGTCTCGATGCCTGTGACTGCCAACGAGCCATTATCCCTCTTGCAGCGAGCAGCCGAATGTATGGAATACTCTCCGCTACTTGACAAAGCGGCCGGCGCCATCGACGGCCTTGAACGACTCGTCTACGTAACAGCCTTTGCACTCTCCAACCTCTCAACCAACCGCGTCAAAGACCGCGCAATCCGCAAACCATTCAACCCTTTGCTCGGCGAAACATTCGAACTCGTCCGCGAAGACCGCGGCTTCCGCATGGTTGTCGAAAAGGTCTCCCACCGACCAGTCCAACTAGCCTACCAAGCCGACAGCCGCGACTGGAGTCTGACGCAATCACCCAAACCCACGCAAAAATTCTGGGGTAAATCTGCCGAAATCAACACAGACGGTAAAACGCGACTGAGTCTTCATTCCAGCGGTGACCATTTCAGCTGGGGCAACGCCACATCTTTCCTTCGCAACATCATCGCGGGTGAGAAATATGTCGAACCAGCCGGTGAAATGGTCGTTGTGAACGAGACAACGGGCCAAAAGACAATTACCACTTTCAAAGCAGGCGGAATGTTTTCCGGACGAAGCGAGGAAGTCACTGTCAAAGCATTCGATGTCCATGGCAACGAACTCCCCTTAGGGTTGGCGGGAACATGGACCAATTCTTTACAGCTGACCGAACACGGCTCAACAACAAACAAGACAATCTGGTCCGTAGGCCCGCTTGTAGACCAAGCCGCTAAACGTTACGGATTCCCCGTCTTTGCAGCCACACTCAACGAAACCACACCCATTGAACAGGGCAAACTCCCACCCACAGACTCGCGACTGAGACCCGACCAACGCGCTCTGGAGAATAACGACATTGACGCTGCAGAAGACCTAAAAGCCAAACTCGAAGAGAAGCAACGTGAACGCAGGAAGGAGCTAGAAGATATCGGCGGCATATATAAGCCTAGATGGTTCTCAAGGGTCGATACATTGGATGTCTCGTCGACGATTGAAGATGGTGGTGGTGGCAGTGAGGAAGTTATATGGAAACTCAAGACGGGTAAAGATGGGTATTGGGAGGAAAGGAGCAGGGGGGAGTGGAATGGTGTTGTGCCTATATTTAGGTTGTAGATATATACCTAGGTAGAATATAGGTAACAGATTTGTGTCGCAACGGGCTACTAGAAGGTGCACCGTTCCAGATCCTCGCAGTTACCCGGAATACACAAACCCCAGCAGCACAAAAGCTGCTCCAAGACTCGCCGAAAATCAGTCTACTCCAAGGTTATCTAAACAACCCAGCAAAGATATTCCAAGATGCCCAAAGTTTGAGCAAGTTGCCTATCTGGGCTGTGTTCAGTGTCCAAGTACCCGCACTTTTACCCTGAATAATCTGGAGTATGATCCTAATGAAAACCTTTAGGCGGCGGTTGGAAACAAACCCGAAGAGATTCAAGGCAAACTCCTCATCGATGAAGCTCTTAAGCACGGTGTTATGCATTTCGTCTACACCTCCGTTGATCGAGGCGGTGCAGAGTCCATCAATAATCCGACCAGGGTTCCTCACTTCGTAACGAAGCACAATATCGAGAACACCTGATAGAGAAGACGCAAGATGGTGGAATGGATTGGACTATTCTACGCCCTGTTGCATTCTACGATAACCTCACGCCAAACTTTCTTCAGAAAATCTTCGCAACGTGTTTCGAAATGTCACTGAAGGGAGCGCCGCTGCAGTTGGTAAGCACTAGTGACATCGGTGCTGTTGCTGCGAAAATTTTCCTTAATGTGAAGGATTATAAACGCCGCGCTATCTCGCTTGCTGGGGATGAGCTGACGAACGATCAGTTTGCGCGAACCTTTAAGCGGAAGACGGGGATGGCGCTACCAAACACGTCCAGTTTCCTCTGCGCTTGTATGATGTTTATGGTCAAGGAAATGGGATACATGTTCAAGTGGTTCCACAATGAAGGGTATCATGCAGATTTAGAGGAGGTCCGGAAGATTCATCCTGGACTGAAGGATTTTGGAACTTGGCTGGAGACGGAGAGCAAGCTTGCCAAATAGTACATGACGAAACAATGCCAATTTTATTTATCAGGCAAAGACGGAAATACTGAAGTAGGGATACGTTAAATCAGATTTTGATAATAAGTGTTCCGTTCAATTCCTCAGAATCAAACAGTCAGCCCCATACGAGCTAAACACGTAGCTAAGTTTATATCCAAAGTAGAGACTAGTTTGATGGTAGTATGTTCATAGCAGATACGTGAGATATTTATCAACAATTCGTATCCGCTGTGGACTCATGTAGTGATAAGCATACATGATGATGAATGAGGTAGAGGAAGAGGATGACAGGAGAGCTGGGGAGAAGGAACACCAACAAACAGGGTTGCTTGAGCCATCTATAAATCTGGCTTTGGACAGACGCATGGAAAGAAAAAGCAGGCAAATGGAGAGGGGAGCGACCGATAAGTGGTGCAGATTAAGCCAGATTCTGAGCGTACACAGGGTTTTTGATACCTAGCGGTTATATGGAGGTCAGATTTGGCGTGTTGTAACGCGGGTTACGCCATATTTAATATGTGTGTTATGTACATGTCATGAAAGAGATAATCAGATTGTTTCAAGCACAAAATCGCTGCGCCATGGTCCATCTCATTCTCAAGTCAAATTAGGCTGGCACTTTGCAGTATATAACACTCCATGTTCGAGATCGTGAAACATGGCACTTGTTTGACCTAGGCGAAGTGTATTTTTTCCTTTGTATGTAGCCGACTCCAGATAATTTCATCCTCATGGAACATGAGCAGACATTTTAAGTCCCCCAAGCCTATTTACAAGTAGGTCATATTCACGCGAGCCTTCTCCCGCTCCAAAAACTGGGCGAAGTTTCCCAATTGAATATCCCATTTCTTCGTCTTCTCCAAATCGACATTCCGCGAATAATCGCGTATCCCTAACTGGGCTTCTAAAAATATATCTTGGAGAGACTGTTCTTTAATTTCCTCCTCTGATAAGAAAACTGCCCTCATGTCCCTCCCCGTTGCTTCGGACAAGTTATGTATCACCGCCTCAATTCCCATCATCTGGGACACGACCTCGATCTCTTCGCGACTGAACTTGGCAGGACTCAAGATAGCTGCAGCAGCAAACTTTCCTATGTCGTTGGGATCAACCATGGGAATTACAGTGTCACGAGCAAAAGCAGTCGTGAATGTTCCAGACTCGACGAAGGCTTGATACATCTTAACGTGAGGGTCGAGAAAGTTGGTCATGAAAATGCCTGGTCGCAAGATTGTCCAGAATCTGAAGCCCGCATTTCGCACTTCATTTTCGATAGCTTGTTTACCCAGGACAGTCACACCCAGAGGGCTGTTCGGGTTCCAGTGTTGTAGATGTTCAGGATCGATTGTGCCCAAGGAACTGGTGTAAATGACTTGTTCGATGCCGACATCCTTAGCGACAGAGAGAATTCGACGAGCTTGATCGAGCTTCTCAAATGGACTCGGATAGTCAGCTGTTAAGTTGAGGAAAAGAGCCGTGCAGCTAGACATGGCTTTTCTCAAGCATTCTTCATTATCAAAATCGCCCTCCATGAGAGTAACACCGACGAGGCGGAGATTTTGAGCGGCATCGGAGCTGATATTTCTGGTGACAGCATGGATTTGGATCCCATGTTCGAGTAGATTTTGAACGAAAGCGCCTCCTTGGTTCCCTGTTGCGCCACAGACGAAAACTTTGGGGAAAGACATCGTTGAATGGAGAAAGAGAACTATGGAAGAGTAGCCTCTATGCACAGTTATGTTATCACGTCTTCCTCAGTCTGTCTCTGTACAAACTGTATTAAAGGAACGTGGAGCTCTATCAAAGGAATGGCACTTTTTCGATCTCTTTTATTTAGCGGTTCCATTACCTACCTCTTCAAATTCCTCTTGAGTTCACTCCTAGAAGTCAAGGATACGCCAGGGTGGAGAACACATAGCCTTCGGGGGAAGTCCACGCTAAGGCCGTGGGATGATAAGCACTTCTCTAGTGGTCTATACATATTTCAAAACTGATGGCTACCTTATTCTGGTTGTAATAAAGCCGGGTTCGGAAAGCCCTGTAGCCGTGCCGCCAAGCCCGCTTACATGGTTACTAAGGGTGAATGCAAAATAGTTAACTACCTGTCCGAGACAGACACTACTCGTCCATGACCTTAGAATACTGGAAAATGCTTGCAAATAGTATCAAAATTATCTGTTTGAAATGGCGGGCGCTTTGCCAATCCATGAGGAATCTTCACGCATCTCCTGCAAAACCCATCTCGCCAGGCTTTTTCTGGAAAGGAAAAGCCCATCATCGCTATATCCTGTATAGGTCGCATTTACTGGTCCCTTGGCGCTATTAGAAAGAAAGGGAACCCTAAGCATAGTCCAATGTAGCTTGTTAATGTCTTAAGAGGCTATGAACTCCCCTAGACCTCTAAATTCTTTATAGGCACTCCTATTAATAACTTTTACCAAAGCCCTGTATAATGTCCATTTTAAACCACCTTGATCTTGTGGTGTAGGATATGAATATGTACCAAGCACTATAGCATGCTTATATTTATTCGCTGCTAATATAGAGAAAATTAGATTTATTATGTTTGTGACATGCTATTGTCCTGTGACTCCTGTCAGTATGTATAGAGAAGGTGTAAACTTGTTATAGATAAATCTTCCTGTTGATATGCTAGGGGGGGTAGTGGAAGAGATGAAGAATTGGGGCCTGGAGCTTACCGCTTGTTCTAACTTGTTATATCCTTAAACGTACCCTCAATGATTGTAATATTGGCGTTGCTAGTAATCTCTTGGGGAAGTTTGTAGGGACTTTGTGCAAATAGGGTAAGCTAGTGTCTTTTTTTGCAATGTAATAGAGCAGAATTCTATACCCGATGGGCCTAAAAGGGGAGATGAGCACTAAACCGCCAGCCGCTAAGCTCCCTCCAACGACCGGAAACTGCTTACCAGTGGCACCAAGCACGAGAATATGCTCCAGCATTGCAAGTCACACTGAGGTGCAGGCGGTGGGGTTTGTTAGCAGCCTTGAGTGGTTAATAAATGAAAATAAACTCTGTGACTTACCTGTTATTTATACAAGTGGGCTCGCTTATATTCAGTTGGCGAGGACAAAGGAAGACGGTCAAGGAAGCACCTCAGAATTCACTTCCATTTAGATCCAGACTCAGGCTCGGATACTAAGTCTTCCGATATACCGGGCATAATTTTAATAACCTGAACCGAACTCGACTCCATTGAAATAGAATATAAAAGAATACAAACCCATGTTAATTACCTAGTTTCTACAAAGGGAGAAATTAGTTAAGTACGAACCGTCGGCTAAAACGACCCTTACGAAAATAACAAGCGACGAAAAAATATGGCCTCACATCCACCGGGAACATGCTGCAAAGGCGGGTTCAAACATGAGGGTGATCCCGCCGGGGAAACTAAAAGTGTGAGAGGAAGTAAGTATCTTCTTTTGAAATGTGGGATTGTTCAGGAAAGGAGCATTCCTCTTCATGGTGGTTACGAATATCTCGAATAACAAGTGGCTATCTATGCAGTCGACACGTATATCGTTTATCCCGAGCAGACAAGAGAACCTAAAAACGCGGTTATTATCTTTAGTGACGTGTTTGGTATCTATGGAAACACTAAATTGCTAGCTGATGAGTTTGCTGTCAACGGATATTTAACGGTTATCCCGGACCTCTTTCGGGGCGACGCGATGAATTTCGACGATGCAAACGCTGGGAAGATTAAATTCAATGAATGGCTCTCGGGGCATCCGCCTCATCTGGTGGATCCAGTGGTGAAGTCGATTATTGAATACGTTAAAGACGATCTTGGCTGTAACCGAGTTGCTGCTGCTGGTTATTGTTTCGGTGCAAAAGTGAGTGTTTGTTTCCGGTATATCAATATTTATTACTGGGTTCCCTAACGTGGTTACTGTTGATACTATTCAGTACGTTTGTCGTTTTTTAAAGAGCGGCCAACTCGATGTAGGCTATATTGCTCATCCTTCAGCTGTTACGGATGAGGAGCTTCGCCAAATCCGAAGCCCATTGTCTATTGCCGCTGCTGGTACTGATGCATTTTACCAACCATGCCTTTATTTATTTGCCCACTAGTATCTAACTGAGAACTGTTTTCAACCAGAAATCGATTGGACCTTTCCTGCGGAGCTCCGTCATTCATCCGAGCTCATCCTGGCTCAGACTGGCCATCCTTGGCAAATTCAGCTTTTCAGCGGTGTCGAGCATGGATTTGCTGTCCGTGGTGACTTGAGCAACAAAACGCTGAAATTTGCTAAGGAGCAAGCATTCTACCAAGCGACCGCTTGGTTTAAGCATCATCTCTAGGCTGTCCCCGAGAAAGTAGATACACTTAGTATCTTCACAATATGCGGGTTTGCAACGTCTATAGCCTCGGATCAACAAAGTTGGAGACTTCAACTTCTTCACAACCCGGCCGTTGCACAGAACCTATACCAGTGCGAGTAAGGGTGGAATGAGTTTACAGGTTGTTTGTCTAGCCCGCCGTCAGTAGATAGATGACAAATAATTCGACCATACATTCGGAAATCATTAACTGTGCTCATGAGTCTTCGTTGTTGACCACCATTAGACCCAGGAAATGTAGGGATACACGTCGATAGATGGCATCAAAGGCTGTAATTCACAAAGTTTCCATGAAGCTTGGTATCTCAGCGCAAGTCCCCCGCGATTGAAATGAATAAACACTGTGTAACATGAGTAGGATGAATAATCGATCGCCCCCTGAGTTGTTTATGATTTTTCATTTTGTCCAACAGTTTTAAGAGCCATATCACCGCAATGTTATAGGACCTTTGCTGATGACGTTTGTCCTCGTAGATTGGTCGATCAGGCCATGGACGTCCCAGTGTCGCATGGGCTCTGCAGCTTTTACTTCCAGGTCAGTGTAGCTCTACAGAGAGATCGCAAAATCTAGCTCGCCTCCAGGCTGGCCATTAGCCCGAAGTGACAGACATCGCACAGTGAATTTAGTCTTGTTGCAATCGAGTGTTGTCACCGGATTCAAAAGCACTCGATCGTAGTTGGCCAGGAACACGACTCAGCTACAATCAATCAGTCAGCTTACCGCAATAGCATGAGTGGGGAAAAAAAAGGATCAGAGAGGTTGAGAGAAGGAAATATCGTCGCTTTTCTCGGTCCCATGCCTTGTGCCATTTGTTAACGCACTAGCCTGTTGAAGTGGTCAATAAGGGTGGTGATAGACTTTTTGCGTTCCGACTGTACGGAGAGGATTTCCCAAAACAGACTACCCCTCAAGACACGCACTTTCTCTCCTCTGTCAGGGTGAGACGATCTGGACCCAAGTGGGATTGGATTGAGAATTTAACGAGGCGTCCTCTTCGCTTGTATTTTCGGACATTCGCCAAGGACGAGGAGATAAAGACACACTCCGATTTACTTACGCCGGAGTATCACCGTCTTCTGTTGGTTCGGAGGGACGCTCAATACGGCAAGCGGGCGTTTGTACAATGTGATAGCACTGCTCTGGAGTTGTAAGAGCTCGCATATACTCAACCGGAAGTAATGCGTCTAACCCGCAAATGCACTCTGTTGATTTACACAGCATTATGCACAGGCTAACCAGATAGACGTTACGCGTTCTAGAAGCAAATGGCAAGAGAGGCGGGCCATCTATGACCCTGTGCCCAATCTGTTCCTACTCCATACTAGTCGCAAGGCGTGTACGCAGGAGGAACAGGGCACCCCCCAATTGACACGGACGATTTCATGCGTGATCTGCCGCCTTTACCAAGGTTTTACTACGCCGGCAGGTTCGTCCGTCCGCGATTCGTCCCCTCATACCAAGAAAGTTTAGTTTATGGAGTAGGCACTAATAAAGACCGGGTTTAAAATGCTTAACGAAAACACTGAGGTATACTGCAAAGTACAGTAGGCACTCCTCCACGACACTTCATTCTAGAGTTTGCATCACGTAGTCGGACTTTTGCTCATCGTAAGTCAAGTCTAAAAATCCGTGCATCCATTCATCCATACAAATCTTTTACCGGGTCGGACATATGGATGGAAAAGACTTCTGATGGGGGATAACTCTAGAATGCAAAACAATCGTTTCTCGGAGCGAGTACGAGCAATGAAAACAAAGGCAGCATCCCTAGGATGGGGATCGGGATTGGATTAAAACAATTGTTTGGATTGGCGCGAATGGAACGGCTCTAACAGGCCTTATTTATATGGTAGAATTAGGCAATATTCAAAGCTCATAGGTTGAAGATTTTAATCCCAAAGCCCATGCTTGCTTCTTCATATCTTCGGAATCAGGACGGACGAATAATGAGATCAGTTTGGAACGATTGGACACTATATTTGACTGGGAGACCAAATCTAAAGGAGGCTTCTTATCCTCCATTGCTATGGTGGCGCTTTTTCCTCGTCCTGGTGGCACCAGTTCCGCGCCAGTAACTGATCCCCTTTGGATTTAGTATGCATTCCCGTTTGATGGTTCCCGTCCTGAGGGTGACTTCGCGTATCCTCACATCGGAAATAGGGGCTGCGCTATGTCCCCTTGTTCCTCAGTAATGCAAAGGACATGGAGGCTGTTCTCAGGGCAAGCGATTCTCGACAACAAATGTGATGACAGCATCGTCTCAATTGAATGGGAGACGAGCGACTACACCTCGAATTGGATTTCAACTGCAGGACGAAGCAAGGGAGTCTATGGGCTGGTGGCCGTCTCTAACACCAGGAACAACGTGAAGATAGAAAATGCCCTCTGTATTGCAAAACTTCCACTGGATGGGAACGTCACCATTTCCGAGAGCAGCTCCTTTTGTAACATTACATGTGACTGGTGGGCTACACTTACGCAGAAGGAGTCATAATGAGATGTCACATATTTCAACCGTTTATATACATCACTGAAGGACAGCACCGGATGTTTAATCCAGCTATTCCTAGCTATACTCGTTGTCTCGTATTCGAATTAGTAAGTGATCTTGAACGTCCAAGTGTAGTTATCTGCGGTGGCTATCTCATCCGGGATAGTCAAGACTAGACTTGTGCCAACCAACTCTGAGCTGACTGTGGTCCCATGCTGTGACCCACCCACGACTGTGACATTGTCATCAGAGAGGTATGGTACTGCGTCTGTGATTGTAAGATTGCCATTAGGCTGGCTTAGAGCATGGATATAGAAAGCATCGTCTGTTGTAGTGTAGCGAAAGTTTCCGCTTCCAGACCCCCTCGGCCAGTACTTTGTATCGTAGATGCTCTCACCATGGGCAATGATCCATTTGCCAGCAGCTAGGAGATTAGTCTGCATTATTTCCCTAATAGTCCCATCGGCCATGGGACCGATATCCAACAAGAAATTGCCGTTCTTCGATACAATGTCGACCAGTGTGGTGACAATTTCAGTTGGGGTCATGTATGCAGAGTCAGGCGTCATGGCATTGTAACCGAAGGAGTATGGATCCATGCCCCGACAAGCCTCCCAATGGTGAGAAGAGAGTGATGTGGATGAGGCATATTCAGGAGTGCTGTAGTCACCGTCAACAGTGCCACCACCGACGGCGTGACCGCACCGATCGTTCAATGTCACTTCCTTTTGCTTTGTGAAAGCCCAATTTAACCAATCAGCAGTAAAATTAATCGCGAGAGACGGTCCACCAATATCACACCACATGATTTCAGTATCATAGTTATATGCTAGTATTTCCATTTGCGGAAGCTGAATATCTGGCAGGAAATCATCTACCTCAACGTATCCCGTGTACGGCACAACTGAATAGTTGGTATATGGATTCTCGGGCAAGCCTATGTTTCATGAGTCAAATTATGTAAGACATGCTATCACAGTCTACTTACTTTGTCCAAAATTTCCGTTAGCATACTTCAAATACGCCGGATTGTACCATTCTGGCATGCTAAAATAAGTCCCCCGATGAAGTTGTGGTTGGTAGGTTTTCGCCGCGTCAAAAAGCTCCTGGATTGGAATTATCAATGATTGCCTCATGTACTGGAAAATTTGGAGAAATGCCATGTGCTCACCTTTATTAGATCACGGTGTGGAACCTGCTGAACTGAGGTGCGATTTGATACGCTTGAGGGCATGTCAAATAATGCGAATCCTTCATGATGTTTAGTCGTAGGAACGAAGTAACGGGCACCCGCATCACTGATTAAATCAACCCATGCTTTCGGGTCCCAGTTTTCCACGGTAAAATTGGCGATAAAATCGTCATAGACGACATTCGGGCCGTACTTCTCGAGATGATATTGATAAGTTTGTGTTTTGTCGTTCGGATTCATCTGATTATGCCAGTACCTATGTACATTGTTTTGGTTAACGATCTGGAAACAATGTAATTTGTGAAGTATGGAAGTCGAACCAACTTACCACTCTGCATAACTTTCATTCTTCCCCGCAGCCCCATAAGCAGGAACAGCGTACACACCCCAGTGAATGAAAATTCCATATTTAGCACCTCGAAACCAATCAGGAGCCTGATGGGTATTAATCGAGTTTGCGGTGGCGGTCCAGGTCGGTATGCCAAAAGTTGCATTGAATGCCAAGGATGTGCTCTGATCGTTACCCCATTTCGCAATGGCAGTAGCTGATCCTTGGGAACCGATGGGAATGCCATTACTATTCTGAACACCAACTTGAACAATACTTGAGTCTCCTGGCCGAAGACGCTTGACAACCGCAGGACTGACGGTTGTGAATCCGTCTGATTCAATAGATATTTGTAGTCCGTCATTCGTAGTCAACCAGTTCGACGTTCCAGTGTTGGCTATGGTGACGTCCACAAGTTGCATTCGCCCGTTGCAGTGCCCATTACAAAAGGACCATCTCGTGCTTGTCGCGGCCGAAGTGATGTTGAGCTGAGCTGAATGGTTGTAAATATTTTTGCTATTAAGATCCTTCACGGAATCCCTTCCTACTCAGATGGTAACTACACTTACCATCAGCTTGTGCTCCGACCATTCCACAGACAGCCAGCAAAAGAGATGGACTGGTAAGCCACAGGGGACGGGGAAGGAAACGCATTGCTATTGCTATTGATTAGGATGAATCCTACTATGACTCCAAGACCGGTCCTTGGTTGTTTAACATTTGAAACGGAGATCGTGTGAATAACTTTGGGCTTTTTATATCATTGCTTCCAGTACTCATCTCATCCTTTCACGGGGTCTTTCCCACTGATTTTCCCGCTGATTTTCTAACTTGTTGGTATCCCTAACTGTAACTGGCGCAAAACAACCATCGGAGAGTGGACTGTAACGTGGGCTCGGGAATATTGCATTAGATCTATGAAAATTACCCGTAGGTGCAGAATCCTCTGTAACTTATACTGTAGTCATCTTTATTGGCGACCTGTACGGAGGTCCTCCTGTGAGACCAACTCCGGATCAATGTTGGCCTAGTAAATAAATATTATCCTTTACTCCGCATTAAATAACCATTATCCTTCTTTACTCCCCATATTCGTTGTTGTCAGAGGTGCGTATGCCCAGTGATTGTCCCCCATTGTGTATGGCTTTCCAGAAATTTACGGCACCTGAATCGAACGATGTGCCCTTACCTATTACCGGAACAAAACTCAATTTTCCAGAGGACTTCATGCCAGTCCTCATGCAGGGCATATGAAAAGCGTCTTTATTCCACGTCGCCGTAGCAAGATACAGAGGTTTCTCGGTCAATTAGATAACGCAACGAATGCAGAGCACACAGACACGCGTGCCCGCGAAAACAAATTCAAAGGAATAGACCGTACTTGAATTTCGGCGAAATTATTGAAACAGGATTGCTATGACACCAAACGAGATCATATGCCAATGTAAACCCATACGAGTTCACCTGCCACTAGACGGGAATGCAGTAGCACTGAATATGAACGCTTGACACTAACCAGAAAGGGGATGTGATATCAGAAGAAAACGCAGTTATCCTTAAAGGGAAATATAAAGTAACTTTCCGGGGTTGTGATCAACATTGGGGCCTGCATGGTGGAAAATAACTGAATTCGTTAAAATATTTCCTCGCATTCGGAACAAGCAATTCCTTTGTGTCTAAGTTCGATTTTGAACATGTATCAAGTTTTGAGTACGGGAAATAATGCGGTGCATTTTCCGGTTGAATAGTTGAACATTGACATTCACGGATGAAAGGGACAATCATTCTAATATACAAGCTAACGTGAAGAGACATTATCGCGGTTTTATTGTTAGATACGATGCTTGGAAAATGGCAATATGGATTGACGACACCGAAGATCGAGTATTCTGCTTCCTGCAAATCATCCTCAGTTTGAACACCCATCCCCAAACACCCAGCCAGTCAGGAATTTCCCGCTCCCTCCCACAGACGAGTGAATGTTCCCTTTCATCCGTGAATTTCAATGTTCAACTATTCAACCAGAAAATGACACCGCATTATTTCCCGTATGGATCGACGACACCGAAGATGGAGTATTTTGCAATCCATCCTCAGTTTGAACAGCCATCCCCGAAAACCCAGCCAGTCAGGAATCTCCCGCTTCCTCCTACAGACGAGTGAATGCTCTGGCTTTTGATTTGATATATAGAAAAAGTAGGAATTGATCAAAATTAGTTTACATGCTGGGTGTACCCGATTGCGGTTCTACGCCACCCAGAACCCACACGATCAAACAGTTGGCAAGGAGCTGATGGGGTCCAGAGAACCCCACAACATTAGCCCCCCCGCGGAAAGATTTCAACTTAACAGTGTCTCAACATGTTAGACCGCTCGCCGGGTCCATTTAGAACAGTCAGGTTTTCCATCTATGAGCTTATCTACGAGTGAGGCTTGGGTCGGCCATTGGCTATGTATAATGCTGTATAATCAACAGAGTTTGCGAGTTAGATGCATTTAGTTCCAGTTGATATATGCGAGCTCTTGCGTAGTACTCCTGGAACAGTGGGTCAGAGTTGGATCTTTACATAGTAGGCTTTTAGGGGCACTATACGGAGCTGTGGGGTTGGTGTAGCAGAGTAAGGTGGCCACAAACTTTTGCGGTGTCACTCCAGACTGCTCCGGCTTGTACCAGAACAACCATAAAATCAAGCGACTGGAAAAGTCTCGAAGATGTCGCCCATTAAAAACCGATACTTAGCTCTACTATTTCAGTCAGGTTGAAGATACTATCAACTATCTTTGTATACATGCACGCCGATCCCTACAACTTGAAAAATCTATTGTTTGACTGTAAGCCCTAATGGTTAAAGTAGGTCATGAATGAGAATGAGAAGGAGCTTAGTTATTTGTAAAAGTACTTTAGCTAATATCCAGGCTCTTTGCATTTATCAAAGCTCAGTTTTGTGAGGTTTGCCCGGACGTTTGCAGATAAATGATGACTTCTTGTTGATATCGCCGCCTTTATACGTCAACTGCTGAGGAAATGGGCAAAGAGATACTTCCCTGATGGTGCCATCCTCGGTGGGGACGGATCGACCCTCGAGAGTATCTGGGGGGATTCCCTTCTCAACCCAATCCACCAAAGACTGGAAGCCCTCTCCTGGAAACCATCCTGGTCCTCCGCCACAATGATTCAAACCTGGAGCAGGAAAGAAGCGATAATAGTCAGCTACATTTGGGTCCAACTCCAGTGCTCGTTGATAGTAATCGTACGTCCCTTTCGGAGGGATAAGTGGATCAGCGAGCCCATGCCATGTGATCATTTTCCCTCCAGCGTCGCGAAAGTCTGTGAGATCAGGGTTCCTCGTGCCAATAATTGAATCAAATTGATCGTTCGATTGCCGCCAGATAGTGTCAAAGTCACGATGAGAGAGATTTCCAAAAGTGAATTCAGGATCTTTGAGAACGAAATATTTAATCCAGTCAATGGCAATAGGGAAAGGTACACCAGAGCAGTTTCCATGTTGGTCGCAGGTCGTATTGGCCAACCCACTCAAGGGAGCATCTAAGCTGACGCCAAACCAAAGAAACTTTTGGTCGACTGTTGATGGCCCTGTCCATGAGGCCAGCGCAACTTCTGCTGCCGCACTGGAGATTTGTTCAACGGTGCCTGTCTCCGAGCAGTTGAATTTGTGGCCCACCATAACATGCGGATCAAATTTGCATGCAGACGTTGCAACTATAATTCCATCTTTAACTCCATCCAGGCCATCGCACGCTTCAGTAGCAGCTTGAGTGATGGCATTTAGCTCGCACTGGCGCGGGTATTTGCCTATCCATTGTTAGAGAATGATGCTGAATGGAGCTTAGCACTTACCAAGTAGATTCATCACCAGTTGGGGCCAGTATTCTGAAACAATGAATTGGGCCCAGTTTAGGGCAGGTGCTGTTGCCAAGATTCCGTCGAACTGGGTGGGATATCTCTGAGCCAACATGTGTCCTTGCCGGCCTCCAGTTGAACAGCCATTCCAATAGGAATACTTAGGTGGTGAGCCGTAAAATGCCCCTGTTGCTGCTTTACCCAACGTAGATAAGTCGTTCAGAGCAACGGCGGCAAAATCTTCAAGGAGGTTCCAATTCACGTTTCCTGGGCTTGCGAGAGCCCATTTGGCAGCGCTGAAGCTGTCCAGGATATGACCACCATCTGTATAGGCTGTGGAGAAGCCCAGGTGAGCAGGCCACACTAGCTGCGGCGTACCAACTCCAGTACTAAATCCCGCTCCGCCAGTGGCAAGGAATCGCCCATTCCATCCGTCTTTTGGAAGCCATACAACAACATTAATCGTGTCATTTTGGCCTGGATGGGTATATTGGATTTGGACCTCACAGACGCTGAGATTGGTCACCGGTGCGGGGATGGCATTAAATGCCAAAGGAGAAGGGTCGGATATATTGGTAAGATAAGAAGCAGACAGTGACAAAATATTAGCCCCAAAGAGAGTGACATTGGTAAATGTTTCAGTAGTGCATTGCATTGCAGCCAGAAGCGGGTTCGGAAATAAGAACAGAGTGATCAAGAAGCCAAAGGCCCACATCGTGAAAGGGCTTTGTAAAAGAGAGAAACCACCCAGGAGGTGAAAACAGGAAGGCGTTTCTTTATAGTTTGCCTTTCCTAAACAAACTTGCCGATAACTGATCCCGGAAATGGAGACCAGCAGCACCACTTGACCCCGCGCACTACCTGGTTTAAACCTATTTTAAGGGGTTTCCTGGGTGAACCGCAGTATGGCCTCTCCGTGTTAAGGGGAATTGCACGTGTGGTATTTTTGGTTTTGAAGCTGTACGTGCCCGAATTACGAAAACCTCGACCAGCGAAGGGGCACGAGCTATTTGACCCACCCACAAAGTCTACGCAGACAAACCTATCTGGGGCAAAAGCGGTTGAAGCAAACCAAAGTATCACTGGTATCTTCCATGCTATACCAGCGCGTGGCCCACTTTCCCCACCATTTTCTTTCACTCAGCACTTTAAAGATAGGGTTCATTGCTAATCTCCAGAGCGTTCGCAAACTTCAGGCTTTTGGAAAGGGCTGTTGCAAACGCAGTTGCAGAGACTGCGGTCACGTGGCTTCTGACAACCCAATCACGGTTGCCCCCTCTTGAGAGTCTGTCTCCTCGTCGAGGTTCTCACGCCTTGTTAACTCAACTGCCGATACATAGAACCGATGATATGCAACCTATTCAAGCAACCCCGCTTTCCGCTGGCGACCATAATACATTATTTGATGGCTATACGATCCCCAATATATTAGGGATTTTTCTAGATTGAGTCTCATTTACCTTGGCACTGTACTTGGTGATTGTGAAGATGGAATTATCAAGCCGTAGTCAGTTAAAACACCACTGGGGTGTCTTGCTAAAAGTATGCGTTTAAAAGCCTGTTCACTCTAATCACCTATCGAGCCTTGAATTTGATCGATCTGTCATCGTTTAGTTTGTTTAGTTTCTTTTACAGACGCATTGTCCTGGATTAGCTCTAGTATTTAGCGCAAATCAAAGCTTTGGACAAGTTCCCCACAATTCTTTTGGTTCAAATGATCAACCTCGGCTTGCATAGACGTATACTTTTAGGCAGACTCTGGCCCCTGGGCAATCTGGAAGTTAGAACGTTATGATCAGCATTGAACTGGAAAAGGCGAATAATTTCGCAAGCCGTATAAGGAGATCTTGGCTTGTCATTAACTTCGAGGATCCTATATATCTTTTTGAATATACTCGGAGGCGAGGGGCTAGCCTGATTAGCTGATTTAACATCATCCTTTGATTTGTCTCGGGCTGGTAGGAATCGTGGTAAGGAAATGGAAACGGAGCTCGAAAGCTCTCATTGATAACGACATGATCGACTATCATTATAATATTTTCCTGATGAGCCTAAACTTTAATGATAGTAGGCCAGATTAGCCAGACGAGTGGGTGATTTGTGTTCATCTATATGATTCAAAGCATGCTGCCGTTTATGCCACGACTCGATGGACGAACTAGTCTTCAAGTGGTGAGATATACAGAGGTGGATGGACAAGGTTACAGGCACATGCCAGTAGTAAAATTAAAGTGCCTGTTAAAACACTGATGAAAGAGCCTGTTAATTTGGTCTAACTAAGTCTTGCTTTACAGAAAGGATAATGTACAAAACCCGGTTCCTCTAGTACCTAGAAAATGCTGCCCTGTTTTGTGACGACAGGGTAAGTGTAGCTTCCGTTCAAGAGTGCTTGAGTAGGCCCATACCATCTTACTACGTGTCATTGAGTTAGCTTGTTTAGATCTAGGGATCAATCTCAAATAGCACTTACAGTTCACAGTAAAGGCTCCACCGCCAGCTGGGGCAGGCAGCCAGTTATTGGTCCAGTTTGAGCTCGGTGCTACGTCAGCTGGTTGGATCAAGATAGAGAATGGTCCATTGCTGCTCGGATCAGCATAAACCTGTGCACCGTTGGCGTAAGACAAATTGCTTCTGTCGCCCAGGGAGTACCGGCCTAATCCGTTTGGAATCAGATAATTCGTGCTATTATATGCCGTTAGGCTCCAGAAGCCGGTAACAGGTGGTTTCCCAGAGAAAGTCATGATATAGGATTCGTTCGCTGCCAGCTGCATGGTAAGTTGCGTCGCGGGAAGGGCTGGATCGTGGTATGTCGGGTATGCTGCCACATCGTCGGCGAGCTGAAGGTAGCCAAACCAGGCAATGAATGCGCGAGCAGTATAATGTGTGTGAAAATTACCACTCAAACTCGGAAGGAGGATAAACCAACCATTTTGGTCGAATGCGTGGTTCGATGGGTTCAGTAGCGATATGAATTCTCCGCCGATGAGCGTGGAGACTTGGCGATAGTCGAGACCAGCTGGAGCAGTATATTTCCCATCTTTAATCCCAGCGGCGGCAAGTATGGTGTTGACATGCTCCAGGTCGAATCTGTCCTCTGGTGGGTTGGACGAGCTCACCTGGGCCAGGAGCTGGAGAGTTTGAGTCGTTTGAAGGGTGCTGAAGTTGGATGGAAGGAGGAAAGCAGCATCTGAGAGTTGTCCGTTACCCAGATAACCAGGCGTGAGGGCAGAGGCCAGGGGCTTTCCTTTGTGTTCGATCGTTGCCAGCTTAATCTGAGATTGGATCGCGTGAACTTGAACAAGATCGGTCTCGTTGTTCTTAACCACAATTCGAACCATCATACTTCCATAGGTGGTGGGATATTTGATGACTCCCTTATACTTGTGATCGCGACCTTTTCCATCAATCATCCAAATTCCTGGCTCATCATCCCCCGCAGCTGTGATAAGATAATCTCCAGGAGGGCTGTTTGTAACAGACCCGAGATTGGCGAAATTATTCCCATATCTATTTGCTTGCTGATAGATTAGTAGGATATCGTACTAAGAAGCAGGCCAGCTGGTAGGAACTGACAAGTCATAGAAAGGTACCACATAAAATCGATCCTCGGGAACTTCAGGGACAGAAAGGATAATATCAGCATGCGAAAGGTCAATCGCAGCTCTAGAGTATAGTGTATCAACGTTCGGCCGAACTAGGACCTCAGAAGTGGCGCTTGCTGGGCGTTCTTCGCTCAGAAAGGCGTTGGTACCCACTGCCCTAATGGTCGGCTCGAATGTTTGGACATATAAGACGAGAGGGTATCCGTACTGAATAACTAAGTATTATTATCAACATTAAGGGTAGCTTTTACATACCATCAACGCAAATGCTGTAGCGTTATTTATGCTAATGGATGAGGTATCCGGAGAGGGGGGCGACAAACAAGATGCGTCTGGATCGTAAGGTTGGATAGCAGTTGTCACACCTAGACACAGGACCAGAGCTAAGGGCAGAGAAGGTGATATGATGAAATGCATTTTCATGATGAAAAAATGGCCAATAGCAAAAAAGAGTACTTAGTTCCTTAGTTATCTTGCTAGTTCCTGGCGGCCTGCCATAAGTCATATATGATTTAGGACATGGATGTATGTCACATGGAAACTAAACCTTCAGCCCTGTCTGGCAGTACAATCTACCTCGGTGCCTGTCTATCGAACTCCATCACGTACGGCTTGCCAGAGTACGGAACGCGGATATCTAGGCTTCCGAGCACATACTATGTATAGTAGAGAACCATGGTCAACTGCGTTCATCAGGCCGTACCACATAATATAGTTCTTGTATAGGCCGTGGATAATGATTGGTGAGCACGGTAAATATAAAATTCCGTATCCGAATCCAAAACCGAAGCAAGAGCTAACCCCCACCTGGGGGCCTCCAAGCACAACTTGAGCCTGCATATCACCCCCATCACCCCAACCCCATCTCCCATTTCCCCTCTTTTCCCTCCACATAGCATTCGGAGTCGTTACAATGGTAGATCTCGGAGCATACGACAGTGAGCGCCCTCCAAACACGCGACGCAGAATAAGTTATGGTGGAGACGGCAAGGCGCGTCGAATGTGTCCCCACTGCCAGCGCACGTTCAAGCGGACAGAGCATTTGGAACGTCACGTGCGAACGCGTGAGTCTCTCTCATCGACACAGGCCCTGATTCGGGTAACTAATACCAGCCAACACCTAGATACTAAGGAGAAGCCCTTCCTATGCCATTGCGGATCTTCGTTTTCGAGGCGGGATCTGCTCACACGTCATCAGAGGGTGGCTCAGCATGAGGCTGACTCGTTACTGAATGGCGCAACTGCCGAGACTGAGTCTGCGGGTTTGTTACAAGGAGAGTATGGCGGCGCTGTCAATGAGACAAATCTTGCCGCCGCTGTGCCATTATCCGGCGTCAATGTCAATACCCGGTCCTGTTCGAGGATTCAGCCATGGGCGCAGGTTCCTGTCCTAGCGGCGGTTGAAGATCAAAGTCAGCAGGGTGGCTTCATCGACGCGAGGCACTGTGCTTCCGATCTGTTATCTCCACCAATGCTTGACGGTGGTAATTTCATCATTGCTCATGGCTTGATATTTCTAGTACTGACTATGTGAGGTATCGACTTTGACACACACCTCAGGGAGTTTACGAGCTTCCTCGACGGTGTCGGTTTGTCCACTGAATGGAGTCCTTTTTTCAACCACCCTGAAAGCCATGGTGATGCAGTCGAAACCATACTGAGAGATGAGGGCAATGTTACCCCCTCTCATCGACAAGCGGCAGGAACAAGAGCTGGAACGCCGTTTAGCTCGTGGTTACCTTCTGCCCCCAGTGGGAATAGGATATCAAACTACGTCTCCGACACTGACAGTAAGTCGCCCCTTCAAAGACACGTATAACGTCCGCTCACATTCATCATACCCTCGTGCTGTCGACCCGTCGACCCGACCCTTCAAAGTGACAGAAGATCAACGATCTGAGCTAAAATCCACATTGAATGGGCTCTCTCACATACTCGAACCCGGTTTCTGCCTTCCCTCGCGGCACGCCCTCACCCGTTACATCGCCTCCTTTTTCGAGGGCTTCCATTCTCACATGCCTTTCATCCACGTCCCCACGTGGCAAATCCGCGAACACTCGGCTGAGTTAATCTTTGCTCTAGCCGCCATCGGTGCACAGTACTGCTTTGAGAGACATGTATCGGAGCGGCTGTTTTGTGCGGGAAAAGCATTACTGATGGAGAGGCTCGGCAGGAAGCCAGAAATCTATGGCCTGTTGACGAGTTCTCATTTGGCCATGCTCAACCCGGCGATGCAGAACAGTGTTCACGTCAGAGATCCCGATCATACATCATTGGTTGAGACTGTAAGAGTCTTGATTACGCTGATGGGGTTTGCAATGTGGGAGCCCAAAGCATCAATGGTGCAGGAGTCATTCGCTCTTCAAGATCTCCTTACACATATTATTAGAAACACTGGCCTTGAAGATGTGGACTTCTCCCCGCCATCTATGCCTTTAGACGAACAAAGCATTAGCAATAAACTAGGACAGAGCTGGCGAACGTGGATCGAGCAGGAGTCCAGCCGACGAACTAGGCTGGTTGCATTCTCTATCCTTCACACTCATAGCATCGCCTATAATGGCTACCCCTCTCTCCGCAGCAACGAGGTTAACCTCCGGCTGCCTTGCTCGACTAAAGAGTGGAAGGCTCCAACCGCAGTGCTATGGCATACTGCGAGGCAGGAGGCCCAAAAGCCACAACTATATTTCAAGGAGGCCCTTTCCTTACTCTTGAAGAATAGGGACAGTTCTGCCCCGCTAGACCCGATTCCGACCCCACTGGGAAACTATGTCCTTCTCCATGGGCTGCTTCAGAGGATTCATATAGTCAGGGATTTGAGCTTGCCGGTGATGAGCAAGACGGCAGTCCTACCAAGTGAAGAGGTCGAGAAGCTTGAGTAAGATCTACCACTGTCGTTACCTTGTTCATCCTTGGGCTAACAATACAGACACGGCCTCCGCTCCTGGACCTCCGGCTGGCAACAAGCCCCCGAGTCCACTCTCGATCCCAACAACGAGAACGGCCCCATACCCTTCACATCCAGCTCCTTACTCGCCCTTGCCTACGTCCGCATCTACTTGCATCTGGGGCCCTACAGACAGCTCGATTCGCGTGACCCACAGCGCATCGCGCGCGCCATCGCGTGTAGTCCTGACGTTGAACGCAGCGATGGTGTCATCGCGGCGCTGTTGTACGCGACTCATATGCTTGGTATTCCTGTCAGATTGGGGGTCGACCGCGTGGCTAGGAGCCAGGCCTTCTTTTGGAGTGTGAGGCATTCGCTATCCAGTTTGGAATGTGGTGTTTTGTTAAGCAAGTGGCTCGCTAACCTAGCGGACACAATGGCTGTTAGTCCTCTGTGTGGTAAGTTCCTTTCTGCCACTGGCATGACACGATGTCTGATATCTTAGCAGATAGCGAGGCTAAGATACTACATTGGGTGAGACGCATTGTTGAAGAGGCCTATACAGTGGTTGATTTCAACGAGGATTCGACTAGTTTCACTGATTTTCACGATCCGGCAAATCTGTGTTTGGCCGTGTTGAAGATTTGGGCTCATTTCTTCAAAAGCAACACCCAATGGCCGTTCATCAACATAATTGGATTCAGTTTAGAGATTTACCGTGATATGCTTGTTCAAAATCGGCGGCACGCAGTGTAATTCAGCCAAGGTGGGACACCACATACCAGTCACACAATACAGATGAGCTGTAGCTTGTGAGTACTAATTGCTAGAACCCTCCTAGCGGTTATCGACGGACACTTTTCCATCATTGATTTCGCTCTGTAGATCCAGGGCAAATATATTGGCACGCGGTCCCATTTTGCCGCGTCAGCGTCATAAGTGAGCTCTTATTCCCTGTTCCGGCTGCCTTGAGCTGTGTCTCATAGCCTTTGCGTTTAGCTTTGCCGACTAGGATGGTTTCGTGGTTATAGCGGTGGTCTTGTGCCGAGCGCGATTTACAGTGTGGCAATGAGGGTGAGGGATGAGAGAGCTGTAATATCAACTTCTTACAGTATACGCCGAGGAGCATTCTATAAGCATTCTCTGTAACACATCATGTTATTTGAAAGTATCTGCTAGATTTCGCGTCGTACTCTCAGCGACACCGAGGATTGCGCGCAAGGGAATCGGGCCAGCATTGCGAGGTTGATAAGTGAAATCTCTTCCTTGAACAATCTGCCCTGCTAAGTCATCAACTATCTAACTAACATAAGTTACACACCCCATCTCTCTGACGTCCATCCATTATTAAAAAGCAAGCAAACCTATGCGAGGCCCCACAGCTTTCAGGTATTGTAAGTATGAACGACCAACTAAAAGCCTTCCTGGTTTGATACAAATAAACACTATTTATACCCCGGAATAACGAACGGAGTTCTATGCCGGGTGTCTCGGGTACACGTCTCTGATTTTGGATACCGCCTGGGGACTGAAAGTCGCGTCTGGAGTCCCTGCTTCAAATGTCGCAGCATCGAAAGTTATTTAGCGTTATACGTTGTCCATGAACAGTGAGTGGTATCTACCAAGGACATGTAGACGTATCAGCATCGATCTATTGTAACCCCCTACTCCGGTGATTACCAGGCTCCTTGTTGTAGATTGGTCTTGAGTTGGTTCTAAGGTCTTACCGATCGAGAATGTTAGAATTGAGTGGAACATAGGTGGTGTCCATAGCCAGGGAAATTCGGGCACTTCCTTCCCTTGGGGATAGGCAATCAATCTTGTTGGAGAACAATCCACGTACGTTGGGGCATACCACTCTTTTGGAGTACTTACTAAAAGCTTGGGGTCAGATTACCGAAATGGGGTCAACGACCGGGAAAACCTCGGAGGTGGCGAGTACCAGATGAGTGAAGTCCAAAAAGGATATCGAAAGATCATTATCTGCCATTCATTATCCCTTTTATCAGACACTGGTACGTACCAGCTTACTGCTCGTTTCTTTGTATATCCCTTCTCTGTTCACCTTATCCCCTTACCTCGACGTGTGTAGTCTTGACTGGAAACTAAACGTTAACGACAAAATATCGCCCCCTTGGTATAGCTTAATGTTCTTGGAAACTCTTGTTTACGTAGCGAGTTATTTCCCCTCCCCTTCCTATCAGGGGTCTTAGGGGCCAGTCGTAATATTAGGAAGAACTTCAATATTGCAGGGCTACTAGGCCGGCTTCGTGATTTAGCACGGAACTAAACCAACACTTAGGTCCCACGCGTACGGAGTACTGTTCGCAAGATTCAAACCTTCATTAGCCGCTGAAATATCAGCTGCACAGTAACTTCGCCATCCTAGTTTGTCGGAGGCCGTAGGACGAGGTGCTCGTATGCGCAAGTCAAAACGACAGTGGTGTGGACTTCTCGATAGGTGAAGGCAATTTGGTTCTCTGGGAATTATCTTTAACTCGTGTGGGGAAAGGGAAACAGGCGCGGGGTAGCCCGCTACCAATAGATGATGTTGCTCGTGACAAGACGTACAACTTTGTACTCCAAGAGATAAGGGGATAAAAGTGTTTGGTTATCACGCAGTAAGGTTTTGGGGTAATATGCACAAAGCCATCCAGCTATCTCGAGATGTAGATAGGAGAGAGGATATAAAAAACGAATAAAATTCCCGATCATAACACAAGGATCATTCTCGCAAATGCACTTCCCATTGAGCTGAGCTTCATTATTGTTCTCGACCTCACCATCTTGTTGCCGCCTCACTTCATACTACCTAACTAAGCGTGATATCCAAGTGTCCACTGCTCATCTCACGTACGCGACAGCGGGTATTTGAGACCAATCGCTTGGGACTAACAACCGTTACGATGGAGGCTCAAATACCTATTCCCGGAACGGTGCAGTTGGTTGATGCTGAAGGAATCCTCAATCTTAAACATGGCCAAGGATCGCACGAGATCGTCCTCATTCCGCAGCCTACCGATGATCCCGATGACCCACTAAGATGGAACAAGCCCCGGAAGCTGTCCACCATCATTTGCGCGATGGCATGGTGCTTCTTCATTGGAGCCATAATCTCTGGGTTGTCACCTGCCTATATTCTTATCGAAGAGGACACGGGGATTTCTATTGCAGACTTGAGCACTGGCAATGGCATTCTCTATCTTTTCATGGGCTGGGGCACTCTAATCACACAGAGTTTAGCGCTCAAGTACGGCCGTCGCATTATGCTTCTAGCATCCATTATCTTGGTTAGTTGCATGACGCTTTGGACTGCCTATGTTCAGTCGAGAGGAGAGTTCTTTGTCAATCGTATCTTACTTGGTATCTCCGCTTCGCCACAAGAGACGCTTATCGAAATCGTTGTTGGAGATGTCTTTTTCACGCATGACAGAGGCTTTTGGATGGGCCTTTATGCCTGGGCTCTCTTCTGCGGTGCCTTTCTATCGCCTGTGGCCTCGGGTTACGTCGCTCAAGATCTCGGTTGGCGATGGATTCAGTATATCCTGACTATTGTCGGCGCAGCGGTCACTCTCATGACCTTTTTCCTCTTTGAGGAGACCATGTTTTTTCGCGACTACACCATGGGTGAGGTCCCCAGAGTTAACCCCACGGTCAGCACTTCCAAGACACTTGAAGAAGGTGTAGCCAAGGATGAACTGGACAAGATCGGGGAGACAGAAACTTATACTACATATGAACAATCCACTTCGCCATCAGCCGAGACTTCTGTTGAGGCTGCTGTATCCAGTCCAAACGGAAGAACCAGGACCTATATCCAGAAACTCAAGCTCTGGGGCTACCAACATCCACGACAACCAAACCCGTTTAAGGTCTTCTTCGTACCATTCCAGCTGCTTTTCACTTTCCCTGCAATGGGTTTTAGCGGTCTGTTAGTCGGGGGGATCCTTGCTTGGTATAACGTTATTGGCGGCTCCATGGCCTTGATTCTCGGCAATCCACCCTACAACTTTAGCACCAATAGTATTGGTCTTACCTACCTTGCCTCTTTCACCGGTGTCACAATTGGCTGCTGCTTCTCGGGCTGGATGTCTGATGTTGTCGCTATCCGCTTGGCGCGCCGCAATGAAGGAATCATGGAACCCGAACAACGACTCTGGATTTGTCTTATTGCGCTAATCATACATCCAGCTGGCTGCATCCTATACGGTGTCGGAGCGTCGTACGGGATACACTGGGCTGGAATAGTTGTTGGCCTTGGCCTGATGACCGCCACGCTCCCTATGGGATCCAGTCTCGCATACACCTATATTCTTGACAGCTACAGGGAAATGGCTGGAGAAGGTCTCGTGTCAACAATCCTCGTTCGTAACATGATGGGTAAGTTGAGTTTCCATTCATTTCTCTCTGCGACACGATGGACTAACTCAAGTAGGCTTCGCATTTGGATATGCTGTCGTGCCGATGATAACCAACCTGGGCGTCCGTTATGCCTTTGTCCTGATTGCTATCTTGGGAGAGATGGTGTGGTTGACTGGGATATTGATGATCTATATCGGGAAGCCCTTGAGGCAGCGTACTGCACAGAAATACTGGAATCTTGTCGAACAGCACGGCGCAAAGGTGCATTGAGCATATTTACTATTATCTACAACATACCTTAGGGGCGGAATGAATATTCTGTCTTTTGCGAGTCTGACGCTGCACATGAGTTGCGTACTTTACAATCTAGCTATTTCTGGAATCGAAGAGATCATGAAATTTCCCTTCACGTTGTCTTCCCTCTGATATTCTCAAGGCGGTATATGCTATAAGGAACGCCCGTTTTCTAAAGTGGGATATAAGCGCAGTGCAAGCGTACCTATTTGCGCTCTGCTACCCAGCAGGACGGTTCTCCCATAGAGGATGACTCTTTAGCCTAGGAGACCCGAAATAGCGGAGTCATAATTGTCATTCGCGGATCATGCAATTGAAACTGGTCCACTGGTTAGGATATCCTCGCATTTGATTGACAGTGACGGAAAGCTACCGGCCACGTTTTGAAGGGGCTTTTGTTTTGCCGGAGTTGTGACTCCAATGATCGACTACCCCATGCCTACCCCATTCATAGGAGTGGAGACGAGCACAGGAAATCGTTGCCGAGAGTCTGCATCTTCGACCAAGTCACTTAAGACGGGTTAAAGATAACGAATTGTCATCACGTCGGTTGCGAAGCAGGTGGCGTAGGCTAATAGGGGCTAACAGAGGCTAAATCTCAGGCTGTCGACCAGAATTCTCACCCAGATGCAACAGAGGTATACGGCGTTAAAACCTCGATCTTGAGTCACAGGAACGTGACAGAATGGCTTCAGAAAATCATTTGCCATTGCGCATGAGAGCGGCTTACATCACTGAAGTAAGTCTTCAAACAGCTACCCAAGACAAAAGCTGACTGTTTCACAGTACAACAAGCCCTACGCCCTTGGTGAGCGGCCTCTACCTTTGTTAAGGGATACGGATGTACTTGTGCGTGTCCATGCAGCCGGATTCTGCCATTCAGACTTGCAAGCTCTACAGGGCCAATTCACAAAGCCATCACCAATCGGCCTTATTCCCTCTCATGAGATAGCCGGTGTCGTTACCAAGCTCGGGGACAATTACAAAGGCGATCTCCGCCCAGGAGACAGAGTTGGCGTGCTGAACTTCAAGCATGCCTGCGGCGCTTGTGTGGGTTGCAAATTGAGACAGAGAACAGGCGCCGGCCCAGACCCGCGGTTTTGCGACGTCCGCGAAACTGCTGGGTTTCTACACGACGGAGGGTTTGCAGATTACACTTCCGCAGACCCTGAGACAACTATCAAACTTCCGGAATCCATCTCCTTTGAGCAAGCCGCTCCTCTGATGTGTGCTGGTGCTACGGTTTGGGGATCCCTCGAGGCGGCAACGTCTGGACTTCGTCAGGGAGAGGTTGTCGCCATTGTAGGTATAGGGGGGCTCGGACATCTAGGGCTACAATTTGCCAAATCACTAGGATTCCGGACTGTTGCCGTTGATCGAAGGGAGGCAGGGAGACAGCTCGCAATGGATATAGATAATGCCGAGCTCAGACCAGATCTGGTGGTGGACTCCTCGGATACAGTTTCTGCGGCCAAAGCTATTTCCGACTTTACGCAAGGCGAGGGTGTCGCAGCAGCGATTGTCTGCACATCCTCCATTGACGCCAACCGATGGGCACTAACAACCATCAGAGTTGGAGGCACGTTAGGGGTATTGGGCTTGCCCCAAGAACCCTGGCAATTCGATGCTGCTCCGATTGTCTTCCGAGAGCTCTCGATTAAGGGAAGTTATGTGTGCGGCAGGAAGTCAGCAGAGGTAATGATAGAAGCTGTGAAGCGGGCGGGGGTGAAGTCCCATCTCACGACAATACCTTTTGAAAAGATCCCCGACATTGTAGAAATATACGAGGACACGGCTTTCAAAGGGCGAATAGTCGTTCGGCTGCATGACTGCCATTATTAAAGTCTCCTGAATTAATTCCTACGACTCTTCAATGTCACGTCTCGACCAAGCCACGCTACAGCGTTCCGTGACCCAAGGTATTCCGAATGATGGTGAGAGCCAGTTGGAGTCAGTTGGAGTCAGTTGGAGTTGGAATCACTTTACCTCACCCCGCGCTGCCCCAACACCTCAAGAACAAACCACTCCTTATCAAGGTCAAAACACGACAAAATTGACATATCCAATCATCTCAGGGCATCTCCATGGTACACATCTAATCAAGCGTAAGATCAGAGTTGTCTATCGTCTTTAAGGACACTATGCCGTTAGTAAATCAAGCACTGGTCGACGTACTGTGCTAACAACCGTTTCGGGGAGTGACTCCCCGCCTTTGTGAAAAAGCATGGGTATCTGTATTTTCCTTATCCGAGGAACGAAGTACGTTTAGCTCAAGGTAGATTTTGATTTTACAGGTTTGAGGATGGTAGAGCTACCTGTAAGCCAGCCCAGAGCGTAGTTGAGCTCTGTCAGCGAGTCTATGTGCTCCACAATCACAGTCATTCTCTGAGGAGAGCTTGGCGTAGTATTGCGCCGGAATGAAATGGTAGAATATTTGATTGCTAGGACTACACTAAATAAGGGCATTCTCTCGCGAGACAAAGCTTTACCTGTCGCCACCAATCGAGCCACACCGGTTTACAGGATAACTGATCTTGTCAAGTGAAATAACGTGTAAAGCTGAATAATGTTTGATGAAGAATTGTACATATTTCTTTTGTCTGCGAGGGCTATTGCTCCTAATCTACGCTTAGGCGACAGCAGTAGGATAGTCAATGTAGCCCTGCTTCAGCTCGGGTGTGTAGAACGTCTTTGAATCATACGGGTTCGGGGCAAGACCAAGCTTCGTACGAGCAACGATGTCAGGTGTCGACAAAAAGCTGCGACCGAATGCTACTACCGTGTTGAAATTTGCATACTTCTTGTCCACGGCTTCCTTCGCTGTGGTTGGATTATATCCACCAGCAACTAGTACAGGCGTCTTGTTATCCCATTCCTTGATGAGAAATTCGATCGATTGATGCCGGTCAACGTCATACCAATTGTCGACACAAGACTCGATAATGTGCAAATAGGCAAGATCGAGTGTCTTCAGTTGTCTGACCAGATCCAAGAACTGCTCCTTGGGTTGCTGTGGTTTGACGCCCATATAAGTGCTCCAGGGGCTGATGCGGAAGCCAACACGATCACCGCCAACAGCGCCGATGACAGCCTTTGCGACTTCGACACCGAAACGTGAACGGTTCTCCGCCGAAGACCCCCACTGGTCAGAACGCTGGTTGCAAGATTCCTGGAGAAATTGATCTACCAAGTATCCGTTTCCACCGTGGATCTCGACGCCGTCGAATCCAGCCTGTATCGCGTTCTTCGCAGCCGTCGCGAAGTCGCCGATACAACCCCAGATTTCGGCTTCAGTCATGGCCTTTGGGGGGCCCGCATCCTCGATAGGTATCGCACTATCCCGCTGGTCAAGAGGAATGGCACTTGGAGCCAGCTTGGGAAAACCTTTGTCAGCCGTTCGGCCAGCTCCATTCAGCTGTAAAAAGATATAGCAACCCTTTGCATGTACGGCCTCTGTGACTCCTTTCCAGGCGCGGATATGATCCTGTGTGTAGATTCCAGTATTGTGCGGGTACCCAACGTGGGTTTCGGAAACCCCGGTATTCTCCGTGATCAACAATGTCCCCGGCGTGTGGGAGCGCTGAGCATAGTAATCTTTCATGTACGGGAGGGGACAGTGGTTAGTATCGGCGCGAAAGCGTGTCATCGGCGCCATGGCGATCCGGTGATCCAGCTGGATCCGGCCTAGCTTCAAGGGCTGGAAGAGCCTGGTGTCAGCCATGGTGCTGGGCGAGTAGTTTTTGGAGGATGCCTGAGGGTTTATGAATGATGTGTGTAGTCCAAAATCCGGACAAGGAGTTATTCACTGACAAGAAATATAGCTTTCTGCAGCTGTGGATTATTACCATTTTTCCGAAGTAGATGTGGTGTGTCTTAAGTGAGTACCCCAATAGATGATCCATGGATAATTGGTGGAGGTGGTGTTGGAGTCCACTTATCGCCTCCAAACTCTCTTGTGTGTCATGTCTGATCGCGTACCAAATACGCACGTCGTGTTGACGCAAGCTGACTTCTTAAGACTCGCCTTTTAGGATGCTTATTCTAGCGTCAGGTTTGCTTGGAAAGAGGGGAAATTAGAGGGACCCAAATGATGGGTTGGAGAAGTGATAGCTCCAACAGGGAAGCGCTTTCGTTTTTCAGTATGGGATGCTGAGCATGGCATACTGCATTAGAATATCCTAGTCCATTACGATCACTTCCTATGACAATGTCGATGGTAAACTCACCCATGCCGGGAGTCGCGGTCGTGACTGGCGCTGGTGGAAGTGGTATGTGAACCCAAAAGCAAGGGAGAATTGTCTATAGTCTTACTCACGTTGTGCACGAGTATAGGCATCGGTGCAGCAGTCGCCATGGCCTTTGCGGCGGCAGGATGTGAAAAGATCGCCATCACAGATGTGAACGCGTCAACTTTGGAGCACACCAGGGAAGCAATCACCGCAGCTCACCCTAAGGTGCAGGTGCTCGCCCAGGCTGGCAGTGTCACAGAAGATCGATTTACTCAGTCATTTATCGACCAAGTCGTCCTAAAATTCGGCCGAATCGATTACGCAGTCAATTGTGCTGGGGTCCTTGGTTTTCCGGCACGGTCGGGAGAGACCAGCATTGACGAATTCGACCGCGTCAACAACATCAACTACCGTGGTTGCTGGTTATCTTCACGTGCCCAGCTGAAGCAGATGGTCAGACAGGATGCGCTCCCTAGTCATGACCTCAATCGCCCTCCTCAACGGGGTGCAATAGTGAACATCGCCAGTCAGCTGGGAATTGTTGGTCGTCCGAATGCTCGTGAGTTGAAGCCCCTTGTTTCCGTGCACTTGTAGAACTAAGCTTCTCATTCTGTTGATGAATAACAGCGATTTATTGTGCTTCAAAGTCGGCAATCATCGGTCTGACGCGCGCAGATGCAATTGATTACTCCAAAGACGGGATTCGTGTGAATTGTGTCTGCCCTGGAGTCATCGAGACGCCTTTAGTCATGGAGAAGAAGGAAGTGCGCGCCGCCATACTCCCCGCCGTAGAAATAGCCCCAATGAAGAGAATGGGCAAGCCAGAGGAAGTAGCAGATGTAGTCCTGTTCCTTTGTTCAACGCGAGCGTCTTTTGTTCAAGGTCATGCTATGGTTGTGGATGGTGGATATGTAACTGTGTAAAACGAGCAACACAATCCAGATAATTTCATTGATGCAACTCTCTCACAAACAGGAATATTATGCGATTTGATTAATACATTTTTGTTTGGTACTGCATCTCCTTCCAATCAAACTTATTTTCCCACGCATGTCCAACATGCAATATATTTTCCTCTTGCCACAAGCCCCCAACAATCTGCATGCCAACGGGCAGCATGACTTCTTCATCATCCTTGGCCGGTGCAAACCCAATAGGGATAGACATTGCTGGGTGACCTGTCACATTGAAGATGGCAGTATTAATGGTTAATCCCATGCTGGGTTGAAGGGACTCTAGAGGTAGACCTCGTTTGCCATGCTTCGGGGCCACAACAGGAGTTGTAGGCATAACCAACGCATCATATTTCTCAAACAATGCCTGATAATTATCACTCACTTGACGGGCGATATTCAACGCCTTCCCATAGATATTTGGGAAGCGTGACATCAGATAAAGCCCGTTAATAATAACGTTCTTGGTCGATGGGAATGCTCGCTGGAAGCCTTCATTGGTCCAAGGTAATCTGCTGTGTTCTGCTTCTGTCATGCACAAGCCCCGCCGTCCAGTATTATGACCGAGAAGTGTTTGTGCACCGGCAATCCGTGAAAGGATAGTCCAAAGTGCCGGTCCATGAAAGTGGTCCGGTAGTGATACTTCTTCAACGGTTGCTCCAAGATGTTCGAGTTTTCTGGCAGCAATCAAAACAAGCATTTTGACGCGGGAATCCATTGCCCTATGTTCGAATCCCTCTTTCAGGATTCCAATCTTGAAACCATCAAGTCTTCCAGAACTCTCTTGAAGCGCTGCTGCAAATTTTGTGGAGCCTGGTAGCGGGCTTCCCAGAGATCGGTCGTCAATACCGTCGTGCCCGCTGATAACGTCTAAACATGTTGCAGCCTCGAGAGTAGTCCGAGCGAGTGGACCGGCATGGTCAACTAAGGCATCCCCGCTCGAGATCCCGGTGAAAGGAACTCGGCCATGTGTGGGCTTAAGACCAACACCTACGGCTTCTTAGGCTTGTTCGAGATGGTAGGAGATAGGAGAACAACTCACATCCACATAGAGCTGCGGGGATTCGAATACTTCCACCCTGATCGCCTCCAATGGTTATGTCGACAAAACCTGCGGAGACTAATGCTGCACCACCAGATGTGCTCCCTCCGGCAGAATATCCCGTCGCATGGGGGTTCTCAACAGTGCCCTGAGCACTCGTATATGAAGAGGTTGAGTGGCAATAGCTTTCGCATGTTGATGTTCCATGAATGTCTGCGCCTGCATCTAGTAGTCGTGTCACAACTGTCGCATCGGTTGACGGCGTCCATGCCGGTGTGATATCGCTCCCGAGTAGTTGCGGCACACCAGCCACAGCAATGACATCTTTCAAGCTAACCGTCTTCCCAGCCATGGAGCCGCCTTTGGGATTTCCCCGAATCAGAAATTTATGTGACCATGCTTGTCCTAATACCTGCTCTTCATTACCGCATCGGCGTACATTTTCGCGTGGATATTTGTTCTGGTCGGGCACTGGCTGATAATCAGGCAGAGCCATCACCTGCTCTGCACAGTCATGCACCGCTGAGAGGAGAGTATGAAAATCACTTGACTCACTGGGGTCTATGGTGAAACCCAGGGGCTGAATAAGATCTTCAGCATCCCCACGCTTTACCGGGTTGTTTCTTGGAGTTGTTAATCAAGCTGTTGGCAAAATGTACAATGCGATCTCGAATCTACTTACTCTGAAATACTGGTGAAAAAGACTGACATTGTGCACGATCACTCTATCGCATCACTGGGAGTTCTGGAGATCTTATGAGTTAGTGCCATGCAATATTTCTTTCTCGCCCATCGGAAGTCCCCAATCCAGCCATTTGGAGAATCCCATCCAACCATTTATCTGACCCCAAATCGACCCCAACGTTGTGGACCCACCACAGGACTCGGCGAGAAATTGGCGGTTTATAGCAATATTTCATTACCCATTTTGCTGTCGTTGTTGGCAGTCGCCCCGTTGCTGATTACCTGGCATGTCCTACTCCCAATCGCGCCAACCAGGTAAGAAGCTCTGTTTTCCTACATTCCATTACAGTTGACTCCTACAAAAGCATCCCACTCTCACCTTTCCGATTCTTGAGCGGCACATTTACGTATAAATCGTATGCGATGGGCCCAAAGCGTGTTCTCATTACCTATGGAGTCGACGTTGATGCCGTGGCTGGATGGCTCGGCTCGTACGGCGGCGAAGACTCCCCCAACGACATTAGCCGGGGTAAGGTTGTCAAGACACATGCAGTATGTTCCTACTGATATCCAATTATCTAGGTGTCTGGGCTGGGACAGTTGGCACCCGGCGTCTCCTGAAGCTGTTCGACAAGTACGATATCAAAACAACCTGGTTCATCCCGGGCCACTCGCTGGAGACCTTCCCGGAGGAGATGGCTGCGGTCCGCGACGCTGGACACGAGATTGGACTTCACGGGTATTCGCATGAGAACCCAACTGATATGAGCATGGAGCAACAACGTGACGTTCTTGACAAGACCTACCGCATGCTCACCAGATTTGCGGGTAAACCGCCGCGAGGAAGCGTGGCACCTTGGTACGCTGAGCACTGATGTAATCATTAACGATCGTTAATAGGTGGCTTTGAGACAGGTGGGAGACTAGCCAGGAAGGTGCGCAGCTACTTCTCGACTACGGCATCGAGTACGACCACAGCATGAGTCACGAGGACTGCCAAGCGTACTACCTGCGCATTGGAGATAGCTGGACAGCTATCGACTATAGTAAGAAGGCAGACACCTGGATGAAGCCGTTGGAACCTGGCTCGCAAACAGGATTGGTCGAAATTCCTTCAAACTGGTATATCGATGACTTACCCCCGATGATGTTCATCAAAAAGGCGCCGAACAGCCATGGATATGTCAATGCGCGTGACGTGGAAGATATCTGGCGCGATCACTTCGATTATTTCTACCGTGAGTACGACGAGTTTATCTTCCCGATCACAGTACACCCGGATGTCTCTGGAAGACCACATGTGCTTCTGATGCATGAACGGTATGTTTGACTTATTCGTCCCATGGTGCATACAAACTAATATCAGGCAGTCTGATTGAATACTTCAAGAAACATGATGGAGTGGATTTCGTGACCATGGAGCAGGTGTGCGACGAGTTTAAGAAAAAGACAGCGCCGCCCGCAGGGGCTCTGATGCCAGCACCAGCCGGAGCCATGCTGAACAAGTAGATAGAGATGAAACATAATTTTTCATATAGGAACTAATTCGTGGCTTGAATTGTATCCCGTTAGCAGCCTGCACAGTGTATCCTGTATTCTGGGTATGAAGTTTGGTGATGTATTTAGTTAGAGGCAGTTCTCTGACCCCAACACCACTGGTTACTCCATGTCGCCACTCGTCATTTATCTCCTGTTGATTTTCTCCAGAACGTTATTAGCCCTCCAACCTGTAACGGAGCTGGTTCCGGCCTGGTCAAAGAGCGCAATATCGTGTCCAACAAATCGACTTCAAAATCGACGCCTAGTTGAGCTCTACAAATCAACTATAACAGCGCATATCTAGAATCTGCGATATTGCATCATCCGTCATTCCTTCGATTTCATTTGTATGAGAATTTGTATATAAAAGGACCTAGATTCCTACCTAGACAAGGATGTGTCAAGGAATGGGCAATTAGATAGTCAATAATCCCACTCCAATGCTTCCTGTTGTGCAATTCTGACAGCTTCCGTAAACGCTCTAGTACGAACTTCGACTCCAATACTCTTAACCAGGGAGGGTGACTGTTCCACCGAGAAAAAGAATGAATCTCTTCGGCGAGGCTCATCCAGACGGCAGGGAATTTACATGAATTTATCCTGAAAGGAATGGCCAGCCATTCCCTCCGCCTTTGTGACCATTCCTAATGTCGTTAAAGCGTGCATAGGGTTGATTCATACTACGGGTGAAAAGTCGCCTAATGTAGTAGTTAATTAACTATGGTTGTAGTTGGAGTAAGTTGAGTTGGAGACATTAATAAATCAAACCGATTGATAACTAATCGTTCTCCAAACTGTTCATATCGGAACTCTATAAATGTCGGACTTTTAACCCCTGAAAATTTAGATAATTTTAATGCTAGAAGAACCTAGAATGCAAATTCTTGCGCTGAACCTGCCTATCCATCATGACACACGAAATATTCCAACCTCTTCACGTAGGCAAGATACAACTCGACCATCGAGTTGTTATGGCTCCGCTCACGCGCCTCCGCGCTGATGATTCACACGTCCCGCTTCCCATGTCAACGACATACTACGAACAACGCGCCTCAATTCCTGGGACGTTGCTCATCGCCGAAGCAACACAAATATCCCCTTCAGAGGGAGGAATTCCTCACGGACCAGGGATTTGGAACGAGGCTCAAATCCAAGGCTGGAAGAAGATCACCGATGCTGTGCACGCCAAAGGCAGCTATATTTTTTGCCAATTAATTGCTCTCGGTCGCGCTGCGGACCCAGGTCAACTTCACGAGCACGGAGGATATGAGCTCCTTGCGCCTAGTCCTATACCCATGGAATCAGAGTCGCCGGTTCCCAACGAGCTGAGCGAACAACAAATCGAAAACATTATCCAAAACTACGCATTTGCCGCGAAGAACGCCATTTGCGCCGGCTTTGATGGCGTTGAAGTGCACGGTGCTAATGGGTACCTGGTTGATCAATTTCTCCAAGACGTTTCCAATCAACGCCATGATCAGTGGGGAGGGAGTATTCCCAACCGTGCTAGATTCGGTCTAAGGGTTGCAAGGGCGTTGGTTGAAGCTGTTGGCCCGGAGCGGGTGGGGTTTCGACTGAGTCCGTGGAATACCTGGCAGGGTATGAAGATGGCGGATCCGATTCCTCAATTTGCCTACTTTGTTGAGCATTTGAAGGAGTTGAGACTTGCTTATCTCCATGTTATCGAGTCTCGCGTGATCAATAACATCGATTGTGAGAAGGGGGAAAGTATCCATTTTCTCCTTGATATCTGGGGGAATACTTCCCCGGTCCTGGTGGCTGGAGGATACAATGCGAATAACTTCCAGGATGCCGCGATTGAGTACAAGAACAATGAGGTTGCCGTTGTTTTTGGGCGGCATTTTCTTGCAAATCCTGACTTGCCTTTCCGACTTCGCCATCGGATACCCTTAAATCAGTATGATCGTGGCAGCTTCTACGCTCCGATGCAGGAGAAAGGATACACTGATTATCCGTTCAGCACAGAGTTTTTGAGTGTTAACTAAACACTTTAGCAAAATAATACGGCCTCTATATCCTGTACATGCTTCGCGCACTAACGTAGTTCACCAGTCAACTGATCAACATGGGTTGTCTGGTCGAATTTCATCACCTGGCCAAAAAAAAAAGTTATTTCTACCCATAGAGTGTATCTCATATCCGATACCTGATCACCCTCAAAAAAGAAAATGCGTTGTTTAACATGTAACTATTCAAACAATCAACTTATCATTATACTTTATATCTACTACTTTCTGAAGTATATAATATAAAGTATACTAAACTAAGAGGACTGGATATATAAGAATACTCTTTTATTATTATATATGTAGATTTTTATAGCTTTCTTCATCATACAACACTCGCTATATAAAGTCCATGAACGACCTCCAAAGACATGATCCTAGAGGGCTTTTATGCTCTCTCTCATAGCAGGTGAAATTCCCTAGAATTTCCTTTGTGCCATTCTCCTGTATGTTTGCTGGTACTATTCGATTGGACTTTACAAAAATACACAGCCCAAGGATGCCGTGACCTCCCGTCGCGGCTTCATGTGGCTGATGGTTATGAATACCCTGATGTTCACTTCGTCATTTGCACATATGGTTATTGCCTGGTATTAATATCGCTAAAACGGGAGGCAAACGTTGCCTCAATGCTGTTCCCGTTGTGCATGATATTCTGCGGGTAAGTCTCCGGCCTTTTGTTGACCAGTCATCCTGTATCTAATAACGTCCTTTTAGCGTTCTCGCAACGCCCGATGCGTTGCCCGGTTTCTGGATTTGTATGTACCCCGTATCACCTTTCACCTACATCATTGAAGCCATGCTTTCCACTGGCGTCGCCAACGCGCAAGTCAGATGCGCTGATAATGAGCTTCTGGTATTTAACCCTCCTTCGGATCAAACATGCGGTACCTACATGCAACGATACATCGACCAAAATGGAGGCTATCTCGTAGATTCTAGTGCTACATCGAATTGCTCATTTTGTCCCGTCGGAGAAACAAATTCGTTTCTCTCAGCGCTTTCCATAGATCCTGGCAACGCTTGGAGAGATTTTGGTCTCTTGTGGGTGTACGTTGTAGTCAACATTATCAATGGCTTGTCCGTGTGCTAAGAAGGCTCAAATAGCCAAGGAGGAGCAGGTAGCTGCGGACAGAACCGGGGGAAATGAGAAAGCCCGGTAGGAGTGTGAAGGCACATTCAAGCATTGATTAATACGGCTGGATATTAACTCGACTACTGAGTGACATTCGTTAATGTTTTTTATTAGTTTCATTTAAAAGTTTATAGATTGCCTGTTCAGCGTTAATTCCATAATCATTTTTTACAACAGATTTACATGATTACATCGTTTGAGGATGTTTGGGTTCATCCATCTTTGAAGGTTTTGGGGTAACCATAAATATGGTCAGCAATTGTCATAGTTAGCATACAGTAGCGTGTTTCGGATATTGCGCAGAGTACGAACTGCACCCCATATTTTGGCCGGAGAATACTCCGTAAGTATTGGGTGTGCATCTCTACATCTGTATCCCATATCCTGTACCTCCGCTACTTTGCCCGAATATAACGCATGCATGCAGCATCCAGTGAATCTGGGGACTCTGGATTTCGGTTGGTGGAAGTATGTATGTTAGACGTCAAAAGCGATCAGCAACACGGGTCGGAGCCTGACCCAGTCACCCAGAAGACAAAGGTTATTAGCCCATATAGTCAAGTGATCGTCTGGTTATGGTAGATGTAATAGGCCATGTTCGTTCTGCGGAAAACAGGCTATCCAATTATTCCGGTGAAGAGGGGAAAGGACGATTGAAAGACAAATGCAAGAGGTAACTATCCGTTTTAGAGAACTAGCTCGTACACAGGTGTAAGCTATGTTGACTGCTCTTTACCAAATTGCTTCCTTCTCTCACGGGCGTCAATGAACAAATACCCCGAAACGAATCTGACCCTCATATAACCCCTAGTCATCTTAGACTATAATGTTATTATAAGCAATTTAGGAACGGAGATTTCTATGCTAGCTTTCTTTGTTAGCTGCCTTGGCATATTTCTAAGACGTTTGATGTCCGTCGAACGTACGTAGTGGAACACAGATAGTAATCTTCCCAGTATAAAAGGACTGGTGGCTACATTCCATCAATACCTTCATCTCTTCAACGCAAGATTCTACCATTTTCTCTTCAATGATAACCTTACCTACTACAAACGTTTAAGTCTATCAAGATGCGGCCGACCCGATTCTCTACCACCATGTTCATCCCCATGTTGATGTCTCTCGTAGGGTTTGCTGCTGGGGCGACAACACTCACCCAGCGAGCTGAGACAGGAATTTCCTACGTTGATGGATCGTATGTGGCTTGGCAGCCTGGCTATCTGAGTTGAGAACTCCTGTTATTCTCTATTGTCTGTTATTATGGATAGGAACAGATTCTGACAAGTCATGGCCAGCTGGGACATACCTCTTATTTCATAATTCGGACTATGTGACATTATCGGGAACAGGTTATGTCTTGTTGCGATGGGAGGTTGAATACTGGCAGTATGATAACACTACCGATACCCTAATAATCTGTGCCCTCTCATACGAATGAACTTTTAGGCGTGCTGGCGAAACAACGGATATGTCGGTAACGAAATCTGGGACCTTCCAGATGGTTGCCGGCGGAAGCGGCTTTCAGTTTGGAGACACTCCAGCTCCGTTTTGCAATGACCCTTCTGGCTCATGCCATAATGCCACTGGAGGATCAGACGATGGGTATACGTGGTTTTCCAACGGAGCCAATCACTGGCATAACGAATACTACTGGCTCGACGGTGAGGTCACCTTGCAGACCCAGGAAGGTACAGGGCTTTACAACATTGCTGTGAACGTTACAAGTGGGTAGCCCCTTTTAGTCTTCACTCTTGACCTGTTAATCCCAATCCTTGCCTTATGTGAGCACCACTAACATATTATATTAAAGCCTATGATTATATGCTATCCGAAATCAATACAGTTTATGGCTCTCCTTATCATATCGGAGCATCCTATGATCCATCTTATGGGGCGTGTCCTTGTGCCGCTTAAGGTACTGTCCACTGGCTGGTATATGTCGCTCTCCCGTTCTGGATCATCAAACTCGGATGCAGATATGCGTAGCCTGGAAGTTCCTGCGTCTAGCGATCTAGGGTGGATGCTAGGCCTGTAAATGGAAGGAAAGCTTGAGAGCTTTGTGCCTACTGCTTTCACTCGTGCTTATTAGTTACCTTTGGCTTTTCACTTCTTTTTCTTTCATTTCCATGAAATTGCGTTTTCGTTGATTGTCATGTGTCATGTGCCATAAGCATAGGAAACCCATGATGTGGATTAATCAACGCACTCATCACAGTCAAAAATACTTAACCAAATATTTAGGTATTTGAGAAAACTCAACCCCGTCTAAAAGTTATACAACCCCTTCTAAAATTTACACAGCCCATAGTAAACTTAGCCTCATAGAAAGAGAAATTGGACCTGCAGACACCATTACAGACACCATGGCGTGGTGTTGGGGTATTTTACACTCTGAGTTGAGGAATATGTATGAATAAGCTCGGAGTTGATAAAACCCTGATACTCTTTACATAAAATAAGACCTTCCATCTTCCCCCAGATGATTCTCCTTCCAATGAAATCCTATATGATTTTTTCTGGTAGATATGTATCACCAAGCAGAGAATGCAATTAAAAACAGGCTTAGACATCAGCATTATGTTCCATTATCTCTTGACAAGTCCTTAACAGGGCTTATCCTCATCATTTTTTAAAGATCGCTCCCCTTTATAAACCTTGCCTTCACGGCTCATTGTGCCTACATGCTCACAGCTTTGTATGACCATCTGAATTATTATGCCTCTCATCTGCAATAAGTTTTATCGTTTAATATGCTAGCTTAGAGTCACTATTCTAGGCCCAGGCTTAGGCTTACAAGGAGCTCAACTGACTTAGTAACAGCAATGCTTCAACCTTCTTCTAGTAACTAGGCCTGATTATTTAGGAACATCTTTATCCAGATTTCTCACAGAAGCAACAGCAACTAGTCCAAGAACATAGATCACCCGTGGGAGACCCCATATCCCAAGTCCAGGCCAAACATTCTCTCTGTGCAGCAGCTGTCGGACAACTAGCCGCAATTGTAGAGGCTCCAAATGCAGGTTCAACCATGCAGCTCCCGATCCCGGGAGAAGATGATGATCGATTCAGATTCGCAAGGGCCTCAACAATCATGCCCATTCCTCCTCAATGAGTCATCAGGTTTATGGCCGCACAGCGGACACCATCTCAATCTACAGAGATTACTACCCTGCAGTATCCCTCAGCGGGATCAACTGTACGGTACCCAACGCTAGGAGGAACTGAATCTCGATCTGGGCTCTCAAGGCCATCAACATCCATGTCCGCTTGTCTTCATCTGTCTAGCGAAACCACCACCCTACAGTATCCTCCCACGGATTAGACTCGGCGATATCCAGCTTCAGAAAGACTGAAGAGCGACCTGGACTGACAGGTAGTTCAACAACCGCATCTCTTCCTCCTCATCCGTCCAGTAAACCCACGCCTACACAGCGCATTACATTCCACTCACGACCGAAACCCCCAAAGCCATGCCACCAGGGCGGAGGAAGCTTATTGTCTGCCATGCGCTAAAGAAAACTTTCGTTATACTCATCACTCATTACAGACTGTAAACAGGTGCCTTCGCTGCTCACTCATAATATTGCATGCACATCCATACCAGCTAAATACCTCCCCGGTTTCCACTCTATAAAACAACTATTTCGAGAAGATAGAATAAGTGATGGATACGCGGCTCGGGAGGATTGGATTAAGTCGATGAAAGCGACCGCCCCTTTAGCCCGCAGTAAGAGACAGTTTGTTACTAACTAACTACTCAATCAGAATGTGGAGCGATTGTTGAGGTAACGGGTGGTAAGTTCACTTACGCATGTTCAAGGATAGATTCTTAGCTGACTTGGTAGAGCAGTGAGTCTCCACCACGGCTTATCAGGGAGGGGTTTCCAAAAGATTAACTTTTCATAATAACCCTCATGTTTAATGTTAATACGAAGTAGTTGAAATAAAAGCAATACAACAGACCGTAGAGTTATCAGAACAAGAGCCTTACCTGTTTGATGTATTTGGCTGTTTGTTTGTGTCGCTGATTACTTTTATGACTCTAATCTATCTACAGAAAACTATTAAGAATGTGACAGACTATACGCTGTCTGCAAACTCTGACAAACAAGAGCCCTCGTCCGCGTTGTCCGTCCAACCAACACACTTCCAACAACTCAACAGGCCCTGCGGATCATACTTATTCTTAATCGCCAACAATGAGTCGTAATTCTCCTGCCCCCACCAGGCCTCTTGCCAATCGCCGGTAAACGGGCTCGCTTCGTTTTGATACGCGCCACCACCGGGTGTGATTTGCTCAACGAGGTTTGTTAAATTGTTCAATTTCGTCACGACAGCCTCTCGTTGTGCTAGAGTGCTATTCCATGCCCAGGATCCTCCTGCACCAAGTTCCCAAACCGCCTCGCGCCATGCCGGTGTCGCAGAGGTAGAATTTGCCGTATAATTGTACAGAGTGGGTCCAACGACGGGAATATAAGGACTGAGTCCTTGAGCATAAACTTGTTGCAAATACTGCATCAACTGCGCACGACCAGTTTCGGATGAAAATAAGGCCCGCGGAATCAAGCGGCTACCTGCAATATGTACATTGCCAACGGTTAGCTGATTAGAACCCACGTATTTTAGGTAAAACGGATAGTACGACGAGAACTCCTCGAACGTAACCGAGCCGTTGTTAGCCTCAGCAAAGGCCACAGCCGGCGCCATTGAGTCCTTTGCTTCCTGTAGAGTGAGTAGGGGGTTGACGTCGATGAGGCTACTTGGTGTGATATGCCCACCCCATCCCTGCTGGCTCCATTGCAAGGAGTTATTGACCATAACCTCGAACCAAGGTGTGAAAGTGGCTGCCGAAGCAGGGATGGTAATGTCAGCCACAATAATCGAAACCAGAGGCTCAACGCGATGGGTAGTTTCGAGGACGACACCGAAGGTTCCTCCACCGCCACCACGGAGTGCCCAGAAAAGATCCTGATTTTGGCATGCGTTTGCAGTGCGGTATATGCCATCTGGTGTGACAACTTTGAATTCCACCACACGGTCAACACCCAGGCCGTAGACAGGAGATAGTACAGAGTGTCCACCTGCTTGTACCCAGCCACCAGACACGCCGACGGTAGATGCGTATCCGCCGATGAAGGTCACATTATTCTGCTCAGCAAATGAAAACGCCTGGTCCATATTCACCCCGGCTCCTGCGGTAATAGCATTATAAACATCTGTTGTGGGACAACCACAAGGCACAAACGAATTATTGTAGCTTATGGACTGGAGGTTTCGAGTCCACAATAACAATCGACCTTGGCCGCTGCTGCGGGTAAGATAGTCATGGCCGCTGTTCTTAATAGCTAGCTTGATTCCCGTGCGTCTGGCATATTGGAAGGCGGTGATCACATCGTCTGGTTCGCGAACTTCCAGGTATACCGGTGGAACTATTCCTTGGTTGCAAACAGCCCCATTTCCATACGCGAGGGGATCAGTCGGAGTGGTATTATCCAGCAAACATTGATTTTCCGGATCGGATGAGCACATTTCATCTTGGTTGCTCATCCATGCATTCGGCAGATTCGCACGAAACGCGGCCGACGTGTAATTGGCCTGGATGATCGCACATTCGGTTGGATCTGTATCGACGGCGGAACCATTGTAGTTTGCAAAGCATGGCAGCGCTAGAGGGTAAATGGATCTCAATGCACCCGATAGGGATGTGTTGAGCGAATGCCATTGGCTGTTATCAGATTGGCCAATTGCCGTTGTCACCAGGATGGCTGTCGCCGCCAGCACAATCCTCCAAAGCCCTAAGGGCCCTGGCCTGGAGCTTGCCATGGAACTTTGGTCGGAGATCTCTCAAGGGAATGAAGATAAATGGGCCGTTAATAGCGTCGAGGAAACAGCTTGGACAACACAGAAAGCAAGGATAGTAAACGTCTTGGGAGCGATGAACTCTTATATGGGTCAATTGCTTGACTAGATCATAAGCTAACGCGTAGTTAATCTGCACTATTATTATCATGGATATAATAAGTCGGAGATTTGTCCGGCGCAACGGCTCATGTTTTCGACACGCATTTGATTCCGTTCCTTCGAGAAACTAGGAAATTTAGGCGTCCCCACCGATGGCCAAAGGTTATTTTCCAATTTTCCAATAGAAGAGGGGAGCAGGATCCATTTTGACGGGCTGAGTTCCTTCTATTCGTTGGCATTGGGTTTATTACGGGCCTTGATCCTAGTCGAGTTTAAGGGAGATAGGGTGAGACACGGAAGCATGACAGAGTCACTGTCAGGTATTGAAAAATACACGGCATAGCCGGGTAAGCAGCGTACTCTCATACTCCGTACTCAGTACAATCTTCCTGGTTATCACAAACAAATGGCCAATTTTCAACATATCAATATTTCCACAACGAAGGGGAATCTTGGTCTAAGATTTAACATGGTGAATTATGTATAGCTTATACTTGCCAGATAAGTAAAGTTCAAAAGAATTCTATTCGGTGGTTATCGAGATCTATAACTAAGCATGATATCATCCGTGAGAATTGGGTTAGCGGTAACTTTGGTAACTTTACCATAACTTGTCAAGAGACATACGACGGTTGACCCCGGTGATTCCCCTGGTACGGTTTTTATTCTTCAGTCATACAAGGATCTTGTAATTAGGCCTGTATTCTCATAGCCAATAGCTTGTTACAGATATTTTTAAATTATCGTAAGAGGTGAGATTTTACGTCTGTTAGAGCAGGCGGCCTCTTATCAATGTATTATAATAAACATTACATGACCATAATTAATTACGGATAAAAACGTCAGCTCCGTGACCGCGAACAATACCGCTCCTCATCCAATAATCGAGCTTCAAAATGGCGATCAAATACCTAAAAAGACTTAGTGGCAGGCTCTAATTTAGCGCATTATAAACTTTTGGTACGGATTATTACCTGTTGCCCACCTCCGTCGTTGATGGTTGGTTGTCGTCATGGGAATTAAGTTTGCTACGCCAGTCTGTTTGCAGACATCTGAATCGCTGCTGTCTCATAAACCGAAATCTGTCGCACTCTACTCCGTACGAAGGAGGCCAAAGCTCCCCTTAAGGCACTCAATGGTACTAGTGAAAATTGTCCCTAACTCTAAAAAAAAAGGAGAAAGTTAATCAAGGTTGGTGTTTGGCGCGGACCCTAGGGTGGCCATGAAATGATGGAGTTTGTGATGGAGCAGTGTCTCTCAGAACCTCATGGCAAGTCTTGACAGACAATGAATACAATATGTCAGATTTCCCGTATCACACAGCTTTTGAAAAGTTATTGAGTTGAGGAGGGTTATTTAGAGTGATACCTGATTCGATTTTTACACCCTCCGTCTTTCTGGTTTCCCTTTGGGTGGCGAGTCTTCACGGTTAGATTTGTCAATTATCGTTCAAAGAAAGCCCTCGATCAAGAGACACAATATCATTGCCCCCATCCCCTAAAGATGGTGGTGTCGTCTTCTAACCATGGGAAATGGGGTCAAGTGCTGACTATCGTGCCCATCGTGAGCGCCGTACTTGCTACCCTGATCTATCTATTGCGTCTCTATAGTCGTCGACTTGGCAGGTCTGGATTTATGATCGAGGATGCTTTGATGGGTATTGGGCTTTTATTGTCTTATGGGGCTACAATATTTGTCATTTACAGTCAGTGAATTCTTTCTCTCCAGCCATGACAAAATCTAACTGTAACAGCGGCGTTCAATGGAGTTGGAAGACCTACCTCAAGTCTTCCTACATGGGAAGCCGTCAATCTTCGATTCGTAAGTGCAGGAAACATCTCACACAACCCGGATACTAACTACAACACCGTCTCTTTTTGCAGGGTTCATGGATGATCCAAAAGTTCTGGGCTCCCTCTCTCGCATTCGTCAAAATCTCCATCATCATGTTCGTCCGGCGTATCATGGGTCCGATCAAAATTCTCCGAACCATCTCACTAGGACTTATTATCTTTATTATCGCCTGGGCCGTAACAGCGCTTATTACAAACATTTTCCAATGTTGGCCGGTTACGCATTACTATAAGCCTGAGGAGCCGGGCCATTGCATGAAGAATCAGAATGCCTTCTTTGAGACTATGGGTTCTTTTTCGCTGATTATGGATGTGTGTATTCTGTGTCTTCCGATGCCGTGGGTATGGAAGTTGCATGTTGATTTCAGAAGAAAGATTGGTATTGTTGCAATTTTTTCGATAGGTGGACTGTAAGCAGCCTTTCTCTCCCATCGCTGCTCCTCACCTAGCATTTTGTTAAAATTCCCCGTTCTGACCACTACATCAGTGTCTGTATCTTCAGTCTTCTTAGGCTTGTACAGTTCCGATATTTCCTAACCACAAACCTGGCCTGTAAGGATCCTCAACCTTTTTGTTTGCCCCCCTATCAAATTCGTCAGGGAATCTAACAGAAGGTACAGCCTCCAGTGCCCTCGAATCCATCTGGACAATCCTCGAAATCCACGTCGCCATAATCTGTGGCTGTCTCCCTTTCCTGACACCATTATGCCGCGGTTGTCTCGACCGCGTTCGCACCAACAGCTCCAAATCCAAAACCGCCCTATCCCAGTCTGCATCCCGACTATACGCACGATCCGGGTCTAGGCAAGCTCCTAACGATGATGCTGGCTTTCGCAAACTTGCTGATGGATCTCAGGATCCGCAGCGCTCGATGATGAGTAGTACCAGCCGGATAGTGCGACGAGACTCTTTGGGGCCAAGTAGTAATAATAATGTAGATGATCTAGATGACGATTCCTCGATTGAGTTACAAGGGATCACGGTGCATACGGTTGTTTCTCAAGCGGTGGAGAGGAGACAATCGGGCACTGAGAAACTTGGGAATGGGGCCACCATGGGGCTAGCGGCGTGATATGGAATGACACTGAGATTCTCTTTTTTTTGTTCCCTTCTCATTTTATTCTGAAGACTGAGGTCTATCTATTTGGATATCTTAGCAGAATGGAATTGAATTGAATTGGACAAAATACAAAATATAATTGATTTGGGATGTGGGTGTTGAAGGACCTCCGAAGCATTATGCAAAGGGTAAACTATCTATACAAACAATTTATTAACGCCCGGCGGCTTAGCTGAGAGAAACACTCTGCCTAGACGCAGATGTGCTATTTGGCTTAGCCTGGTGCATGTTAAACGAAGGCTTTTGATATCGCGGTTGGGCAGGTAGGAGACCACTGCAAGAGACAGCTCCACAGGTAGACGTGTCAGCGGTGAACTATCGTGGTTGCGTGTTGACATTGTGTCTAGACAACTATGCGCAAGTGTCATCCGAGTAAGAATTCTGTTGTTCATACGTAGCCAGTCTTCTACCGACGATGTCTCGCTGTTTTGCTGGGTCCAACGTTAGGGTTAACCCCTGACACTTCTCAGGTTCAACGTGACCGTTCGTTGTTCAGCAGCAAGATTGAATAGATAGTTATTTCATGGAGTCTAAATTAAAATCCATAGTATCTAATGGAGCACTCGAAAAAGGTCGTGTACGAGCGCAGGTGGCTGTGAAGGCCCCCAAATTGCTCTCAACTGCCCACGTACCTAAAGAGAGACACCACAACTTAGATTAGCTTTAGGATACACAATTTGAAATTGAATGGTTTTACTTTTGTGGGATGATGACCTGCTTGCATATCGTTCAAATGTTTCTCGAAACTTAAATTTCTTGAATGTGCGCTTCATCATGGTAGCCACATCCCTAGCACTTGGTAGCTCTAGGGGCTTTGAGAATGTATAGAAACAGGTTCTACACCAAGGTACCTAAGTTAGGTAAGTAATATAGTCTCCCAAAAAGCTATTCATGCCGCTAGCCATACATAGTACATTCATTATCAACTAAACAATCCACAGTCAATAAATTCTTCTAGCAAACCTAGGTAATGACGAGGACTCATTATTGTCTACCTAGGTAGGCTGCCCTAGGGGTAACAGTAGAAATGTTTTGCCCGTTACCACCTTGCAATTTCCCATTATATCTGTGTATATCACAATGTCATACCCAGGTGCCATTGATTAGCATGTCAGATTCTCCACGACGGGCGGCAATTCGTTAGGCGAGGTTGTTCTCAGAGCGGCTTCATCTTCAGACGATTGACTTGGATCCGTATCCGTACCAGTAACTCTTACTTCTTCTCTTTCCTCCATCCAGTGTTTCAGCACATTCATCGGAGGTAGATCGCCGTCGCCCTTGCCACCGCGGCGATTGTCTTCACTGGCATCGCCTCGACCACCACGATCACGCCGGACTGGATTGAAATGAGTGCGTCGCAGATGTGCGGCTGCAGTGTACACGTTGCCATACTGTTTGCCACTTCTACAAGCTTTGCAATTGGCAAGAAAAGTTTTGTCAGGAGAGATATCGACGCACACCCAGACTGTGCGGATCTCTGGATGAGCACTTTCAATGTGGCGGGACAACTCATCTTTTCCGCGAAATCCTTCAGGATGGTCATTGCAATGATTACAAAACATCCGCAGTTGAGATTTCGTATTTGTGGACAATTTTGCAATATCCAATGTTTTCCTGATTGGCCAGTTAGAGGGCGAGATTTTCATCGGTTCATGTTCATCTTTCGGCTCCTCATTTGTCCTATCGTGCAGAATTCGGTCCTGCTTTGTATAGGCAGATGCCTTGTTGGTCTGAGCCAAATCACCTGATAGTAGCATTATTGATTTTGTCTCAGATGCATCCGAATCATTGAACTTCGTCATATCAAGATGACAGGATACATAATACAGTTCCTCTGCATGCTCGCGTAGATGCAACCTGAAGAATTCATGAATATCATAGGGCTTCTCCCCGCAAAGAGGGCAGGTAGAATCAAGATCTTTGCGGAGTACCCGGATCTGAAAGCATAAGATCAGTGTATCGCGGACACCTTTCTTCATTAGAGTCTCTAGCGGGCTCTCGTTAATAGAATTATATTCGCTCTCTCGCATATCCAAGTTCCCATTCAAAAACCACCCAAGTTGCTGTATGAGGTCTTGATCCGCCAATGGAAACTTCTGATACACATAGTCGACAAATCTCTCGCGCCAGTTTTGGGAAGCTGACGTTGCCTCGCACTGGTTGGTAGGGTGGCTCTCCAGGTCGTTGACAGGGTATTCGTACATTGAGTCGAGATCAATTAAGCACTGCGTATCGGTCTGGATATCGGCCACCATGTCTTCTATTGAGTCTTCGTCTAGTAAGTCTATCGTATCAAGACAAGAAGCGAAGACTCCGCCCTCCAGATCCCGGAGTCCATTTTGAGCAGCACGTAAAATTTGCTTGGCTTCGTTGATAAGCACGAATAATGCATACTTTGGGTACGAGTCGTTCTTATGCATGCGAGAAGCGAACTGAGGATGAAGTCCTGTTTAAGAAAGATAATTTAGTCCTGCAAACGAGTGAATATTGACCGAGGAGAGAAACACACTGTTCCTTAATGTTTCGCTAATTCGTATCAACGGCTCTAGAGTCATGCTTTGTAACAGCCTGGACTTTTTTAATCGATCATCGAGATTCCCATCTGCAACACCATATCCCTGAGCCCATAGAATAAGCGAGCTGTAGCTGCTTTCGAGACCACGGTAGACATGTTGTGGTATATCTCGGTCCAAGGATGCGCGCTTAAGCAACATAGAATAGAATTTCGTGCATTCGTTGTATAGATCAGCTATTATATTTCTCTTTTTAAGTAAGTCTGCTAGGCTGCTTATGCCCGTCGGCCTCGGCGTCGCTGGTGCTTTTGTAGGTTTAGATAACGACATCTTGAAAATAACTCGTATAACTTGATAATTTGAGAATATTTATGAGGAATTACGAGCCTATATACAGAGAAAAATGCGACCGGGATAATCCTCAGCCTGATACTATCTGCATGCACACAGCCACCTCCGAGGTTAGCCTTGTAGTCGCCTTCTTTTCGTCTCAAACCTCCCAACACAGCCCGCAGAATTTTCAGCCTTGTTGCGAGAATGGAATAAAAAAAGGGAGAGCACCCCCATTGGGATTTCTAAAACTTTTTGCGGCAACATACCCATCATGGCCGATCCAGCATCTCTTGTGCTCGGCCTTGCGCCGATTGTCCTCAGCGCTATAGGTGCCTATAGCGCGATATATGCCAAGTTCAAAACATATCGCCAGTACTCAAGAGTTTTACTCCGCTTAAACCGTCAATTTGAAACCCAGCATCGCCTTTTTCTTAATGAGTGCCACTTCCTACTACGACTTGTTATTAACGACGAATGCACTATCCGGGCCATGCTCGCCAACTCGCAACATGCTAAGTGGACCAGTGGCTCTATCAATCAGCAATGGAAAATGTGTCTTGATAAAAATTATGAGACTTGTTTAAGAATCGTGGAGGAAATCGACGAAAGACTCGCAGAATTAAGCACGGAGCTGAATCGTTTTGACTCCATTCCAGCGCAACGGCAGGTTACAACGCAGGTATGATTGTCTAGACTGCGCTCTTACTCTGAACAATCGGCTGATAATAGCGACTCAGGATGTAACTACACAGGCTAGATTAAGCCGGATACAATCGGCTATCAAAATGTCGTTTAAGAAATCGGGGTATGAACAATTGATCAAGGCCCTGCGTACGGCCAATGCGGATCTGCAAATACTACGAAAACATCTCAAAGAATTCCAGAAGCCTTCGCAATATCAAGAAAATGCTTTAATTAGTCCGGGGAGAAAACGACGTCGTGAAGAGTGTACTCAGTATGAGTCCATCAGACATGTCTCTCGAGCGCTTCATGAAGCGTTGAGCACGTCGTGGTCCTGTTCCCAAACCACCCATCTTGCTCATTATGCGAAGTTATTACTGGACGCTTCAGTTAACCCACAAGTTCGTCTAAATTTGATGATATTATCTGAAAGTCACCCGCCAAAAATAAGGTGAGTGGTACTTCCCCTGGCTTATCGCTGCGCAATCATGATTAGGGTTAGGTATATTGACATCCAATTCCGATGCCGTAGGCTTGAGAATCTGGTTCGTCTGTCAGTTCGTTCGTATATTCAGCCATGCAAAGATTCCGAATGTTCTGTTCCTTCCGCAGCAGGCGCAGTAGAGGATCAAGAAATGACGACTGGCGAGTCCTCACACCGTGCAGCAGAACAAGTTGTTATCGAACGAACTGGCAAAGCCCGTAAACTGAGCTTGATAGATGATATTTCTGCCAGGTCTACTGAAGAAGCAAGTCCCCAGTGGTGTGATTACGTGGATCTTCGCAGCTCGCCGGATGTTTGTTCTGACCTGACCCGGCAGACACGACCATATCAGGAGCCTCAACGAGAAGAAACCTGTATAGGATATATTGACACGACTGTTGATAATTATCGTCATGTCTTCTTCTCAGGCAACAATCAAAAAAGCGAGTCACTCCAGACCAAGCCTCAAGGCGAGCTGGCGCCTGTGTATGAGTTGTTAAGCCAGCCACTGGATAATACCTTGACAGTAGTGGATCAACTGAAGCTAGTGCGCACTTTGGTATTAGCGATGTTACAGTTTCATGCTACTCCTTGGCTGAGTGAATACTGGGGGTTGCAGGATATTGGCTTTTTCCGATGTGGCGATGAGTTCTCCGATGCGTCTCTGCAGTCCCTGCATCTCACTACAGGATTTTCCTCAAAGGGCCATGATGATGATCAAGTCTTCATTGACGCAGCGGAAGATTACCCTAAGCTCAATATGTACACGGTAATTGAAGATGCTAAATTCCAATATGGCATCCGTAACTTGCCGTTGTACTGTCTAGGGGTCGTCCTACTCCAGATTGGACATTGGGCTCTCGTTGATGGTGGAGATATTGGTCGGATTCGAAGGCTTGCAGTCCAGTCATGTAGACTAGGCCCTAGGTACAGGAACATCGCACAGAGATGCCTCGATTGCGACTTTGGGTTAGGGAATGACCTTTGCACGCCCCGGCTCCAAAAAGCCGTACAAAGTACCGTCTTGGACGAACTAACCGATATGATTGACAGTCTTGATATCAGCAAGGATTGAAAGCATGTGCCAAGAAAGTCACTTAGCTTGTAGGAATGTACAACAAATTCATGCCATCCGCTGGAGTTTTTGATTTTCATGTTACTGTTGTGTTATTACATGGTAGGAAACACGACCTTCACCTCATTATCATGCTGCCAGGCTCACTTCGTCAATGCCAGCCTCGTCAGCCTGAATATGCACCTATCCTTCTACTTTCTTTAAAGGATTTATCCGAGGTTTTCCAATATTTTGCAGAAGTGATGAACTACTTTGATACGATTTGATCATTGGCCGAAATTTAGCGCGCTTGAATGTGAGCTTCATTCGGAGAAATCATTTTGGGAACTTGGCCAGCTAGACCAAAAAGTAACACATATACCAGATGGAGCGAGGAAGGTGGAATTTTCAAGTGATAATGGGAGACTGCACACTGTACTAAGGAGTCTTATATGTATGTATTGGTTGTTGGACCGGAAAAAACATGCAGTTACACGAGCTTTCGTACAGTAGTACGCAGGTTGCGACCAATAGCACACAAGCCAGCCCCATGCCAATCGATTCGCGTGTTGCGCATCGACCTGGTCAGCCTCGTGCTTAGCCCAGCAACTTTCCTCCAGAGTCTCCGAAGAATACCCTAAGGGCGTACTTGAGAACGGAGGTATTTTATATCGTTACAGAGACATGATATTTAACTACTTTATCTAGAGGAACTTGACGGGCCTGGGTTGAGCCGTCAGAGACTTGGCTGTGCATTGAAAACCCGCAACAAATTGCAGAAGATCGTATTCTTTGCACCAGATTAAAGGAATCGTATGACCGTATCAGAGGCCTTCGCATTCGATAATTGTCATGGAAGACTTGTCTGGGGATCAAGTTTACTAGTGTAACTGCCCTTTGCCTTATAAGATAGCGTCATGGAAAGCTAATGTTTTGTGGTCACAGTTCAACTGGTTATACGCTGAAAAAGACCAAATCATTTGCATGTCTGTGGGACTGCCCAAGCCTCCTGAGTATGAATACACCCTATTTCAACCGGAGCTCGTCCACATGGCAATTGCTTCCAGGCAGATACTAGCTGGCATACATGACCCTTCAAGGGTCGAAGGCAAAAACACCTTGGAAATGATACCGAAGAAAGTCGACGCTTTGTTGAAGGACAAAGGAGCCGAAGGGTGGGGATTCCACAATTTTTGGTTGCTGCTTAGACTGCATCCACCGGGATGAGGGTTATTCATGCAAGAATTCTCGGTTTGATGCCATTATGAGAATATTGATCATCTGTAGGGCCTGACTGTATATCGTGAGAAAAGACCTTTAGTTCACATGTCATCGAATCGACTCATTGTCCAAAACATCCAAACATTTCATGATAATCTTTCCAAGCTGCCAACCCTGTCTTCGCGCAAATACCTTTCTAGCCCAAGCCAAAGCACCATTTAAATCACCATCGCGGACCCCCACAACTTGCATCGCACCCACCAAACCGCCACGGACCATCTGCCAGGCAATCAAGAACGCTTTGTAAGCATATAAAGTGATCCAGGGTGCTTCCAAACTCGGGGTAACAGCAGAAGAATCAAGATAGCGCAAGAACCAGTCAACGTGAGTTTGAATAACACCGTTCGATTCCACCAAAACCTCGCAAGATGATTCGGCTAAGTCGGTTGCGAGTTTTAGTACTGCATCCACGCTTCCACCCACTATGCCGCCGGTATGAGTTGGGGACCATATCTGGATCTCGATCATCGCCATTTCCCATGTTGCTTCACACAGAGCGGTATACGTGTTATTATTGCTTCGTGCCTGAATCTCGGGTCGTATAAAAGGTTCAAGCGCTACAAGGGACGAGGTTATAGGTTCCAATCTTTCCACGCTGAGTCTTCCCGTCATTGTAGACCATCCCGTAATTTCTCGTGCGCTCGAAATCAGAAATTGGGCAATGTTGATGGCCCCGTAAGGGTCGAACGGTGGGACCGAGCTAAGGTCCCTATTAGACGATAAGAAACATCGAACAGCATCTGCATATTGCATGCCGCTCTCAGGGCCGGATTGTTGTCGCAGCAATTGTCCATGTGCCCATTGCGCCGAGGTTGATGCCATCCAAGAACTTTCTGGGCACGGCAAGTTATGCTTGATCTCTAGATGAGAGAGTAACCTAGGGACAGAGCAGAACTGATACCACCAGGAATCAATCTGGTGAATAGCAAATAGCGTCCGTTTATGAGATTCGGCTTTTATAAATTCCCGCCATAGTGAGTCCAGACATACTGCGACTGATGACTCGATTTTCGTGGGTTGCATGAGGCCTTTGGCGCGTGCTAGGATGATCATCTTGGAATGCATCTGCGGTCCATACTCCGAACTCTTGCCGCAAAGATACATCGTGGCGCAGATTTGTAACAACAGGTACGCTTGGATCATGCTGATGTCGTTGGTTACATCGAGTTGATCGTCATTTTCTTGTTCCATAGAAGCAAGGAGTCCTCGAGCTCGATTGAAACAGCGTGTGGACAAGGTCACTCCCGAGCCTGCTTGACCATCGCTGTCTAGATCTTCGCCATGTTGATAGGCGAGTGATAACATGCCGAGGACCAAATGGATAGGAGTTTGACTGGCATCAAAGGTTGGTCTGTGAATAAAAGGGACGAAGTGTATTATATGTGTAAAGTAAAGGTCAACCCCGCGTGCAATTTGTGATGCCGAAGGAAACCAGTCTTCGTGAGCAATTGGTGATAGACCGCTGGCTAACAAGCCATCCGGAATGATCTGACTAAAACCACCTCTGTTCATAGACGATGTGGATTGCGGATCACTGAAAATTTGCGCTTGAGTGTCAAAGTAATCTGTATGCTTGGGAGCAGATGATCGCAGTAGTTTGCTGTGATCCAAGTCATAGGCATTGTCGGTGTATTGTGCTGTGTATGGCGGTTCGCCTATTCGTGGCTGTTGCATAACGCGAACTGCGCCAGCATGAATATTTCTTGATTCAATGTCCATATTGGCGCTTCTTATGATCTGGTCTATATCTTTCTCGTGATGAGCGCTATCAGCAAAGCGTAAGCCGGGCGACCACGTCTCATAAACTGCTTGCATTTCTCCATCGTCACCAGACTGTTGAGGACTCCAGGAATTTCCACTGCCTGCTGGAGACACCGAGGAGTCCGTATCATTTTCACCATGGGGGTTCCTTCCCGCAGCACTCGTCGGCTTTGTCGCCGTGCTTCTCTTTTGGCATGGCCGCTTTGCAATTCGTGAATCTGCTTGCTCGGGATGCTTCCTCTTCATATGTCGATGATGTAAGTCACGCCGGGAGAAGGTGACATTGCATTTATCACAAGCCAGGTCCGAAACGCCATGGAGACGTGTATGAAGCGCTGCATGTCGCTTCAAGTTCTCGTTTCTTGTAAAGCGTCTTTGGCAGATGTTGCATTGGAATGGCTGGTATGGTGTATTTTCCAGGCTCGCATTAGCGACGGCAGCCATATTGACCTTGAATCACGGTGAGAGCGTGAGCTAATGCTTGTAGGTTCGAGGTTGAGGGTTTAGAGATGGAACAGAATGGGGGAATGGAGTGGAGTCGGAGATGGTCCGGTTATCGAGGAGTTGTATGTAATAATGGCATTACACGTATTGATAGATAAGATACAGTGGGGCATACTTTATCCCCACGTATCCTCTTGTATCGATCCAATAAGAGGCCAATATTCGTAGCCAGCACATGATAAGCAGACACCGATTACAATACATTACACGTATCGCCGAAAGGACTGTGCGTAAGGTATAAATATACTCTCTTGATTCGTTCATTGCATAAAGTTGGCTATAATGTTGAGACGTGTTTAGAAAATAAAGCGTCCGCAATATCATTGGAAAAACGTCAAACTGAAATAACTATAAAAATGTGGTATATATACATGTAACCGCCTGATCATCTAGGAGGCAAGCCTTAAACAGGAAGAACAACCTTGACACCCATGTATTCCCGTTGCTGCATGAGCTTACCATCAATCAAGACCTGATCAGCACCAATTCTGTTCCGGACTGTATCGGTAGGATCGGTAGCCGTGGCAATCTGGATCTCTCGCCATTCACGGTTTGTAGGTACAAGCTTGCCCTGCGCAGTACGATTCTTGAATTCTTTGTAGACGCCTTGATCTTCGACGCATCCTTCTCGTTGGATTAAGGGGGATTCTATCAAGAAAGGAAAAATGATATTAGGTCATGTTTCATAAGTTTTGAGGCTGTAGTGGATACGTACCTTTGGCAGGAGCCATTCGCAAATCTCCTACGGAGCTGTTGAAAAGAACCAAAGAAAGACGCTCTTCATTCCGTTGATCAGCAGGAGGCTGAAACACACGGTGACGGGTTGCCTTGAAGTGACCGCCAGAGACAATCTCCAAAGTATCGCCAATATTGACAACCAGCGCACCCGGCTTGTAGGGCACATAGTGCCACTCCTCATCACGGCCCCAGATCTGCAAGCACGAGATAGGAACAGAGAAGAGTAAAGTGGTCAAGCCAAAATCTGTGTGGCCGTGCATACGAAGTCCCTTGGATGATTCCGCGGTCTGTTTTTGTACAGGTCGGAAGAGCGCATGGCGGAAGTAGCCTTCGCCAGTTGGACTGCCGTGGGATTGCACGTTGTCCCAGAGGTAGTCGTCCGGTAGCTCAAGCACACGTGAGAAAAGAGTAAGAAGTCTTCGGTTGACCGACTTGGTTAAATAGTTGCAAAAGGCTTCGATCTCGTCCATGAATGGGTGTAGGCATTTTGGGATCCGGTTGATGTCTCGCCATTCGCGGTTGTACCAGTTGAATTGTTCGATGCCGTCAGGAATTCCGCGGTGACGCTTGAAGCAAATCGAGTCAGCATATCTTCAGATTAACTTAATCTTCGATGTTTGCTCACCTTGAAGCCATATGGATGTTTGTAACCGGACCACATTCCAGTGTCAGGGTCGAATAGAAGACGTTCCTTATCCTCTTCCGAGATATTGTTATAAAGATATTGCGCAAGAGAGAATTGGCGATGAAGCTAGAATCAGAGCGTCTATTAGTGCATGTATGTCCAAACCAAAGCTCATTACTCACCTGTTCTAGAGAAACTCCATAGTTCTCAAGAAAGAGGAATCCATCATCACGGATCGCAACTTTCACTTTCTGAATAAGTTCATCAACAACAGTTGGGTCTTCACTATCAAGCAGGGAAAGATCAATAGATTTGAGCTTTGCAAAGTTGTGTGTTTCTTTTGTGACTGGGGGAGGAATCCATTCTGTCACGAAGGGCTTGCCAGGTAGATTGGCTGACGGAGGGTTGAATGGAGCTGCAGGTGCCATTGTTGAAAGCTTTAATGATATGCTATATTGAGATGTGATAGTGGCTGTTGTCTTCGAAGATTCGTCCTTGAACACAATCTCTATAGCTCTTATATCTTTGCCCTCAACGCATTCGGACATAAAAGCGTCATACGATTAAGCTGACATGGGGAAGAGCTCTCATTCCGGGTCCCGAGAACTAGGTGCTGACAAGAGAGCACGGCACCTCCTATCCTGTCTTTGGTCACGAGATAGCGCTCTGTACCCGTGCCGGCATGATTCCAGTTTCTCCAATCTCGCCAGAACTCACAGAGCTTCAATCTGTACGTTACGATATCAAATTTCCTAGTCGTGGCTATCTACCCCTCCGTGTCCGGCTATTCAAGTCTATAGAGCTCCTCTTCCTTGATATCAGTGGAGCGTTATGGCCAAAATCCAACTGATAAGCCGATCACGGTGTAGCGTAAAGTTACTCTCCGCATTTTCTTTCATTTCAAGATAGGTAATTGAACTGAAATAGTCTCATATCAAACTACCTGTAACTCGTGGCTGATCTAGAAGTTCTGGGAGGAGTGGGAGGAGCTCCTCCCAACTTAAGCCGCAACCGAGCATAACCCTAAAAAGACTCCACCAAATTGACTCCTCCCTCCTCATTTTGACTACGGAACACGTTACCATCTGGCTAAAGCTGAACTTTTTGATAAGAGTTGTTGTATACATAACTGACTAACAAAGTTGAATGGATTACTCGAAAGATAGTGAGCACAAAGCGGATACCGGGACTTGGAGGAGTTTGCTCCTCCTTCTCCACGTTTTATCGTCGAGATACGATCGACTGCTCGTTAATTGATTAAGTAATTATTATGAGAAAGAGATTAGTCTCTATTTGAAGTGGATAGCGAGCTCCTTCAGTATTTCCTGCTCTGTTTGTGAAATATTTTGTTTGCACTTCTGTTCCTCCATGAGCTTTCCCTTCTATAAATCATCAAGAGATAAGTGACAACGATACAAGAAATATCAACTCACCAGCAAACCTGCAAAAAGCCTGATCTCTGTTTGTGTCATCTTCGTTTTACAACACTGACACTATCTCTCTATAATACCGTCTACCTTCAACAACACACAAAAATGTCTCGCCAACTCATTTCCAGCGAGAAATTCCCTCCCAAGCCTCACAACTGTAAGTTCTATATGCAAAAGAACACCTAAATCAGTACTAAAACTAATCATGAAAAGGCCCCGCAGTCAAAGTCCCCGGCCTCGTTTTCTGCGCCGGCCAAACAGCCACCGGAGAAATCAAACAAGCAACAGTAAGACCTCCCATCCATCCAAGAATCACCTCCCCTATATCATAAGCTCACATACTCATGCTCCCCAACAGAGAAAGGTCCTAGAAAACCTCAAAGAAGTCCTCGAGCTATCCGGCTCCTCTCTCGACAAAGTGGTCAAATACAATGTCTACCTTGCGGATATGAAGGATTTTGCGGCCATGAATGAAGTCTACATTGATTTCCTGCCGCAGCCTATGCCGTCGAGGTCTTGTCTTCAGGCTGTGCCTCCCGGCGATGGAACTGTTATTGAGATTGAATGTATTGCGCAGGCTTAGATAATGATATGATGAGTTGAATGGAGTATGAAGGATTTCACGATTTATAAAATGGATTTTTGCAAGTATAACTTAATATCTCGTAAAAGTATGTTAGCAGCGACTCAAAGATATCTGGGTATTTGCTTCTTTGTATCTCAACAGCAAGGACATACCATGACTCCTTGCCCGGTAAAAAGGGTACATATGCCAGTTTTAATTTGGGTTAGTCGAGCCTAAATTGTATGGTACGTCCTGCCTAAAGTCGGGTTCTTCAATGTTAAGGACCCTGAAATTATATGGATGTATGCCATGACTACCTGTACTACACATTGATTTAAACTGACCTCGGGTTTATCTTAATAGTATTAGGATTATATATAGGTAGTCTTAACCCTGGGAATCGAAATTTCTATTCGAAACTCCCAAGACGACTTAGAAAACTTGCAGAAGACTGTATTCGAAAACACATTACCGAGAAGCAAAATCTATATCTTTCATGAACGAGCAACATCAATCTCAGCCATATACCAATTCTGAATCGCCTTCGTATCACCCGTAATAGCCACAGTATCAAACCTTTTCTTCGCCTCCTTCGCCAACGAACCATTATTCACCAAACGAGCAACCCACTTTCCATTCCTCTTCGCCGCATCAACAATCTTGTCAATAGCAGCCACGAACTCTGGCTCATCACCTCGTGCCGGCACATATCCAAGCAGGGATTGCGCAAGGTCATTAGGTCCAATAAACAGCACATCGACTCCAGGCACAGCAGCAATTTCATCTACGTTCTCCACTCCGGCGCGGGTCTCGATTTGGATCATTGTCAAGAGCGTCTCGTTTGCGGAAATCATATACTCAGGCGTCGTGAGTCCATGTCCTATAGCCGGAAACGCCGAGCCCTGGCCGCGCACGCCCTGAGGTGGGAATTTCGATGATTGCACAATCTGTCTCGCTTCCTCCGCATTATTGATCTGCGGCACCATGATACCGTGGGCACCCGTATCAAGGGCCCGTTTGATGATATCGTGCGCCGGACCACGGATTCGAATAATGGGCGATACACCTAGGGCGGATATAGCGGCGACAGAGTTGTGCATGGAGTCATCGCCGATGTGGCCATGTTCGCAGTCGATGATGACTCCGTCCAGGCCAGTTAGGGCTACTATTTGGGCCATGCGGACGGAGGGGATGGCCATAAATGTCATGAGTGGGAACTCGCCATTTTTAAGCTTATTGAGGACTCTGAGGCGAGGGTTTGAGATTGTTGTTGTGTGTGCGGTGGCATAGTCGGTGGTATTTTGGGCCGACATTGTGATTTTGTTGTGTTTTTATTGCGAATAACGGTAACAGCAAAAAGTAGAAAGCAACTGGAATGTATGTGAATGAGTACAGATTGTGGTTTGATATCAGCTTTCGCAAAGGAATGTTCATTTCATATTTGAAGACCCTTATGAACGTTGAAATTATTTCCTCAACAATTGTCACATTTTAAAAAACTACCCTGCGAGCTCTCTAGCGTGGAGGAGCGCTATGAAGTTCAAAAATTGATGTTGTATATCAAGGTAGTCTTTACCTGAAATGGAGAATTGGGAGGAGCTCCGGAAAATGTCCGGCAACATTGAAATTGAGTTTATCTCACTCTATCTCTCTATCAAAGTACCTAATTGCGCATCTCCACAAAAGTTATATGGTAGAAATGGAACAAGCTTTAACCACCTCAATGTTAAAAACCAAGAGCTCCTCCCGAAAAGTGAATGGACGACAGATCTCCTATCTCTGTTTCTCGCCCATTACCCCATATCCATCCCAAACTCAATATAATCCCGTACAATGGTAATCCACTCATTCGCGTTGGCTGGAATCCCGGACCCAATAAATCCAGACCCAGAAGAAAGATAGCTTATCTCAACACCCGAGGAATATCCCCACAATATCCGAATTGATTCTATTCACACGACTATGTACGTACAGACCTGGTGATACTAGTGACCGTACGCATACGTACTCGGCTAACTTAGCTCATGAGGTAGTGCACTACAGTATGCTTTTGCACTGATAACGATCGGCTTGACTGGGGGTGAACTCTAGCCTGTGCCGGGCTGTATAAATCTGAGAGGTTGGAAGGGGAGGAGTGATGTTTCTGGTCGTGTGCTCTCGCAATATCGCTTTCAACTCTGATCCATATCAGTAACTTTACTGGGAGCGACGAGACTTGCTTGAGTTTTACTCATTTTCTTGCTACGGGAGCTCTTGCAAGTCTTTTCAGCACAGTCCATACCTACTTTTACCACCCCATTTCAAACCATCTCGACTATGACCACCACTATGGGACCGAAGCTGGACAAAGTCCTCACCCCCGGCCATGAGGATGACAACATCTCCTCAGCCGAGGGCAAAGTCGAAACCCTTTCCGACAAGGATGAAGTTCGAAGACGACTCATGCCTGACTCCTTGCAAGGTCTTCCCTCCGAAGAGTTGGAAGCCCTCAACAAGAAACTCGTCCGGAAACTGGACTTCTTCATCTTGCCCGTGATCGGTATCTTGTACATCCTGAACTACATCGATCGTCAAAACCTGTCCGCGGCAAAACTACAGGGAATCACAGAAGATCTGCACATGACTACCCAACAATTCGCAACCGCCGTCTCCATCCTGTTCGTCGGCTATCTCCCCTTTCAGATCCCAAGTAATCTGATCATATCCAAAATCTCCCGCCCCGGAATGTACATATGCATGGCAGTCTCAATCTGGGGCGCAATCTCCGCCGCCACCGCAGCAGTCAAGACATACGGCCAACTCCTCGCCGTGCGCGCCATATTGGGTGTAGCAGAGGCAGTCTTCTTCCCCGGCGCAATCTACTACTTATCTGCCTGGTACACCAAACGCGAACTCGGTAAACGCATCGCCGGATTGTATATTGCCCAACAAGTCGGAAACGCGTTTGGTGGTCTTTTCGCTGCCGGGATTATGCAGTTAGATGGCACGCATGGGATTCGTGGTTGGCAATGGCTCTTCATTATCGAGGGTAGTGCCACCGTCGGCATTGGCATTGTTTGCGCCTGCATCATGCCCGAATTCCCACATAACAGTCGCATGCTCACGCCCCTTCAACGAGACCTCGCCGTCTGGCGTATTGAGTCTGAAGCCGGAACCGTCGAAGCCGAAGAATGGAAAAACACATTCAGCACCGTCTTACAAGCCCTCTCGGACCCAAAACTCTTACTCATGATCTTCTGCAACATGCTTTCCCAAGCCCAGGGCTCGATTGCGAACTACTTCCCAACCTTGGTCAAATCGCTCAATTACTCCAGCACAATAAGCCTACTACTTACCGCGCCACCATACATTCTTGCCGGAATCGTATATTATGGAATCATGTACTGGTCGGATAGACGGAATACATGCTACCCTCTTATCGTGGGCTGCATCTCAATCGCCATCACAATGTACATCATCCCCATGGCGACCACGAACGTTGGCGCACGCTACTTCTCCATGATGATTTTGCCTTTTGCATCTGTGGGGCCACAACTACTTCTCTACAAGACCATCAACGTGCACCTAGCACGACCCATCTCCAAGCGAGCAGTTGCATCTGCGCTCGTCAACGCTATTGGCGGAACGTCGAATATCTGGGCGTCTTACTTGTATTATCAGGCGCCCCATTTCTATGCTGCGTTTGGTACGTTGATGGGTTGTGCGTTCTTGTTTGTCGCTACGATTACATTCTATAGGTGGTTGGTTCTGAGGGAGAATAGGCGTCTTGAGTCGGGGGATCCGGATCAGATTGCTAAAGTTATGAAGGGGGGTGTGACGGAGGAGATGGTTCAGCTTAATTGGCGGTATGAGATGTATTAATCTGTTGTACATTGAGTTATATTCATGGCCAAGTTGTTGGGTGTTGTAGATAGTTGAGAATGATGATCATAGTATTCCATATTGAAGATTATGCTAGCTTGCGCCAATGAATAGAAAAGAGAAAACAAATAATACAAAGTAAAGAAGTATAAATCAGCCCAATGCAAAAATCCTTTTCCCAACTCGGCTTTAATGTTAATGAATTACAGTAATGTGCAAATTTGCCTTCGAAAAACGAGGACATGTTATGAAAAGTAATGACAAAAGAAATCACCGGCGAGGCAAACCCTGACCAACTCGACCAACTTGCATATTTGTGAAGAGCAATTTGAAACCATTGCACAAAGCGCGCATGTCAGGGTAAGGATTGCGCTGCAGCTCAAACCCTTGGGGGATAACTTTGACGTTCCAGCTCTGGAGCGATGCATTTTGTCCTGCTTTGAAGCACAAGAAGAAATATCCAGGGTACTTGGGGTTGATGCAGAAAGCGTAAACGGACCGTTTGGGATTTGCCATGGTGTAAGTTGTTAACCATTTTTCTAGAAAATGTTAGTATATTGGTCGAACAATAACGAGAAGAAGACATACCTGTATCTGCCTTGGTCCCACTTTGATACTTCTCATGAGACATAATCTCGTCAACCTTCCTAGCCATCGTCTGCACATGGCTGACAATCAACTCGTCCAAATCACTGTAAGTGTACTTGCCACCAATCTTCAGGATTCGACCAACTGAGTATTCGTTCTCCTTGTCCAGTTCGAGAACATCAATATGTTGGTAGACACCATCAGCCACTTTCCATGTGACTGTGAGATGATCGGGTCCTCTCGAAGACGGACGAATAACACAATCGCCTCGGTTCATTCCTCCCAAGTACTCTTCCGCCTGTTTTGAGTTGTATGCTCGGAATAGAGGATGTTTGATGACTCTGACGAATCTACTTTCCGTTTTCGCCTTTTCTTGTAGCAAATCACGATCTTCCTGTTCCTGTCGGTCATCCCATTCACCGCGATGCTTCTCAATTGGCCGCTGGTATCCTTTGCTGACCTTGTCTTCACGAAGGGTCATGTTGCATTGGAATGTTTTCTTGTTCAAGTACAAGATCTTGCCTTGAACGGATTGATGCACCTGGAAAAGTGCCCTTGGCGGTAGATCATGTCGGTCTGTGATATCCGACTCGGAAACGAGTACCTCAACACCACAGTCGAGTTTTCCTTCGATGTGGTCTTGGGCAATTCGCTTTATGGACATTGGCACAACCATACCGTCGGCCAGAGTTTCGTTGGTCTCACCAGTAAGCATAGTGAAGATTTCATCTGTGGTCGGGAAGACAAATTGTTTCCGAAGCTCCTCATAAGGCTGTTGCAGCTCGGCTCGGATGGTTTCCAATGTGGCTCGCTTGCGCTGGTTCAAGTTCTTCTCCAACTGCTCAGCGTATTCCTCCAAAATCAAGTCGTTGACACGATCTTGAAGATCGTCTTTGAGAAGCTTCCGAACAATAGCACCAGGTCCTGACTCATCTGTCTCTGCCTTGATATCTTCTTCGTCAAGTTCCAATGCATCAGCGGCCATCTTGCGAGCAATATCGTAATCTTCAGGATGCACTCGGGTGTTATCCAAAGGATCGGCGTCTGTCTCCACGTTCTCCCAGTCAAGGTAAAGGAAGCTAGCACAGTTGTTCCAGACCTTCACACCCATAGCAGGATACTGGGCCTCAACACCAAGTAGTTCCACACGGTTGTTGACAATACCACCGTTCATGTTGACAATCTTGACCAAATGAGAAGCTTTTCGGGGTCCTAGACCACAGACATATTGGAGAAGATTTTGTGTTGCCGTGTCACTCACAGCTTCGTTGATGTCGACACCACATAGATTCACCATATCAACCAAGGCGCTCTCCAATTGCTTGGCGACAATGTCCTCAGATAGATACCGTTGACCAGGAGTGAATTGAATGGATACTAAATCCTTGCCGAGTGCTGCGTACTCTTTCAACGGGTTCTGGAGGTATCGTGCAATACCGCAACAGTAACATGTGAGCCAACTCTGTTTGACTGGGAAATCGACAGTAGCGCGCTCGCTGTTGGCATATAGCTGTGCTGTTTCATCGTTCACCATGATAACCTCCAACCGATCAGTTACCTCTTTTGCCTCCTTTCCTTCACCGACAGTGTATGGAGCAGCCCGGAGATCCTTGCGGTCGACAAGGTCACAAAGCAGCTTGTAAAGCTTACGAGTCTCTGGTGATCGTCCTGAGACAGCTATGACATCGGGTATGCGGCGACGAACCAATTCAACAAATGCAGCAACGTCCTCTCCGTCCGGGATACCGCGCTCCGGATCTCCGATTTGCAGCTTGGCAAACTTGCCATTCTCTTGGGGTCGACCTTCTTCTTCAACCCAGACCCAATGAATGAAGTGGTCACCATTGACAGGAGCATCTCCGTTTGAAAAGGCAAGCACTCGAGGTACCGTACCAAGAACCATGCCTTTCGGCTTATAGGGAGCTTGGTCTAGTTTATTAGAGAATACCTCACGCACTTCCTTGGTGACATGATTCTCGCAATTCTGGCGGATATTCTCCTTCACACTGCGAGTCATCAATTTGACAAGTCGGCCAAGTGCGGTGTCGAGAACCTCGCGTCTCTCTCGGTTCCAAGCATCGGCAACATCACTCTGACTGTCTGACTCGATATGGCTGTATAGACTTTGACGATATCGATCAAAGTTTTGGAACGTGACTGTGACGTTGATCAATCCTTCCTCTTCAGCCTTGAGCATGCTCAAGAAAAGTTCTGGACGTCGAGCGATATCCGTGAGTTGCTGGTTGCGCAAATACTTGAATTCGTAGTATGGGTGCTGCTCGTCTATCCGTCGGAGACCCTTCTCCGTTCGGTAGCAATCCACAACGCCATTCCTGTAGCACTGCTCACGGATGACTTTGCGCATTCTCGGATTCATTACCAACTCTTCGACGAACATGGCCTTGGCGGCCCGGAGTGCGCTCGTTGAGTTGGAATAGTCAGTGTCCAGAGCGGTATCTGCGAGTTCCTCGGGTGGTTTCTCGGGATCTTCAGTGTACTGTCCTCGGCGATTCTGAGAAGCGGCTTGGGCGAATGCATCGGCAGTAATACCAAAAGAGCGCACAAGACTATAGACGTTGCTCTTGCGGATCCGTTCGAAGAATGTGTTCGCGCCTGCCTTCCGGCGAGTAGCCTGACCATTAGTCTGTCCGTTGGCTTCACCATCCGCTTCACCGTTAGTCTCTTCTGAATTCAAAGAGAGATCCTTGATCTGGGGCCCGTATTGAAAATGCAAATATTCCTGAACGTCTTGCAATTCCTCCATCGTAGTCGCAGCAGTAAGCATCTCATCCACGATTTCATCCTTTATGCTCATATCTTGCAGCCGATCATATGTCTTTTGTAATGTGTGTCTCTTATCAATATAAGCTCGGAATTTCAAGTCGTGTTCGAAAATGTCCCACAAGTCGTTCATGTTCAAGAGTTTCTGAGCTCGGACAACGAACTCTGGCGCATCGGGATTGCCTGGATCGGGTGAAGCTGGAACCTTGGCGGCATGAATCAAATAATCTTTTCGGTGTTGGAAAATAAAAGGCACTTCAAAATCATCCGTAACCATGAACTCAAGCACCTTGGCAACAGCACGTTGGAACGGCTCTTGTAGGTTATCCTCAATAACATGTTGTTTTCTCAAGAGCATCAAGTTCGAAATCCACACGGCCTCTTCATGGAACTCGTCGTCGGATAGAACAACGCCTTTGTATGGCTTTCGTGCAATTTGATGGCGCTCTGGTTCATCGGCAAAACGGATCTCGTTATCCTCATCAGTCAACATCTTTTCGGCGAGTAACGTAGGCTCGAAAACGTCCTTCAAATCCAGGTGCTTTGTTTCTTCCTCCTGCTGCTCTTCTTCATCTTCCTCCATCTCGAGGGCAAACAGGTAGTCGGTACCGTCACCGAAAGCCGCACGCATATCTTCCAAGGCATTTTCGTCGAGACCGGTAGCTTCGGAGATGGCAAGACCGGATATTCCTTTGCGAACAGGATGTGCAATTTCTTCGTCGTCTTCTCGGCGCTGACGTTCCTCATCTGAAAATTCATCTTCTTCGATAAAGTCGTCCATTTCTTCGTCGCGACGGCGATGACTAGGCCTGCCATAATCTGCTGCTTCCTCTTCTTCATCCCAGTTAAAGACGTCGGCGGGACGGTCTGATTTGTGACCTCGTTTGAGACGTTTGAATTTTGACTTTCCTAGACGTTAGATATCGCTCGTATACTCAAGGTGTAATCAGACATACTTCAGTTGACTGAGGCTGGAAATCTGGATTCTGTTCGCCGATGAGATCTAAATCTTCCTGATCAAGGACGATCTCCTCTCGTTCGCGCTCTTCTCGTCTACGCTTCTTCCGTTCTCGGCGGCGCTCGGCGCGTTCCTCGATTTCTTCATCTTCGTCGACGATAAAACCTTCTCGGACCTAAATAGTCAACAGTCAGCGCGCGACACTTCGACAAAGGCGGAACATTGATGTCATTACCGCGCGAGCAGCTTCCTCGTCTTCCTCTTCTTCATCGTCCTCTTCACTGGAATCATCGTATGTATTAGGCTCCCCTGTGCTGGGACCTCTTATGGGCTCGCCGGTCTCTTCGTCGAACTCCTCCTCATTCTCGTCGTCATCCAACAGCGCCTCACCCTCAATCAAGTCTCTGGTGCTCATGTTGTTTGTTGTATCGATGAATACTGGGTTGTGTAATAAGTTTGAAACCGCGGTAATATCTGAAGCTCGCGACCCTCAGACGAGGTAATGGAAGACGAGCTGTCAGGTGAATTAGAGGTGAGCTCGCAGCTGAACCAGAGTGAGGCAGTTGGCAGCTTCCTTCTCTCCCAGCAACAAAAAAGGCGCGACTCCGGTGTGGCGTATGCGCTAGGCCTAATATGGACTAAGTGTGGCGCATAAATTCATCGGAGGCTGAATCGATGTACGACTTCTGATTGGCTAGTCTCTCAATGTAGAGAGACTTACATTCTATCGTTTATCGACACTTCACGATATATGTATCAACTATCACTAATATGTAGTTGAATATTTAGGTCTCTTTGACTCTCGTCGCTCAATTTCATTGGTTCTGTCTCGGTGTCTTCGTCCCACGGAAAATTCACGCGGTCGATAGACTCTCCTCAAATCTATCAAGCACACTGATAGCACTAAGGATTCAGTTCGTTACAAACAAGCTACGCAGTTAAAGGCAGGCCGATATGCTTATTCGTCCTCATGCAATTTAATCCCCGCCTCCTGACACATAGTCCAAGTTTCACATATCCAGTCAGTGGTGTGGTGTCGGCTTTCCTGCCCGACTTCTTCTGGATAACCCATTCGATAACAATCTCGCTGGCTTTCCCCATCGGCCAGTACTTTCGCGCCATCGGCAGACTATTGTATTATTTGTATTTCAATATTGGCAAATAGAGCGAATTATCATTGTTCCTGGTACCGCCCACGCTCAGTTGGCGCGAACAGCTTTCGCCGCCCCAAGCGCGCTGATTGGCCACGCTGCATCTTCCACTCTCCCATCACTCTGCATTATTCATTCCACTGACTCCTGACAATTCCTGGCTGTGTGTGTGACTGCCACTAAAAAAAGAGTGTGTCTTTCTTCTGCCTGGTTACTCTTTATACGGGGAAGCCGTCAAGCCAAGCTGTAAGTGTGTCTTGTTCGTCCTGAGAAGAAAGAAGCATCAGGGGGAAGCCGAAACAGCCCAAACCTGTCCTTCTCTCCATTATCCATCCCCCCGCAATGCACCACGACAGAGCTTCCAAACACTTCACCGCTGATTTACTGACATCTCTCGATCATCACTAGATATTTCTTCTATACTCCATTATTCGAAATCCTTATCGTACGTCCAGTCGCCGGCGTGCGGCATACAACCACAATCATGGCCGACGCATTCAAACCCCGTACCATGAAACGCAAGAATGTAAAGGGACTCGCCCTCAATGCGACACCGAAGCCAGCATCCACCCCGTCCGAAGGCGATGCACAAGTTCCCGGGGCGGTCGGAAATACAGAGAGTACCCGGTCAGATACGCTCGAAATTGGTCTCGAGTTCAAACTCGATCTGCGCAGTGAGGATCTGGTGACATTGAAGGAGGTTGGTGCAGGAAACGGCGGTACAGTGGCCAAGGTTATGCATGCAACGACAAAGGTCGTTATGGCAAGAAAGGTGGGTTATCCTATTCGGTTGGATAACTTCACGTCTGATACCGAATTTCTAGATTATCCGTGTCGATGCGAAAGAGAACGTCCGCAAGCAAATCCTCCGTGAGCTACAAGTCGGCCACGACTGCAACTCGCCTTATATCGTAACATTCTACGGTGCCTTTCAGAACGAGTCGCGCGATATTGTGTTGTGTATGGAATATATGGACTGTGGGTGCGTACAAGTCTTGAGCCGGTTTGTATGCGAAAGCAACTAACAAGGTGAAGCTCTCTCGACCGCATTTCGAAAGAGTTCGGGCCCGTCCGTATCGACGTGCTCGGCAAAATAACCGAATCTATCCTCGCAGGCTTGGTATATCTATATGAAAACCACCGAATCATGCACCGCGACATCAAACCGTCGAACGTCTTGGTCAATTCTCGTGGAAACATCAAATTATGCGACTTTGGCGTGGCTACCGAGACCGTCAATTCCGTCGCCGATACCTTTGTCGGTACTTCAACCTACATGGCCCCCGAACGTATTCAAGGAGGCGCATATACTGTTCGATCTGATGTGTGGAGTGTCGGATTGACTGTGATGGAGCTTGCTGTTGGACGATTCCCGTTTGATGCAACCGACTCGGCTGCTGGTGATCGTGCTAGCGCTGGTCCGATGGGAATCCTGGATCTTCTACAACAGATTGTGCATGAGCCTGCGCCTAAGCTGCCAAAGAGCGATGCCTTCCCTCCTATTCTACACGAATTTGTGGCCAAGTGCCTGCTCAAGAAGTCTGAGGAGCGGCCAACGCCGAGGGAACTCTATGTAAGGCATAATACCTTTCTTTTATATATCGGTCACTAACGTCCAACAGGACAAAGACGCCTTTCTGCAAGCCGCTAAGCGGACACCTGTTGATTTACAAAAATGGGCTCGCAAGATGATGCACGCGCAAGACCGTCATTCATATCTCGAGCCGCCCGCACCAGCTTCACTCAAAACAGCCACCACGACATCTAGCAGTCCCTCCCCAGATATGACACCTCGAGACACTCCTGCTACTACTGTGTCTGCTGCACCATCTCACCCTACGCCTACGTTTGGGGAGATCCCACTCCATCATGACGTTACTTCGGCACATAAACAACATTTTAGTCCTTCTCACCATAACCCTACGTCCCATCATGCCGATTATAGCAATCATAATCAGTATGCGCAACAACAACCACAGCATGCATCGCACAATTCTAGATCCTCGCAGTCTTCTTCGAGACAGCAATCTCCTTACTTGTCTCTGGAGCATCTATCTCTAGAAAGTGAAGAAGCTCGTAACGGAAGAGGCCGTTCTCCACGTAACTACGCTGGCGAGCCTCGCTCTGCAATTGACCCTCCTTCAAGGCCGCATTTTCCCCGCGCATTAAGTTCCAACCACCAGAGCGGACTACATACTGCTACCTTACCCATGGGAGCTGCGCCTCCGCCTTCCGGACCACTTCCGCCTCCCCCTCAGTCTGCTGGAGAATCATGGCGGAACCAGTACAGAGCGCGAGAGAATATGACTTGAGTTTCCTCAACTTCCCGATTCGTATCAAAATACCCTCTGTCCTCATGATTCCGCAACTCCGAATACGCATCCCATGTTCTCGCGACACAATCCGAACCTGCATCATATGGCGTTGTTGTTGAGCTGTCCTTTTCATTTCCTTTCTATATATCCCCTCCCCACGCAGACAACAAACCATCAGCGAGCTGACGTCATCCTGCTCTTGCTTATAACGTGAGTCCATGTATTTACACGTCCTGTCTACAGATTTTCTATATCTAGGCGTTGATTTGCTGTAGATGAAATCTATTGGTTAGAATGCATATTCTTGTAAAAAGCCAACTACTAATGGGTCTATTGTATATACTTGGAGTATCAACGTATCTATCTGTTCAGAGGTTAAAGAGAACTCTTAACACACTCCACCAACAACGTAATCGCATCCCTCCCCGCCTCCAAAACCGCATCCATCGCCAAAAATGGATGCGGCATCCCCTTCATCACATGCACCTCGGCCTTTACTCCATTCTCTTCGAGCTTTTTGGCGTACGCCTCCCCTTCAACCCTGAGCACATCCAACTCCCCAACCACAACAACAGCAGGCGGCAATTTTGCCCAATGCCCATCCTCGTTGCTATAAAACAACGGCGACGCTTCGGGATTTCTCCATTCTTTCTCGTCGGGCAGGTAATGTTTGCGATACCACAGCATCTTCAGCGCGGGTAGAGCGGCCGTAAACTCGAATTCCTTCCATGCCCAATTGTTTTCGGGTGAGGCTGTGTTGTCGGTTACGGGTACGTTAAGCGCTTGCGCCACGATGTTGATTTGTCCGGGTCTCTCAAGGAGGGCTTTGTGTGTTAGGATGGCGGCGAGGTTTCCGCCGGCTGAGGAGCCGCCGACGCTGAGTTTGGATTTGAGATTTACGTTTAAGTGAGAAATTGTTGATGGGGTGTGAAGCCAGAGGAGGGCTTCCCAGCAGTCGTGCACGGCGGCTGGGAAGGGGTTTTCGGGGGCCAGTCTACTCGGTATCTTAGCTTGTAGATCTGAGAGAGGGGGAGAAGAGACAAACCGATAGTCAACAGTAACAACTACAACACCCGCCCGCTTACAGATATTCGTGCATACCGTATTCTCGGTATCTATGTTTCCCAACACCCATCCACCACCATGCATATATAGCATAACGCCATATCCGCCTTCTGGTGCGGGTTCCTCAGGCGTGAATACTCGCACAATAACATCGGGTCCGTCAGTCTCGACGCGTTTGATGGCGATATCCTCTGTTTTCCCGACTGGAAGGACAGGCCCGCCGCCAGGGAGCAAGATGCCGGATGTGCGCGATGCAGCAACGGGTTGAAGGTGGACTTGTTGTTGGTTGATGATGTATTCGTTGTAGAAGGCTGCGTATTCGGTGTGGACGCGAGAGGCGATGGAGGGATGGAGAGGGTAGGGGGGTTGGGTTACGCCGGCCATGTTGTCTGTCTTCTTCTTGTTGTATACCTAAGTAGGTATACTTGTCAAACTCTTGATCGTAAGACAAGATAAATGGAACCTAGGTAGGTAAATGTATATAGCAGACAGAAACAAAGTATAAACGATCTCAACTCGAAGAACTATATAATAGGAAAAAGGAATTGAATCTTCTTATCACCCCTCACGAAAGAAGGAAAAAGTAAATAGCGCATTCGCTCAATTGTCCGCAAAGCTAAGCCTAAGCTATCTCATGAGTCATAACCGATTATGCAACGAAATCGGTTTCATCCCATCCGGGCATGTCCACGCTTGCACGGGTTAGTACCAGAGTACAGCACTACAAACGAATTGTGGATAAGCTCAAGATGTAAGGAAGAAGGTCATTTGACTATGCAATGTGTAATACGAACAGTCGATCTGGCATCGATGCATGCAAGCTCACGATATGGTCCACGCCTTACGTGGGATGGTATACTTGCGAGGTAGCGGATTGCCGAATGCGGAATTGCGGGGTGATAACGCCGTATCGGTAAGCAGCAATGAGTAGACCAGGTACAAGGTACGTAAAATCACTTTCCGATTCGATAAGACATGGCTCCCTTGACTTTGAAATCGAAATATTCATCATCAAGAGTCTGTATGATGAATTGTATCATGAACCAGCCTGACGAATGGAATCCTCCTTATCGCGCATCCACATTGTCGTACTCCACTCTTTATCTTATCAGTATTACTGTACGGTCTGTCTCGTATGGACATCTTGGATACGACGTAGCGGCACAATCACCGAGCGTGGGATGTCTAGTCTTCCCCTCTGCAACCTCCTTACTTTGTTGGACATGTACGTAGGAGCCAATAGAAGCAAAATCCACTATCCCAAGGTTGGTATTAAGTGGCATTATTCGTATGAGTAATCAGAGGGGCTGCTAGAAACACTAAGTACAGTAGGTGCAGGGAGGGGTAGGTACCTGAGCTTACCTGAGCTACTAACTAGAGTATTTAATATTTTTTTCTCTACTGAATTTCATTCTCTTCTCTTCACTCTTCCTTAACTCAATACCCATTCCACATACTATACTCAACATACTCCAACCATCTACTTCCAGAAAAAAAAAATGGCAACCAAAACCCCCGTCCTCACCGAAAAGGCCCCCAAGCCTCTTCCAGGTATCTACTCCCAGGCCATCATCGCCAACGGCGTCGTCTACTGCTCCGGCGCCGTAGCCATGGACGCCGAAACCGGAAAATTGGTTGATGGCGATGTCAAGGCTCACACTGTATGCCCTTCCCCAATAACCCTCATCATTAAGTTGCCCACAGCTTGCGGAATCTTGGCTAATGGGTGGGAATCAGCACCAATGCATCAAAAACCTAACCCACGTCCTTGAAGCGGCTGGCAGCTCAATCGACAAGGTTGTCAAAGTGAATGTGTTCTTGGACAATATGGATAACTTTGCGGATATGAATTCGGTGTATACGCAGTATTGGGGGGATGTCAAGCCTTGCCGGACGTAAGTCCCCTCCCTTGCCCTTAAGAAAAATTGTGTCTATTGGGAAATTTGCGGATGACGGCGAATGTTTGGTATGTTGAAGATGCTAACGCAGGATTCGATAGTTGCGTTGCCGTCAAGACTTTGCCGCTCAATACGGATGTTGAGATTGAGTGTATTGCTGTTTTATAGGTATACATTTGTCCTTGTTCCGCCTATGGAAGGGAGTACTTAGGCTGAATTTAATTTTAACAGATAATGAGATTGAAACGATGTTTGGAAAATGGCTTTATGAAAATGGATTAATTTATTAGTGATATCCTGTGATATATATGCCCCGAGCATTTCCAGGTGTAGGAGAGTTACACCTCGAATATATAAATACCCTTCTCACATTATCCAGCTTATGGCCCAGGGTTCATAGTTGTAAATCAACAATGATACTTGCAAACCGTTTCGTAAATCATACCCTTACTATTTCTATCAGTAGTTACCCAGGTATGAGTAGGTAACCCAGGCACATCCGCCAGAAACAGAGGTACATTTATTCCCGCCTTTTTCAGATTGTCCAACGAGCAAGATCCAGCTACGACCGAAATCTTAGAACAAAGAAAAAGAGGTCACTAGATGATTAGACGGAAGATATAATTCCACGTATAGGAATGTCTAGGTACATAGGTAGTCCCGAATGATACTGGCCATCCAGTTACTGTAAAGGATAGAAAGCTGAAGCCAACTTTGGAACCTATAAGTAGCTAGTTTTCTATGGCCAAACCTTGTTTATGTATACGAGTCAGTCAAAATAGAGAGATAAGCATGCCCTAACAGCCCATTTTAGGTAAAAGAGGACATGTCTCTATTCGAGCTCTGGTTCAAGGTATAATAATATGCGCATATGGAACTACAATGGTATCGAACATACATCAAACATGAAAAGAAGAAATCAAATATCGTTACCAATCAACCTCCCCAACGTATCATACGCTTCCTGCAACAACTCCCATCTACAACCCTCCAAACTCTCGCGCACCGCCTGCAATAACTCCGACGTCTCCTGCGCCACAGTATCAATATCCGCCGAATCGTGTCGAAGCAGCATCAACATGCGCACGAGGTATTCTTCTGCGCTGCAGGACATATCCCTTCCCCTCGACATGTTATTTGGGTCTGGTGGTTGGGGTTGGCTTCGTTCGCGGGCCATGGCGCCGTAGGCCCATAGAATCAGTGAGGCGTGGTATATCGACCATGGACGAAGGGCGATGTTATCTTTCGTGGCGCGGTAGAGTTGGCCTGTGAATATTGTTTCTTGTATAAGTAGTAAACAGTGATAGAGAGCCTTTTTGGATTCCTCTCGTTCGCTCCATAGGCGCACTCGGGCTGTTGCTCTTAGGCGATCGTTGTTGGATAGTAGACTCCCCAATAGAGATGGTGCGCCAGCGAGGATGTGTATGTCGTTGATATCGGTGTATATAGCTACGTAAGCCATGCGATGAAGTGGTCGAGACGCTTCCAGGGCAAGAGATGAGCTCCGTGAGACGAGTGAGAAGGACCATGTATCCATTGCGCGTTCTAGGGTTTCTTTCCATGTATCGATTGCATCTAGACGTGGTGAGTTCGCTGTTGACATGCGACCGACACCTAGTGTTGCTGAGTCTCTCGCTTTAAGGTGAGCGGTTACACTGAATAAACCGTGCAACAAAATAAAGCGAGCATATGGGCTGCAATGCGGCGGGATGGGCGTTCGTGCTAACAGACGTTTCAAGACAGGCAGAAAGCCCGGTGACTCGGGTGTTTTGCGCATCATCCTGTCCCAATCCTCGGCCTTCGTGCAATCCCATAATACATCTGCGCATGGCAACGGTAAGCGCACATCATGCACGGAAAGAATGCATGTGTGACCAAACATGAAGCTATGCTGGGCATCCATGACAAAGCCGAAAAATGCAGTTCGATTCGACCCCTGCATTTCGATCCACTGATGCCATGACTGCTCTAGTGGGGTTGTGCCAGGTGTTTGGGCGGTGTTTTGATAGGCGACTCCGCGTTTCATGAGTGTAATGATTGCGCCGTGAAAGATGTGTGCGAGTTGGTGGTGTTTTCTGGTGGAAAACATTTTTTCGTGCGCTTGTATTATCAAAAGAGTTTGGACGCACCATAGTGATGCGGGAGGATCAAAGTCAGGAGTCTATCAAGTCAGTATCCTTATCCTTCATAGTTGGCTACCACGGTAAAAGACGTACTCCGAAAATAAGATATCGCAGTGTATCATGAATCTTGATAGAAGCATCCCAATACCCTGCGTCTCCCGACAACGTGGACCCCAACGTAACAATAGCGGCAACCATGAGTGGCGATGCCTGTACTGGGTCAAGCGTGTGTTTATGTAAAATCGGAAAGTGTGGGTGATAATTCTCAAAATATAAATCCCAGAATCCTGCGAGATTGCTAGGATAAAAAAAGGACGATGTGGCTATCTCCGGGTCTAAGGTGCCCAAAGCTTTTAATAAGTTTGTGCGAACCTCGGTCCAGGGTGACGTTTGAGCTGATTGAGGCGACAATGGATGGCGAATATGTGCAGGTGATGGGACTGGAAATGCTGGCGGTGATATTTCTGTTGCGGAAATACTGCTATGCGGGGATGTGACGGACGGTATGCCGGCACTGCCTCCTGCAGAGTTCATATCGGCAGAGAGGTTATCAAATAACCACTCAAAGTCTAGGGCCGGATCGGGGATGTTTGTCGACGGATCGAAGAATAGTGAAGTGACTTGATCTTCCACAAACTGCGGAAGCGCAAAGTTCATATTGTGAGGGTCAGGGTCATGGACAGGACCTGAGTTCTGGAAATCCATTGGCTCCATATGCTGACCATAAGACATGGCAGAAGTGTCATGGCCTTCAAGTCTCGTCGCATTCATGACGCCCATCTGGTCATGGACATGGCCAGCATCTTCGTAGGGAGATATCTTGACCGAGTGCATATCCGACGAGCTCATCCGGACATCCTCCTCCTGCTCTCGCTCAGTGAACATGGCAGCATGCTCCATCTGCATATTGGACTGAGGCGGAACCTCAGAAGATTCATGCGAAGAGCTAGAGTTGTTGGCCGCCACAAACCCGCCTGAGTTGCGGAACCACATGCCCTTGGCATGGCGTTCCTCATGTCTCCTGAGCAAGTCCTTTCGGACGAAGCGTTTGGGGCATGACGGACACTGATATATTTGTTTGGGGCTGTCTGTATTGAGTTAATATCTTTATTCCATGGCCCTCGAAGTCAAATACATACGGTTCAGTCGATGTCTCGCCAAATGCTCAGCTCGAAGGAACCTCTTTCCGCACCCTGGCTCGGTGCAGGAATGTTCCCGGGGCATGAGGACGCGCTAAGATTATTTCCAACTGCAGGGATAGCCCGTTCATGTCAACGCGTGAATAATACGGAGATCTTACATGATGCGATGTCAAAGTACTTGAATATACCGATGAGAACAAAGGTCACGATACATTGAAGAGTGAGGATGTCTGGATGAATAGATTAAGGTGACGCTCATATGGGGCGGTGTCTTGCAACCTGACTGGTGGATATTTAGGTGACAAACTGACCAATCAAAAGACAGGGATTTGTTGGCGTATATTGATCTTCGATATCTTCGACGATCGAGGACTGATAAAGCTCGATCGTCTTGATAGCTGTTTTGGCAGGTTGGCTGCTAGCAATAGATTTTGCCCACTGACATGCATTTGACAATTTGCCGGAATCGCATGATTAGCTAGTTTTCAAATTGGGGGCACAAAATATCCCCCACCTCAAGCTAGTTATAGTTGGGGATAGTTCAACTCAAGCCACACAAAATACCATCTGCCATCCACTGGCATCCGGACTATCTAGTCTCTGGTTGTCGTCCAGTCATGGGTGCACTCATATGTCTTCCCGCTGAACTCGTGGGATTGATCGTCTCTTTTCTGCCTAACCGCGATATTAAGAACCTGCGTCTAACATGCCCGACGCTAGGCCAGATGGCACAACTGCGCCTCAGCCGGGTATTTCTGTCTGCAAATCCGTTGAATATCGAAGTGTTTCGCGCAATTGCGGATCACGAGGAATTTCGGCATAACATTGTTGAGATCATCTGGGATGATGCTCGCCTTATTGAACACGCCCCGGAACGCAGACTTGATCTCTTGGACGGTGAAGATTGGGCCCAGTGGGGAGACGATCCAAATTCTTATGAGGGAATCCCTTGGTGGTTCGAAGAGTCATACGAACAGAACATCAAGTTTCGAAAAGCGTGCAAGAGAATACAGGAAACGGATCCATCGATTCATGATTCATGGGAATTCTATCAGCGAATACTCCAACAGCAAAAATCCGTCCTAGACTCTGATGACGATATCAAGGCTTTTAGATATGGTCTAGAGCGTTTCCCAAGGTTGAGGCGGGTAAAGATCACTCCTATAGCCCATGGAGTTTTGGATGTCCCACTATATGAGACCCCGATGATTCGGTCCTTTCTACCTAAATTCAACTATCCCATTCCGTACACCTGGCCGCCATATGAATCAAACTCACAAGCATCTTTTCAAATACAGCCTTGGAACCAGGAAGAGAAAATGAAGTGGCGCGGCTTCTGTCTTATAACCAATGAACTTTCGAAAATGCCTCACCATACCGTTTCGGAGTTCGTTGTTGATACACACACACTTCACATGACAGGACTAAGTTGCCGTATCTTTGACCAACCATGTGAAGAGTATGCGAACTTGGTATCACTTTTGCAGCGCCCAGGGTTTAGTCGCATTGACCTGACCCTACTAGCTGATGGACAATTTTCTACAGACCAAAGGTGGTCATCATTTCGCAGTGGTCTTCTTAAAAGTGCTCTAACTGCGGCGTCGTCGGATCTCAAGCACTTCAATTTGCAGATCAACGTCAATTACGAAAAAGCTCGGCACTTTAACTGGCCTCCAGACCATCCCTTTGACCCCGAGGATTTAGTCCCCCTGAAGACAATCTTACCTACCGTCAGTGAGAAATGGAAAAAGCTGCAACATTTTGGTCTTTCGGGCCTTCTCGTGCGAGGTGAAGAACTCCTTAGCGTGCTGGCCGATTTACCGACGTCTATACGCTCTGTTGAGCTGAGTCATCTGGAGTTTTTGGATCGAAACCCGAATGCTTATCATGACCTGCTTGTAGGCATACGCGACACGCTACGCTGGGGCGAGCGCGAAGTGCATAAAAGGCCAGTGTTGACCGTGCATCATAAAGGGGAAAACTCATTCAACATGCTATACTCCTGCTATGACAAGGCCGTAAATGATTTTGTCTACCATGGAGGCTTGGATCCTTTCAGAAGGCTGATCATTCACCAGCCAATCCCATACCGTCTTATAAATCCATTCCATACAAAGTCGAATCCTAATGCCCCACTAGAGAACCTTGAATAGCGATCTGTCATCTGATATGTGGTGAATCAAAGTGTATCTAAGTGCCCAAGTGTCGATAGATTTAGGGTTAATTTATAGCCCTAACCCTGATATCAGCCAATCAGATAACGTATAGGTTCAAGCCCCACCATGACCGCATCGATTTTGTCTGATATTTTATTTGTTTACTTGTTTCAGCGCAAACCTTCAATAACCTCACTCCATGTCCAATTCTACGCATCTATCTAGACAATGTCATCCCCCCGACGCTCGTCAGGGTTATGGCAGGCCCAAAATCAACATCAACACGGTCCACCATCAACGTCCAGTTCATTTCTCGAATTGGGCCCACAACATGGCTGGCAGATGATGTCCACCCGTGGTCAAAGTCTTCCGGGCCTTCTGAGAAGATATTCAATCTCGGAAGACAATAACAAGCCTGATTCTGTGGATGACCCTGAAAATGGATCTAATGGAGCAGAGGCTACTGGCAGTGTCCGACATCTTACTGCATCGCCGACAAGTGAAATGCCGCGTAGGCGAGGTTCCATTCTGATTGGAGATACATCACCTGCATTTCGATGGTATTCCCTACTGTTACTGTGCGCTAGCCTTGCAGCTACTAACTACTATTAGGTCGGACTACTATACTCCTCTAGAAGAACTGTCCAGGCTTCGAAAACCGGTGTAAGTAGGCAGTCTATCAATCAACTAGCACCACAGCTAACTTGAAAATGTTAGCCGCGAGTACTATGAACGGATGAACTATCTTGTTTTACGATATAGTTTTGTTGATCGCCTTCTAGACTCATCAATTGCCCGTGATCTTCTAGAAGATTATGATCGATTCTGGGCTACCAATCAACGTAGCCATTTGCATCCGATTACAGAGGAGCCGATGCCCATCTCACCGTCTGGGTCTCAGGAAACTGATCGCGCTCACCGTCACCTCAATGAAAGGACTCCATTGCTACTATCTTCCAACGACGCAGACGAAATGATGGAAATCTCCCAGCCGTCAAAAGAGCAAGACGCTCGTCGCATCGTCATGACGGCGGTCTACATCAACTTGATTGCCAACTTGATTTTGCTGATTGCCAAAATCGTCGTCACCCTAATGACCAGCTCCGTCTCCGTCCTTGCTAGTTTGGTCGATGCAGCGCTTGATTTTTTGAGTACCGCCATAGTCTGGAGCACCACCCGGTTGACTGTACGACGAGACCGGCACCGCTACCCGGTAGGTCGTCAGCGTCTCGAACCTCTGGGCGTACTTATATTTGCTGTGGTAATGATTACTTCGTTCGTCCAAGTTGCGATTCTCTCGTTGCAGCGATTAGCTGGTGAAGATCACAACTTGGTTGAATTGACTGTCCCTGCGCTCATCATCATGGCTTCTACCGTTGCTATCAAGGGTCTTTGTTGGCTTTGGTGTCGCAGAATCAACAACTCCAATGTCCAAGCGTTGGCTCAGGACGCTGTGACGGATGTTGTATTTAACATCTTCAGTATCATTTTTCCTCTCAGTTAGTTCCCCCTTCTCTCATTAATCAGGCTCACACTAACAAGATGAAAAGTCGGCACATTCACCATCACATGGTGGCTCGACCCCCTAGGCGGTCTCCTCCTCTCATTCTACGTAATCGGCAACTGGGCTAGCACCGCAAACGAGCACATCGCCCACCTAACAGGTGCCGCTGCCTCCCCCCCAGAACGCAGCGTCTTGTCGTATATCGTCATGCGCTTCGCAAACTGCATCCGCTGGATTCAGAATCTTGAAGCATACTACTCCGGTGATCGACTGAACGTAGAAGTCGATATTGTGCTCGATGGACACACAAGTTTGCATGATAGTCATGATATTGGGGAGAGTTTGCAGTATATGCTTGAGAGTTCGGTGGAGAGTGTTGATAGGGCGTTTGTGCATTTGGATTATGCGGAGTATAATTTGCCTACGCATGTGGATCCTACATAAGTTTTCAGGCTGGATGTCAATACGCATGCATGTGGAAATGACGTTTGTATACCAGAGCCTGGCTATAACGTACAGGAGGCCTCTTCAGCATCATATATTATATCTAGGAGTTTTATTTGATACAGGAACGGAATAGGAACCGGGGACACTCTGATATACAATCCTATCAATTATTGATAATTCAGATTTCACCTGATATACGAACGGAGGGCACTCGGATATACAATCCCATCAATTATTGGTGATTCAGAGACCCCCTTTCATTACTTTGACTCACTCTACTCAACACAAGACCCTCGTCGCTGGCTATACTCTATCATACTAGATCATCTCCTATGCGCGCTGCTGCTTTCTGGTCCACTTGATTATTCCAAAATATCTTATTTATATGAACATGGAGAGGCCTTTCGTTCGCTATTGAACATGGGAAGTAGTGGATACATGTATCGTTCAAAAATCAATTACTTTAAATTCAAATACAATGTATCTTGCTAACCCTCTATCAAACAGAACTGCGCAACGTCAAAAGCAAACATACAAACATAGAAACATTAGAATACAAAGCATGAAATTACAAGACCGTAAAAACAACAATAGAACATGAAAACATAAAGACATAACAACCTAACAACATAACAACATAAAAACATCAAACAAGTTCAAAATCCAACTACCACAGCGGAGGAGCATAACGATCCGGAGGCTTCCTGTTCCGCGTACTACGACGCAAGTTGCTTACATCGTACGGCTGCGTCCACCACCTGCTTGACCTTCTCGACCTTATTCGTTGTGGCCCTGACAGTATATTATTCTGTGCATGTGCCTGCCTCGGATTCGAATTTACAGTCTGATTTTGCGCAGGGGGTTGGGCCGGTGGCTGAGCCGGAGCTTGGGTCGGGGCTGGAGGTTGAGTCCGAGCTGGGGGTTGAGCCTGGGCCTGAGTCTGGCTCTGTCGTTCGCGTTGGCGCTGGATTTGTTTCTGGCGCAGTGTTTGTCCCCGTGTGGGCTGACGGATTGCAGTGGCCTGCTCCTCGGACTCCCTTGCACATGAAGTTTGTTTTCTCGTGCGTGTGCTTTTTCGGATTGGGCTGCGTGCTCTCGTCTCTCTTCCTCTTCTTGGGCGAGGACTAGCTGGTGCTGGTGCTGGTTCTGGAGCAGGAGCAGGAACAGGAGCAGGAGCAGGAGCCGGATCTTGAACTTGAGATAATGCCGGCTGTGTCTCCAGGACTGTTGATGGTGGTGATGGTGGTGATGCTGTAGATTCTTCTGCAGGTTGAGCTATCGGTTGAGGTACTGGCCAAATCTGTGCTAATGGCTGTCTAGCTGGAGCCGAAGCCGGAGCTCGGGGATAAGTTGATGGCTGAGGATGAATCCGCGGCCCAATACGGGTTGGAGTTTGAGGATGAGCTGGGAGTTGAGCAAGAGAACTTGGTCTTGGAAACGGTAATGGTTGCACTCGTGCTGGAAGCGAATGTCTTGGTCTTGGTTGTTTTGGTGGTGGAGTTGGACTCGGAGTCTTTGAAGTATCAGTATCAGTATCAGTATCACTATCACTATCAGAAGATATCGCTTTTTTTGCATTAGCGGCTTCTGTCTCTGCTTGTCTTAGAGCTATTCGTCGTTGTGGTTCTAATATATCTCGTGCATTGGCTGCCTCATCAAACCCGACGAGCCAAGCTCCACCACTTACTGAAGGACGTCCAGTGAATCTATTTGACCCAAATGATCTTCTTATTCTTGGATTGGAGAATAGTGTTGACACTTGCACTCCTCTCGGCGTTGGCCGTCCTTCCCTTATCTCTGCTGCTGGTAGAAGCTGTCGTGGAGCCTGGCCTGAGGCTTGTCCTGACGTTTGTTCTGCTGTTCCTTCAGCTGGTTGTGGTGTTTCTTCGATGACACGTTGAAGAGCTAGTGATGCTTCTTGTACTGCTGATAATCTTCGTGCTTGCTCCGGTGCTGGATCTTGTCTTCGTGCTCTCTTTACTGACCTTCTGCCATTTCTCTCTTCCTCTTCCTCTTCCTCAACTTCAGTATCTCCTGAACTTGTCTCCCGTCTTCTCTTTCTTAAACCAGCAAATGAGGAACTGTCACTCCATCGTGATTGATTTTTATTAAAAAGGTCCAATTGTTGCCTTGGTTGCGGGGACGCTTGTGGTCGCCCTAATGGCCATGAAGGTGGTGGCGCTGGTTGGTTCTGCGACTGAGCTGGGTTTCTGCTTTGTTGTCGTCGTCCCCATTGTTGTTGCTGCGGTTGTTGCGGTCCTGGAGCCCCCCCTGGTGGTGGTTGGTTTTGTGATTCAACCGGGTATCCGCCTTGCTGTCGACCTTCTCGTTCCTGTTCCTGTTCGCGCTCAAGTCGGTTCTGTAGACTTGATAGTTGCGACGGCCATGGGTCTCCCGGCTGTCGTCGTTCCTGTTGCTGCTGCTGTTGTGGTTGAACTTCTTGTGGTTGCCCCTCCGCTCGTCGTTCTCGTGCTTGCTCGAGTTGATCTTGCCGTTCTCTGAGCTCTTCCCACCTTCGTTGTTGTACGCGATGGTGGTTCTGAAGTCTCTGTATCTGTAGATCCAGCTCTTGCAGCTGCTGTACCAAATTTTGCTCTTGCTGCCTCAATTGATCTAGCTGCTGCTCTGTGCCAGTATCTTCTATCCAGTCCGCTGTCCCCTGTCCCCGGACCATCCTCTCTCGCCGTCTTATTTCTCGTTGCCGGTCTACTTCGTTCCATTGACTCCGTACTCGGGCAATCTGCTGGAAGAGTCTCCCCCTTTGGTATTGCCGATCTCTTATCTGTGACTCTTGTCCAACAACTCGCTGTCGCTGTTGTATTGTCCTTTCTTGCTGTTGTAGTAATTCTATATACTCCGTTTGTAGTTCCCATAGTTCTTGTCCCTCCGGTGTCGTCCCATCATTGTCCAATTCTAACCGCAATCCTCTAAGATGGGCTCGTACACGCCTTTGAGTGGACCGTACTTCTTCGAGGTCGCGTTGAAGTGCTGCTTCCCTTTCGTATTCCTGTCTTGTCCTTACTCGTTCCTCCTCCTCTTCTTCCTCCTCAAACTCTTGTTGCTGTGGTTGCTGCTGCAGTAGTTGCTGTGGTTGTGGTTGCGGCTGCGGTAGCTGTTGTGATTGCTGCTGCTGATCTGACTGCCGTCTATCAAGACTCTCTCGGATCTCTTTCTGCTGGAAATGTAGAATACGTCTTTCTATCTGCTGTAGCTGGTGTTGTTCCTCTGTCTGTTCTAGTTGCTCGTGGTACAAGTCCAATTGAAGTTGACTCGCCGCTGCTTCATCGTTCCTAATTTGTTCGGAAGTCCTTTGCGCTCTTGACGCCCTTTCCTGATCAGATGCACCGTCCGACAGTCTTCTTCTCTTCAAATTCCTCCTAGTCTCTGAATGAGACTCCGGCATCAGTCTCGTTCTATTCGTTGACCCTGTTCCACTGCCGTCTTCATCGTCACCTTGATTCCCACTATCAGCCTCTTCAATCGACGTCTCGGGCTCTGATCTTGCTCTCTTTCTGTTGCCTTTGTCTCTATCTCCATTGTCATAGTCATCTCCATTATTGTAGTTATTTTCTTGATCATGTTCATCCCCCTGACCATATTCATCGTTTTGACCATGTCCATTGCCTTGGTCATATTCGTCGCCTTGATCCCCATACGGATAAGTTCCATTCCTCCACTCTGCCATCAACCGCCCAGCCCTTTCCTCAGCTTGCGTACTAGATTCATCTCCCACGATGCGATTCAAATCCAGCGCCTTGTCAATGCTCACCATATACTCATAAAATGTCTGTCCTCCATGTCTCTCCGCCGCTCTGTTTCGTATTTCCTCGGGAGTAAACCTAAACTGATACTGCATCGCCTCGTCTGCATCTTCGCCATACCACCTCCGTCTCTCGTCGTCTATGTCATCCATTTTTCGCGTTGCTTTTTTGAGTGCCTTTTGCAGCTTAACCGGGTCTGCTCCGTATTCAACGCGTTCTATGTCCCAGGTCCAAGAGAGGTCTGAATCGTCTGAATTCCAGACGGGGAGCACTTGCCGTGTAACAGCGCTTGGAGGTGGTCTATTCTCTTTATCTTCGTTACTGCTGCCAAACCAGGAGCTTCTTGTGCTGGATAGTACTTCGGTGGATAGTTCTTCCTCTTTCAAGGGTTCCAATGCTTCCTCGGATGACGGCCGCAAGTCTCGTTTGGACATTTTCGGTGTTTGTTTTTGAATGGAAGTGCACTCTTTAAATCGATAAATTGGACATAAGAAGTCATAAATCAGATATCAACTAAATGTTGCAAGGTTGCAAAAAGCCTATCTGATGAGCCAGAAATCCTAAATGGATAAATCTGCTGTTTAAGTATTTTGAACGCATTAGAAGTTCTCAAGGGACCAGAATGGACGATAAGAGGCACAAAGGTATACAAAGGCAATGGCATTGTGCAATAATCACTTAACAAGTGTGTGGGATTGCCCTGGTCAATAATGAGCGGTCCCTTCCTAACGAAGCTACAATAAGGTGAATCATCTTTATTGTGTTTACTTGTTCTATTGTGGAATGCTTCTATTAACAATGAACAAGTCATTATTTGTCACAGTTTAGAATTTTGCTGTCAATTGGCGGCGACAATAGAGGTGAAGGATTGCAGCTTTGTGGGTTGTTAGATGACACCGACAAGTTACTTAGGGCTACGTGTGTAATCGAGTATCCGTTTGTCGAAGAAGGACAACTCGAATAACCTCAAACGTTTCAAAATCAAGAAAAAGACTGTTATCTAACCACTAATACTTTAGGTATTGTCTATCTTATAGAATCAATGACTAGGTTTAATTAGCATTTGCAAAATACCTAATCTGTCTGTCCATCCCATTAAGGCAACATATCAGATATCGAAGTGTGGCTGTCGAGCTTGAACAAATTCCAGTACAAGGGAATCGTACAGTGGCCAATAAACAAAGTACCTTTTTAATCGTCAATAGCATAATGGAAATTGTGTTGAGCCTTCAATGCAACCTTGCCGATCGAAATCTTCCTTGTCTGTAGTATCGGTTTTCACCTTCAAAGGTCTATTGTACCAATCTACGAATACTCGAACAGCTCATGTTTATTTGACCCAGGCGCCCCGCGATCACCACGAATAGGTATTGTGGCTCATTGAATATGCCTGTGGCACAAGATACGTCTTCAGATATGCTCCGAGAAGATGTATCGTGCACAATACACTACCGGGGGTATATACTGCTTGTACTGGAGATTATTAAGCTGCAAGCTTTTTCAGGGCGTAAGGTATGATTCTACCTAGGTGTTAAGTTCTTGATAAAATGTCCAGCTTTGCAAGTTGTTGTCAATTCCAGATGTCGCTTAGCTATTCACTTTTTATTCCACGTCAATATTGGATATAACATACAGCTAGTTTACATGAAAAGGTCATTTTCTATCATTTACAAGATACTTGGAAGATGATAGTTGACACTCAACATTGAAGCGCCAGTCACTGCATCTGTGACATTATTAGTTATCATCCAACACTTTAGGATCGAGCCCAAATCTATGTTATTGGGCAATCCCTGCCTTATCGTGCATTCATAGAGGAGCATCTAATGGAAAGTCATTGACTGAGCCTGACTAAGGCGCAGTGCTACAACTACAAGGTAGTGTAAAATTGACAACCCCGCAATCCCTGTAATAATATGCAGTCTCCGATTTGCATTCTGTGAACTCGATATATCTACCCTCAATCGTCCCCGAAGTATACCGCTGCCAAATATACAGCCCTAATCGGGGCTGGAGTAGTCATTTCGAGCCCCCAACACTTGGCCAGCGAATCAGCAACATTCATGTTGAAATTTCGTAAACACCAATCCAATGAGACATATTCAAGGAAATATTCCTAATCTCGTAAGAAGTAAAATAGTTGCGGTACTTGCATATAAACGGAGTTTCTATCGGGTCCGTATTTCCACGATTTCCACGTCTTTCCACGGGTATTGCCGCAAACAGAAGCTGGTACGTCATTTTCCCTGGCCACAGCCCTAACTCTTTCTCTTTCTTTTCACAAAGAGACTTGACGATGTTACATTTCGATTTTCGAGTTTGATGTCAATGATCTTGCCAGGTTTCGTCTCATTTTGATTTATTTTCTGTTGTTACGTAGGATATAATGATGACGATACCTATGCTTTGATTAACTGACGGAGTGAAGGGCGTCACATCCGAGGCTCAGCTCTTGTGACTCGGCTTTTTTATCCCCCACCACTATCTCCCTTGTCTGTGTTTCGGCGTGTTTCTAGAATATTATACACTGTTTCACCGATCTGTTTCTAACCTTGCAGCAACAATAGAAACCAAAAATCATGCAATAGATAGATCGCGGCTGGCTTTATATGTACTGCAACGCGGGGCGAGGCGAGACGGGTGAAGAAATGACACGATCAAAGGTACCCGAAGTACGCATTGTCGAAGTCGGTCCCAGGGACGGGCTGCAGAGTATCAAAGATGCCGTTCCGACAGAAGTCAAAATCGAGCTGATTCAGCGACTTCGTCGAGCTGGGCTGCGCAGTGTTGAACTTACATCCGTTGTGTCTCCGCGGAAAGTACCGCAATTAGCGGATTGTCAGGAGATATTGACTAATCCCGCTATTAAAGATCTTATACAACATTCAGAGGGAAATAGTCTTCGTCTGCCGGTTCTCACGCCTAATTTGAAAGGATTGGAGATTGCGTTATCGCGAGGCGTCAAGGAAGTAGCTGTCTTCATCAGCGCGACTGAGGGGTTTAGTGAGGCGAACATCAACTGTTCTGTTGAACAAGGAATCGAAAATGCGCGAGATGTCGCTCAGAAGGCAATCGAAGCCGGCATCGCAGTGAGAGGGTATGTCTACTGTCATAGGCATAAGCAAAGTTCTAGATTGCTAATACCGATATACAGATATGTATCATGCATCTTCGTGGACCCATACGATGGCCCAACAAACCCATCCAGTGTCCTGCATTGCGTGCAAGAACTGCTGCAAATGGGTTGCTACGAAGTAAGCCTGGGCGACACAACAGGAGCCGGCACACCCGCCAAAGTAGCCACCCTGATCAGATATCTCGAGAAAAACGGCGTACCTCTCAAACGTCTAGCGGGCCATTTCCACGACACCTACGGCCAAGCGGTAGCAAATGTACTGCAAGCTTATATCTGTGGTATTCGAGTGTTTGATGCCAGTGTCGGTGGCCTCGGGGGATGTCCATTCGCTCCCGGCGCGAAAGGGAATGTGGCGACGGAGGATGTGGTTCTTATGTTTCAAAATGCAGGAATCCAGACCGGCATCAACCTGGCAGACCTGGTAGCGACGGGAAATTGGATAAATCAGCAGGTCAGAGGATCTTCAGAAAGCCTCCGGAGCGACTTCTCCACAGATACCGTCGATACACTCCAGCAGAAATCGCGACCGCGAGATAAAGAATTGTGGCTTCCAAGTTTTCGGCCGATGTCAATGAAGTACATGAAAGCATCTTTGAAGCGAGTCAAGCACGCCGACAAGATTCGCTTTCTGCAGAGTGAAAATGGTGATCTGAAGATCATACTGAATCGACCATCTAGGTGTAATCAGCTTACCAGGTCTATGATCACAAGCTTGATCAAATGCCTCAGGACTTACCATGATAATCCTTCCGTTTCTCGAGTCGTCATCACAGGGACCGGACCATATTTCTGTGCTGGCGTTGACATTAAAAGAGAACGTTCCGAGAGCAGTGCAGAGAGGAACAACTCCCTTGACCTTCTGGTACAACTCTTCGAGATAATCGACCAATACCCCAAACCAGTTATCGCATGTCTAAACGGACATGCCTGCGGCGCTGGCGTAGCTCTAGCATTTGCTTGCGACGAGCGCATCATGATACAATCAGCGACCATCAACCTGAACCCGACAAAGGAGAAAAACATCCTGACAGATCTAGTGAGTCGATATTTCTCTTCGGCAACAAATGAAGAAGATGCATTGCCTAGGAAGTTGTCTTCTCGTCCCTTGACTGGTTCCGAATTGCAACTCTTAGGGCTAGTCACCGAAATCGCAGAGGGTAAGAAGGATATGCAGACAAAACTGGAGAGTTATCTGTGCATCAAAGACGTATCTAGACGAGGGCTTGGATCTTTGACGAAGTTATGATTCATGTATGCATTGCGAGTATTTTTTGGCAAAGGTGTTTTGGAGTTTGTTGACTATGCAGTTGCTTTGATTGAGCTGGGTTCTTTGTGGGTGTCGACTGGTAGTTTTACATTCTTCCCGAGTCTCAGTATTGTTCTATCTTTACACAATGTGATGGTCTGGTAATGATGTAGTTTCGGATATAAATAGATATAGAAATATCTTTGAAAGTACAGACATGAATAGCAGACGTTTCTCATCAATGCAGAGGGTGTATCGAGGTCAAAGTGTCGTTTGAGTTAGAAAATCATTCGACTCAGGAGTCATAAAGAGGATACTAATATAGCGAAAGACAACTATCTAAAGTATGTTTTGAGTATGAGCAGACATAAATAGGGCACCGACCTCCAGCCAAGATTGAAATATGAGTTTCAAGTCTATCAACAACCTTGAAACAACTATTCACAACTCAATCCATTTGCAATAGCACATTCATTTGACCTTCTCAACGAACCAATCCTTGCAACAAACATCAGCGAAAATGATGAACCCAGCTGGTATTTCCCTCCTCCGCCTTAACCACCAAGGCCCTCTCGCTACACTCCAAAAGAGCGAGGTAAGCTTTCTACCCCCAAGAAATACAACTAAACCAGCACCCACTAACTGTCTGTCTAGAAATTCATCCAAAGCAAATCTCTATCCGAAAAACAAGAACAAACTGCTCCCGCAAACGCAAATAGTACGACCGAAGGCGCAGCAGCAGAAGTTTCCGAGGATCTATCGGCCACTTGGGAGAATGCAATGAAAGCCTTCGAGGATCAAGTTTTTATGAGCCAGATTCCTCTTTGTGTTCCTAGTATTTGAGCGCGTGAGCATGAGCCGTATCTGAGATACCATGCTTGATACGTTTCATCCATGGGCGACATAGCTTAGGGTTTCGATATAGTCATTATATCGATAAATTTAGCTGGACAATTCTGATTAATCACAGTTCCAGTACTGCAAAGTTTCAAGTAATTACACTCTCTATTTATCTATATCTGGAAATACTCTATGAAGATCAATGTAATAGCGTGTCGGAATTATGTATCATTCAAACGAGACCCTCAGGTATTTGATTCATCCCTTCACAACCTCAAACCCAAACCGACTAACCCTCGCAACCACCAATAACCCACACCCAAACAAAATGACACTACCCATAAACATCTGCATATACAAATACTCTTCTGTGCCCCTATCATGATCCGCCTGAACCAAAGCACCCGCAATCGGACTCCCCGTCAACGCCGCGAAACTGACAATCGTCAAAACCATCCCCATCCTTACGCCGGTCTTTTTGAGGTCGTCGGTCAACGAACTCAGTGCCACGGGGAAAAGGCCCTGGACACCGGCAGACATGACACCATAAAACACTGCCCAGACGTATAGACCTGGAATACTAGATACGCCGGCCCAACCATATGTGGTTATGGCGGTACAGAAGACAAAAGGGATCAAGAGGTTGAGTGGTCCGGTGTATGCATCGGACAATAAACCGGGGATGATGCGAGATGGTAATCCCACGGCACTCATGACCATCAACAAATCAGTAGCCGTCGACACCGACGCGCCGAGAGCATCACGCGCAAAACTGCTCACGTAGAAAAATCCCACATACAGCCCCAAGATCACGAAGAACATCCCGAAAGCAAAACACAGATATGGCACTTCCCGAAATGCTTTCCACTCAACAATGGGACCTGTAGCCCGAGGAGGCAGTCTCTGTCTCAAAAAGAATAAGCCGGGTAACAGCGTCGCTAACGAGAAGAATCCCAGACAACGAATGGTCCACGCAAACCCGATTTTGGGAAGTAACGACTTCACCATTGCAGGGATGATAAGACCGCCCGTTGCTGAACCTGCTGCTGCACTGGACAGGGCTAGCGCGCGTCGTTTCTCGAAATATGTCGGTAGCAAGGAGATAGTAGGACAGAACATCAATCCACACCCAATACCGGACATGAGTCCCTGCGAGAGGAAGATTTGCCAGTATTCATGGCACAGCGAGGTCAAGAAGAGACTAAGAACGGCAATGATCATGCCGCAACTCCAGGTAAATTTGAAGTAGCCAGCATCCGTCGCGCGGCCGGAGAATGTGCCGATAAAGAAGACCAAAAAGGTCTGCACGCTACCAATCCAGGAGATTGTTGAAGGCGATTCGCGGAGTTGAGTTGTGTAGTAACTCTGAAAAACGCCAAAGGCGTTTACGTAGCCCCATGTGTTTATGATGACGAGATGTGCGAGGATGATTTGGGACCAGGCTAGGATACCGCCGTCTGGAGGGGGGGCGACGAATTGGCTTGATTCGCGCGTGCGGACTAGGCTGAGGGTTCTGGCTATGACTGTGTTGTCTTGGGGCTGGCTTGGTGATCTTGATATTGTAGGTTGGAGTTCGTTGTCGTTGTCGGAGGATGTGTATGCCGATGGAGATGGAGAGGATGATCTCTGGATATTCTTTTCGTTACTGTCATGTTGATTGGCATAAGACTGGTGGTGTTGTTCCAGATCAGCCTGGACCTCGGCCTTTTCGAGGTCTATCTCTTTAATGTCGGTCATTATGCTGGATGTATGTCGTATATAAAAGTCGTTCAACAGAACTGCACCCTCTACAAGCTGATAGAGCCTGTTTGCAGTCTTTTGTAGTTTCTTAAAACGCACCGGGGGAATTAACAGTCACCAATTCTAGAAGCTTATGAATGAGTTCATTGATCAAAATCCTTCCAAGGCTCAGATAACAGCAAAAAATTCTCCCGGAACAATCTCCGCTCCAAAGTCAAAAATGTAGCAAAACAACTGATATTGTACCAACCTTAGCATGAAAAACGGGCTAATGAGGAAATGAAGACTTCGACATGTTCAACCGATCGAACTAAAACCATCTTGTCAAAAGGCGCACTTTACATACATATCAAAACAATCAAAAAGAATTTGTTAGCGGTGGTGGGGAAGCAGCTTCGCAGAGAAATCCGAGATCATCAATCTTTATCTCTGCTTAAATGCGGCCCGCACAACCCCGAGCCGAGGCGGGGGAGGGATCTATAATAAAGTTGATAATGATATATATCTTTGGGTTGACTCATAATTTGCGAGTCATAGAATTGCTTGTATGTCAACTCACCGCTACATATGTGTAGCGTAATTGTAGTGACGGTTCGGCGAGTTGGCCGATTGATGACCTCGGGTGTCTTTGTTGATGAAGATATTGATAGCTGACCACCACTGCCATGGGATTGATGTCTTCAGGCTTAATCACCGAAGAGAAATGCTTCAGTCTTAAAAGATGCGAGGTAACATACATACTCATTTTATATATGATATACAATCGGCCGGGTCAAACCTACCCGATGACCTCTTGCGTCCAACCAATGGGTCAAGTATGCCGTCTACATGATCATACCATGTCACGGTCAACTCGAAGGTTTACATTTATTCGCATCAACCTGTTGCACCGTCCCGATCAGTGCGGCCTGTTGATCGCAGTACTGCGCCATATCGATATCTTTTTGGGTCAGACCGCGCGGGAAATGTGTTGTCCAGTGTACGTGTACGGAACCTGATTTCTGTTCACCCAAACCCATAATCAGAAGAACTTGACCTGTTTCGAACGGGGCCCGAAGGAAAGACTCACAACAGTGATAGTTGGATGATGATTCTTCGATTTACTGCGAATGCCAACAACTTGCGTGAAATCCTGGCACAACCAGACCAAACACATTAGTCGCATATTCCAGACCAACCAACAACAAGAGAGGAACGGTAAGAACGCACTAAGCATTTGGTATAAGTCTTGAAATAATACGTCTTCACAACACCCATCCCCTCGTCATCGAGAGTCCATTGTTCCTCTTCAAGTAGTGATTGCAGTGGCGCCGATAATTGTTCTGGATTCGCATTTTCGGCGAATATCGGTTTTGTAGTTGTGTTCATGGTAGGTATGGAATAATGGCGGTTTCGCGATGGAGCGAGTCTAGACGATGATGGTAGGATAGGTGTGGCAATTGCTGTCGGCGACGTGAGACATGTTGAGAACGAGAGGGTGGACTGGGCACGCACAGGACGGAGTATACGGCGGAAAGAGCGATGTGATTTTTGCAGTAGCCTTGCAGTAGTCACTGTTCGTGCAGACATGGTGGTGTAGTAGTGTTGTTCTGGACAAGTTCTGGACGAGAATGATAACGTTGGAATGTTTTGGTGGCCGAGCTTCATCGGCCTCGGGCTCGGCCTCGGCGTTAACTTTCTTAAGCCGAATTGGGGACAACTCCGAATACCTTCTTCTTTTCTTTTTTCTTTCGTTCGACTTTTATGTACTAACTTTTCCAGAAACATGCAATGTTAACCGGGAAAATACACATTCTGTAGTTAATGCCCCAATCTTCAATATGCATTATGCACACATCACCACCTACAAACATAGAGGAATCAAGAGATCTAGATCGTCTCGATCCAGTTTCAAGTGACGATAGATTCGTTAGTAGGCATACGGCTAGTATTCCGACCAAATCTCTATGTTTTGTATCTTGCGGCTCATTTAAAATATGTGGTTTCTGATCAATTGAGTCTAGTCTTCGTTTTGACTACCTGATCTGGAAATCTTCAACCAACTGAGTACCAGTTAAACATCGCACATGCATGAACACTTTCATATCCACGCGATGATCCATGACTAGACCAAACCTCCCACCATCGACCATCTCAATCAGTCCAAATGTCTCATATTCCAAGAATCGAGACTTCGTTTTGAGGTTTCGCTACATACACCATCTAGATTCGTACGAGATAACGGGCCAGATTACCGAATCCGGCAAATTGATGGCTTGAAGCTTGTTCACTTAGCTCACACCTCTTCCCTACGTATTATGGGATCCAACTGGAGGCTAGACTACTCAGCGTCATTTCTCCCAGGATTCCGTATGTTTACCCAAGCTCTTCTCCATGGCATCTCTGCGTATAAACGTGGTGATAGTTCGCTAGACAGAAATTTCGAAACGTTCCGTACGCTGAAAAGAGCGTCGGATGATCAGAGTAGTGGGATGAGCAGTTTGAGTCAAAAGAAAAGCAGGAATAAGCGATGTTTCTATCACTAGTCAGTTTAGTGGAGGTGGGTGCATACATACCAATGCAATGATCACCATAATACATCCGATATATCGTGTTGATATCGCCAGATTAGGCTTTGTTTGTCTATACCCTAGTCTTCGAAATCCGGATAGATGACAAAGACCCTAGTCAGTATGGAGAAGGTGAGAAGATACGTACGTCGATGAATCAGATAAGGAGCAGCCTCGATTGTGATTATTCAACTTCCATGCATGAGATTGTGGTTGTGGCTTGAATATCAAGACCAACGACGTCATCGATTTCGATTCCACCCCCAAATCATACGCTAAAAAAGCAAAAAGACAGAAAAGTCATCTGGAGAAAAGATCGCATCGTTCCGAGGTTGTAGTACCTACACATCATCATCTCCGTACAGCTCCTGTCTTGTGAGATCGATCTCGCCTATACGATTCCTACCCATGGTGGCCTGATCATCAGCTGTGTGATAAGAGTCTGATATACGTACGATGCCAACTTGTTCCCGTGCCCCATCGCCAATTCTACATCCGAGCCGTCACAGGCTAACACGGAGGAAAAAACGCTATGTAAGCCGACCCGGCGACGGAACAACTCCTCTCCAACTCCCGATTCAAGGGCCAACCATGCCATGTGGAAGAATAAACGACTCCGTACGGAGTTACGAAGCCTAGTACATACATACAGGATGCAAAAAAAAACCGGTTGGAAAAAAAAGCGGATGCCTTAGAATCGTTGAAGAAAAAAGTCAAATACAAGTTAGGAATGCCTGAAAGCGACGCTGCACAGCGAAAAGATTAGTAAGGGCGTTGGTAGCTGCTAGAAGTGATTGGTAATAGCCCTAGACCTATTTGCTAACTAGCGTACCAGTCATAATTCGAGCGAACCATCGTATCACAGCTATCGAATTTATCAAAAGTCGTCGAAAACAGGCAACACGGGGCTGGACCAATCAATCTGATATGATAGTCGACAATCGATGAAATGTGATTCATTGAAAGTCTATTTCATCATGCGTATCTCTTTCTCCGTCTATTGTATGTACGTATCAGTCGAGAATCGAGATGCACAGCATCCTCACACATCCTACGAGGGTACATGCATCCACGTATTGCACTTACACTTACAGTAACATTACTCGCATTTGTATGCAAAGTTAGTCAGCATGCCTTATGCCTCCTTCTATGTAAGTAAATTGTGCATCTCGGACGAACATTCCGAGAGTCAATTAGTTCACCCTCCGTAACTCCGTAAGCAACTACCAGTAACGGAACACGGATACGATACCTGCTGGTACGGATGAGAATGGGACCGAGTATCCGTTCAGCTATGGGCAGCTAAACAATTAGCAGAGCAGATCTCCCGCTTAAAGCGGCACGTTTTGCTCATAACAGGAATAACTTACACGATTACCGCGCGTTGTATCGCTGTATATATTACCTTACACCGATTTCAAGAATCAAGAGACGTTTTATTTCGGCCGTAATTATCTGCGATTATCGTTTATTTCGTTCGCTAACTACAGTACGTACGTACACAGTATGCAGACTGACCAAGGGAAGAAGGAATTTTAACTCCGGCTCTAAACCCTGTTGTACCTTATTTTCTTTCAGTGATTGACTGCAAATCAGTTCAACGGACGAACATTAGCTTGGCCCTTCCTACTTTTGCGTTTGGCTGTCAACTCAATTTTTAGTTCATGCTCAGGTACAGTATGAGTAATCAGAAGTTAGGAATGGAATTCCGTGTCTACGCAAGATTCTAGAATGATTATGATGGCTTATCCTCGAGTTTAAGCGTGCTTCTCACTCAATAATATATACATAGTAGTGATTCGCAATGATTAAAACACCTACGTATTATGTAAGTCGCTCTTAAAGATGACAGCTGCAGAGTCCAGACGGCAAAGGGCCAAAACCCGAATCCACGGCGGAGTTAACAGAATCCTTTTCTCCGTCAGCAGAGCTATCGACAATAGCATATTGTTCAGTCTGTATTCAATTGATAGGTCGATGAATAGGATACGACATCATGTCGTACAGCATCAATAATGAGGGTTGATTATAAACTGATGCTTGATTGCGTATTGATTGATCACCATGATACAACCACTGATCACTGATCAGTAGTTAAATTCAACAGTGATTATTATCTATGATGAAATCCTTTTTTCTTCGAGAACGTGTCAAAGTTATTAATTTCTCCACCAGCGGACCCTTCCCTACTCATACGCACGTAAATTCGCGCCTGTTCGACAATTTCTATGAAGAAAGCAACTCGGATGTATGTGATCCAGTCATCCGGTTCCCACACAGCTTAAAAAGCTCATTCTACCACAAAAGGACTAGCCTTGCCACTCAAAACGTATTAGTCACAGCCTAGCACGTAGGTAAACTGGTAAAGCCACTAAAGTGAAGTCGGCGACATTGGACTCTCGCGGCACTCTGATGGCCGAACTGGCCGAATGTCCGATTATCCGATCTGTGCGATGCGAGAAGCTAACTAGAGTTTAGGGCGATATAACCCAATTAGGTAGAGCGTAACAGATTTGCAGACCAGAACATCATGCTCTGAATCTGATTTGTAGATGAGGTGAGAAAATCACTCACAATTTGATTAATTTTATTGAGATCCGACTTCCGTTCCTTCGAGGTTTTGAGGCTTTTCGAGGTCAGCTGCCTTGATTATACCCCCTGATCGATGTGATTGTGAAAAAAGGAGATGCCATCATATCCATTCCGGGACGGATAGAGTGCCGAGAAAGATGGATCTGAGGTTTTTTCTTGCTTCATAAGGTTTTTCATGAATTGTAGCGTATTAACTGGATTATCGACGTCTTTGCAAAGATGGGCAAGATGAATGGAATGATATTGTAATCACCCGCAATTAAAACGATGTACGTAAAAACTAAAAACTAAAAGAGTATGCAACGCGTATCTGTATCAGATCAATAGTTTCGTATTCGTACGAAATAGTCTCGGTACGAATACGTCCAAATCCGTTCGGCGTAACGTACGGTACAATCGTACAATCGGTACGATACGCCCCCACATCTTTCTCATATTACCCAAAACGGCAAGTCTCCACCTCTGGCTCGTTCATAATTACCAGTCATTACGTATGTTATTATAGATGCTACTTGGGTACAATTCAACAGTTATGCTGATGTACATTGCAGACAGGGCTATGTAGTTATGTATAACTAATTTACACACCTAACGGCTTTCTTTTTTTCTTCTCTGCTGCTTTACGCGTACAGCTTGGCTGTAGACTTGGCTGACCAACGCAAAGCCCGAGTCGAGCCTGTTGAGAACTGCCAATGCGGTGCCAATCATCTAAGCCCCGTTTTTCAGTAACCCTGGAATTGGGTCCATCGTGATCCATATCAAGCATTGAAGCAGAAATATGCGCACGTAGCATAAAACTAGGTTGGGACTAGTGGACAAACTCCGCTGACTCGTTGATTCATAATCCATTTTAGTTCCATGCAAAAATGTATTCCGTATTAATCGTCGTATCGTGTTTTCATTATCTCCGTCAGTTTTTAGCTTTACAGATGGATACAAATCTAGAAGGACTAGAAGATGTTCTTTTTTTTACTCTGCTGTCTAACTGGGCTGAGTTTTTTAAGTTCTCTTTCGTCACTGTTAAGTTACAAGTTACGTAGTAAGGTCCTGCCCATACGATCCATACGTACATCCATACCATGCATACAAAAGAATAAGCACAAGGATATTAAAATAGACGACCACCCCCCTCCTTTCGCTTTCTTTTCCTACTTTGAATCTTTGATTACATTGCTTCCCCTCTATATAATTCTTCGGTTCTTATATAAGACTTGAATGGATATACGATACATCACACCAACACATCAATACAATACACCAAAGTCAGATACCGCGACAACATTGGATCAACCTGTCATTGCAACGCTAAATACAGCAAGACCTTTGGAAACAGCAAAACTCAACCTATCAGCTATTCAATCCCGGATTCTGATGCCATCGTTACCAGCTTGAATATCCAAAGAGGAAAGACAAGAAGCTCAGCGAAACAATAAATAAGGATTTGGTTATACGAGTTCAGCTCGCTGTCGCTTTCATTTCCCCATTTGGATCATATATTGCAATGGCTGCGAGACAGTCGACGCCGTCGTCAGAGCATTCGGCTCATTCAGATAGTAATGTGCGCAAGCGAGTGTGCAAGGCTTGTGATCGATGTCGTTTGAAAAAGTCAAAGGTATGATACTAGCAGTCAGAGGTTAGATATACATACTAATGGCAACAGTGTGATGGCGCCAGTCCCTGCGGCAGATGTCGCGCCGACAATGCTATTTGCGTCTTTGGTGAGCGCAAGAAAGCTCATGACAAGGTCTATCCCAAGGGGTGCGTCTCTTATACTACCGCTATGCTCTGATTGTACTAACAAATGACGAAGATATGTCGAAATGCTCGAACAACAACAAATCTGGCTCGTAAACGGTCTACAAGAACTCTACCGGCGTGCCCAAGAAGGCGAAGGCTGGACCGGAGAACCACTCAAAGCCGAATCGAATGGCCACCCACTCACACACGACCTGCTCACCCGATTAGGCGCTTTAGATCACACCAAGGGCGAAACATTCGAAGATAACGTGGAACAAATGCAGCAGCGATTATGGCAACAAAACGCAGGATTGATGCAACGACAGGAATCGTCAGATGGAAGTTCAGATATTGCGCATTCTCCTCCCACCACCACATTGAATCTTAATGTGAACAACACGCATAGTCATCAGCACCAACATCGCCATCACACCCACATGGCCAACAATCATAGCCGACGACATCATCCATACCCTGTCTCGCAATACGCAGATACCCTGGCCAGACATCAATTACCGCCCACACCACCAGGAAGCTACAGCCCTTCTTCCTCCGCCGCTTCATCGCAACAACAGCAACAACAACAACAACAACAACAAATGCCATCTCTACCAATCATCAAATCCGAACCCCTCCTCATCACCACCTCCGCACAACTCTCCTCCACAATCCCAACACCAACATCCACAATCTCCTCCACCGCCAGCGGCGCACCAAACTTCTCCGCTTTACTCTCTCAACAAGGCATAAACCCCATCTCCCTCCAGCAGCAGCAGCAGCAGCAACAGCCGCAAACACCCTGGACAACCAGCTCCAACGACCTCAGTTTCGACGATTTGGATTTGATTGGCGGCGGGAGCGGGAGCGGGAATCAATTCTCCTCGTTATTCGAAGATATGTCATCCTCCTCATCGCCCATGTTTGGCGGTAGTCGACAGCAGCAAATGCCGATAAACTGTTTACCGCCGAGTATGCTCTTTGAGCCCGGGAATGATGATTTCAGTCAATATTTCAATACGAATACGGAGATTTCTACTATTTGATTTGATTGTAAATGAATTTTCTGGGTGGTCATTTTGGGGGTAATGGATTTGGTTTGGTGTTTGGTCTAACGATTAATGTCTATGTATAACAATTCTATTTTCTTTTCTCCTTTTCCGAGTTTATTTCTTTTGGTGCGTTGGTTCTTTGTGGGCTTTATTCTTGGTTTCCATGCAAGGTTAGATAGCGACGTTTTGTATGGCGTCTACGGCGTCTTGTTCTTTTTTGCCTCTTAATAATTGAAACACGAATGGTTTTTATCAAGCACTTTTTGTTCTGTTTTCATTATTGCGTAATTATATTTCTACAATCTACTTTAGTTATCACCTTGTAAAGCGTTTAAACCGTTCATTGCTCATCTACTTTTTCAGATTGATCAACTTGGTCATCGACTTACTCGAGATCTTCATACTCAAAGCAGCAAAGCATCCTTAGTCGGCAAATTTTGGCCTGACATCTCGCTCGGGCTTTTGGTTCTGGGGCATCGTCAACCGTCTTTTGTTTTCTTAGGTTTTTCGGGGAATCGAATTGCTCGGGGATTTTTCTCGCCGAACTCCTGAGGTACCGTATGTGCGTTCTTGCAAGTCTAGGCCTTCAGGGAAGTGGCCTGTTGCTTCCAGGGTTGAAAGAGCATGCGAATCTTAATTCAGCACGTAAAATGAAATACGATATGCAATTCTATATTGAAATGTTCTGTATACGTAAAAAGAGAGCAGCGGGGTAGTCTTCATTCCAATCTTAACAGTAGGTACATATGTAGTTCAAGGCTTGTCTACGTCCCTTCGAATTCTGGTTGGTAATCAAGGATCTGGCTTACTAAACTTAGTGCTTGCTTAGTTGCACATTTACCTACCTACCTGGGTATAGATATCTCGAGATTGGGGTGGGCTTTTTGCATGTGGCATCATATCATAGTAGATATGATAAGCAAGCATACGCTACTGTGTACATTAATTCTACGTTGCCCAATACAGTATATGGTACATCCATATCAAGAGCTGAGTACATCTATATCCAGGCTCGGCATACATATATACACATAACTACATATGCAGTTATGTAACTCTCCACGTATATAGTCCGACTAGGTAAAATCGTATCGAACATCACAATTCAGACCCCTGACTAGTTACATAACCAACTCCAACCATCTTTGTTGGATGCATTCAAAGGATTAGTAAATCGCATCGACTATTAATAATCCACTCAGCTCCTTTGACGTCTGCAACTTTCTGCAGATTTCAGCTTATTCGATATGTATCGTTGTATCGTATCAAACATCAAAACGGTTTTACGACTTGTCACGAAAAAGACAATTTCATAGATCGCACGCTCAAGTCCTGCAATCTAAATGTCAGAATTCAAGGATGAATTACTCACCCAGAATCTTCAAATGCCGACGGAGAGTTAGTAACTGTTAGTTATCTATGTAAGCGGAAATGAAATCCTTAGAAATCATCCCAGTATGTATCCGAGCACCGAGCACCGACCTCTCTAAGAGGAGCCGCTGTCAATTCAGCCTCCTGCATAGTGCATACATAACAAACAAAAAGAAAACTCGCCGAGCGCAAAATATCATTCGCAGTGCTAAAAATATTGAGCGGTGATTATATTACTGCGTCAGAAGTGTACGTACACCTTGCCAAAAACTTAGAGAGAAAAGTCGAGCCGCGGCGTATTTCCTAATTAGGCGATTTGTGGCTCAAATTGGTAAGAACTAACGGTATCGCCGAAAACCATGCACATACTCCATGGATAAGGAGGAGGATGTATGGCTTGAAGTTACTCAGGGTTACTACTTGCCTTTGATACGTAGTAGATTATTAGAGTGTTTGAGGCGCCATGCAGGGTGTCAAGCTTTTTTCTTTGTTTTTCTTGCTGTTTTTGTGGAATTGTTGATGTCATATCAGATGTTGTTTGAGGCTAATGCCTGGTGGCTTTGGATTCACCTCACTCAGTACTGTACATATTAAAAAAAGAAGGGAAAAAAAAAAAAGGTTGTATTTCAGACGTTGTGCATATTCATACAGCTGTATGATGTCTTCGCATGGTCATGGACTAACTTACATTAAGGCATTTGATATTAAGCATAACGAGAAGGAGGGAAGATAAGATGAATACGTACATAACCCACTTTCGCTTACAAGTACAGAGTAACTAGTACTTCAGCTCTTCAGCTCAGAACCGAAAAGATTGTTCGGCGGAATGTTTTCTCTCTTCCGTTTCAGCTCCTTGTTCGAACAGTGAACACTCCTCGACAACCAACACCAACAATACTAGCACCAATCGACTGTCGAATCCTACTGTTGGAGCTGCCATGACTATGAATAGGAATCTGTCGTCGTCTTGGCATCGTTTCCATCCCAATCCGGCAGTGAGAGCCGAATTGCTCCGTCTCGGTCCAGGATACTCGATTTGAGGCGCAAATTCAATGCTTTTGTGCTCGTGTCATTATTGTCATACAGCAGCTTTATTTCCCGGGGAATGAGTTTACCGGCGAATTGATATTGTAGTTCGTGGTATGTAGTATGTGTCAATCCTTTGTTATAACTTAGTTATAGGTTACACGATCCGTCTGAAAGATCAAAGAATCCTGTAAGATTCATCATATGACACTATTCCAGCAAAAGTATAGGTCTTTTCCAGATCGATTGGACATGGGACTTTTTCGTCCGAAGTCATTTTTATCGAGGTGACACAACAGCGCGTATTGCACAACAAACTACGCGATGATCATCATACATTATGCATTTCCCGCTCAGACCATGGAGAATGTGTTAAATCCGCGCGTCGTTATCGCCAAGGATTTGTGTGTATGTCCAGCTATGCGAACACACGCTTTGTTTCGACAGCTTGGCTGGATGGATTTGTCATTATGCTGGCTGGACCGAACTGTGTGTGCCTCGAGCAGATGCCAATCCATTTTGATTCCCAGGCCAACATACATTCATCTCGCAAGGTCTCACAACACTCGATGCATTCATTCTTCTGCAACGAGTAGATATGCTTCTTCCATCGTTGTACTGGCGCGTATGCAACAATGGCGCAACGTCTACCTCAAAACGGATCGCACAAGCGAGCGCGGCCTCAAATTCTTAGAATCACACAATAAGAAAAGGCTTCGGCCTCTGGAAAATTTATATCAAAAATTGCGGGGTAACACGTGACGCGCCTTGGATAATTTGAGTTCTTTTCCCTCCTTTTAGCCTAATATCGTGATGGTCAAGGTTTTGCTTTTTGCCGGAGGCCAGCTTGAGGTCGAAATTCATCTAATACTTGCACCAATTGAGAGATTTCATTTATGCTAATTGACAGGAATGGGCCTGTGTCTATTAAATGAGAAATTAATTCTTGAGGTTGATATGAATCTGGGCTGTACATCCGCGGGGTAAAACGTCATACATATGTTTAGCCGCCCCTCATTGAATTTCACCTTCAAATACTTTTGATCTTTTAAATCATAAAACGTGGCCTAAGCTGCAAAAATCAACACACCGCACACAAAAGTCTACAAGTTAAAGGGAAACAAAAGCAAAAACAAAATGTCCAACCCAGACGAATCAGCATTCACCTTCCTCCCCCTTGGAGCCATTATCCAAGAATTCAACGTGGGCGGCACCAACATTGTGCAAGGCTTCAAAACCCAAGAAGACTACGTGAAATACAATACCCCCTATTTCGGCGCCACAATCGGCCGAGTCGCCAACCGTCTCAAGGACGGACTGCTAGAAAATGTGAATGGACAAACGTATACATTGGAAAAGACCAATGCCCCCAATGCGTTGCATGGTGGCTCAAAGGGGTGGGATAAGAGGATCTTTGAGGGACCCAAGGCGGTTAATCGGAATGGGAAAGAGGGGCTCTTTTTCAAGTATATGAGTAAACATGAAGAGGAAGGGTATCCCGGTACGCTTGAGGTTAGGGTTTGGTATACTGCCAGTAAAGAAGATGGGAAGACGGTGTTGGAGACGGAGTATGAGGCTGAGTTGGTGGGGGATGAGGTTGAGGAGACTGCTGTGAACATCACCAACCATTCGTTCGTCTCCCTGACCTATCATATTGATAATATTTGATGGCTAATAGGCGATAGGTACTTTAACATCTCCGGAGGTCCAGATATTATCGGCACAAAAGCAAAGCTAGCAACGGACGTGCATCTCCTCTTCGACTCAACCTCCATTCCCTTGGGTGGTATCGACCATTTCACCAAAGTCCCCGTCGCCGAAGAATTCACCCTGCAAGGCGCATCCACAGAAATCGACGACTGTTTCCTAATTGAGACAGACCCCTCCAAAGTCCCCCTCGACACCAGACCTTTACCCTTGAATCTGTTGGCCGAATTCAGCCACGACAACACCAAACTTCATCTCGAAGTGTACAGCACCGAGCCTGCATTCCAGTTCTATACTGGCAACTTCATCGACGTCCCTGCTGTTAACGGGCTACCTGCTCGTGGGAAATATGCGGGGTTCTGTGTTGAGCCTAGTCGATATGTGAATGCGCCCAATGTGCCGGAATGGAGACATATGGCTGTGCTCAAGAAGGGTGAGATTTATGGTTCGAAAGTGGTGTATAAGGCATGGAAGAAGTGAAGTGCCTATGCGTGCATAGGCGATGCGTGTTGTATGCATTCTACGTAAGTATGTGTGGATGTATGTTTGAATTCAGGCTGGTGTTAGCTGCATGCCGCTTTCGTATTGGTGGATGTACTGCATCGAGTCTCGAGTGTTCGGTAGTGCATTGTATAACCATACATGTAATTAGTACACGTAGCTACTTAGGTACTTCAGATTGTGCGTAACTATACGTGTCAGTACTTCAGGATATGTCAACACCGTCCTATTTCCGATGCTCCGCCCTTCGTGTATGTATCCGGCCACGCGTAACTTTGTAGGTATGATAGTTACATACCGAGTCAACAGTAGCCGAAAATCATTTTATGTCGACACGTCAGATCTAAGCCTCAAATGTCAAGTTAGTTTCTAGCTGTTATTGTATTTAAAGGAGGGCCAAGTAAGATGGACTGGGCCGGAAATTTCAGAAAGTCGAAATCCTGCTCGTACTAAACGAGATATGTTTGGTTGAGGTGATACAAAACAACAATACGTAAACAGTGATGAGTATTTGTATTATGTTGTAAGGTAATCTGTATGAAAAACAAGTACATGTTCTCACGTTCGAAAAGTTGCTGTTTAATGTGCGCATTACTGTTCAGTATTAACCCGTCGTATTCGTATCTAGGTAACCACAATATCAAAACCCTAACTTGCGGAGAGGTACATCGACACAGCCACCTTGATCTGCTGTACATCCTGAGCCAACGATTTTGACAGTATCAGCTTCATTGAAACAACTAGTATCAGGGGTATATATCGTTACGTCGAATTTGTTTCTCGTATTGATCTTTACGGCGTTCTAGATTGTCGATGTTAATAACTGTTATGGTTGACATAGCCTCAAATTGACGAAAAGGGATATTGAGGCTTGGGGATCTTACGCGTATGTCTAAGATAGAGAATTCGGTTGCCTAGTTAATGGTTTCGAGAGAAGAGTTATTGGAAGGTGTGAATCTAGAGAAGAGAATTCTACCCCTGAAGGAGTGAGTGAGTACATCGGAGGTAGACGTTGTTTCTCTCGAGGCAAAAGGAAGGCTTTCCATTCAAGGGTATTACTAGGGAGTAAGTCAAAGTATCGTTAAGGGTTATACACCACAAAGGTCCTCTTCGACCAACAATACATTCAACTCCTTTCGTGCTGAAGGCGCCATCGTTCCTCCTCGTCCTCCGCCTTCACAAACGCATCGAAATCAGGATCCTCATCCCCATCCCTCCATAACCCATCAATCTCCCCCGTCATCCGTGCCCGAAATACCTCATTCTTAGTTGAAGCCGACTGACCGCACCGATAACACCACCAGTACCAGTCCCGCGACTCACCGTCCCCCGAATTGCGTTGCGCAAGTCTCCATCCCATATTCTGAAGTGTCATATAACTGATTCCTGAGATATGTATCGGGTTTTCTTCATTGCTGCCGTCATTCCGGATGAGAATGCGATATACTCCGGCTGATGAAGCGTGTTTCTGTACGAATTCATATTTCAGACCTCCGGAGCGGAATATCTCCATCAAAGAGGAGGATTGGAGTTGATTTTCTGGTATAGAGAAGGTTGCATCACTATCGTTAAAGGCACCCACGTGGACAAGGACATCCCTTACAGCGCGCGAAGACACGGCGGCCCGTTTCAATGCCGTCACGGCGTCTTCGAGCATGCGCTTCTCATTCTTTTCGATGTATTTCATCATCATAGAATGAAGATGAGAGCGTTCCGGTGCCAGGGAGATATCTGTAAAATGACGGCCAAGATTTTCCAGTTCCTGGCAGATTTGATCTGACTTGCTCAATCTCTGTCTCAGCGCCGGCTCAAGGGATCTCAATTTCTCATCCATGCGCTGTCTGCGTTTTTCTTCGAGTTCGTCATCATGCGGCAGCGGACCGCACATTTCTGATTCTTTTCCGGGTGCAATTGTGTTGGCATTACTATGGTGGGTTTCTTGCGCGCCATGTCTTTTCCTCCGTCGCCGAGATGGTATTAATGTGCGATCCGGGTGCGTATCGTCGAGCGCTGGTGGTGGGAGTGGATCGATTTCACGATCTGTGCGGCGAAAGACGTGTCCTCCCCTCGCTCTGTGTTTGTCTTCTACGAGGTTTTCTTGCGATGATCGGGAATCCTTTGTTATTGTTTCTGCGACATCTGCTGGGACTTTTCTTCTTTTCTTTACATGTTTCATAGGCGACGTAGGATTTCCGGTCTCCATGACGGTTGCAATCTAGTCTGGCGGGCAAGATATTTTCACAGTGTGAGTCTATTTGAGTTTTAAGGACTGGTGCATAGCCTCATCCAATTGATTGCCAAGGGGATCTGAATCAATTAGGGCATTGGCATCATTGTGATAAACGTTACTGACGAATCATCGACAAGGTGGTTGTAATGCCCAGCCTTGGCCTTATAAAATCATGCAGAGCCTCAAATTTTAGTCCATGAACTGGGATATCCATCGAAGACGAGAGATTGTATGAGATTTTTATTTATGCCATGCAACCTTATTCTTGTAGCAATGTCTCGACAAATAGATATAGGACTTGAATGTCTTACGCCAGCACAGAGAAGTAATAGCACGGCTATATCAACTTCAAAACCTTCATCTTCAGAGACGACAAGATCGATATCATCACATTCCTCACTCGGACAATCATCAACGAATTCCACAGACCAGGAATTAACACAAGAAGAAATAGACCAAAAACCATGGAAATACATCGGTAGCCCAGTCGTTCCCCAAAAGACAACATACACGCACATGATCCAAGCTAACGGCCACTGAAGGATATCATGGATACACCACCTTCCTTGCCTCCGACATCGACTTTTGTAATTTCCGTCGCTTTGACAGACTCAACATCCGCGTAATCCTAGCTCTGCAAGACGAGCTTACGCAGATCGAAGAGGAAATAGATAACATCGATTGTGCTTGTAGTCGACGTGAAGCGGCGGATGTGAATAATGGATCATTTCGACAGGATTCGCAAAGGGAGCGTGTGGATATGGTTCGGGAGGCGAGGAGGAAGTTGGAGGATTATAGTAAGCGTCCCGTCTAATAGTCGAAGTGTGACCAATGCGAACATGGATATGTAGATAGGTTCATATATCACTACATCAAACTCAAAACCCGCTCATCCGCCACGGAGAAAGATATAACAAGTCTTCAAAATTGGTTCCACAACCACAACGGAGCGATCCTGCGAGAAGAACAGACCTACATCGAAAAAGATGACTTGTTCGCTCTCATCCCAAAAGAGCGAAGTCTTCTAAGACGAATCCTGGAGCGCTCTCCGCATTTCAGATTGTCTAGAATCTGGCAAAAACCTACTTCGGCGGATCTTCCATTCTTCCACGGACAACAAGATCACATTCATTACTTCTCAGATAAACGGATTGATCGATTCGTGACGCTGACTATCTTACTTACGGGACTAATTATGTTGATTGCGCCAATATGGATATTGGCATTTACGTATGCGGTGGTGTTAAAGTTGACGGTCATCACGATTTTCATTCTTTTGTTTTTAGGACTCGTGGTGCTGGGGACGAATGCGAAGGCTTATGAGACTTTGGCGGCTACGGCGGCGTATGTATTCTTCACTTACTTCACTTCATCCAAAAGAAAGAGCTGTCGGTTGCTGATTGTTTGAAGGTATTCTGCCATCTTGATGGTGTTTTTGCAGCTTGGTAGCGGTGCAAGTCCGGGCTGAGGAGAACAAGTTATCTATCTTGTTTACTGCTTCATTTCCCCTCATAATGGCCTTTGTGTACCATTTAGCTGATGTATGGTTTATTGACTCGATTAGATACATGCCCCGTACCACATTGTGAATATACCCCTGTTATGTCTGACCGCAACTTTCGCTCGTTTATTATCGCCTATAAAATTGCATCGTAAACCCAAGCTAGTGAGCCATTGCTTTAATATTATACATCTACCAGGTAAGAACTTACATGGAGCACTGGCTCAGCCTTGCCACCGACATCAACCAAAGGCTACAACAAGTCAGTTGGATTCGACGAGCCTTGTGCCAAGGCTAAAACCTGCAGCAATCTCAAACCGAGTCAAAATTGCAATTGACACTGGACGCCAGATTTTTTCCATCTGGGCTGGCCAAAGACACTCATACCTCCCATCCGAACTAGTGACAAAATAATCGAAGCGCTCATTCGTGAGAGTGATGCTTCCATCAGGAGTTTGAGCCATCATGATTATACCATGGCATGGATCTCAGCTCCATCGGAAATGGCGGTCGCCGAAGCTATGTTACATGAGAAACATCCGGATCTGCCAACTCCCCGAAATGATGATAATACCTACATTTTGGTCGGATGCATACTCATAATATAGTAATCGCGTGCCTCCCAGCAGGCGTCTATGGGACAACCTCAGCTGCAACAATAGGCAGTCAGATACAGTCAACATTCCCATCAGTACGGTTTGGCTTGATTGTTGGTATTGGTGGAGGGGTGTCTAGCGCAGACGCTGATAGTCGACTTGGTGATGTTGTCGTTAGTAAACCAACAGGAACCTCCGAGGCGTTATACAATACGATCATGGGAAAGCTATACGTCTAGACTCCAAGTGGCGTACACGTTAAGGCCAAGCCGAATCCCTGAGCTCATTTCTGAGATGGTAATCAAGTGCCCCATCATGAAAGACAAGTTCACGTATCCGTCTGATGCCCAGGATTTATTGTTTGATGGCGAATATGACCACGCAACCTCTGGAGATACGTGCGCCAATTGTGATACGAGCCATCAAGTAAGACGAGTTGCTCGAGTTATCCACGACCCTGCTATCCATTACGGCCTTATCGGTTCTGCAAGCTGTGTAATGGAGGGTGGCCGGAAACGGGATCATCTAGCCCAACAACTTGGGATCGTTTGCTTCGAAATGGAGGCAGCAAATCTCGTGTTTTTTGATCCAACCCATTATTGCGTCCGCTTTGCACATTCATCCGTTAAACAATGTCTCACGAAGCGTCGAGACATTTTTCTTCCAACGTATACGGTTTCCGAAGACCTAGGCCAGCTTGAGTGCGGAGAGTTCTGCGTTGCTTATCTTTCATTCTTGAGTTTCGGTATGTCGGTGGAGAAGTATGGGCAACGAACAAGTGCTGCGGTGCCAAATCCGGCTTCTCTCGCGGGCGAGGCTATTGGGTCTACACTCAGACACTTCTTTCGTATTCCAAAGCAGGATACTGGCAGCACTACTATATCAATTCCCAGGATCTGTACTGCTTCAAAGCCGAAAGCGAGTCAATTTAAGTTCCTCAATTATGTTATCATGGATTGGGCCCTGCAGACAAGACACGTAAAACAGTCTTCCTCAGTCTGGGATGGGACAAGTTCCAACAGCTGGCTACAAACCTCAACGAAACCTGGAACTTCCATCCTTGGATTATCCCTGGTCCGTCAAAGTATTCTCGCTTATATAGTTCCTTGGATGGGCCGTTAAAGAGCGACGTGAACCACTTCTTTCCATTGCCCTGAATTCAGAAAAGTAGATACGGCAAATATGCAACCTTCCACTTGTTGAAGAGAGACTCCCAGCACTCCATCTCGCGTCCAAAATGGGATACTACGATATTGTTAAGAGTCTGCTAAGAATTTGTAACATCAACGCAGTGGATGTCGAAGATCATACTGCTTTGCGTCATGCAGCCAGTAAGGGCTATATCGATATTGTACGTTTAATTTTAAGTACAACAGGAGCAGTTGTGGACTTGCAAAGTCGAAAATCACGCCCCTTTGGCTTGCTTCTGCCCATGGACATGACAATGTCGCATCTCTTCTTATCGAGAACGAAGCAAAGATTGAGGCACGAGATGATCTCGGTCAAACATCTCTCTGCCAAGCTGCAAAGAAGGGCCATTATTCAGTCGTTGAGCTTCTGGTGAAAATAAGTGTCAAAATTGAGGTAAAAGATTATCGACATGGTCAATGTGTGAAGCTGCGGCGGAGGGACATTATTCGGTCGTTGAGCTTCTGGTCAGAGAAATGGTGCTAACATGGAAGCAAGGGACAATTTCGCTGGACACGTTTGTATCGAGCTGCGAAGAATAAGCATGTATCGGTGGTAGAACTGCTGGTCGAGAATGGTGCACTGATAAATCACGAGCAGATGATCACTGTGCTAGGTAGTGAATCTTCGGGTTCTTGGATAGTGATATCAACACTAGTAATTTTCAAGCATAATTGAAGCCACTGAAACCGCTAAATTTCGGGATGCCTTTCTAGCTATCAGAAGGGACATTCTTATAGGCAGCTATAGCAGTCTTAGGGACGGATCTTTTGATCTTGCAAAGAGTTTTACCTATAGCTCGATACGTTGATGGTGATACGTGATGGATTGTTGCAAGCTCCGAGCCTGCAAGAGATTACATGACAGCATTACTTGAATCTACTTAGAAAAGCTTTTCATCTAGTAAAAACAAAAACTTCTTATATAGGAATTTTAACTACAGGTCCGACGGCAAGGTTCAAGGCGAATTGAATATTTAACTTGACCAAGTATCTATCAGGGAAGATACAGGCATTAGGACCCTTTTTAGACCTTTATGCTAGGTAAAACAAGGCTGCTCGGTTGACTGATGGGCAAACTTCATTCGGATCTAACAACACTCAAAAGTTTCCCTGTGCTGTTGTAAACAACATCGTTTCTCAGACCAAAAACAACAAACTGATCTTGGAGCTATCCTCGATAGCTAATTTCCTATTTCGTCCACCATTCAAACTTAGGGTTACGAGCCTTCTTAGGGCTATCCAACCCTAGGGTTCCCGGACCCAACTCAAACCCGAGCCGACAACGCGTATTTACTCGCAAAAAGCCCTCACTCCGGTAACCAATTAGCATGTGACCCGAGCCAGAACAATAACTAAGCACTAAATTTCAGCCTCGAGGCTCGCTTTGATATACCAATCACAAGCCCTTAATTACGACGTGAGGCTTGAGTTATACGCATCATTTCGTCCGAGCGAGACTTTTTGAGTTTTTCGCGCTGGTTGCTGTTTGGGGGAAGAAGTACGATGTTTTGAAATGTACACACGTAAATTACATAGCTGTCAATACGGACGATCTTACACGCGCGTATTGTCATACTAATTCGTCAAAAATACGACTGTATTGCCGCCCTAAGCTCGGATTCGCATTCTAAGCTCGTATTCGCGCTCTAAGCTCGTATTTGATACTGCAGTACGCGTATTGCAGCAATACGCATGCATAACCCATCTTTATTTAGCTTCAACTTACTCCACGATCCCTCGAATCAACTAACGGGCAGATTCAGCTAGTAATCTATCTTACTTTCCACATTCGCACTCCATACGGTCACGGATTATGGAATCGTTAACTATTAACTACATAGTGTGCGTACTAAGTATGGATTATCTCCGCCGATCAAAAGCCGTTAGCTTTCTAGGCGCTCAGCTGCGTACGCCGTACGGCCTGTGTAACTATCAGATAATTCTGGTGCCTAGTCACAATGGCTGTATCTAACGATCCTTTTGTGTTGGCACTGTTGGCGCTGGGCGCCCCCTATTTTGTGTACCCCATTCTCGGCCCGTAAGCGGTAGTTGAATACGACTACGGATTTTGAGGAATAATTCCGACGGGGTTGTCGATACTACTATGTATATCATGTGGCTGTGTGAAACTGTGAATCCTTCTCTTGTAATGGACATTTACTCCATTGGGGTCTTGTTTCACATCGATGTACGTACAGTATTTCGTACTCGATGGAACGATTTCACACTCCAATGTAATACCATGTTTGTAAGTAACCGATGTGAACATGTACATAGTATCTACGTATGTATCGTATAACAAGTGCATAACTAACTTGTGCTTCAACTGATCAGTGCCTCATGAGAATGACATTCCTTGGCATTAGACGCTGACTCGCGCCCTGATTCAGCTCTACCTCCTGAGCTTTGACCACTCTTTAGCCTCTGGGGGGTGGCTCAGTGACTCAGTGCTTGAATTTGATCTGATCTGATAATCATTTTAGTACGTACTCTGTATGTACTGCGTGTGCATGTGGCACAGCGTGGCCTGATAGTCAGGTCATGTGTTTGATTCTTTGAATGGCGACGTCATTGTTTTGATGAGTTGGCCTTGGGGATATTTATGCGTGTCCCTGATCCCGGGCACAGGGTAAGTCAGCTCCTTGTTGGGGCTTTTGTGGGTTTGTTTGCGTGCTATTGTACGGGTTGCCTGAGGTTGGTAGGTACCGTCGAGTCATTCAGGGGTATGGACATTTGTGAATTGTTAGGGCTTAGGGCTAGATTTAAAGTCATGCCCTACATATCAACGACGGATATCAGTTTGAACAGAATAAGTCTTGTGAGTGGATCCTACTGTTTGATTGAGGCTTGAGTATCCATACTACATAGAACTATGTATACCGAATCACCTAAACAGAGGTTGAAAGCACCTTTCATAACAACCCTACAGACACACCCCTTCAAAGCTCGTCGTCTTCAGATAACTCTTCAAACTCAAATTATCGCACACAACCCCCTTCAAAAACGCCTGCGCCACAACCTTTGCACCCGCAACACTGGTATGCGTATGATCATTAGGGAAGTACGAGTCCACAGTAGTCTCTCCCAATGTTTCAAAGATGCTACCCACATAACCGCCATGATCAACATATTCAACGCCGGATACCTCAGCAGCCAACTCAGCATATCCCCAGAACCGGTTGGGTGAGTATACAAATGTACCAGTCTCCCATGGGTTATTGGGTGTTTGGCTGGCGATGATCACATGAGCACCCTTGGCTTTGAATGTTTTGGCTGCGTTTTCGAGGTAAGCTGGGAATGTGAGAACTGTCTCGGCCACGCCGTCGTATACGGTTGAGCATGTCTCGGTTCCGTTGCCTGGGCAGTCGGTGCGGCCGTTGTCGGTTGGAGTCAGAGAACCGCCGTCATTGTGACCGAATTCGATGACGACGAAGTCTCCGGACTTGATCTCGGAGGCGATGGTGTTGAAGCGGCCTTCGCGTGTGTAGGAGCGAGCACTGCGTCCGGCTATTGCCTGGTTGCTCACATTTAGGGATAGATAGGATGCAATATATTGGCCCCATCCTGGTGTATGGTTAGTATGGTTTACTGCAGATTGAAGAGAGAAGCGTACCGTCGGTCCCAGAGCCACCGCCGCCAGGTGCCATGGTAGAGTCACCTGCAAGATAGATTGTCGCAGCTGTCACACTACCTATGTGAAGCGCGGCGAAGGCGCACAGGGTGGAAAATGTGTTCTTCATAGTGAATTCTCTTATCAATCTGCTTGCTTCATGAACGAAATGCTCGATTAATTGCAGCTCAAGACGGGCAGTCACTGGTATATAAGCTTCGCCGGGGGAAACCTTAGATCATCCTCACTATACAACCATCGGGGTATCGTAACTGATGGGTGGGTAAATTCAACAAGATCCGCAAGACCATTCCTCCCTTTACCCGAGAATGATCTTCCTTCGTACAGTTGCGGCTTACGAGCCGCCTTATTTTCCGTATCTTGCAGGTCTTCTACACCGGATAAAACGTCGTGAAGAACCTGGGGTTGGTGGAAGAGTCTCTCTCCTCGGTTTTTCGGCCGGATGTTACCCCAGATGATGTGATGCGGGGATCCTTGGCAAGTATACATCTTCAGTATAAATCCGCCAGTCATATTAGCAGCTTGTTTCACATAGCATGAATATTATATCAGGATTGCTCAGTGTTTCATTGGAACGAAAAGTCCTGCATCTTGTACTGGCAGAATGTTCTTGGCGGGGGATCCTTGAGCGGAACATCGGTAATTAGAAAGCTTGATTGTAGCTTTGTAGCTGGCCAGGATGTACACTCGGTTTATACGAGTGCTTCGTTTTCAAGACTATTTTATAGGTCAGTTGCTGGTGCCATCAAGGGAATGGATAACATGTGGCCAGCGCCCTTATTGAGTTGTCTTTAGACATGTTTCATCGGAGCACTCACTATCCGCAGTCAAGTACCTGCTTTGCGTCGACTTGCAGGTGACAACCTTCAATCAGTAGTGATTCAGGTAGGATTTCTATCTTGTGACCAAGTATATGAAGCTGGCCAATTCCAGATGTCCCCCTTCGGCATCTGACTAGCGAAGCCCTAGCCCTAAGTCTATCGGATTCTTAAAAGAATGCGCAACAGCCTGCTAGCTCCATGGAACCTTGGAATTCATGGCCGTCATTGAAATGCCTCTCATAGCTCGACTGATCAATGATTTCGGATTCCAAAAGGACCTTGACGTAGACAATAAGCGTCAATGGCACGATCAATCTCAATACCCGGTAGAAGAGCGATAACAACGTAACTATGTCATTTTGTGTGTAGGGGGGAGATTGGCTTGATATACATTGTCTGGCTACACTGATAACGATGACAGTCTCGATGACCAGACATAAATCTAAATATTGAAGGAGAAGAAATGCAGTCGAGAAAAGGAGATCGACTTAGGAACAGAGCGGCTCTCATTGGTCGACAGAAAGGGAAGGTGGCAGGCGGGGACCCACGCTTTTTAAGGCAGGAGGGGCACCGAGGGGCTTCTTTAGTGCCTGTTGCTTTCACGGTCACCTAAACTACCTGTTGTTGACTCAGATACTCGGACACTACGAATACAACATCAGACTGTTTGGAATAGCATCTACTTACTTGGAGAACGTCGATCCTAACGACCGGCAAACAAACACACAGCAGAACTTTCCCCCCACTTGATCACACGACAAAGGTCAAGCTCAAAGACAGAGTTTTGGCCGACACTGTAAGTCCTGTTGCTCTTGGAGCTATCCTACGCAGAGAATTGCTAACAAGATTTGACTTCTAGATCTATAACTACGAGCTTTCTCCACCCCCAACCCTACACTCATCATGGCACCCCGCGGTCGTGGTGGAAAATTCTCAAAACCTACCAGAGGAGGTGGTAAACACTTTAGTCGCGATGTACAACCGCTCGACAAAGATGGCAATCCATTAGGAATGTGGAGGGTATGAAAGACCTTTTTCACACAAATCTGAGCTTCAAGCTAACCTGTATCTCTGTTTTGCATAGGACCCCGAGGACGAACCCTCCTCCGAAGAAGATGACGACTCTGAAGAAGAAGAAGAATCTTCCGACGATGACGGTGCCCCCGGCCCGTCCAAAGTCGCCCCCGAAGAAATGACCCGTGAACAACGCAAAGCCGCCGCAAAAGCCAAAAAGGAAGCAGCAATCCGAAAGAGGAATCAAGTCGTCGCCCAACCCGGTGATTTGCCGCCCACAGACTCCGAAGAAGAAGATGATGATGACGATGATGATGATGAGGCTTTACCGGCCAACCCGAACCATTCTGCGAAATCGCGCTCGCAGGCTATGGCTGCGCCGCCTGGGGCAGATGCAGCACCGCCGAAGAAATCGAAGAACACAGAACAGTTATCCCGGCGAGAGCGAGAGGCGCTAGAGGCTCAACAGGCGCGCGAACGATACATGAAGCTACACATGGAAGGCAAGACGGACGAAGCACGCGCTGATATGGAGCGGTTGAGACTTGTGCGCGAGCGCCGAGAGGCCGAAAAAGCGCGCAGGGAAGCTGAGAAGGAGGAGCGCGAGGCGCAGCAAAAGGCTCGTCAAGACGAGATCACTGAGCGCGAGAAGAAGCTCCGTGAAGCAGCCCTTGGAAAGTCCGCGAAGGGCGGAAAGAAGGGTGCTAAGAAGTGATGATTATATCTATGAAATCATGTCGATATGCACTTGGGATTCATCGATCAGGGCGTTGGATGGGGTATATCTTCTTGAAGGATATTAAAGAATACATATTTTCCCCGTACATACTGTGGTCAAAGAAGACAAATGTCTATGCATTTGCTAATTCAAGGCAGACTATATAAAGACGCAAACGAGTATATAAGACAGAAAACACACTAAACGCCTATTCAATGCAAGCAAATATCAGCATGACATTTGCGGGTAATGTAAACAGCAACAACGCAGCATGTGTCACAGAACGAGAGAAGGACCCACGAGCCCTTCGTCCTTTTTTCTTCCCATCCCGCATATTCAATCGTATAGTATATTATATTCAAGTCCACCTCAAACCCCCCAAAACAGTCCTTCCACACCTCGACCCTGCGTAATAACATTCCATCCCGCAATAAGACTCACCAACCACAGTATCGACAACACCAATATCGGCAACAAGAGCAATTCCGTGTTGTGTAAAAACGGCAAAGCGTTGTATCCGAGGAAGGTGATGTATGTATAGTACAACAGTGCGGAGAGGTAAAGCGTGTTTCCGAGAAAAGTGGTCAAGAAGTTTGGCGGATTGCGCGTTAGGAGTGGGAGGAGGAGGAATTGGATGACGTAGAGGTGTAGGTAGAGCGGGAAGAAGGCTCGATTTGAGACCTGTTAATCAAATATCCGGTGTTAACCATGTCACTTCTCCAAGTGGGTTTGGGTGTGAGTGAGGTGGCATACATCAAAACAATACCCAAACTCAATCTGCTCCTTCTCACCTGGCTGCGCGAACAACCCTTGCGCAGCACCGCGTCTCGGCATCCTCGATCCTCGTGACAACCCCGTCAGACTCGCCGCCGCTCCATTGGGACCGAATATGCGCCCCACGACGAAATATGCGATTGTCGAAATGAAGAGCGATGTGCCGATAAAGTGGACAAAGACGAACAATATCGAGAGGCGGAATATGGATCCGAAACTGGGTGAATAGGCGAGCCCCCAGGCGAGGGCGGTTAGGAGAAGAAAGAAGGAGAGAAGGTAGGTGAATGAGGGGTCCGGTCGGTGCCAGGTGTTTTTTGTTTCTGCGATGGTCAGGTGTTGTCAGTATGGAATGGGACGAAGACGGAGGTGGTAGTAGATATTACGTTTCTGTTGTATTCATGTCAGCCCCGATATTCCTTTGTCACCGGAGAGAATTAAGTACTCACATGATAGTACATGGACTTAAAAACTTTCTTGGGTGCAATCATCAGCGATGTCATTTCCCAAATGGCCATCTCAAAGTCCATCTGCGGGAACTTGAATAACCTGACCATGTCGTCAGCACGTAGTCGCTAGGAAACAGCGGTGCGATTGATGGTACATACCGCTTGAAAAACCTCGGCATCTTGACACTCGAATTCCCTCGTCCGGCCGAGCCAGCGCCAGAACTGCCTCCGAAGCTGGCGGTGCTGTGTTGTCGCGGTACGGAGATGTGTGGATTCATCTTGGACGACGGTACAGATAGAATGAACTTCAGTCGGTGAATGCGCAGTTCCGTGGTAAAACCCGCACGCAAATCAAATGGCAAATTCCCTTGTCCCTTCACCAAGCGGTGCTGGCCATTGAATGAGCGTTTGCTGAAGTTGAAGGTGTAGTCTGGAGGATGACGATGCTGTAAACCTGTTAGGTTAGGACTGGCTGCGCTCTTGTCCATTTGCGGTTAGCGTGGTGCGGAGTGCCACCCGCGTGTCTCGCGCTTTCTTGTTACACCATCATTTCAAATTCAACTCCGTGATATACTCAAAAGATTCGTTATTCGTTATCTATCTATGAAGTACTAATCTGTCGTACTCGCTTGCTAGGACATGACAAATATGCTCAGAGGACAAAAAGTCGGAACCGAGCACCAAAATCAAAAGAACAAAGGAATCAAGAGAAAGATTAAAAGAATATCATCAAAGCAAACAAACTACCTAAATCATAGTTGCAAAAGCAGGTGGCTGTGTGTCGAGCGGTTGCTGGAGCCAATCAACCATACGCCTTGCTCCCTTGAGAGGATCAAGGCCGTCCACTGTACGATATCTTTGTTAGCATGTGTGACACCAAGCGGGGGAAATGTGCGCACCGTATCCGATAAAAGGCTTCTGTAAGCCGTAGCCCATCATCTTGACGATATCTTCGGGAATCTCAGACAGACGGCGAGGGTCGACGGCGAGAAATTGGTTCTCGACGGCACGGATCTGTTTCAGGCGATCAGTCTCCGACGCTTCCGCTAAATGGTAAGAGTACATACGTATGGTTGGCAGTACTGAATGGTTGCAGCACGGCGAGGTTTGTCGGTCATGTTGGCACCACCGCAGTGCCAGGTTGTGCCGAGGAAGTAGCTACATTCTGTTAGCTCTGTTCTTTCTTGTTCAGTAGGAGGGGCGTACAAGACAGTGCCAGCCTTGCCCACCATAGGCACAGCCTCTTCCATAGTCGGTCGTCGCTTAGAGTCCCAGAGATGACTGCCAGGAACCATCAGAGTTGCACCGTTCTCTGCGGTGAAGTCATCGATTGCTAAGCCATGAACTGTCAGCGTCCATTAAGTCAATGTAGTGTTCTCCCTGCGAGGTTTACCTATCATGATAGCAACGCCCATTGGGGGCCGAGGACGAGGGAGGTATGTGTATCCATCATCTGGCAGTCAATCAGCATGACATGTCTATTATCAAATGATAGCCCAGTACGAACCATGATGAAACAGTTGAGGCCTCTCTCCCGGGTTGATTTGTATGGTCGATGTGGCCGAGATAGTGTAACCCTTCATCAAGAAATACTCGTTCAAAGCAAGAACTCGATCGAATACACAACACTTGTCGAATTTGCGTGACCTAGTCCCTCTGTTCAGTTGATTGTGTTTGACTGGGAGAGGGTGGTGGGGACAAACTTGTTCAACAGAGAGTAAATTCTGATAGTATCCCTACCCTCAAACATATGACGCCCCTTTCGTGGGTTTTCGCCCGTCATACGGTCAACTTCTTCCCTGAGGGACTGGACGTCTTCTTCTGTGAGGAGGTTGTCGAGAGCGACGTATCCATTCTGTAGTACAGACTCGACATCGGCTCTCTTGACGGGGTCCTCTGGCAAAGGGGGGAGATGTTCAAGGTTCAGGAGGTTGAGGAAGTAGTCTATCTCAGGCATTTTGAATATCTCCCTTTGGGTGTATGAGTTGACTAAGAAGAGTGGCACGACTTAGTAAAACATATCAATCAGTAGTGAACTTTCGAAGACAGTTTAAAGTGATGACTGGCTTCCAGGGAGGAAGGGGGAGTTGACTTGTATAAATACTCCAAATCCTCAAGAGAGGTGATCTCGATCCCCCTCGCAGTCTGCCTCTAGCCTAATCAGAATTATTTGATAAGCAGGATGTTTTCTAAGATATTTGAAATACATACCCCTCCCGGGGCGCAGGTTCTTTGTCCGTCTTAATTTAGCTCAAACTACTTCCACGGGGGCTCGCTGATGTGGATGCAACAACAAGCTTTAGCCCTAAATCCACCGACATGGGTACAAAAGTAACAGCCTCGGGCAAAATATACTTTTTCAAAAAAACTGCGTACTATCAAGAAGCTGGGAATTCCCACCCCGATGATGATCACTGATTGGTTCCCTCGCCTTTCATTCCACAGTCAAAGAAAAGGTCGAGACGAGACAAACACCGCCAATCTGCAAGAACCACATGCATAAACTTTTTTCAACGTTCGGTCTATGCAGAGAAATACTGAACTATAGGTATACGTCCTATCTACATCCGGGCATCACCCAATTTTAGTCCATGTGGATGTACATGACAATGGGCATAGTCATACGTAGTACGTATTAGGTAGCCACAAAAACAGAAGCCATGTCATGCACCCTTAGCGTCTGATCCTGTGGCAAGCCCCCTTTATGCACAAGAAGGTCTACGAACCTGAAGAAAAGTCGGAACCCACCGGACTGGGTCCGACGCTATACGCCTAGCCCGTTTTGCAAGGCTACTTTCTTGCACGTACATACAATAGGCCCGGTATAGTTTCACAAAAAGTTTCCGAGTATTGTGGGCTACTTTGCAAGGCATCTAGCAAAGTGGGTATAAGTGCCATTGACCTATGGAGTGTAATGATGAATGCAGGCCCCTCAGTCATCCTTCCTCCCCGCCTGGGCTTAGAACTTATGATGGGGTTACTGATCTGGTCGACTTGCAGGATGGTAAACACTTGGTAATGTGGAACGGGATATGAGGTCAAAGCCCGTTTGTTTGCAATCCTTTAGTCAACTACGTGCTAGGTACAGACGGTGAGATTAAAAAGTAATGTATAGTTATAAGAAACTCAGGTGACGCAATATTCGAAGAGAAATATCAGAGTGAATATGAATAGGTCGAGATGAGCTATCTCAAGGGGAAAGAAAGAGGGCACTGGCAGAATAACTACCCCTCCATGACTTCCTTCTTTCCACTCCTCACCCCTCTCGATTTTCCACTTCTAGTAATTACCTATCAATAACAAGAGTAATCATAACTCTATCCGAAGTGAACGCCGTCTGCAAGGCATGACCTAAAACTTATGATTACCAAGGTCCCACCTGTCAACGTGTTCAACGTCTATTCACTTCTTCGACCCACCTCGGCCACTATTCCTGTCCTCGCTGAGACCTGACAAGGGTGTTCCAGACAGGCGGGATTTGTGAATCATTGGGATCCGGTCGAGAAGTGAACTAGGTTTCTAGACACATATTTTAGTGCTTTGATTGAGGTTTGGTCGTTGTCATTGTTGCCTTCTAGGGATTTGTTGGAGACAGTTGACTATAGACTCTTGCATGATCTACAGTTACATCCTGACGATGGAGGGATAAGATCATCGCTACATCATTGTAAATGTTCGTGTAGACCTGACTTACGTATACTCAATTCTTCGGTTCTTCCATTTTTGGAAAGACTCACTACAGACTCAGGCAGTGCACATGCCTCCAGCAAAACAATTTAGACAAACTCAAAGATACGAATGAACGAGTCAAGCCATCCACGCAATCCAAAACGCAAAAACCAAGCTTGATGGCCTAGGTATCCGTGCATCGCATACAACGGCTATCCAACACTACGAAGTTAAAGTACATAGCCTTACACGAAATTCAGTCGTTCAACAACCTGACCCGCACAATCGGATGATGCGGCATCACCGAGAGGATTCGCCATTCGGAAGATTCTTTTTTAGTAATCTCCCTGTTGGTTTCTTACCCCGACGCAATAATACGACTATCATGATTATATTAGACCTGCATACAGAATATATAGGTATACGTATACAAGTGCCTCTTAAGTGCAACGATCTTCGTTGACCGACTTTTTGGGCCGGGGACGTACTGTGTAGTCTTCCGAGTTGGCAATATGTAGGTACATGTACACCCTGAAATAGAACTGGTTGCGGAGCACACCACTCTGTATAGTAAGTGTCAGCCATTGGATAAACCATTAGGCGGGAAGGCATACAGTGGAAAAAAAAAAAGAAATAATAATGCATATCATTGCAAGGTTTCTCTTCTGTCATACATTTCTGTTTAATGGGTCGCCCGCGCGTGCCGTCCCGTCCCGTCCGTCGATGGGTCTGTTTCCATGAAATGAGGTGCAGGGAGCGACAACTTAATGATAACTACGTCGGTTCTAACATTGAGTAGAAGTGATTTGAGCCGTGGGGGTACTGGGGAGGTTATCGACTGTTGAATAGGTTCACAGTTTAGATATGGGTACCATTGAGTTGCCGTTTTGGGAATATTTTCCCCGCGAAACGATTTGTGGACTAGCCCTAGCCCTAGCCCTAAGTGTGTCAATTCATGTGGCACAGCTAGCTAGCTACATACCTAAGTATAAACGAAGCTCTAGTTTGGGTATATGTACCTGCTATAATAAAGTCAAATAATTCGACTCTCGACTGATTCCGTACTTACTCTAGCCCCGTCTTCACCGTGTGGTTTGTTGTTCTGTTCGTTGTCAATTCATCTATTTGCAATCAATTGGAAACTCGCCTGCTCTAGCCGAGGAAGGGAAACGACCAGTAGAAAGCAGTACCATACTGTCGGGACAGACTCTGCGCGGTCTCATGGTGAGTATGAAATGTACGTCGCCGTGAAGTTGACATTTACGTAGTTACACAGCATGCAAGTGTTGTATGCAAATATGTGTATAGCTGTGTCATGGGATCAAATTAATTTTTGATTCCATGATTCAATCAATGATCAACATGAAATGAGACCCAGCAAGAAATAATCTATTTCCATGTCCGAGAGGAAGGGATACTTCCATAACAGGAAAATATTCTCCCCTGGATGCATCTAGGGTAGGTATAGATTTTGCTACTTTCCAGGGTTGTTGGCCCCGCATTTTGAATTTATTGTCCGAGACCAGGATGAATATTGTCAATATCTCGGTCACTCATCTAAATCCTATAGGCCGGGTTATCTATCTTGTATTTAGTGCAAAATTACTACCTATGTGCAAGGTTTCGCTCGGAGCCACTTGCATTCCATCATCCGGGAATTTGTTTTCCAAGACCAGGATTGAGTGTTGTCAATACATCGACTAGTCATTTTAATACTATCCATGAGTAGCAATATAACTACCTATGTACTGGAATTTCTATCACGTTTCTTGGCTTCACTTTCCCGACGTTGCACTCAATTCCTTGCCGGCTTTACAAACCTGTCACACGTGTAATCGTTCTGATCAGAGCTGTGATCTGAAGCTACTGTTCAGATTCGCTCACTGACCACAATCTAGCCCTTGTAGGGATTTCCCGGAAGACCATTTGGCCTCTCAGCTACGCCCTTCTCTGTATCTACAACTTCACTTTTTCGTCGAGAACCTAGTGATGACCTGAGATTCCTTAGGTAGCTTTCCACAGGTTTCGAAGAGGCCTCCGTACCTTTGCTTGGGCCATTTATTGTGTTCGCCGTTTGAGTAGTCGTTTGTTTGGCGGAATCCTGATGAGCATTCCTGGAATTGACCGTATTTTGGAAAAATTCAAAATGTGTACGCATACTGAGCTGCTTGTGCTGGCCGTCCCAGAAACTCCTCCAAAGTCCCTCGATTTTCGGAAAAAAGAGAACTATGATGATGATTAAGGCACCAAATGGGATCGAAACGAAGACTAGCCCATATGTCAGAATCGTAATTCACAGGCCTGGGGTAGTTTTATTGGCAGAAGACATCCAGGCTCACATATTATGGGGAAAATAAACGCCGGCTGGTATAACAAGTTACCCGATGCATCGTGCTGAAATGATGAGACATTCAAGGCGAACATGGAGGTAAGAAACGACATTGGGGGCTATAAATACGATGAGCATTGGTAGTCCTGGAAAACATATGGATGGGTCACCTACAAAGAAGATAGTCACTACCGTAAATGCAATGATGCTCCGTCCCTGCCTCATAGACTGCTCTGTTAGCTGGCGGGAAATCGTCGCTTCTGTGATGTTGATTCCGTTCTATTCGAGATTCAAGGTATCCTTGACCTGTGCGCATACGAAGCGTTAGTCAAGTTCGTCAATCGATTGTGATGACAAAACACGCACCGATGTCTCGATTGAGTCCACTAACCTGGTCATCTCCTCTAATTCTTCGAGTATATCCGCTGGTCCACGCTCCATTATCGAATTGTTTCCCACCTAGCATCTGCTGTTGTCTTTCTGAACGGTTAGAGTTTTCCAGACGGATTCCTGGTCCACAACCACTGCCTTCAACAGATGAAACTCATCCTGGATATCCTTTACCTCTCTAAGAAGGTTTGCTGCTTCGTAATTGCTTCCCAATATTCATGCTCATTTGTTTGCTTTGTATCTTTTGTTCCATTCGCATATCTTGCTTCGCTATCGACCTCAGCCGCATTCTGGTCGTGCGAACATCGATTCTTGTTGTATGGGACTTTTTCCTGGGAACTCTGTTCCTGCTCTCTTTTGTGGGGGAACTTTGTGTTTTCTTTTGTTTTGTCGTTATTTTTCGCCCTTTTACTCTCATTCTTGTTTTGTTCAACTTGGTTGACAAAATTTTCGAACAGGTCATTCTCAGCATTCGCCTATTTTATCCGTATCAGAATCTCAACACCTAGGTGGAAATCAGGAGTCCTCCTACGCGATTTATGCTCTCTGCAAATATCTCAAACGGTTACTTGTCGCCATACAGCCGAAGTAGTGATTCCTGCTGTTTTTGCAACTTTTCGTTATACTTTCGCCCAACTTTGAGCTCACGAGTAATACCCTTCCAGGTTGCCGTTTTAGTAAAATTGATGCAATACTTCACAATCAAGCGGGACAACTGGTAGACGGTGGATGGCAGTGACGAGCTCCCACCTTGCTCCATTTGTTCTCTCACTTGATTGAAGATTCCCTCAACCACTGGATCTTCCTTCCCGCAATATCCAGAAGTTGAGCTTGAGATAATCGTCTCTGTTGTATAACAAAGTCAGCCCACATGGAGTTTTGATGCGAGTCAAAACGCTCACTTTCATCAATGATCCAAAGCCACAGTTGCCCAACAGCAATGATAGGCCACCAGTCCCCAACTTCCTTCCTATTTCCTTGACTTTTGTCCGTGAGGTATCGTGTCGCCACCTGGCCCGCATTTAGCTCGGAACTCACCCGGATCATGTATCTCTTGTTGGCATTCGCACTGCTGTCTGTAGCATTTCTCGAATGTGAGATATGGCATCTATCAAGATAAAACACATGCTCAGCTAGTATGTAAAGATTTTGTGCGGGTGCTCTTACATATAGAGCTGCCGGCGTTTGTTGTCCTGATTTCAAATTCCGGTTAGCATCCTGATCAAATCTACACCATGACCTGTTGGGAAGCACTGTCCGTACTGTCGAGACTCCAATCCGTGCACTAGAGATGATTTTGGAACGCGCGTCTGCTGGGACTTTTCTGCATCTAGAGACTACGGCATGCATAATAGCAGATCGTCAAGTGACTGTCGATCTTATAATCTGATCATGCTTTTAGGGCAAGCCGAATCGTAACCCTACTTTCTCGAGTGGGCCTCTGTGATTTCAAAAAGGATGTTCGTTCCGGGGAATCATATCCTAACCCCTCGATTTCGCTATTGAAGCGCTATCAAGAGTTGGGTGGTATGCGTAGTATAGGAGCCACTAATGCCTTGCTGCTACGCTGTGACGGCCTTGACTATGCGGAAGAATTAGAACCAGGAGTAGACAGAGAGCTGAAATCCTTCATATATATGAGCTGTTGCACCTGGTAAATCTGAATGCCATTATCCACCAGGACCCACGAGATGCCTGGAGCATGGAGGAGACTCCAGATACCCGTATGTAGAAACACGGCCAGCTGCATTATTGGACTAAATGATATGACTTTTCATATGCAATCAAAACTTGTCCACGGGTGTCATGCTCTGATTTGGTAGGATAGCATTGGATGGACACTTCCTACACCCTAGATCCTGCATGTTGCATGGGAAGTAGCGTACGTATCTCCCATAAAAAGGAAGCTCTTTTTACTAAGCCCCGGATTGTCGAACTTCGACGAGGTACTCCATACTAGTTAACGCTCGCTCTGAGACCAGAACCCTACATTTATATTTGAACATTCATTTGACAGATACCCAGTAAGTGCATCAATTGCATGCGTGACAGGAAAAATTGCTTTTCAATAACCCCGGAAAATAGTATAATCAGACAACCTCCCAATATTGCTAAATGAATCAATCAGATGACCTCCCCGGAAACGCTATGTGATATCAAACCGGAAAAAAATAACAAAACGAGAAAATAGTTCGTGTACCCGCCATACATACTCTTACGCCAACCCAACCTGACTGGAACGAAGAACTAGCGGAAGATTATGGTGAAGATGGTTTGGCCGGCTTTCGCCCATGCACAAAATGTATCATCACATACAAATGATTCTGGGCAGAAGACAACTCGGCCTTGACTCCTTCCATCAATTGTTGCATTTCCTCGCTCGTCCAACCGAGGACGCGTGTGAAGGGGGCTAGTGTGAATGCTTCGAGGGCTTCGAAAGAGTGGAAGAGCATCATGTAGCCTAGTTCTTTGAGACGACGATCTTTGGGCCAGGGGCCTACGGGGAGCTGTTCAAGTCAGTATCACTCCAACCTCTCGGAAGATAAAAATGGGTCGGTAGTGTACCTTGTATGCATCATCTCGTACGTCGACAAACCCGCATGCCTCCAGTCGCGCTTTGAGCGTTTCTGCCGAATTCATCGGTTGTCCAACCCTAATCCAGTCAACAACAATGATACCCAACAGCCTCATATAAAATACAAACATACCTCTCACTCGCGTCGTTCAACTGCCGCTGCCACGTCCGAATCGCCTCCGTCCGTTCCAACGTCCCATCATCCGACCTATACACCGCCTCATATTCTTGCAACTCAATAACGCCATCCTCATTCAAATTCTCCAGTGCCTGATGTAACAACGTATCCCAATCCCTTATCGACCCGGACATCGCTCGCGCATGTATAAAATCGAATTTCGATTCAAACGTCCACGGCGACTCGATATCATCCACGAAAAAACGACAATTGGGCGGTATATTACTCGGTTGGATGGGCGATAGGTCAATGCCTACGACGTGACTGTCCGGGTGTAAATCGGCGAAATCTATGGCCCATGACCCTGTTCCGGTACCGAAATCGAGGACGTTTCGTGGTGCATGCGGTAGGCGGGAGCGATGTAAATGGCCCCGGAGAAGCATTTTGAAGATGTGGTGCGCGAGATCGAGACGTTCCTGCTCCTTTTCGTCGTTGGGCATCATGTAGGAGCCATCGCGGTAGGCGTGGTAGCGGCGGCCATTTTCGAAGTTGTAGCTTTGTAGTGACGAGGGGCTATAGCCTGGAGAGGTCAGTTCCTTCTTCTTTTTTTTTCTTTGCTTCTTTTCGTATGGATCCGGTGTAAAGAATAGACTTACGAGTCTCTGCCTCAGTACTCAATATGGTATCAGCATCGTACACCTCCCCGCTCTAATCGAAGCTCCGTTAGCATGCGACACAATGACCCCAACAATCGATAAAAACAGCATCTCGAACTTCGAAATCAGATTCTGAGTTCATTGATCTGGTCGTAAGCTCACATCAATCTCCAGCGTGCTGGGGCCACTCATGATTCGTTCCTCATTCAATCCGAATCGTTCGTTGTGCAAGTTAAGTCGCGGGGTTACCCAAGAAATGCCCCGGAAAGCGACCAAAAACTCCCAACCTCCCCGGAGAATATTGGCCGTAGATTCTGACTCTTCCGAGCAGCTCGCTTGCGGAGCCGTGGGACAGGCAGATATTTATATACCTGGAAAGAAAGCTTTCTGTTGAATTGAAAATAATTGAATTTCTTCAAAGACAAAGGAGAAAGAGTGGCGAAAAATGTGATCAATCAACCGGGGTACACTGTTCCAGCAGGCCGGGTCCGGGAGTTTGTTTAATTCTCGACCAACAAGCTTTCTCTCTTAGTCATACAATTAATATCAGCCCAATCTAATACCAGCCAACACTGTAACCTCAGAGCATTAGCAGAAATGAAAGAAAAGAGAAGAATAAAAACCAAATCATTCAGTCCATATTGAAATACAGCGCTGCCCAAATTGGATCTCTTCTGTGCCCATGGAGTACTCTGCAGCCATTCAACGTTGTCCAGCTGGTACCAGTGCACTGGGTCGGAGTTTATTTCATAACATCGACTAACACAAACAATAGAAGTGATCGACTATCAGAAACAAAGGTGCTATATATTATCATCGCTATGATTGACAAATTGCATCTCTCGAGTAACTAGCTTGTGAGGGCACATCTTCCAGCCAATAACGGGCTGGTGTGGATAATTTCCGGTGCTAGCCCTAACCCTGTAAGATAAGGGTTAGGGCTATAGATACTGTTGCTTTGCTCATGATACTTTGATTCTCACACTGAGAATTATATACGAAGTATGGTTGTCTGTAAATAGGATCATCGACCATTCATTCACTTCTAAATTCTTCAATTGACATCGACAGCCTGGTCATAAGCAGTCAGATGACCGCTCCTTCTCCGTCACCGCTTCCCACCAAATCACCAACTTCCAAGACTCTAAGACTATTAATAGTATATCTCATCATCTCCTAATATACATGTGGAAACCTTCCTCAATAACAGAAGAACTTATTGCATGTAGATTCTGCAGCAGCGGAAGCGCTGTTGTACCCAACTGCCAATGTCGTAGCCATATGACTCACGATTCAAATGCTCACTACGTGGTGCGCAAACCGGTCAGAACTCCGTAGTTCGAGCCGGTTCGTGCTTTTCAAGTCGCATAAACTCCGTTAGTGGTTCGTTCCATGCTGACGTGTAGGTCGTAGATCCATCTCCCGTGTGAACCTGGCCTGCATGCCGGGTCCTCCCGCGGACCCATTCTGTCCCGTCCCCGGATGGACATGGGAATCATGGAATAAGCAGTAAAAGCCCTAGAGGGCATAAATATTTCACAGTCTGGACTTTGGAACAATCCGAATGCGACCGCCATCATCCGCGCGAATATCATCTACCCCGAGCCAGCGACGAACAACCTCTTCATTGCCATTTCCTGGTACCAGCTCCGGCACCTTCGTTCCAGAATATATTGGCTTTGCTGTCGTTGTTCGCAAAGACGGCGTACGACTCATATGCACCAATGGCTGCTCAGCACCAACATCCACATCCACATCATCCGCATCCAACACGGGACTAACGCAAGCCTGTATTCGATCAAACACGCTCCTCCAATAACTTTGCGGCTGCGACGCAAACCTAGCCGCCAGCACATCTCTAATCGCTGGCCAGTTTCGGCGGTCAGTTCGATCCGGCGTCGTTGCAGGGTCGAGGGCTAATGCACGCATCAACCGCTCGTACAGAGCGTCCTCAATGCTGGAAACCATCATGTACTTCCCATCAGCTGTTTTGTAGACATCTGACCATGGCGCGTCATTGACACCCGTAAGTGATGGTTCAGTGTCGGGTTGACCGTTCCTTCGCTGGAGCGGGAATGTGGCTAAATACCGCGTCCCCTGTTGAACGCTTGCGTCGACGATCTGGCCCTTTCCAGATACGTTGCGATTGATGACGGCTGCAAGAATGCCGACTACGCATGACATGCTTCCGCCACCAAAGTCGGCTAGATAGTTGACTGTCGGTCTAAGTATCGTACTATCTTCGTTAGAAGTAGTACTGCTGCTCCTTGTCGGCGACGCATGCTGCAAAGCAGGCAATGCACCCGAAACTGCCACGAAATTATTCTCATGGCCCACTGCATTCGCATATCTCTCATCGTAGCGCGAATAGCCCGTAACACGCGCATATATTAGTCTTGGAAATCGTCGACATAACTCATCAGCACTCATGCCAATCATACGCTCAAACACGCCAGGCCGATAGGAATCAATGAGCACATCAGCAACTTCAAGCAATCTCAGAAACGCCTGCCGCGACGCCGAAAACTCAAAATCGACGATGATGGAACTCTTGTGCCGACATAAAGAGTCTATCCAGTGTTTTTGTGGTGCTGTTGTTTTGGTGGGTTGTTTGGGTGGAGGGTCGATGCGGACTACGTCGCAGCCTAGGTCGGCGAGGACCATGCCTGTGAAGGGGGCCATTGCTATGGCTGCGAGTTCGAGGACTGTACGGGGGAATATACTTTCAGCTATATTTCTCTTCTTGTTGGTGTTGATGGTGGCTGTACTGACCTTTTAACCCCGCCAAAGGTGGGTTGCCCTCATTATTTTCTAGGATCATTGTGTTGTTTGCTTATTGATATCGTAACTCAAGGTTGTTGCATGAAGTATATCACGATCGGATAAATAGCGATGTATAGATATATTGCTCAGCTATTTGACCTTCTTTCTTCTAGAATGTCTTCTGTTTAGTCAATGCAGCAATAAGATCAAATGATAATTGACGACGAGTTACACGAACCTCGGCATTTTCCTCCTTCAAGTTACCAGGAATCAGTATCAAAATGACATTTCGCTAGTCTAGGTAAGATCTGAACGAGAAAATCTCAAAATCCCAGTCCTCTCAAATATAAAAGAAAACAGCTCAGCAAGAGCTACGAGGTCCCTTAAATCAATAGTCAAGTCGCTTATACCATTATCGTCCCGGGACCCCTGCCCCGTACTGCATGCGTGAAAAGGTGATAAATCGGCTCCGTAGAATCTGTTGGTAAATCCGTAGATCAAAGAGAAATATTTATATACTCCGAGAGAGTCCGATAGGTGCCCAAAAATGTTACTCCATCGGTTCTTTGTTTGTGTGGAGCGGGGTATTTTTTCTAGTTGCTTGAATAGGTAGTTAGCTGTAATTGAACTATTGGCTTGGTCTTTGTATGTATCAAATTCATTGCCAGTGTATATTTCCGATCTAGAAGAACGAATTTCGAGCATGGGACTGTTTCGAAATGGTGATCCTTTGATTTTGTATACATCGAAATTCATTTTTCTTCCGGACACATCAACGTGTATTACCCTAGCCAAAAATAAATATTTACTACGTTCCTTACGATTGCAGGGTCTCTCTAGAAATGTTCCCATTTTTTCCACCAATTTAAGATGTAAACGCTCGAGCGGGTCTGGTTTACTATGGCAACAACTGCAAGAATCCGCCATTCGGCTGACGGGTACCAGAAGATCTGTTTTCATTGAAATAGAACGGTGTCAAAGCCTCATTGGCATCGTCAACGTCCACCTCAAATCCTTCCAATTGCAGCAGATTGACGTATTGATTTAGAGTCTCCGTGGCCGTCTAGTAATCATCCTATGTCTGGGTCAGTATCACAAACAAGGGACATTGGACAGTTCGCTTACCAAAGTGGTGGCGGTGCGATCCGTTGATGCTGGCATCGAGTTCCCATTCAAGCCGTATTCGATTGTACTCAACATGCAACGCTTCAGTTCAGCGTAGGAGCTCAAGGCTTCGGCAATGTTGAGTCGGGAATCGGGGGTAATCCGCATGGAAATGTCATGGATCATGGGATCATCCCCATTGGTCTCATTAGAAGTTGGCTCAGAGACATTCGACGCTCCCAAGAGTTTTTGCTATTAAAATTTTATTATTCGTTTGAATATAAATCAACTAGGAGGATTCTTACCACCTAGTCGGTGTTGTTGAAAGGGCTCATATAACCGTCAGTACAGGACCCGCGTGGTTGACCACATTGACCACAATCCGGGCCCAACACTCAGTTCCAAAGCGCTGGACATATTTTTCTGCGTCGTGAGATGCTCTGGGTAGCTACTGACCGAGCTATACGTATTGATCAGTGAGTGGATTTACGGTTTCTCTATCATGTGTTGCACGTTACCTGCTCCTTCACGTCCTTTTTCTGCAACATCTCCTCGGTTTCGACCTCTTTCCAAAGCTCACGGAGAAAACTCAGGGGCTTTTTCTGATGGTAGTCCGGGCTGACATGACAAAAGTCATACTTAGTCAACTCTTTAGACCAAACCAATTTTTGAAAGGCATTGTTGGTGTTGCCAGGCATCTTCCACTTGAGATTTACCCATTGCAGGACATGTCTGATGATGATGACTACCCTCCCACTCAATCGTTTCTCCACGTCAAACATTTGATTCCAAGCAATTCTAATTAGTACTAGAATGGCCTGGGTATCATGAATTATTTGGAACCACAAACCATGTTGTGCAATGCAGGTCCTCGAAGTGGATAGCAATGTTCTCGTATGTGGCGATGTATTGACTATCTTGGTCACAAGAGAGGAAGTCTTCACGACGGTTGTAGAAGGCATGCCCGCTGACATGATATGCAGTACATAACTTGGGGAAACTGTTGTCGTCTTTGAACTTCGCCTTCGGCTGGAAGGCGGCATCATCCATTTCAAAACCATATTGCCAATAATCGCTACTGGTCGGGAAAAATAAGAGGCGGAGATTTTTAAGTTGCTTGAAAAAGCGTTCCTGAATTCTTCTGGCGTGGATGTCACTTGTATTACACGCTTCCAGTCCTCGTTGGTAACGTCCGCTCCTGCTTGGTTGCTTACTTCCTAGTTGGAAAATATGGCATTCGCGAACTGAAAAATCTGTCAAAGATGGGCAACCAGAACTGGGACTTGTTAGACGGCCGACAGGCTCCACACCCAGTATAGTAATAATAAATTAGCACATAATTAACTCACCCCGTCAAGTTTGGCATTCATAATGTCCGACATGCGATGCCAGCTAAAAGAGCGCTCCCCGTACGAGGTTTGACAGTATCGACAGACTCTGTCTGACCAGACACACTACTATCGCAGATGGTGATGCTGCGGCATGCCTTCTTTGACTTTGCCTGGAAGACAGTACGGAGATATTCTTCTATGTTCTTCTTCTGACCTAGCTTGGCCTGTCTTTTTGTGGCAGTCTGAAGAACGATTCTAAAAGTCGTACCGCCAACAATCCTTCTGTATCGCCTTCTCTGACCGGGACTCTGTTAATTTTGTCATCCATGGTTACGCATCAAATTGATGGTGGTCGTCTTTCGAAGTAGGAATGGGTAGACGTCCAAATGAATGGCAAGGTCATGGCGGTTATCAGGAGTTCGCAGGCGTTAGTAGATGGATCGATCATCGAAAGGTCACTTGAGTGTATGAAAAAACTTGTAGGCTGGAGTAGCTGGAAAAGAAGAGCAGTTATGGTGAAGAGCTCAGTCAGTATTGTATTGACAGCTAAAAGAGATATCAAGACATGGAGAAGGAAAGATCAGGATTCGAAGACTCGCAAAACCTATGTCAACACACGTGATTTATATCCAGGATACATAACTCTGTACAAACTTGAGTCTAGCTGGAGGTGGTGACCAAATAGGATTTCGTTTGGCTTCCTAATGTGGTAATATTTTACACCAAGACGTTTGCCAGGCGGAAGCCCTAACTCACCGCCATCAATGGCTGTCATAATCATGAAGCAACATGGCCTTGAAAGTGGCTCACGCCAATCATTTACTTTGCGGCCTAGCTATGGCATTGAATAAAAATGGTGACAGATTCTCTTTAGCTATAGTGGCGGAGTATTTTTGTGAGAGTGTCATGTATATGGCTCAACACGGGTACCTACTGCCAGGTTACGCCGGGCTTACTGTATGTATCTAATGGTAGCATTTATATGAAAAACATGCTTGGCCAAATAAGATTTTGATTCCAATTTCTGATCTAACGTTTCTCCATCCATCGTCTTGTCCAAGTGAGAACGTGGTTCTCGTAGGCGATAGTTTCTCAAGACCAAACATATCCCAATTCCTCAGATGCGTCGTTAGAATTGATTCAGACATTATATAGTCCGTACTCTGTCAGATTGCCCAATCCATAATGCTCTCTCTTGTCAATCCTGGCTAACCGAAGATATTCCCAGCCCATGGCTCATGAAGTGAATTCGCCAGGACCATCTCACGGCATTTCTCCAAGCCTTCCCAGGGACGTAGGTCGTGGGGTTTCACGAACTCAAAAGGTATCGTGAGGGAAGAGTCAATATTCCTATAATCGTTATAGGTCTGCAGTAGTGGTTCGACATGCCCTAGACTGTATCGTGGTAAATGATCTTTGCGACGAAGGACAACGCCACCGTTGGCCATAGAGACATCCCCCATTGCTACAATATCGAAATTAGGGAAACAGGTACAGTCGAACGCCCAGGTTGCGAACTCAACCAGCCCCGATAAGAAAGAAGCTGCGCTGTTTGATGGTTGGTACCTCTCGTATTGGTTTATTGAGTCGATTATAGTCTTTGTTGAACAACTGTAATCAACCATTGGGCTTATGCCGGACATGCTTCCTTTCGGTGTTCTGAAATGAATAACTTTGAGGCTTGGAAAGGGTCCAGCGTGGTGTCGAAGAAATGAGCGCTTGTTGAATTAGTGTTAGCATGTGTGTCGACAACAAAACAAACAAAGGAAAATGGGATGGGGGTCATCGACCATCGACTGGGTCCTCGTTCATTTTGACTTACCAATAACTGCGGAGCCCTCGAAAAAGCAAATCCTTCTAAGCCCGGTAAGTCTTCCAGAATCATTGCAATGGAAAATGTATCAAGAAGAGTGGACTCAGTCCGGGTCACTAGGGGCCTTCTGTAGAAGCTGAGAATCATTCGTTTCAAACAGGGCGCATAGAGGCCGAAATCCATGTTCAGTTGACTAATGTCACCAATACTGAGATAAAAGTCTTCTAACCTGCTGCCGTGTTTCCGTAGCAAATCCTCCAGAGGAAAGGATGTACGCTGAGCCCAAGGCTCGTCAATCATCCCACGAAAGGATCGAAGTGAGAGGCCGTGGTTGCACTGGTCCCACGTTTCAAAGAAACGAAGCGTCTTCACGCAATAGTCGAGCGTCAAGCTTGTCAAGCTTGCTGGATCAAAAGTCAATACGGTGTCGGTTTTCCAGGCAGCAAGCGAGACATTGCGTAGGGATAAAGAGACGAGTTTGTTGAGCCGGAATTCATTCTTGACCGAACGTGCCCGTTCAAGCCGCTCAATATGCCGGCGTGATGGAACCAGCAGGCCGAGCCAAATTAAGTCCAAATAGACTTCATTGCTATCGCGAGCGCGCCCAGCGCGATTCAATACTTCCACCTCGAGAGAGACAAGATGGTGGGCATTTCGTTCTATTACCATGCGGAAGAGTCCGAAGTTTTGTTTAGTTACAACCCCACGCCACGAAAAGTGGCGGAGATTGTAGAGCTGAGAGAGTCCGGCGAGCCCGTAGCCAATGCATGCGCCGTCCACCGCCAGCGCAAGTGACTTCAAGTTTGACTGGCTAATGGTAATATAACCCTCCGGTCCAAGGACTGCTGGTGGCATGCAGTAGCCTAACATCCATCTGTTAAAGATGATTAGTAACCGGTCTGTTCAAATTAGTGTAAATTGGTTGCAATACGTACGCAAAATGACCCAGTTTCCCCGGTTGGACATTAGAAAACATCTGGCTCGCCATTAAAGAAAAGGCTTCAAGAATGCGAGTATGTTGCATGCCGTCTTCGTGTTCACGCCGTGGATCGCCCGTACGAGCAAGATGCATTGCTAAAAGGCATCGTTGGAAAGACCAAGGTTGAGGCAAGACTCTCAGATCTTTCACAATACTGAATATCGATAGCGTTTCCTTCGAACCGTCTTCCTGGAAAAATGTCCTCTGATACTTCTCCAAGTCAAAACCCGGGGCGTTGGGAACCCATGGGACTTGTTGAATGATTTCCAGCACTGGATACATAAAAGGGATCATTCGCTGATGCATCAAGCGGCTGGTTTTCGCGAGGGACACTATATCTTTCAGTGGTAACTAAGAGCTCAGTTAGTATTGTATATGTTAATTGTTCCAATCAAGGATTTATGAAACTAACCAATGCGACGATCGCAGCCACCAACTCCACTGGCAGGAGGCTCAGAGCGTGCCCTGGAGCCCATCGGTCCGACGAGCTCATCTTTTCGATGTGAGCGTGTCTTAAAATGCTCTGACTGAGGTATCTGAGAGTAAAATAAGAAGATTTTGTACTTTTTCAGTGTTGTGTTGGCGTTGTTTGTAATGTACTGAGTTGGCATAAACATATTCATGGCAGAGCAGGTTCTGCTTCTATTTATCCCCCCATTCCCCCTCAGTGATCTCTCAGAATCGGCGGCATATTCCTTAAATGTATCCTGGAGTGTATACAAACAGCTTTCTGGGTATGGTCCTTCCAATTTTCCTTGACCAACAAGGAAACCAAAGCGAAATTGCTGAACCGGTGACGATGGAACCACTCCCTCCCAGGGTATCTCTCAGAATCGACGGCATATTTCTTGAGTTGTATCATAGAGTGTACATACAAACAGCTTCCTGGACATGGTTCTTCAAACTTTCCTTGACCAAAAAGGAAACAAAAAGTGAGATTGCTGAATCGGTGATAATGGAAGCCATTCAAACTATGAGAGTGTTGCAATCAATGGATCTCAATGAGCGCGGCCGCCGGACAGAACCGCTGGTGAAACATTATTGGCTAATTCAAAGAAGCATGGTCTCTGGGTACGTTGCTTGAATCCTTTCTAGCGTCGAGGATCCCCGGCAATTATCACTATTCGTAACTTCAAAACAGGTGGTTGACTGTCTGGCTTGCACTCAATGGGGGATAAGGAACCCTAAGCAAGAAAAAGAAAACTTTGGTGCTTTGCATTTCTTAAAACATCATCGAGTTTGAGTCACCATCGCGCATCTGATTTAGGTTTAGCGCGAGAGAAAATGAGCATGTAGATCCGGAGATCTCCATCTTCGCATTACTTACCTGCAAGTTACCACGGACAAGAAGTTACTACTGCTACGAGCGCCCGGTAAAGATTTTGAATTACAAACAACTACAGTGTACTGATTTCCAAGGATGACGGAAGTTCGGTGACAACAAGTGAATGTGATATCAAATTGAATATAGAGTTATAGATTAAGTGGATAGGTGGCGCAAATAAAGTGTCTCTCCTCCCCGATCAAATAAATGATCAGGAAATCAAGAAACTAAATTTACTCCTCATGGGCGGCAATGACAGCCTTCTCGTTATCCTTGAGGTCAGAGACTTCAGTAGCATAGGCCAATCCCAATTCCTCGTAGATGCGCTGCATGCGCTCACGGTCTTTGATGGCAATGCTGCCCATGTCACCACCGAAGAAGACATCAAGTTCCTCGAGGGTCTTGTCCTTGGTCTCGGGGAAGAACTGCCAGATGAAGAAACCACCACCGAGAGAGAAGATGGCGAAGAAGATGTAGGTACCGTACTTCATGGAGTCAAGCATGTCCTTGGTAGTAAGACCAATGATGAAGTTGAACATCCAGTTGGTGGAAGCGACGATAGCAACACCACGAGAACGCATACTAGCGGGGAAGATTTCCTGAGCGAGGACCCATGCGACGGGACCCCAGGAGTAGGCGAAGTTGACAGCGAAGAGCCAGATGAAGACAATGGCAACCCAACCCTGGGCAACGGCGAGCTCCTCGTGCTTGTCCCACTGGGGCTTGTAGACACCCTCAACGGAAGCGACGATGACGTGGCAGATGAACATACCAATAGCGCCGACAATCAAGAAAGTCTTACGACCGAACTTGTCCAAAAAGAAGACGGCAGGAAGAGTGAAGATGATCTGCAGGATACCAGTGACACCAGTAGCGAGAAGATCAGTGGTGGTGGAAGAGAAACCGAAAGACTTGAAGATCTGAGGAGCATAGTACAAGACGGCGTTGATACCAGTGAACTGCTGGCAAACCATCATACCACTTCCCAAGACGACACGCTTGAGCATGTTGGGAGCGAAGAGGGCCTTCCAGGGAGCAAGGATGCCACCGCTGCCAACCAACTCAGCTTCGGTCTGTTCGTCGAACATAACAGCAGCCTTGATTTCCAAAAACTCAGCAGTGAGGAGAGGGTCCTGGGGATCGAGGCGGCGGAGTCTGCTAAGGGCGTCACGGGCTTCATCCTCGCGGTGCTTCAACATCAACCAACGAGGGGAGAAGGGGAAGAAGAACAATCCGAAGAACACTGTACGAGTAAAGAAAATCAGGACATATGGTTTCAATAAGTGAAGGAATTGGGCTTCAACTTACAGATCCAAGCAGGGATCAACTGCAAGGCCAAAGGCACACGCCAGGAGACAGTCTTCTGACCAGTGCAACCGTGGGTGTGATTCGCCTCGTAGTTGTAGTCGCCAGTCGTGGGGTCGTAGGGATTGGCAATACCCTCGGGCTTGCAGTGGGTGCTACCAATGTAGGAGAAACCAAAGTCGAGCCAGAAAGCAATGGTGGTACCGATGGTGATGGAAAGCTGTTGGAGGGAGACCAAAGAACCACGGAGTTCGGGAGGGGCGATCTCTGCCTGGTACAATGGAATGACCATGGAGAACATACCAATACCGAAACCACCGATGACACGACCGGCGAAGAAGTAGGCGGGAGACTGAGCACCGGCTTGGAGACCAGTTCCGAGGGTGAAGACGAGCACAGCGAACATCATACTGTACTTACGGGAGATGGCGTCGGACAAGTAACCATTGAAAAGAGCACCAGCCCAGGCACCCAATTCGAGGGCAGAAACAAGCCATCCTTGGATATTAGAGCTCATGAGACCGGGGAAGTGGTTCATGAAGTTCTCCATAACCAGGATGGGTCCCATGACACCTTGATCGTAACCGTACATCATACAACCGAGAGAGACGAAAACACAAGTCAAGGCCACATAGGGGTTCTTGAGCATACCAGCGATACCGTGAGGCTTTGAGGCATTTTGGCGACCGACCAAAGACTGGGAGGTCTTGGCGTCTTTGGCCTTGGTTTTTTCGAGAAAACCAGGCATGATGAGGTCGTCCTCTTGTTGCTGCGGTGTTGTGTGAGGTAGATTGACTGATCTTGGTTCTCTCCAAGCTCGCAGCTTTTGACTGGAACGATAGAGAAGAGAAGGAAGGGAGCACACGACGGACCAAAAAAAAAAAAAAAAAACAAGACCCAAACCCGAGGGGACGAGGGCTGTTTTATAAACGCCTGGGACGACCCCAGACTAACGTGCCAGGACTAATTTTCTCTCGTGTGATAGACGCACTGGTTTTTAACTTTTCCTTGGATGCCTAGGTTACATGGCCTCTCCGTCGACTTTCCCTTCTTCCCCATCTGGAGGACTCCGTACTCCATAGCTAGGGCAAAAGAAAAGCACCCTAGTTCATTGCGGAGACCCATGTATTCGTTTCAAAACCCCAAGTTCCTGTAACTTTTGTCCGTACTAGCACGTACCAATCTTTCGTTACGAGACTACTGGACGCAATTTCCGTTCCTTTCAAATTCGACCAATCGATGCATACAGGATGCATTTCTAGCGTCCGTTTATCAATATGCTGGGTTTGAGGTATCTGATCTTCATTGGTCCTTAGTTTTGTCTTGTCAACATAACCCCATGCCACGAGCCGCTCGTGGCATGGCATGAATACCCTAGTAGAAGAGTCCATTCCTAGTAGGATATAGTCTCAGTCTTCTCTTTCGGCGACACACTTCTCAGTTCGGCACTCTTTCCGTGCAACTGTCTACCGAGTCATAATGAGTTGGCATTGGAAAGGAAGAATACGTAGTCGCCACGTACGGCTCGTTAGGTATCAACCTGACTCGCTACTCCGAGCTCTACATAGTAAGTTAGATTACCTGAACCTCTTTACCTTGATCTAAATTCTAATACCTGTCATCGATTAGGCCTTATTTCTTGCAGTAACATGTGACATAAATTTGCAACACAATTGTCGAAATACTATTCATCCTTCTCAGCCGCCAATCAGCCGATGATTCACACACTGTACGGAGAAGGAGCACTAGCCAGCCCCCCCTGATATTCGCTTGTCTTACGTGGATAAGACGTTCTTTACCACGGTCTATTGTCGGAGATTGGTCGTTGCCACTGGTTAGTGGTTGGTGGCTTCCTTGGTCGTCCCCTGGTCAACGCTTTGAATCCGGTCCAGTCTTGTCTCGTATGGGCCGAACCGAGATGGCTTCTGTAAGGATCTAAACGCTCACTCCAGAAAGTCTGAGCATTGATTTGTCGATTCATTGATGCGAGTGTGTTTTTGCATGAGAGACTAAACCAACTTTAGGTAGTACAGAATACGAGAATACTAGCTCGATCTTTGGGGTCACAAAGTTCGTTCACACTACACGCTACTTCGAATCGATGAATAGTACGCGCCGCACGGAATTCTCAAGCGGTCTTTTTGACAGAAGCGATCGACTAGCCAATCTGAGTCAGTGACGACTTTCCGAGGTCTGTTTCGTGTTGATGAGTTCGTTCTGCTCTTCGGAATCGCACGGTTGTCATAGATAATTAGTGCCTATCTTATAATTTTAGTATCTCATGCAAGATGCTTGAGCACGGGATCTCCATCTCGATGTTGCCAAACCCCAAGGACAATGGGCATTGCAGGAATGCAGGCAAGATGGTGCCTCTGTCTGTGCTGCGCGACGTTGCACCAGCTCGAACCTGAGGTTACACTACGAGCGAAACAGAAATAGCGATAATATATTACGCCGTATCCAATACGCGCCGAGTAACTAGTTATGTTGGTGAGTTAATTATGGAGTTGTACTAAAAGAAAACTTGAGTGACTGTTTCTAGCCCCCTTCCAAGAAACCTTGACAAATGCCAATCTAGTCTTGGAAAAGCTTAGTCCCATTTGGCGTTTACAAGCAATGTCAAGCATTTTGATTGAGTTTGACTGAACCTTGAGCACACCATTGACGGATCTTTCGGCTGTTTCTGGCAGCTGACTGCGTACATCTTGCCACTTGAGAACTGTTTCAAGCTGATAGTTCAAGAGATCTCACTGAGAATTTGGTTTGGGCTGGTTAAACCATATTCCGGTATCCAGATTCTCTAGACTCTAGTGAAAGTTAGCGATTCAGGAATGTGTCAGACGCTAATTATGAGCCTTTCTACTTCAAGACATGAAGTCCGCTATGATTCGTGTTAATCCTTACTAGATGTATTTGGTATTACCATTTCGAATCACTATATTCGCGTTTTTATAGGGTACATTCATCTATGCGACAGACTGACTTATGCGCCGAAGAAACGAAGACTCTAGATTGTGGAGACCCATTCCTCCGTGTATCCAAGACTTTGTCCGAGAAAATGGGATCTTGGAGCCAAAGACAATTCTCTCCATACTCCGTAAGAGGTGGACATTGATCCGAATTGTGGAAATATTCTCACGTGGCAAGTCTTGGGGAGAAAAGATAATTCTGTGATCAGATAATTGAATCAGACATCATACCAATTTTTCCGATCGATCATGGCTGTCAGTAAACTTTTTCCTCTCAATTTCTGATCTCCGCATTTTTCTAGCGCTTCTTTTCAGCCCTTCTTTCAAGCCACGGCAAAGTCAAAAACCACGGTTTTGCGCAAAGTTACTCGCGGTGTTTACGCGTTTCGAAGTAAGCTTAACCACGGAAAAGCTTTTTCTATTAGAGTTCTTATTTCCCCATGTTGATTTTACGATGAAATCTATACGATCATAACGCCGCGAAAAACCCTGCTTGATCAACACGTACTACGTAGCTCGTATGTTTCTTAGTCTTCGGATTAACAAAGTCAAAATGTGAGCTAACCAAGCTGCTAGATTAGTCGATTAGTAGATTAGAAGACAAGACGACTCCTCGGAATAGATTCATGCTGGTAAGCTAGAACGTTCTTCCATGCGATGTTTAGGTAGGAATGGCTCCACAATGTCGGTGCCGCCATGATTATTCGAATATTTGTAATCATGTTTGGGTCTTTTAATTGCTCGAACTGGCCGAGACCATAACAGTCATAAATTAAAAGGAAAATATGAAGTCTAGACAATCCCGCCACCCAGGAATCCTGATGCGGGCATGCCATTCCAGAAATATGGAGTATCAGTATGGAGAGAGAACTCTCGCGACTCATGAGGAAAAGTGTTCGTGTTCGTACTACGTAAAGCCACGCAATCAACTTCGGTGAGTGGATAAGTAGCTACTAGACATTCATTTGAGCCAATAATGATACTACTCCATGTCTACTTCCCGCTAGTAAGTAAAATGCGCTAGTATCAAAAGCGTATTCTATGCTTACTCCACACTCCGTTCTTATCATAGTGCGTTTCCTAGTTCGAAAGAACGTACGGAGTACGTACGTACTCCGTAGACTCTTAGAGTTCTCCAGATTCTTCGTCAGAGTCCCATTACGTGGGGATTTGGCGAATAAAATCGGCTTATATCTTTATCCGCCTGACCAAATGTCTCACGGAATACCGAGATGCCTTGCCGAAAGATCAAGGGCATAGAAAAGAGTACCTAGATCAAAATTCCAACATATCACGGGATTGAATACTCGGGGCTATCCCCTGTCAGCGGGATTTTTCGGCATCTCTTCCCCCGTTTTTGAGCTCGTTCGAGTCCGGAATGGGCTGTATGAATCCTTCCATCCACATCTCGCCACAAAGATCGTGTATGGTTTCCGATGCCCGGACCGAAGATGGCAGCTTTTATCAGTCGCCAAGCCGGCAGGGACGGCTTCAATTCTTAGCTCAATGTACGGAGTCATCGGAACGTATCGCTAGGTAATCGCAGTGTCTGGAATAGTGCCCCAAGGGCAATGGATGTGCCCGTGCATCGGTGTCAGGCAACCTCTGCATTTGCTTCATGAGTGAACAACAAATACATCCAAGTCCCAACCCAACAAATGTCGAAAGCTAACAGAATCCAGGCTTTCATGGGGCCTTCTAAAACCAGTTCAGTCTCCTCCTTGTTACCCCGACTGAACCTTGAACGATGAAGCGGGGAACAAAGATACCCGGTGAAGGAAATCAGGAATACCTCCTGGAATCCCGGCGTAACTACCAACTAGGTACGGAATAGGCAGCCAGTCAGAAACCCCAGCCGAGTCTGTGATTTGCATGTCCAGCATTTCTGGTTTTACGAAATCTCCACAGGAAAGATAATGTACCGTTGTACGTACACACGGAGAACAGTGGTCTGACCGTCGGCTACTTCTGGGGTAATCTGGGACACCCTTGTTCATGTTGGCGTGTGCCACCTTGTCCGATAATTATGCGACACTGACTCGGACTCTTTTCCCCAGATGTGCAGATGCGGCACGGCACGGCGCAAGCTGAGATACCATGGAGAGTCGCACAGATCACGGGGAATTCTCAACATCCTGATGCGCAATCATGTGAGAGCGTATAACATCACTGATACAATAGCTTCGACTTCCCTTGCAAGCTTGTGGCGAACTGATGAAAGGGCGGGCTTACGGAATATGTCTGTAATGTCCATCGATGTGGTTGTACCTGCTATAGGGATGGGGTTCAGGTTGGGGTTCGAAATTAGGGTTGTTATCTACCCTAGGGTGACGCTGATAGGGGTTCGCTTCGAGCTAGGGTAAGGGTCTTTGCCGAACATGCGCGTCCGGATATTGTGGACAATCCAGTAAGCTCAAAGAATTCAAATCTAGTCGAATCAACTGCTTTAAAGTTATCAATCACTAATTATTATCTTTACTTCACCTGTCTCTGGGCTCTTCACTTCGTACAAGTTCTTGTGCGATCGGACTTCAGTCGCAACAAGGCTTTCAACTTCAGATCGTCGAGTAGGAGACGTAATCGAAAAGAAAGTCATTCGACGTAAGCCGTCATATAGTCTGCCTTGTTGATGAACTTAGTCTTCTGATCATACGCGTCAGTTCATAGAGCAGCAAAACGAAGCGTGCCATGTAAACCCAGATAGACAGACTATCAGCCCGCGCCAGTCTCCAGAGACGGGCAACGGTGCAAGTCAAAAGGCAATCTTCTATGGCAATTAGATTTTAGTTCGCTTTGATACGGAAAATTGTGTTCACTACTCCGTATAAGAATAAAGGTATCATACTTTCCTCCAACTGTCATCTAAACGACATCATACATGTCGATCTGGACGCGCTCAGATGCATGCTCACGGACATCCACAAACTTAAACAACGGAAGACCCGATCGATCACCCCTTGAATACTAATGGGAGTTTAAAGCATGCTATTGATCTCTACCTGACTATCCGCGATCTAAGATTCTTGCTGAATGCTACATCTTCAACGATCGCCGGACTGCAGAAGTGAGCAGAAAATCCGACGACGATCCTCGATCCCTTCTCCTTATTAGGTTTGGCTTTAATCTCCAATTGTTTGTTTCTTAGCAAAAGCGAGGCAACATAGACGAGCCCGTCGCTCGGCTTCCCCACGGCCCAGCCCGCCAAGTGCCACACCAATTTGCCAGCGAGCCAATCCAAATCAGCGTGACTCCTGTCAAGCCGTATTTCGTCCCTTTAAATAGGCAAGCCAAGAGCGCTGAGAGCTCGGAAAAGTAACAACTCATCGGCGCCAAGCTGCAGATTGTCCATAAATGAGGAAAAAAGACGAGGGAATCCCGTAACTCCACAACGATAATGTGAAGCACACAGTGCGACGTAGCTGAATCTCCTTTTTGCATGGCATTATGGAGCTTTTGCTTTTGTTGCTTTTTTTACCCTTTCGTGTCTCTCTCCTGACGGGGAGGTGAGGATGGATTTGACTGGAACAACAAATTGTTATTTTTATCTTTCTTTCTCTATGTTTATTTTTTCCAGTCTTTGTGTTTCCTGTGGAGCTGAATATTTTGATTTCGACTGGTAATATTGACTCCAGTTACTCGTGTCAAACGTGTAGGTGATCATTTGACGAGCAAGTTGTTAGGACGATTCTGACAGCTGTCACGGGTGCAACAGAGTCATATCTCAATATTAGACCAGAACACCCAGTTCATAACCAGAAAAGCGAAATCGCGTGAAAATTGAAGCTAAAATCGCATGGACTTTGGAAAGGACGATCACGAAATGTCTTTACTCCGTCAACGTCGCGCCGACGACGAAATCACTCAAACAGCCACCCACGAGTCCCTCCCGCAACATAAAAATGACGCCGAAATTGCCAACAATGAGAAAAAACACCCGCGAGTTTTGGGTATCTTTCGAGTTCAATCGACTGGCGAAAGTGGGAGGCAAGGGTTCCATCCATTGCATTTCTTCTACATTTGCTTCCGAAGCACCTGCACCCTGTCGATGATTGTCAACGTCCTCTGGCCCTTTGTCCCCGCCGCAATCGCAATGGGATTCGCTCGGAGGGATCTACACACTTGGGTCTTCGCGCTCAATTATATCGCCATGGTACCGACGGCCAATTTGCTGGGTTTTGCGGGAGGAGAATTGGCACGCAAATTGCCAAGGGTTTATGGCGTGTTGTTGGAGACATCATTGACTTCTGCAGTCGAAATCATCTTGTTCATGGTTCTGATCAAGACCGATGGCGGCGAAGAATTGATCAATGTCATTCAAGCGGCTATCCTGGGCTCGATCCTGGCGAATTTATTGCTGTGCTTGGGGTTGTGCTTTTTCTTCGGCGGTATGCGACGCGATGAGCAGATATTGCACGAAGCTGTTAGTGAGGTTGGATCGGGCTTGCTTCTTGTTGCTGGATTTGGACTTTTGATTCCGAGCGCTTTCCATGCGACCTTGACGAACGCGGTGACGGATGGAACCATGACGAGCGAGGAGCTTCGCGATACGACTAACAGAGTCAGTCGAGCTACTGCCATTATTTTACTATGTGCTTATCTCATGTACGTGTTCCATTTTCCGTTTCCAGCCCTCCTTCAACATAACCTTTCATGCTAACTGAGTTCCCCGGTCCAGGTTCCTCTGGTACAACTTGCGCACCCATAACAGCATATTCGACGAAGTCCTCGAAAACGAAGAAAACAAAGACGAAGACGGCGAAAAAGAGCACTACAGACCAAAGCTCACCCTTTTCGAGAGTCTTCTCGCTATCGCTGTTTCCCTTACATGCGTTTCCCTTTCAGCGTATTTCCTGGTCGACCAAATCCAGTACATCGTTGAGCGAGGTGTTCCGGACAACTTTATGGGTCTGATTCTGGTTCCTCTTGTCGAAAAGGCGGCTGAGCATTTGACTGCTATTGATGAAGCTTGGTAATTATATCCCATCATTCCTGCAAAATTTTCGCCGTTCAATTGCTAATATTATTTGATGCAGGGACAATCAAATCAACTTTGCTCTTTTCCACTGTCTCGGACCGTCCATTCAAACGGCCCTACTAAACGCACCCTTGGTTGTCCTGGTCGGTTGGGGACTGGGTAAAGAGATGAACCTCAACTTTGAGATATTCATGGTGATCTTGCTTGTTCTGTCTATTCTTGTCGTGGGCAACTTCTTGCGTGATGGTAAATCCAATTATATGGAAGGTGGACTCTGTGTGCTTGTCTATGTGATTATTGCTGTGACTACATGGTACTATCCATGATCTATTTCGTCTGTGGATTGAATTTGCACATCCGCGCGTTGGATTTCCTAAAAGTGAGCGAGTTTTGCATAGCGGTTTGTTTTAATAGTGAGAATTTTTGATCTGTTTTTCAACATACAGTTCTTGAATACTCCTTATGATACAATATAGGAATAAATAATGGCAACAGATGGTGATTTGCCGCAACAAATCAAGACTACTTGAGGAGGGTCGACGTTAGTCAAGTCTGTAAACTTGGACCAAGAGCGAGCCCTAGCAAATAGAACTGGCCACATCATCAAATCTGTTAAGATATATACTGGATTCATTTACAAATAATATCTAGGCCTTAAAACATTCGTAACAGTATATGGCTATTGAACTTAGATTCTAATTACTATTTCTGTTAGTATCTCCGACTCCGTCAGTTCCGCGATGAGCAAGCAATGCGAATACCGGTAATATAGGGCTCTATGTACGACGGTTGAGCACGCGAAAACTGAATACGATGACATGTAGAATATTATCGGTAGCTTTACATTCACCTACTTAATTTTTTATATCGTCACGGACTATACATATGTACATAGCTGACTAGCCTAGGTATGAGGCAGTGAGTATCTATGTGGAGGTACCTATGTAGGTATTCGAGCCGGGAAGGTATTATATATTATTTGTAACTGACAGTACTGAGCATACAGAGTGTACCTTTCACACCTTGGAATACAACATTATCCTAAGTAATTTAGTAGAAATCTACAGGACGAAAGAAATAGGGTAACGGTGAAAAGGAGTGGTCACGAATAGATTAAAGTTAAACTGCAACCTTAGGGCTAAGCAGACCACCACCATCCAGTGATGTCAAGCAGCGACATTCCCCTTTCCTGCATGTCGATTATCACCATCCTAGCAGCATTAAGTTTAGTGAATTAAATCTAGGACTAGGATAATTTAAAATGAGCCACTATGCTTTTGCTTCCACAGGAGTCTCTGTATTGAGAAGGTGTTGAGTGGCAGATTCCGTCTTATGGAATCGCCATGGCTTGATTTTCCGTTCGAAGAGTTCGTCAATCTCGGCAGTGGAGCGACTACAACACTTCTGTCAGATTCGGGCAAACACACTCCGAGAATAAAGCAAATAGTTGGAAGGAAAAACTCACTTAGCAGTCTCCGGGATCAGAAGCCACATCCCGATTGTAAAGGGAAGACCAACGCCAGCATAAAACCAGCCCGTTTTCAGGTTCCAGTTCCATTCATTCGCGTTAACCATATGTGGCGTAAGTTGACTCATGATTATTCCTGCAACTGCTGTCGTTGCGGCTCCAAACCCTGCAGTATAAGGCCGCAATCGTTGAGAGGATATTTCTCCAATATAACCCCAGCCGGTTGCGCCGTTCGCTGCTAAGCCCAGATCTGGAAGGTTATATATTAGTATTTTCCATCCTTTGTTGTTTGTTGAAGATATTCCAATTTATGACAATCAGGTAACTTACTCCAAAGACAGGCGAATACTAGAAATACCGGTATCGATGCCTGACGTCGAGGCACAACCCCGACGATCCCAATAGCTACATCCGAGACCCAACAGAGTGTCGTAGCACAGCAAGCAATTCGTCTTCGGCCCACAAAGTCAGCAGCCAAAACCGTGCAAATCACAGATGTAATTTGGAGGGACGATGTGATTGCTGTTATCTTGAAAGGATCGCTTATACCAGCCTGCCCGAAGAAATAGGAGCCGTAAGTGCCAAAAAGACTCAGTCCGATGAATTGTTGTGTGAGATTGGTCCACAGGGAAACAATAGTTCGCAGCCTGTCGGTGCCTCGGAAGATTGCATACCATTTCTCCTTTCGCTGTTCTGCTGCAACGGCGCGTTCGTGCTCGACGGCTAGGGAAAGTACCTCCAATTGCCGCTGGACGTTATAATCCTTGACCCCTCGGTTGATTTTCAAGAGCTCCTTTTCTGCTCTTTTGAGGTGACCAGCACTGACACACCAGGCTGGTGACTCGGGTATAAAGACGTAGATCAGGAACATGATACCAATCTGAGCCCATTGTGTGTAAATTGGGGTCAAATAATCTGTTGGGTTATTTTCGTAAATCATTTGAAGAGCTAGATGGGCCATGAAGCCGCCGAGAGTCCACCAAAAACTGTAGAACATCAGCAAGCCACCGCGGATCCGTACTGGGGCAAGTTCTGTGATGTAAGCCGGAATAGTCGTTTGAAGACAACCAACGCCGATGCCTGCGAGAAGTTTGGCGACTAGCCAGACTTGCCATGTTCTAGCAAGAGTCTCACAGAGTACGCTAGCCACGAGAATAATCCAGTAGGTGTACATGGCTACCTTTCGACCATATCTGTCGGACAGGAACGGCAGAGAAACCATACCAACGACTTGACCAACAGACATAGTGGAGCCCCATCCAGCGACAATATTTCCGACAAGATAGGGTTTCCCATTTTTGGATGCGGTAGCAAAGCGTGACACGAAACCGGTATTGGCGATAATACTAGCATTGATACTACATGTTGTGTAGAGTTAGTATTATATTTCGGGTACTATAAGTTGTGAAAGGAGCTGTTTGTCACTGACCCGATCTGGTATCCGTCCGTAGCGGCACTGAATGCGGCAGCAAAGCAAATCAAGGTGCATAATTTGAATGCTTTGACGGTTTGCCATGGAGTTAGGCCTTCGTATCCAGAAACAGCTTGGCCATTTAACGCGGCATTCATGGTCGCATCGTGTTTGAGTGCACCTTCATTGTGAAATTCAACGTGGACCACGCCGTCGCTTGGCTTGGTCGCCACTTCAGTTGATGTCATGGCTAGCAGCTTAGAACAGGGATCAGTGCAGAATGTTGAGCTGGGATGCATAATGTCTGGAGACCTGTGGGCAGGAGACGGAGAGTTTTAAGTAGGCCTGCTTTGGCGCCAGTGGTGAACCACGGTATAACTCGAAGCAGGTGATTGGAATCATTCGGCTCAATCGGTAGAGAAAGGGCCGAGACAACTCGTTTATTGCTCCTCCAAGCGATTGAATAGATGAGTTATCTCGGACACCAAATCTTAACCATGGCGTCCGAACAAGGGTCATGAAGCTCAGAAGCTGTCATAAGATTGCAGTGAAAAATTTCTCCTCATTTGGTCGGCAATTGATGCTTTCTCCGCATTTTCCCCACACTCTCCACATCTCAAAATGGAATACCAGTACGTATACGGCAAGTTAGGGCCAACTTTTAGCTTTGTGCGTACTATGGATAACTTTGAATCCCGACAAAATGTCGGAATACGGAATCATTTGATAGTACGAATATCACGTAGCTCTGCTTGTGTCCCTTCGGCTTCAGATTACCCGGCGTGCAATATACGGTAGCTGTGGATATTATTGCCTACTGATTTTTGATTGGCAAAGGTGATTTGAATTCTCACCACACCTAGTCTCTACTACTCTCTAGATTTGTTCCATTTGCTTCGTCGTTTCTATAGTTGCATCGTTCGGTCAAAGACAAACACCGTGTAATAGATAGCCGACTATATTCGATAGCATTAATTCCAATTTTTCAGTGAACGTTGGGGGATGGCACTCCTAAACCTTCGTTGTAGCATTCATCTGAAGGCACGGCTGATCAATCCCACAAAATCCATCATCACTCGCATACATAAATGTTCCCGAGAACCCTAGAGATGTGTTTCTTAATTTGAAGTATATTTAGGTTGTCTTATTATCTATTGTCTTGCAAAAACATGCATTTGCCTCTGCCAACTGTACTTATAGCCGCCCTATGGGTTGTTGCCGGCTCTGTCGAGGCAGCACTTAGTCAAGGGGGACTTCTGGATGTCAAAGAGAGGGCGACTATCCCTCCACCACCATCACCTGAACCCATTCAAATCGTCGAGTTACCTCTACCACCAGTTGCCCCAACCGACGACATTGGCGCATGCACGTTGGAAATCAACCCTCGGAAGACCGGGTGTATGGGTAAAGACTCCTTCTTTCAAAGCGGGAACTTCCTCTCAGATGATAAGCATGTTGTAGCACTTGCCAACTTCACTGGTGCCCCGGATTCTCCTGACCCAGCAAGTATTTACTCGGGCTTGCAATTGATATTGGTCAAGGCTGATGAAACCACGTTTCCCAACGGAGATCCTTGGAAATGTGTCACCTGCGGAGTGCCTCCAGAGAATATGATTAACGCCACTCCCTTGTCTACCTATCCTCAAGCATTCCGTGATGGCATCAGGGTCTTGGCTGGCTATAGTATTGTTGATTGCGGTACCGAGCAGCTTGCGAGCGACGATTGTACTCCGGACAAGATTCATATCTATCCCCTTCGCTGGAATGTCAAGGCGGACGGTTCAGGGTCCGGAGGGAACATTCGAGAACTGCGTATTCATCCGGATAACGTACATTTGGGCTTTAACGCTGAAACTTTTACTGGCACATCTTTGGGGGAGTTTTCCTATTTCGGTCGTCTAGAGTTCAATTCATCACCGACAGAAGGGGTCCCTCTTTCAGCACGGTACGACATCGTTAATGTGACCGTACTCCACCAAACGAATGGTTCGCAGGTGCTGAGCACCAATGTCAGCGAGTTGATTTTCAATCCCGAGGCTCTCAACGTCGGAGAGTTCCGTGGCTTTAGTGGTCTTGGGGACGAGATTACTTATTTAGGACCCAACGTTGAGTCGGGCAATTTTGATGTCTTTGCGGTTAACATTCAGACTGGCAAGGTCCGCCGAATAACAAGCGATACTGGGTACACCGATCCGCTTCATATTTCTCCAGATAACCAGTGGTCCGTTGTTTTGACAACTCTGAACAGCAGTCGCATGGAGTTCATATCAGCTATGCGCGGAGTTCCTCCCCTCAGTGACACAATTTCAGTTGGCGTAACTGCCTCCGTGCGCAATAATCTCAATCGCCGATTTTTCCAACCCTGGCTTCTGGACTATTATGGTAGCCGTGGCTCATACAACGGTCAAATGATTAATGCCGGTGGTGATGGTACACCCGGCAGTATTAATGATCCAAACTGGAATGCCATGGCTGATCCCAAATGGTCAAACGATGGCACAATGATTGCATATTACCAGACCCTGGTTATTCCCCCCGAATGTGGAGGGCTAAACCCACTGCCATGTCCCGTTTCCACGGCTCCTGGAGGACGCACATCTCGGCTGATGCTCGCGACTCTGACCGGCCGTAAGCCTCTTCATCTACCGCCTGTTCAGCCCGTTTCGGACTCGATTCCATGGGGGACACCCTACGTTCCTGGAAGCGCTCCACCATCTCCTCCACCCTTACTGAACGGCACCTACACGCTGCAAGGGAAAGTTCAAGGTCATGCTCAAGCAACGTTTACCCTGGCTGAAGCAGGAACTTACATCCGAAATGTGGCTGTTGACTATTTCAATTACTCGGACGACGGCATTCAATTTATTTCGGGGTTCGAAAATGTAACCGCCACGCCTTTGAATTTGACTTCGGCTTTAATTGATTGGTACGCGAATATGACATCTGTTGGCGAGGTTACTAGTACCAAGTTTACAAGCGATGATGGCTTCCACGTCGTGGATGACGAGGAATGGGATGTGTTTATTGCAAACGGCACACTCACAACCACAGTTGGCTCTGTAGTGTACACTCAGCCTTTCAATTACTCTTGAGATCTAGCAAGTATACAATATTTAGTCAGTGAACCGCGATTGCAATCAATTGATTTCACGGATACACAAACCACGATGCTTCATATTTCGGCGCAAACTGAACTGTTATACTAAATCTATTAAGCTTACTATATGCCATCTATCATTTAGAATAATCAATAACACGATTCATCTTTCAAAACCATCTATTGCTTGTGTAATGCAAAGGCATGACAGTCAGGGTTAAGCAGATGCTTGATGCAACCTCACGACTTTGGAGGTAGGGCTGGAACCGGCCATTCATGGTTTCTTCTGAAGGATCTCTTAAATGACCACTCTCCGGAGCCAACAATCTCCTTGTCAACTGCCGAGCGGTCAGGAAAGGCGACCTCGCAAATTGTGTTGTGCGGTACCGATACTTTCATTTCTATCGTGTGTGAGCCGTCTGCAGCCGCAATGGTTTCCCAAGAGCAAGCGACCAGTCCCTGAGGAGCAATGTGAGATGCAGATGCATGTGAAAACTCTGCACCTATACATGGGGCGAATCGGAATCTCTTCCAGCCCGGCTCCAGTCGCTGCAGACCCGCAACCCTCTCGTACAAAAATTTTGCGATACTGCCAAAAGCATAATGGTTGAAAGAGGTCATCTCCCCTGGATTGATGGTACCGTCTGGTAGCATGCTATCCCATCTTTCCCACACAGTAGTTGCGCCCATTGTGACTGGATATAGCCAAGATGGGCACCTCTTTTCAAGAAGCATGGAGTATGCCACCTGAATATGCCCAGTACGCACCAACGCTTCGCATATATATGGTGTGCCCGCAAAGCCTGTCCCGATCCTGAACTCATTCTTCCGAACTAGATCTACCAACCGTCTTCCAGCTCTTTCTGTTTGGGAAGGGGACAGCAAGTCGAAGCAGATGGCCAAAGCATACGCTGTTTGGGAATCCGACACCATACGGCCATTTGGAGTTACGTATTCGGCTTGAAACTCTTTCTTTGCATCCTGCGCTTCCCTCTCGAATTTGGCTTGGTCAGCATCCATACCTAGGATACCTGCGATGCGGGCAAGCAAATTCAGACTCTGGATCAAGAAACAATCGGCAACCATTTTGGCGTCAGTGGCTCCTTTCCAGGGCGCATCAGGCGGAGCAGCTGGGTCTAGCCAATCCTACACCTGGTGTCAATAACTGGAGCTGTCAGAAATTATCAATGCAACTTACACCAAGTTGGAATATGGTGTTATCCCACAAATGTGTGGCACCTGTTGAGTTTCGTGGGAGTTTTCTGATCCATGTTGTCATACTGGAATACTGTTGACGCAGGATAGCTGTGTCTCCTGCCTCTTCATAAAGAGCAAAAGGACCCAGTATTGTAACGTCATGCCAAATAGCACATGGAATTCTTCTGCACCAAACAGGATCTGGGAGCGTCGCATTTGGCGTAACCATTGATGGGACGCCGCCCAGGGTTTTCTGCTCATGCTCAACATCAACAAACCAATTCTTGAGCATGTTGAAGCAATCATAGATTAAAGTTGCAGTAGGCGCAAATAGAGCCAAATCCCCAGACCATCCCAGTCGCTCGTCACGTTGAGGGCAATCAGTCGGTACTGACAGGAAATTGCCTCTCATTCCCCAGCAGATATTTTGATAAAGCTTGTTGAGCAGTGGATCGGAACAGGAAAACGTGCCAGCCTTCTTCATGTCTGTATGGCAGACAACAGCTTCAATGGATGCCTCCATGTCATACTCACTGACCCAGCCGTCGATTTGCGCATAACGGAACCCGTGGAAAGTAAATCGAGGTTCATAGCATTCACCCCGCTCGTCTCCTTTAAGTGTATAAGTGTCGACCGCTTGACAAATTCTCAGGGGCCTTGTCCCAAGCTCATGGTTTTCTAGGACCTCGGCATGAGAGAGAACAATTTTGTGACCTCGAGGACCTTTAATACCCCGCAACCTCAAGTACCCAACTAGGTTCTGCCCAAAATCAAGGATAAATTTACCGGAAGGTGTCACAATTTTCTGCACAGGGTTGATCACTTCCACGCGCCTGACTGGCTCGCCGAAACCAGCAGTGAGCTCGATAGATGCGGGCAATAGTTCCATTATGAGGGCCGTCGTCCAACCTTCATCACTACCGTCAGATGGAGAACTCCAATCTGGGACCTCCTGAGTAGCATCATACTTTTCACCGTCGTATATTTCTGCGAGCTGTATAGGTCCTTTACTGACCTTCCAAGAATGGTCTGATGCGATGATCTCAACTTCCCCATTGACATAGATAATTTCAAGTTGAGCTAGCAACGCTGTGTGAGGACCCCAGATATTGCGATGGCCTCCACCAAAACCAATACGACCACAAAACCAGCCTTCAGCAACGCGAACTCCAATGCAGTTCTTGTCATTTTCCAGCAAAGATTTAACGTCGTAGGTCTGGTACTGGAGTCTGCTGTCGTAAGAAGTCCAGCCTGGAGCAAGGAAGTAGTCGCCAACTCGCCGGCCGTTTATCTCTGCTTCATACACTCCCTGAGCGGTTATATAGAGGCGGACTTGACTGACTTGCCCTTTGAGTGAAAATTCTTTCCGGAATAATTGCTCAGGCTGCGGTTCGAGGGCATCCGTACCCCAAGGTGCAGCAATACGATCGGCTTTCCAGTCACTGCGAACCAGAAGCCCTGCTTCTATTTCACGTCTTTCGCTCCATGGCGTTGAGTATTGGTTTGCATCCCAGGCTCTGACTCGTATGGAGATCTTCTGCCGCGACTTAAGGGATTGGGAAAGCGGCCAGGGAATAAGAGAAGAGAGCGGAGAATTGCATTTAATATTTTCCAACAGAACGGGCTGCGAGTCGGAAATAATCTCTGACACTTCGACTTCGTAGCCTTCTTGTTGAAAGTCACTGGGGGTGTCCTGGAAACGCCATGAGATTCGAGGCTTGAGCTCTTGAACACCAAGCGCGTTTCCGTGGTAGTGCTCGAATTTTACGTCAATAATTGAGGCCATGGTAAGATCGTCGACTCGTCCTTGTCTGTAGGAATGAAGACCAGGAAAGATAGAACGTTAAATGTATTTGGTAATTTCCCCACAAAGGAAAACTTTATGACGAAGCAAGAAGATGTCAGCCGGATATACTCCGGCTATTTCATACAACAAGCAGAAATACGACGCCCACAATAGGGTCTCGTTTTTCTTTAGTCAGACTTTTAGTCAATAGCTTTCAGAAGGAATACTTCGGTATATGTTAGGCCGAAATGCAATCGCCTTGTATGTTTTTGCTCCACCTTTCGGCTGACTCTTATAAGCCCTAGAATGTCAATGGCTAGCAGCTCTTGAGTGGCATGCCATTTGCCGAGAGGTGTGCTTAAATAAGGTGCTGCCATTGATGTCTTCGACCCATAGGACTACTTATTATCCTCATTTTTCTCGTTGAAATACGTGGAAAGCTTATTATCTACCTACAATCCCTCCTTCGTTATACAGCTTTGCTTAACCCTGGCCACCCCTTCACGATCAAGATGAATGTTAACATGTTCAAGTCCGGTGATAGTCTTGTGGAGGCCAAAGGGCCTTCTCTAGATGAGTTACCACCAGTTGAGGATCTTCCACTTCCCCCGAACTTCGCCTGGGGCGCTGCGACCGCTGCATATCAGATCGAAGGAGGAGCATCCCAAGACGGGAAAGGCAAATCTATCTGGGACACGTTCAGCCACCTGGAACCGTCGCGTACGAATGGAGAAAACGGTGACGTAGCCTGCGATCACTATAATCGAGTGGCAGAAGATGTAAAGTTAATGGCCTCGTACGGCATGGAAGTATATCGCTTCTCAATTGCCTGGACGCGAATAATCCCACTAGGTGGACGTCATGACCCCGTGAACGAGCAAGGAATCAGCTTTTACAATAACCTCATCGATCAACTCTTGTCAAATGACATAGAGCCGGTTGTGACACTGTACCATTGGGATTGTCCTCAGGAGATATACGATCGGTATGGCGCGTTCCTCAATAAAGAGGAATTCCAGGCTGATTTTGAAAACTATGCACGGATCTGCTTCTCCTGTTTTGGTGACCGTGTCAAGAAATGGGTTACATTCAATGAACCTTACATTATCGCAATTTTTGGTCACCATAGCGGTGTTCTTGCACCCGGACACAGCAATGCAACTGGAAGGGATTCTCGGACAGAACCATGGCAAGTTGGGCACACCGTTATTCTGAGTCACGCTGCAGTCGTCCAAGCATATAAATACGACTTTCAGGAATCGCAAAAAGGGGAAATCTCGATCGTGCTCAACGGCCATTTCTACAAGCCCTGGGACCCCAGCAGCGATTTGCATATAGAAGCGGCCCAACGCAGACTGGAGTTCTACATTGGCTGGTTTGGGGATCCAATCTTCCTCGGACAGGATTACCCCGAAACCATGAAAATCAGGCTGGGTGATCGGTTACCTAGATTCACGACAGGGGAGCTAGAACTTCTCCGCAAGTTAGCTCCGCATAATGCGTTCTACGGAATGAATCACTACTCCACCAAATATGCACGAGCCTTGCCTGGACCACCTGCTGATGATGACTGTACGGGAAATGTAGAAGAGGGGTCCATTGACTGCCAAGGCAATGAGATTGGGCCGGCTTCTGGAATGCCCTGGCTACGGGTTGCACCTGTTGGGTTCCGGAAGATTTTGAACTGGGTCTGGAATCGGTACCACGTACCCATTATTATTACTGAGAATGGGTGTCCGTGTCCCGGAGAAAGCAGAATGACCCTGGAACAGGCGCTAGATGATAAATTTCGGGTTAGATACATTGGCTTATATCTGGATGCAATTTCACGCGCCATTAACGAAGACGGGGTGGAAGTTCTGGGGTACTATGTCTGGAGCTTGATGGATAATTTCGGTACGTTGAATATCTTTCAATTCGTTTTATCATTCTACCTACTTACCTATTACCACACAGAATGGTCTGCGGGATACGGTCCACGCTATGGAATCACGCATGTCGATTATGATACCCTCGTGAGAACTCCGAAAAATTCAGCTCAGTACTTACAAAAGACCTTTGCTGAACGTAGATCGAGGGGGAAATGAGTTGATACACAATCAACGGGACCCTTAGTTTGGTGACTTTTGGATTAACATAGATTTAACCAAATAGACTGTCATTTTTCTCCTCTCCAGAAATAGCATTAAACTCAGGAAGACATCTGCATATACACATCTGTCGTAGTTACTTGAGCACCACGAAAAACTATCATATTAAAACTTGGTCTTTGTGATATGGGTATCATTAACCAAGTAACACCGCATCCAATAGCAAGGTTTTCCGCCAGTTTTCCGACATGAGATCTTGGCCCAACATATAGTTCGCCCACTCGGCAATTGAAAGATCAGATGTTTATTTTCGTATGCACTGACCACTGCCGCGTTGGGGATACTGTCGGAAAACTGTCGAAGAACCCTTTCTATGATACAATCTTATATACCTTCAAAAAAGATTAACTTTGTGGACTCGGAGGGTGTATGTGCCGAAGAGAGGGGGAAAGGAAAGGAAAGGAAATAGAATGAAGAGCAGACACCATCGGATCTTCTTCGTCCGTGCTTGGGTTTGGAATCATAACTTGTGTCAATTCATTTTGGAAACAACGATATTTCGGTTTACGGCTACATAGTTACTATAGTTGAGCAGCGCAATGAGTGTTGCTGTTCGAATTTATTGGCGTGAGTATTCCTGGAAGAAAGCATAGGATTGAACGCATGGCTCTTTACCTAAGCATTTCGTATATTGTTCAGGGAGGCAACGGTAGATTATGTTGGTCGTTGATCAATCGATCAAATTTCAAGGAGGACCAAATAATTACAGTTCGTACCAACATAGCCATTGATTATCTATTTTATCGGATCGAGCAATGCTATTGACAACCTTGAATATGTAGTAGTCATGGTGGTTGACACGTTATATCAAATACCTTGACAGGAAATATCTACTTACCCCAACTGTTCAAACGACAAGATAGATCTGTCCCCCTCCAACCCGTCATCCACATCCCTTTCTTTCACCGGGCGTTCATACTCCAATATAAACTTCAGCATCCACTGATCCAATCGAAACGAATCTTCTTTGCTCTTCAAGCAAGCGTTATGAAACGCCTTCAACCTGCCGAGCGAAGCATCCACGCAGGGCCAATATTTTCGAAGCGAGTCGATAATCTCGAAATTGCGCTCTAGACGGTATCTGGCCGCGCTTATCTGGGCGTCATCGGGGCTGAAGAGTAGGATGTATATGTGGACTGTTGAGGCGATAACAAGTACGTGGCACATAAGAGAGTAGGAAACTTCGGAGGTTGGGTCTGCTCTTGCTTGATAGACAATCTCGCACAGGTTTGCTGCGTGTTGAGCGCATCTTTGGGCGTAGTGATAATGGGAATTTGAGGCATGTGCGGTAGAGTTTCCGTCAAGCTCCTGGCTATCATGCAAGAAAGGATAGAAGAGGATTTGGCCCACATGGTTGTAGTTGATATGAAGATTCACGAAGATGTGCCCGAAACCTTGACTCGCCCAGTAGGAAATATTCTCTGGCGTGTTGCGCATGTTCGAGGGTAACTCTGATAACCAACCGACGAGAGACGCGGACAAATCTTGAACTGAAACTTCGAGGGTGTCGTGCGTCATCTGTCCTGACACGAACATTCTGTATAATCTGTTCGTGTCCCATAGGAACTGATTGAGCTTGATCATTTGGGAAATCAGGGACAAGGAAGAGTCTGTGCCTGTAGACGTCGTTTTGTCTCTTGCACAAGGTTGTGGAGGATCGTTTGATGCCAAGCGGGCGAATGCAAGTTCATCCATGGGTAATGGATCATCTTTGCATGGTTGTATTGCCCTCGGTAGACAGAGGGCTGCCGATGACCAGGTGTCAGTTGCAACTAATGACCACCAGACTATTGAGTAGGAGAAAAAAAAATAGTTAGTTAATTGCCACATACACGCTTTCAGGCCACAACATCTGAAATAATACCTCTGACGTTAATTTCTTGATCAATGCGAGTCGTTGCCGGTGCTCTGGGAAGATCCATGATCAGAGCCATCCGAGCTGCAGCGCTGAAATAGATGGACTCGGTGGCCGGATTCCCTTCAACCCCCTGGATAGCACCTAATAGCATGCATGCTTGAATGGTGGTTAAGGACATGTTCTGTAAGTCGAGTAGCCTAGTTGCCTCTTCTGCATATGGCCGGCTACGTTGCCGAGGCTCAATATCCGCAAGACTAGGATGCGATGAAAATCTAGCGGACAATGCAATCGCGCCAAAGAAGAGAACTTTTGGGATAGTGCCATTTCTGACAGCTGACACGAATGACGGCTCGTGGAATAAGTTATGGAATACGATGTGAATGTAGCGGAAATAGAGGTGCACAAGTTCGAGTGAGAGATCCCGGTCAGGTACGATGTCAGACGAGGCAACAGAGGGCACGTCGTCCTCTTCGTGGTAAAGAAGAGGATCGTATTCCCGGTCATTTGCGTGGGTGACAGAATTCTGCATGAACGAGCATTTCAGCCCCTTTTTGATGCAGAAGTCGCACCGGGACCGTCGTGGGCCGCGATTGCATTTCTTGCGCCGTTCACTGGATGGTTTACGTTAGATTGCTTGGGAAGTTGTCGGAAATGGGAAGACAGGACCTACCGGCAAGCTACACAAGCTGAGAGTGGTCTCATTTTATCATATTTCAATGGTGGATATGGTATTATCTGCGATTGCAGGCAACTTACAGTCAAAGTGGATGTGAGGTTGTCGGGGAAGAGAGTTTGCGGGGGACTCCACGCCAACAAATCCCACCAATTATTTACATTATACTACGTAGATTAGTATGACAATCGCCAGTTCATCGCTTCGTGAACGATAAATATGAGCATATTCAACATGAAGTACCATAGCAGTCCCTTGAACACCGCATACCTCAACTGAGATTCTAACCCTAGGGTTAATTCGTAATCTGCACCATATCATGCAGATCTTTATTTACTGTGTTGATCGGATCGGCGTCAAGTTCGTCATCTCTATGGTATCGCGTCCAGGACGATTTTGAGGCAAAAAATGCATTCAGATGAATCAGGTCATTTTCAAAATCCCCGATTATCGAAGCAGTAAGCCACCGATCACGGTTTGACCGAGATGAGATAGAAAAGTACGTGTCAGATGATCCGATTGTAAAAAATGTAAGTGAGACATCGCAAGAGAGGATCGGAATATGAAGTTTTGAGCCAGTCAGCGCTCGTACCCAGGTATAATTGATCGGAGTTATTGATACTTGTCATTTTCAATGTGATCTGTCTCTCTTCAACCAAGTCATCTTTGAGCTTACCCCATAAATCTCATACACTCGAGATTGTGGATATTCATGATAAAATTAGCAAACTTAATAGAAATTCGTCCTTGAGAGCTAGATCCATTATTAAGGCTTAGCCATCAGGACAAAGTGAAACAGAAAATAGAACAGACAAGCTTTTGCAGGTCCACCGAAGATGCTACGTAGTTCATCCGTTCTTCCCGCTTCGACATCTACCCACGACTCGATTGGTGGTGTTTTGCTCCTTATGGGTCTGGACTCTGGATCTTTGGAGGGGTATGCGTACGTAGGAGCGCCCTCAACTTTGTCACTACGTAAATACGTAAATTAGATGCATTCGTAGCCGGCCACTGGCCAGTTAGCGGTTGGCCGCCTCCTGCTTTGTCGTTCCAAAGCACCCGATTCGATGGATCGAGTCAGGATCTAGTGTGGTGTCGGAGAATGAGGAAGCAGGCTTCCATTTACTTCTATGGTTTCTGTTTCGCATTTTCTTCATCTCTATTTTTTTTTTTTTTTAAGTCCTCTTCTTTTCATCGTAAACATCGTCGGTTTTCATGGTTGCGCCACATATCTATCGCACTCCTTGGGAGTCGATGTATGAAGCCCTAACAGAGAAACATCACCAGTTGACGGAAATTCACGGATAAGAACATATATACATCTATCGATCAACGAACTGAATCCGTTCACTTTGCTATTGACTTGCATCCAAACCTGAGCCTCTGTTCGTACCCTGTCGTATATCCGTTACCATCACCGGTCACATTTGAAAACGAAAACTATAGACCCATCTACACGAACACAATGGCCCTCTCAGCCTCAGCAATCATAGTCATCGTCGTAGCCGTCGCCGCGCTCTGTGTAACCATTCTCTGGACCTTCAGCGGCTACTACCGCCGCACATCCACAATGGAAGAAGCAAAAACGCAAATATCCCATGAACAAGACGCATACATGCGGCAAGTCCGCCAACGAAATCACGAATACGCATACTCCGAGTCTATCTTTGGCGGTGGTCGCTCGTCGCGGGCATATTCATCGAATCCGAATAATGACACTACCACACCGAATACGCCCATGACAATGGGAGGAAGTGGAGGAGCTTGGGGAGCGAAGAGGACGAATAGTAATGGGAAACAGAGCCTGGGTCAGGGTTCGGCGAATGTTGTGCAGCAGGGGAAGGATGGGTCGAGGGTGAATTATTCGTCGTATGAGCCGGCGGAGTACTTTGAGCAATCGCCGTATGAGAGTAATGATTATTATTATGGGTATGAGCAGCAACCACAGTAAGTTTACCAATGCCGATTGGAGCTTTTCTCTATGATGAGTGCTGCTAATCAAACTTTTGGGGATATAGGAATGAGAAGGTGCATCATGTTCCACCGGAACAACAAGTTTGATATAGATAGGTTGGATGTACCTTGTGGGTTCGCAAATTTGCAGTCTTCTCTTTATGCTGACGGTGCCAGAAAGAGTTATATTTGGGCGATTTGTTTGTTGATGCATGGGCCCCATTCCGTTCTACACGCCTGAACGAAGACAAGTTCTATGATTTATACGGTACATATTTTCAGAAATAAAAAGATTTTTAGTTTCCGATTTTTTAAAGATCCTAAGGAGCCATCTATCTGATACAATATTCGCATCGTCTCATGCGTCCATCGAAAACCATTACGAAGCCGAATCATTGTATTGTCTTAGACACCCCAATCAGATTCCATTCCTCGCAAGAAAATCCAAAATCAATTCACCAATCTCCTCCGTCTCCGTCTCAACCGCAAAATGCCCAGCATCCAACAGATGTACCTCTGCTTTAGGTAAATCACGTTTAAAAGCTTCAGCTCCCGGAGCAATGAAAATGGGATCATTCTTTCCCCAAACAGCCAAAAGAGGAACCTGCGATTTGCGGAAATATTCCTGAAAACGAGGATAATTTTTCACATTATTCTGATAGTCCCAAAACAGGTCTAGTTGGACATTCTCATTTCCAGGACGCTGAAGCAAGGCATAGTCTAGTGTATAAGACTCCGGCGGGATGACCTTGCCGGATTTTGTGCCTTGTGTATATTGTCCCCGTGTAGCTTCAAAAGTGAGGACTGCCGCCGCTAGAGTGGCACGGGTATTTGCGTTATCTTTGTCTCCGCTTGCCCAGTATTGGCGTAAGGGCTGCCAGAAGTCTCCGAGTCCGTCTTCGTAGGCATTGCCGTTCTGAGTTATTATTGCTTGTATAGCTTCAGGCCGTTTGAGGGCAAGTGTCAAAGCCGTTGGCGCCCCGTAGTCAAATATGTAAACCGAGAATTTGGCGATGGATAGAACATCGACGAACTCAAGAACGGTGAGAGCTAGGTTGTCGAATGTATGCTCGTAGTCATCGGCTACTTCGGTGAAACCGAATCCTGGCAGGTCTGGTGCAATTACTCGGTATTTGGTTGCGAGTAGAGGAATGAGGTTTCGGTACTGATGAGAAGAGGATGGGAAGCCGTGGAGGAGAAGAACAACTGGAGCATTGGCAGGGCCAGCTTCGCGGTAGAAGATTCGGGACTTGAGGGTGGGAAAGTCGAGGTACTTGGCCTGTGTGATCGAATAAGGAGTTGCCATGTTTGACTGTTGTTAATAAGCTTTGAAGGGCTTGCTATATCTTTACTTTGTACTGTTTTTGAAGGGTTTCCGATGATGATGAAAAGTGGAAGAAGTAATACAGCAAGACTGCCAATACAGTGATTCTCATTCATGATTATGGTATTCAAATCATAAAGATTGGTAATCAGCTATACCTGCTAATCGTTTGACAAACGCGGGGCGTCGCAATAATCGTGTACAAAATACGCTATGTCGCAATAGCTGGCGGAATTGACCAATCATGTACTTCACTTTTATGACAAATTGTGCTGATTACAAATTGCCTTCGCCATGGTCAGACGGTGGCATATTAGCTAATAATTATTACAAATATGCACAGTCCTATCATTCTTCCAATTGTTTCCGCATCAATTAGCTGTACTTTGATGAGTTATTCGTCACGTCTAATCGAACTATTGGCTAGGTTGGGAATATTGTTTTAAAGACCTGATAGTGAGTTTGATATACCTACGATGCACTCTGGGAACCTTTGGAAGCCCCGGCTTCTGAGATTATGAAACCGAATCTGTTCAAAATTCACGCAGTAGCTGCTTTAGTCCATTGACCAGTCTATATCTGACCGACAAGGACTCTTAGTCCTACTGAGTTAGATCATAACAAACAGAAACTCTGGACTTTAGGCTCCAAACAATCATCCAGCCAGGGGACAACACATAGGGACCGCTTGAAGCTGACGCCTCGTTTATCGGATTCATTTGATATTGCTAGCGGCATGCAGTTACGTCTAAAGTCCGTTGCCTTCGATTATACACCATCATAAAGATTCCCCCCCGCATCCACATCAATCTCTGTCGTCTTCTTCAATCCAACGGCCGTGAACAACTTTTTAGGCGGAAAATCAGCCCCAATACCAGTCGTACCAGTATCCTTGATCTGTTGCCATCCTTTACGAATGGCTTTGTATGCCGAAGCTCCAGCGGCAAACGGGAAGATAATGATCTTAACCCCGAGCTCTTTCGCCTTTTCCGGTGTCCACGACGGCGTCGCCCCGTGTTCCGCCATCAAACACCGGAGTAGGTGCAAGAAGACGACATGCCTCTCGCGCTTCGTCTTCGGTAATAACACCTTCCAGAAAAGCAACGTCGGCATCTGCTTGAATTGCGGCTTTCAGTCGTCGTATTGCTTCGTCGAAGTTATGGGTTTGAAGGGCATCCGTTGTGCGATGACTATCTCCGAACCGAGTCTTTTGCGTTCCAGCACGGCGGCAGTGATACGAGCCACAAGAGCTCGATCGGAACGACTTCCTTGCTGCCTAGAGGCCTGCATCTCTTTGTCTGTATCTGGTCCTCAATGTGCGATGCTGCTACATTGCGATGGTGCTGCGGAACAATTCGAGCAATCATGTTTGGTCTGCCATATCCTGTATCCGCGTCGGCAACCAGAGGAGTCATAGTATCCAGGTTTGCGATTATCTCAGCATGTTCGCGCATATCATTTTGGGCTGCGAAGCCCAGATCAGGCTGGCCGAGTTTTGAGGCACGCATGTCTATGTTTCCGACCATGTGTCAGTGAATATTTCGATATTCGATTATGACCATCCCACCATATAAATACAATCAAATCTGACATCGTGAGCTATCCTGGCACTAAATCCATCAAAAACTCCAGGAGCAACAACTATATACTTCTCGGCAATTAACTATCAGAGACGTGTACCCGGAGGAACAGCCATTGCTATCAATATCAGCAATATGTCCTATAAAGCTGAAAACTATTTGAAGGGAATAAATCAGGATCTAGTCCGCGGGTCCTTCATACTTCGTTTTATAATTTCTCAATTCCTATAATATCTTCGATATCGGACGGATCATGACGTTGCCACAAAGTATCTTGAGACATGTGGCACCGGTGGCCCTTCTATCCAAGGGCACCACAAATTGAGCCTATTGTTTAATAATAAATAATTAACTGATCGATCATCACAGTGAGCAAAACTATCGGTTTCTGAATGAGCGGGCTTACCTAGTTTATAGATGGAGACTTGCAATATATATTCTAGGGCTATGCAAGAATGGGGACTATAATTCAGTGCCCAGGCCTCGACACATAATAAGTGGTGTCTTGCCCGCACCAAATCGCTTATTATCAATAACTTTTATGAGTCGCTTTAGAAGCAGCGTATCAATAAAAGAACATGCACATACAATGAAAGACGCTTGTTTGATCCGTTTGCAATTATGATGTTTGAATTAGTCTTTTCTAACCTATGATATCAGACTATTCCGATGTGGAAGTCGTGCACTTTCACTTGGACGTTGAGCGTCAAGCTGTTCTGCAGCCTGCAAAAAGGTCTCGCAAATTCGAACTCGATTGGTACAAGTAAGGGCGAACACTGTTGATAACTTCAGATTATTTTTAACCCAGTATATATCCGGCGAAATGTGGAATCGTATGTAGGTGACATATAACGGTGGTTCTCTGATTAGGGCTCCATCGTAGGGCTTCATCAGATGGTTATTTTCATCTGGAATCCGGCGCCTGTTGCCGCATTAGCCTGCCGCATTGGTGACCATAAGGATTCACCAACCTTGGGCAGGAGACTCTTTGCCTTGAAAATACTTATAGAAGTAATCAATGGATAGATCACAGTCCAGGTAGTGGTCCGACGTAGAATCTTAATAGCTCAATATTGGTACGGAACTACGAGCAGATCAGTAAAGTTCCTCCGAGGAGGAATTCTATATCCTGAAGTTTGGAGGATCGATAACCCCGAGTCTTGATCGAAAATCGAAGCTGCTAAAATGGCCAGGATGGCCTTTATCACTTCGACTGTCCTGCTACTTTGAATCTTGAATCGATTCAACACTCAGATCTGCAAGTCAAAACGAAATGTCGAAATTCACACGGCTCATCCGCTTCGAGTCCGCGGGAAAGGTACTATTCGCGGATCTCACTTCGATTTCATCGGAAATACCATCTCTAGGTTCAAACATCAAAGCATACACAACCTTTGAAAGTCTCGTCAATAATGAAGAGCCCGTTGAAGCAGTTGTCGATAAGGTATGGACCAGTTCCAAGTGTGAGACGAATCCTACAGACGACTAATTTCAGGAAAAGCTTCTTTCTCCCTTACCGAGAACAGATCTACCCATATACTGCATAGGACTCAATTATAGGTCGCATGCCAAAGAAGCTAGTGTGCGTATACACAACTGCCCTTTATAATACAACTCAAAGCTAACCCAATCTTTTATCTTGAAACCAGCTCAATGTTCCGGTGAATCCCCCCGCTTGGACAAAGCCTTCAGCTTCTCTCGCTTCGCCCGAGGAGGACATTCATATGAGTCGGTATTGCGCGTCCAACTTTCCGGACTGGGAGGTAAGAAGTTTTTTCCAGCACGAATAAGAACTAGGTCTTTCAATTGACGCAAGTTTGTTTTAGGGAGAATTAGTCTTCGTTACCTCCAAAGAATGTCGAGATGTCACACCCGAAGAGGCCAACTCCTACATCCTAGGTTATACCATAGGCAATGATCTCAGTTGTCGAGTATTCCAAATGCCCGAACAGAATGGCGGACAGTTTTTCTACGCAAAGGCATTCGACAAATTTGCCCCGATTGGTCCCGTGCTTGTCAATTCGGCGGTTTATAGGAATGGCGATGGTGCACGGTTGACTACACGAGTCAATGGAGAAGTGATGCAAAACGTGGAGATTAAGAGTGACGTTATCTTTTCGCCGTCGCAGATTCTTAGTTTTGTTAGCCAGAGTAAGTCCATCCTTTTTCCTCTGTGTAATAATGATCATAAGTGGTTTACTGACTTGTCCTCACAGGCACGACCATCCCGGCGTATACGGCAATAATGACCGGCACACCATCCGGAGTTGGTGTCTTCAAAAAACCCAGGCGATTCTTGCAACACGATGATGTCGTAGAGGTAGAAATCGGTGGCATTGGCGTCCTTCGTAACAGGATCGTATTTCCCGAAAGCCAGGAATCAACCATGTGAGCATAACTCGTTAGTTTGGAACGAAGATGATCAGAGAGACGTCTTGGTAGCTAACTGTATGATACTCAAAGTTTGACATATTTGCGGGTTGTATGGGGCATGCTTATGTATCGACTTAGCTCATTCTTTTGATGGCATTTATGGATGGATTGTGCTAGATAAAATGTATGTTGATATGAAGTGGACATGAAAAGTTGACATGTTTCGAGTAGAATCAAAATGAAAATTAACATGTCCATGTACACGTACATGTTATGAAACTATTGAAACCCTGGTCTATACTGTAGCTCCTCTTATCCTATCAAGTAGCAGATGGAACCCTAAAGTGTATACACCAATACCTGTGTCCTATCAATGTAGTATAGTCTACCATGTTAGATAGACTAAAGAACCGCCGAGTTGATGGTAAGATCCTTGAAAGAAAATTCTTTGGCCATTGGGAAATGATACATCTCATCTCATTGTCTTTCCCAACAGCGATTGACGTTGAAGACTCTCCTGTTGGAATGTAAGTGGTTCTATTATACTAGAAATTAGCGCATCTTTTTAGTACAATGGAATCCAACAAGAGTCTGAGTACCTCCGGTGTTCGATTCAGCACTTATACTTAAATATACGGAATTGAAGGAGAATAATGACGGGGTAGATGTTCCCCATAAATTCAGCTCAATCCTCATTAAATCTGCTTAAGCTGAGGGGGTGTGTTGGAGCAAGTGGTTCTATACTAGAAGCGCATCTTTTTAGTAAGGTGGAATCCAACATCTCCTTAGGAAATTACTCCGCGGAACATCTTACCAATTCGGCTAAGTAGACAAACACATACTTGTTTGCTGAGTACGTAGTAAGCAAGAATATAAATGTTTTGAGAACTGCAAAAGAAGTATCAACTGTCAAATAGTGAGATAGAGCATTTTCAACCCTGTTGATACAAAATGGATGTTGTTGGTCTCGTATCACGTTTACCCCAGAGGGTGCAAGAATGGATAGTCCCTCCAATGCAAATTCCAGATGTCCACAACAATCCGTCCAAGATACAACTCATACGACTCGGGCATGTATATTTTGAGCATCGAAACCTGAAAGAATTCCAACAATTCGCCAAGGATTTTGGATTCATTGAGGAAAGACGAATTGGCAGCACCATCTACTACCGCGGATATGGCAAAGATCCCTATGTTTACGTAGCGTCACAAAGTGAGACCCGATCTTCCAGATTTCTCGGCCCGGCTTTTGTTGCAAAAGATGAAGAGAACTTTGAGAAAGCGATGAAGCTGGAAGGCGCAATTGTGAAAGACATCAGCCATGCACCAGGCGGAGGTCGTCTTGTCACTATCCCACGGCCGAATGGGACATTCATGCATGTTGTCTACGGACAAGACGAACGTGAAATTAAAACCGACGAAGTACCTTCACAGATCGTTGAGTCCCAGGGGCCATTCAATGAACCGTTCAAGAAGGGCAGATGCGGCGTCTTCCAGCGCTTCAAACCAGCCCCAGCCCTTGTCCACAAAATCGGTCATCTCGGATACATCTGTTGCGAATTCGATCAGGAATTGGAGTTCTATACTACAAACTTCAACTTCGTGCACTCCGACATTTTGAGCCACGACAAATTTGGCTGGGTCGATTTCATGACTTTTATGCACCTTGATCTTGGAGAGGAGTACTCGGATCACCATGTCTTCTTCCTATCTCGTGCTCCGCCTGGGACGACAAAGACATCCGTGCACCACACTTCCTATGAGGTAGCAGACTTTGACACGCAGCTGATGGGTCATCGGTGGCTGGAACAACAGAAATGGCATTCGGTCTGGGGTGTGGGGAGACATGTTCTGGGTAGCCAGATATTTGATTACTGGCTAGATTCGAGTGGCTTTAAGGTTGAGCATTACGCCGATGGGGATCTTGTCAATACCGATTACAAGAATAAACGTAGCGTGGCTGGTCCTATGGCTATCTGGGGACCGGAGATACCTGGTGATTTTGCGAAGAATAAGGCTAGTTAATATATATATAGGTAGTTAATTTGAACTTAAGGTTGACTAATTTCAAGTGTTGTCTAAAAATGCATGCCCCCATAACGAAACGATTTGGACTTCTTGATATCCTTCGCTGCGTATGGTAATACACCTAAATCTTCGGACTGGTAATACCCTAGGTATCGGAACCTATTCTAATTCTAGTATCAGGTACCTTAAGAGAGAATGTTGCTGATTTTCGAGATTATGGCAGGAATGATGTTTGTCTTCATATACGAGCACTTAAATATACATTTTGATTATACAGATAAGGTAGTAAAGAAACATATGAGTCAAAAAATAGGTAGAGGCCATGGCTTTGTAACGAAGGCTAATCCGATTATGAAAATTCGGCTTTGAGCATTTTAAAGCACCGTCGTAGCTCCTCCAGCGTTCTGGCTTTGGCATATATGACTTGATCCGGACGGATGATGACATACTTGACCCGTGAACCGCCTAAACTACGTACGAATTGGTTCGCATCGTAGAGTGGGCGACTGGGATATCCGGTCAAAAGATCTCGCAATGCCGGAAACGATACCGGCTTTTGTCCGATCGACTGTATCGTCTTCGGCGAGGTTGATGGATTAAAGTAGACGATGGACTGCTTTGATAAAAGCTCAGTCGGAATTTTGTGTTCGTTGAGGATATCTTCGAGTTCCCGATCCTCTTTCACACATGCATCATATGATGGTACCGGAGAATCAACTACCACCAGTGTGAATACTGTAGACACGCAACTCAGAACGACATCGGAGAGCTCAATTTTTGTAGTTTTCGAGTTTGCAGAATGAGTCTGGAAATAAATCTGTGCTAGCTTTGAGCCACCGTCAAATTCACCCAGAAACGTGCCGTTTGCACAAGCCTTGTAGCCGTGGGCTATAGCTTGTGCTTCCGGAGATTGTCTCCCCATCATTGATGATAGGCTCAAGATAAGTCTCATTATAGGTACCAGAATTCTCATCCTGAGTGTTGGTTTGTTGTTGCACAGTTCGCCGTTCATGAGGGTGAATTTCGCTGAATAGTCTATTCCCAATCGACGTTCGACTGACCAGGACTGCAAAAGTGAGTTTTGAAGCGCAGAGGAGCAATTCATCCTAGTCAGAAGAGCGAGCCTCCAAGCTAAATTTTCTGCATCTTGGATGCCGCTGGCTACACCCTGGCCACCAAAGGGGGGGAACACATGTGCCGCATCTCCTATCAGAACCGTACGATTGTCGAACCACTTGTTGACAACCCTATGACTGAAGCGGAATGGACGACATCGAAGCACTTCTATACAGTCTCGAGGAAACGTCACTTGGATCGGACCGTTTGATTTTGTCATGACAGTCCGTGTGATCATGGGTGTCAGATTCTCCCAAAAAAGTTCATCCGCATCCATTGTATCCTCCCATTCAGGCACGGCAAGTTCATGCCTCCACAGATGCTCTGAAGCAGATCCAATCCGTCCACAGGCTACTGGTCTACCGGGCGGGCGACAGAAGTGCCATTCAGCTGGCCAAAATAGATCGTAAACAGCTTGAGGATCTTGTCCGTTCTGCCAGAATGGCAATTCGGGATGACTATCTGGAGTTGGAGGTGTAATCTTCAGATTCCCCGCAATCCAAATTCCGTCATACTCAAATATGCCTTTTTCTTGTCGGATTCCTGCGGATGGTTCTAAGAAGTTCTTGCGCACGACTCCTCTCTTGCCATCGGCTCCTACTAGCCAGGAGGCGCGAAGCTCTTGCTTGACCTTGTTGCGGTCAAGATATTGCACGCTGACACTTTCCGCGTTTTCTTCTCGACCGACTACTTCACAGCCTGTATGAAGGCTACAGAATGGTGACTTTTCTATAAGCTCTTGAAGATAAAACTCTATATTATCTCCAAATTAGTTCCAGTATCGATTGTAGATGATAGTACTCGACGATCAAACTCACCGAGTTTTGGCTGATTCAGGAGAATGGCAGTGGGTAAAGCATGTTCGAGAATATCTCCCTCTATATCGAAAGACAGAAAAGAGGCATTTTGAAAAGAGGTGTCATGGAAGTTAACCCCCGTGAGTTCTGCGATACCAAATTAACATTCAGCTGTGATGTGTCTAGCTATATCCAATGTCCTGCAAACCTACCATGGCCGAAGAGATGCATGAATTTCCCCAGACCTAATTTATAAAGGATTCGTACAGCAACACCGGTAAGCACAGCCCCCCTTGGATCTTGCGTAATCTCTTCATCTTTTTCTAGTATAACCGACTGAAGATCGAGTGTTACTAGATTTTTCCGCCATAGTTTGTTCATTGATTTGTGAATCAAGACTTACCTTGACTTCATATTGAGCAAGAAAAAGGCCCAGGACCAAACCCGATGGTCCACCGCCGACTATAACAACCTCTGTATCCACTGACGACATGTTGGGAATAATCTGTAGGTACAACCGCTGCCGTGAACATTCCAGTTTATGAACTCTTTGAGGGGGGCTGTTTATAAACAAATCTGCCTATGTAAAGATCGTCGGGATAAGTCCAACAAATAGTCTTGGTCTATGTTCAACATGAAACATGCACAGTATTGATGATCTAGCTACTCAACTGAGTTTATTGTATGTTGGTTGTGCCTTGAGGCGGGTCACGAAGTCGTTCCGCGGAACAATTTCGAGGAAACCGGACTAGTACTTTGGCAGGTTAGGTCTTAGATTTCACGTACATTGAGAAGTGGGTTTCTATTGAGCCGGGGTAGAACTTGACAAAAGATATAAATACCACTGCGTATATTTATAGCTAGTTACTGCGGTGGCTGTGATTTCTACTGGGGTCAATGCCCCTGGTGTCACATAGATGAAGCCGATTACTGACTATCACCAGGGTCACCAAACCACTATTAACACGTGTCTAAAACATCCTTATATAATTTTATAACTAGCCAGCATCATTCACAATTGTACGAACAGAAGCGAGGAATTGCACCCATCTGGGGTGCAATGGACCCTTATAACTCAAAAGGATTGCCTTGACTTGGCGTTGAGAAAGTGAACCGGAAACGCCGCAAAAAGATTCTCTGAAGCTTTTGAAGGACACTGGAAGCTTAGTGTCAGCTAAAGCTGAAACAAGAATTGAATCTTCACTGGGGTTGATCTTACATATGATAAGCCTCGGGAACGTCCAGATCTTTGCAAATTGGTCCAAGAGCAGGCGAATGATGGTCTGATCGTGTTTGATACTCGATTCCAAATTCAATGCGGTAGAGCTAACGCTCGTCTTCTTATGAACTTCAAGAAAGATGAGTGCCGTGAGAAGAACAAGATTGATTGCCGGATCCACCCTGACACAAAACGAGCTATCCCACTGAGCAGCCGCTCTTGCAATGTCCTGACAATTTTCAAGGATCTTTTGCCAGCTTCGTGTCCATTCATCACCTTCTTCAGCTCTACAGTTTAGAACCCCCAAAAATAGTTGCGCGAAAGATAAATGAAATATGGTGACTAGTCTTGCGTGGTGATTCGACAGGGATTCACCTGCCAAGGCGTTCCGATCTGTGTTGAGCCACCCGAACGGAAGTGCGAGTCGAAGCGCTGAAAGCTGTCTTTCAGCTTCTTCGAATACCTCCTCGACGGTGCTCGTATGTTCGCGTAGGAAATATATCCGGCCAACCAAGGCAACATCGCGCATGGCGGTCACAGTAACTATGTGAATGTTTGCCAGAAATGTCTCCGGATCGGAAGTTAGAGAGGGGATTACCTCCCATAAACCTCGGGAGCTGGTCGGTAGGTATACTACTTCAGATTCGGTTGGTTCCCCGTTTGACGATGCTATGTTCGATTCACTCATCATCAGAGCGGTGTTGATGAAGTCCTTATCGATCAAATAAGGTGTCCCTGCTGCGAGGTTCGTATATGAGTCAATCTTATAAATGCACCACCATAGCACCCGCCATTCTTGCATTTCAGCCTTGCTAATAGCAGCCCAGTCGGGATAAAATGTGGGAAGGCGCTCAAGCTTGTCTATTCCTACTCGATAGGCAATCCGTGTAAGCCTACCGATACGCATCCATGACTGATCACCGGGAAACTGATGGAACTCGTAGAATGCCAAAATGTATGCTTTGCGCATCTGGTCGAGAGTCGGTGAGTCCCCTATGATATCGAGTTCTAGATGATTTGAACTTAGCAAATGGTCAATGCGGATATCTAGGTCCGAGCCTTCTGGAGCAAAGCCGATCAACTTGGCTGTAATAAAAACCATTGTCGAGATAAGATCTTTACTGCATAGGGCGTTCCGATAATTCTGCAGGAAGTGCGCTCGAGAATATATCGGGTTGGCATCATGGAATAAGTCGAAGTACTTATCGAGACTTGAATTTTTGATCTCGCTGTCAGCTTCATTGCGTACTCAAAGACGAATGAGAGTACATACAGATACTCTTCCTGCTGGGAAGAGATTTCAAACTCGAACATGTTGGTAGACTGAGCTGTGACGCTAGGCTCTTTGGAAGCATCCCGCGGCCGAAGCGTCGAGGAAGCAGGAGAGTCCTCTGGAGTTGACATCGAATCATCGATATACGTGTCATCGTCAACTTGTATTCGTGGACTAGCATGAAGTCGCCGATGGCCTGTCCATATGTTACAGGCATGTGTCAGCAACATAGTACAAGAAGCCCAGACAAAATTGCCAATACCTGAAGATTCTAGGGCTTTCTCTGACTGCTTGGCCTGGTGTGAGCCTCTCATGGGCCCAGGCTTGCGTCGTATGGAGGAGTAACTACAGATTATTTCGCGCTCCAGGCAACGTGAGCAAGTGGGACGTTTTTGATCACCTGAAAGCAAAACCTCAACTTAGTTGGCATCATCAAGATCTAGCACTTCAGACATACACTTGACTTTCCTCCTAATATAATATGTGAATATCAATTTTTGCAAAATGACTAAGAGGTTTCTTACCGGATGCACCCATCACAGACTCTAGAAAGTGCTGGAGAATCGCTACTATGAAGATGATGTGTTGATTTTTCGGAGCTCCGAGTCGCTTCTCTTGAGCCACGTACGACCCGCCGTACGGGGCTTCGTGATTCTCCCAGTTCATCTTGTTCCATGCTTGAACACTCTACAAGTTCGCCTCAATTGATATCAATTAGAGAAAGATTGTACCGCTCCCGTATCTCGCGCCGAAGATGTGAGATGCAAAGATTGAAACGACGAACCAGTCGTCGCTAACTTGGTCAACGTAGTTAAACTTAAAAATGTGGATGACTAATCCGGTCGTTGAATCCATCGCCGACGACATTCGGGGGTACTTTAGGAAAGCCACAGGAAGGTCAATAGTGGTGACATGTATGGATTCGTAGAGTCCATCGAGCAATGCTGTATAGACCATATTTTTTTATTCGCAGATTCTCTTGGCCTGGTGATCCTCGACTTCGAATCCTGCCCGACTTACTTTAGGGCTTAGGGTTAGGGCTTTAAATTGCCCCATAGTTACAAAAAATTATGCATGACTAACAGTAACCCTGACTCAAGCGTAAGAGCTACACTGCACCATAAGATCTGAATGTTGAAGATCATCATTTTGTTGGAACTCAGTTCATCAACTATCGAGTCTTCCCTACGGGTCAACTGTCAACTACTATGAAATGGGAATGGTTGGCCAATGAAGGACGAGGCATTAAATATCATCTTGAGCTCGAGGGAGGGTTTATTAACGCTGATCCAATCACGTCTTTGCAGAATGCGCGTGCAACCCGGAATCTTTTAGCCAGCAAAAATATATTTTCACCTCAGCGAATAAAATCATTCACTTCCAGTTAATCTGGAAATAGAAAAACATCCGCGCAGATGAAACCAAAAATTGATTCATTTAAACCTGTTCAGTCCACTGGAATCGATTAAAATGATTCAGCACGATCTCAAAACTTTTTTACTCTCCTTATTCCAAGAGTACATCAGTCATGATATACAAGATATGTGAGAATCTTTGCTGGTACGGTCCGCTCACCGCTTCTATCAATGCCGCAAATTCTAGTAAGATGCGTCTTGACGATGTATAGCCGGGCTCTCGTCTCTGTCCGTTGACAAACAGTACTCCGCCGTGTCGGATGAAGTCAAGCGGGTCACGGCTAGACACATTCCTGATATAATAATTCCTCTTGACTCTCCGCAGGGTCCGGATTTCCATTATATCCAATGTCGACTTTGGACTAGTCAATGTTATCCCGTATTTCAATAGAAACAGTCTTGGAATCATTTCTGGGAGGAGTTGAGGCCATAAAACATAGAGACCGAGTACGAGTGCTGCTTTGAATAGAGATTCTAAAGAATGGTAATCAAGCTGTTCGGATGAGCATTTATCAGATGCGCATTGAAAGATCTGTGCGGCGTGTAAACAGGCCCTTCTAGCAGATGGAACTGTGACCAATCTGCAATGCTTTGTAAAGATGTCTTCGCTGGAACTGGGCCAGAACGACCCGCAGCAACTTCGAATAGCCGAATATCTGCCAATAAGGCCATGCATATTCCATGTCTCATCATGCTACAGTTGACATCCTCCTGCCGACTTGTGGTTCCGTTGAAAGTCATCAGGTTGTTCAAGAGGACTCGATAATGTTTCCCGCAATCTTCTTGTGTAAATATCCGATATAGTGAAGTGTCCGATGAGTTTTCCAGAGATTTGAACCGCGCAGCGGCGCTGTGAAGAGCCAGCAAGCTAATGGCTAATAACCCATACATGCGAGTGGAATCGTGATGCCTTCTAAGTAGTTCCAAATCCATGATATCTTCTAGGCTTACAGAAGAGATTTCTTCTTGCTTCTTCTCGCTTTCGATTCGCTGAGACCATCTGTATGAAGTCGGCGCATTAAAAACAACATCGTTGCAAGGTAAAGCAACCCGCATGAAAGTCAAGGATAGCATAGGTGTCGTATAGAAGCTCGAGAACCAAGAGTCAAGCCGGATAAGACCGAGAGCCAATCTGAAAACGTCAATTAGCTTAGCAATAATTGGACAAGATTAGTCTCCAGCTCACCGCTTCAAAGACTCGACTCTGCTCCATGCTTGCCATCTGTGGTCGTTACCTGATATCGCACTAACATTCATGTCGATTTCATCGCGCTTGCTAACGGTGAAAAGACCAGCTCGCTCTGCAATCTTTCGGCGGATGTCAACATCTTTATTTGCTTTTGTAGAGGATACGCAACGTCTACTCACTATGATTGCTTTCTTGTATATTAGGCGGCCTTCTTGAAAATGATTCTTTCCCTGCATAATTCTCAGCAAGTATTATCAAATGTAAGTGATGATATAGGTTTGTACTCATAACTTACATCAATCATATTTATTAGGTGAACAGTCAGCAGAGAGGTACCAAGCACAGAAAGCATATCTAGATCTGATACATCCGTCTCGAAGAGTGTCGACAACTTTGATGATACGTCTTGAACAAGGATCTGTTGCATAATTTATATATAGGTTAGTCGCTATTTTAAAAAAGACTGGAAAACTTTGTTCCATAGGAGCCGTCCAGAAACGCACAGTCAATATTGATGTTACAAGTGACAATGTGCCCTTGGTTCGATCAACATATATTTGAACAAGTAGAGAATTCAAGGCTAGGCGCTTAAGCTATTATATCGTTAGCTGATTTAACACTCAATTCAAACGTGAACGTTTGATTATATCATACCCTGAGCAACAGGTCTTTTCGATTACTAACCCCGGATACACTTGTGAGAGTCTTCGGAAAGGATTTTTCTCAAATACTTATGCTTCCAAGATCTTACTTACCGAACCTTGAAACATATAAACATAAAAATTTTTTTGCAAGGAACATATCTTTGCAGACATTGTAAACCTGGACGGCATATGTTCGCTGGGCGTTGTGAGTTCTCAATATCAGCATCAATTGATGATTCTGTGTACTTATATGGCAGACTTGGGACATGATGATATGCTTGCTATCTAGAATGTTAAGAAGCCTGAATAGCTCGTCGTCATTATTCTCTACGTACCCTGTATCCTATTGAGGACCACCCATGGCTGTCTGGCTCAAGGTCTGTGCCAAATTCAACCTTTGAAATGATGACGCGAATACTTGTTACTTACTCTTTGAAATTGGAAATACATTCTGTCATATCATTCATTCTCTTTGTAGAAAAATCCATGCCCTTCTGAGATAGAAGTTTATTTTGATTTGATCATTGTATACTATAGGTATACGAAGACCGAAGCCCTAAGTCGAGCTTCGGAAAACCAGGCCTCCGCCATTTATTTCCCTGCGAAGCCGCCACTACAACAGTACAGTCTTGGCTCTTGCATAACAAAACCCACACCCAAACCACCTCTGACCCGCTAAGCTTTACAACAAAGCTTAACCATCCAATCTCCTGCCGAGCCGTCAGGGATGTCACCTAGCGCTATGCAAGTCGGTCTGGATGTAAGCATCGTGGGTCTTCGTGGCTGGTCGTGCGGGGAATATACAGCCAATGGTTCCATCTCCAACAGACATCGCCAGACATGAGTCGCCAGTTGGCTACCCACGTCTGAAAGTCTGTAGATCGAAAGAGAAACGCCACTTGTTGTTGTTGTCGTTGGTGTTCAGATAAGATCCCGACAACATAATGGATTATTAGTATTACCCCTCCAGGAGAAGTGGGATGTTTCGAATGTTGGCATAGGTATTTAAAGCACCCCTCTCTCCCTTTTCTGCTTTTCCAACTTGTCTACCAAGCTACACTTATTCAAATCACTTGTTCTACATCAATACTTTATACATCTTTCAACATGGGTTGGTTCAGCGGTAAGTCTTATCTTCTATCTATCTCACAGCACCCCGAAAAGTGGACAGGTGCTAACGTTCCCAGACGACTCCGAGCAGGCAAACAGCTACGAGCAATACCAGAACACCGAACATAAGGCCAGCTTCACTCACGAGCTGATCGCCGGTGCCGCATCTTACGAAGCCGCTAAGGCTTACGAAGAACACTGCGAGCGGAATGGTGAGTCAAAAAAAGCAGAAGTCGCTTGTTATCTGCTCTTGTTTAGAACGGAACGCTAACCTGTGTAATCAACTCACAACAGGCCGGCCCGAGAGCCACGAGAAAGCCAAAGAGATCATGGCCGGCCTTGCAGGTGCTTTCATTGACCGCGAAGTCGAGACCCGGGGACTGGACTTCATTGACAGGGAGAGGGCCAAAGACCAGGCTCGCCAACACATTGACAGCGTCGACGCTGGTGATGTTGGATACTAAGTTGTTGATATCCTGATAGCGAGTACTGCACATGGACCATACGCCATATATTCAGAAAGGTCTTGTCTTGAACATGGCATCGAAAGCTTATCATACTTAGTATACAAGTTAGTAGTTAGTGAGAAGAGTGCTACATCTGCATCAGAAGTTATCTAGTACTTTGTAAGCCATATGTCCATATATTTCGTATCTACGTAGCACCATCTGCGCTTTGGACGCTTAATGAATGACCCTTGCACGAATCAATCCTTCCGTATTTGTATCCGACTACTAGACCCTCCATCATTACTCGTCACATCACGATGAGCTCTCTGAACATTCAACTCAATCTCATCCATAACATCATGCCAGTTCCTCGCATAACCATTCTGCGACAACGATATCTCCGCTCTCTTCAGATACGGTGGCAGCGGACTCTTGCCATTTCGATCCTCGTCATGGATCTGCACATACCCCATTTTCTCATCCGTTCTATCGATCAGAGGAACGTCACGAGTTGTGCGTAGAATAGTTGAGAATTTGGCATTGAATGTTCGGCGTCTGTTTAAGACAAAGGCGATGATCCCGTCGATCAAACATAGTAGTGTGAGGAATGTGCTGAGGCCGTAGGCTGTCCATAAATTTCCTTGGAGTTTGGGTATACATCTATGTAGTTTTTCGCGATCATATTGACTATTCTGCTGACATAGGGACTGGACATTAAACGCCTCTCCGAGGACATCCGTCAACGCAATCAACCCCTTTTGAGATATGGTGATTGAGTCACCGGGCCAATTCCAGTCGTCCCTCACTGAGCTCATTGCCTTCATTGGCAGATTGCAAAAAATGCAAGTTCGTTACTCTGCAAAAAGTGTGATGGTCATGATGTGATGCTCATGTTTTGGCCATGGACAAATCCGGTGTCCAGGAGATATAAGCGTAGGAAATTCTGTAGACCGGATCCCATGGCTACATTGATTCGTAGATGGTATCTATAACTAGTAAAAGTTGGCATTGACGGCCTGGCAAGTCAATGCTGGTCCGTGAAAATTCAGTTCGAAGTCGTGTTCGCTTGGGCGGAAATGAATGTGAAGTTTAGAGAGGTAAAATCGACTCGAGGGACAAGCTGCATCTGTGATTTTAAGATGGATACCTTTAATGCGCACCGCCAACCTTGCTAGTGTAATGAACAAGGCAACTCGACAGACTGACTGGCAAAGTAGAAATACTCACCAAAAAAGCAACCTCAAATCAACATCCCGTACGTAACCCTTCTCCACCCCTCCAGCAGAACACACAACCAGTTGACCCATTATCCAAAATCTCCAAAAAAGAAAAATGATCAATCGTCCCCGAATTATTCGACAGCTGCCTCGACTTCCCACCATACTACCTGCTGAAAAGCAATCGAAACCGCAAAACTCAACCAAATAATACGTCAAAAATGCAAGTGCCGTTCCGAACAGTATCAAGATCAAGAAGCATAATTTCACGATAGAAGTTTCAAGCTTTTCAGCTGAATCGTAGCGGCGTAGGCTTTTAATGAAGGTACTATCCGCTTCACTGCTCCTTTTTTATTCGGAGGAGGAGGTTAGTCGAACCTGATGTGTATTTCCTTTTAGAATAATCCATACTATAGCCTTGGCATCATGCTTTAGAGAAATTTTGGAACTTCAAACATGTCCAGTCGTTGTTGTTCTGGGCATTACCTATTCAGGCGCGTGACCTGAAGGGCTAACCCTAATCCCAGCCCTGTCACAAGGTCTAGACTTAAGGACTGTCGAAGCCAGATGCAACTCGATACCATGACGGATACCTGGCTCTGTAGATAGCGCCTGCGTAGGTAGGTAAGTCCCTACGTACGTACCTTTTATCCATTTTGATGTTCGATTCATGCCGCTAAGAGAATCAATCATTCATTCAAACCTGAAATGATAACTGTGCCAAGATCTCATTGTATTACGAACGAGTATAGCAATGTTTCGTAATATTGCAAGGCGAATGATATATTTAAATAATCATCTATAGGGTATCTTCATAACACCATCAAATGCATACCTACACACACATAGTACCAATCCTAAGCAATCATCTCAAGAATGCGCTGCGCCTTCTCTCCACCCAAATAATCCTGTCCTTCCTGCGCAGCAGCAGGATTGGAAGCATCATATTCCTGATCCGCCATCTCTAGATCAACTTCCAGACTAGCATTATACGCATTCATAACCGTGTCGTGCTCAATGCGAACACCGCCTTCGACAAGGACGCGAATACAGCCCGCTAAACGCGCGATTTCGCGTCTCGTTTGGCGCGGGATCTCGTCATTTTGACTGGAATATATCGAGTGTGTGGCCATCTCTTCCATGCGAGTGATTGAGACCGTCTCTGTAGCAGCCGCAGCAGCAGCGCCATCTGCGAGTTTCGAGATCCAAATATACCCGTTCACGCCAAGGATTATCTCGATATCGCCGCCACCATTGGCCGCGTTGACAGTCCATTTCTGTCGTCGTGATCGAACAACACCTCCCACTGCCGCTGCCGACGACGGCGCAGCGATATTCGATGCAGTACCACTCTTCTTACTAGTAGCAGAACCGCTACCACCCGTGCCCGTCACAGCCATAAACACACCATTTCGCAATTTCCCATAACTCAGCGACCGAGTATGCAACGTCGCGGATCCATCTTGATGTACACTCTGCACTTCCGCAACGACGAGGTCTCCCTCAACGAAGAAATTTCTCATTTGGAGTTCATCTGCGCTTGTGCGTCGGCGCAGAATACCGCCTGGCAAATTAATGGCGGAAAGGGGTAATTGTGCGAGTAGAGGAGCGGCAATGTCGACTTTCCATCTGCGTGCTTGGACTTCGACGATGCGGCCGACAACGAGGTCGCCGATTTCGGGCATATAGCGCGCTCGTAGGGGGTGAACAGATAGTAATTTGTTGGTTTTGGAGACTATGCCGGCGACTGTGGCGATGATGGAGGTTGAAAAGGGGGTTGTGAATGTACCGTGGCCTCTATACAAAACAAATTAGATACATTTGCGCAGGTGAGGATTATGTTCAATCAAACGGGTTAAACATACCTCATCCATTGGGAATCGTTGGTGACAGTTTCACCAGGAACGACAGTTCCAGTGCCAAATCCTGTGATTTGACCAAGACGAGGCCGTTTGATCTGCAGTCTGTCCATGTCCACATCGCCCTCCGAGTCCTGCGCCTCGAAATCTCGATCAGTGTACTGTGAGGCCGCGTTTTCCACTGCGGGGGCTAGGATTGTAATGCCCATGGCGGTTCAAATCTTCGAAGGGTAATCAATCAATTATTTCTGGACAATGCTGTATTTTTAATTTCAGATAAAGATCAATGTAATGTCGTCGAAGTTGAGTCGATGTGTTGTTGAACCTATCGGACGATCCAAAATTTGAAGCTTGGCGTTGCGGATCATCGTGATTTCTAGACAAACAATGCAAACACGAGGGAGACATCACATGGCTAACCGTTATCTAACTTATCTTGGATAATTTCCATCATCCTTTGTGTCGACAACCAGCAGGCAGTGAACCTATTTTCGAGGCGAGCCGCTAATTCAAATCTAATACAGTAGGCCGTAAACCTATAGTCATATACTCTAGGCGAGCTTTATGGAATCCAGCAGCGCAGGTATGGCACTCCAAACATTTTGGCCAAGAACTTCTACTAACCCACCCGTAGCATGGCCAATGGCCGACAAGACCGTCTCACAAGAGCTTCTCGATATTGTGTAATAAGTCACTCATTACGACAGCTCAAAAAGAGCGCGAATTAAGGTTTGTTCTACCCTTCTTTTCTTCTTTACGGAGTAAGTATAACTGATATCGATTTCTATTATAGCTACCAAACCCGTTAACCGCGGTGTATCCGAGCTCATTGTAATGGCCGGCGATGCCTCCCCGCTGGCCGTCGTGATGCATCTCCCGCTCCTTTGCGAAGATAAAAACGCGCCCTACATCTAGGTTCCGAGCGAGACTGCGCTTGGACGAGCGTGCGGCGTGAGTCGGCCCATCATTGCGGCTAGTATTACTTCGAACGATTGATCTGGCTCCGTAAATTCGGCGGGTGAAGGCGAAGGTCGAAAGTCTCGCTATTTTTGATTTGTGTAATGCGTACCATGAAGATGGTACGAGAAAGCAGTCGGAATGTGGGGGGTTTGGTGTCGATATGGTTGTGCTATTAGGATAGAGGGTGAGCTTTTAACTAAGTTTGCCCGAGGGTTGGGCACTGAGGAGAATAAGATTGGCAGAGGTAACGATGCCGATCGTTCAGTACCTCTCATGTCTTTATCATAGATCCTCGGAGAAAATCTTTTTGAAATGATTCGCGTTCAGTCTACTCTACTGAGCCCTAACCCTACCAATCTTCGCAGGTCGTTCAGAGGTCACCACGGTCAGCGGAAAGCCCTCGACTTCTTAATGTCTGGCTATCCTCCGATCTCAAACATAACTAGAAGTACATATCACGACAGGAGGGAATCTTGTAAGCAAAGCTCGCCTAAGGATTTGTCAGCCTTAAAAATTCACTACTTAATCCGTATTTCGGTTACTTTCCCTCATATTTCCAACCAACATTAGTCAATCTCACAGCCTCATTCATACACTTTACACCAAATCCACGACCTCGGGAACCTCTTGTTTATGGTGGTAGGACAATCTACAAATATGATAGTACTGCATGTTTTGACCATAAGACATGAGTGCGAATTATACCCAGACCGCTCTTCATCCACCTCCAGCCAGAACGTATCTACAATTCCGTCCCTTGTTCCCGGCAAGTCGCATGTCGTAAACATTGCGACATGTGCCTACCTCATAAACCAACATTGTTGGTTGGGTTTTACGCGACTATTCCCTGCTACGCGGCACTTGATATGCAACTACGGACCGTTCCAAGACCGTAGAATGACCAACAAATGCGCATCAACACGCACTAACGGGCTATAGTACGCCTGGCTTTAATGGTCGCCGAATCGGGGTACAGATGATCCCTGATATAACTTATAAGAGAAGACTGCGTAAGTACCAGGATTGTTCCATATTCCCATTTTCTGGCGCAGACAAGCATATGCCATAACTGTATCCATTATCCGACAAGATTTCACAAGTTCCAACAGTCTGCGGAGGAATTAGAAATGATCATCAGGCGTACGTACCCCGTTTTCGAAGACTGCATGAGTAGTACAGAGACATGCTGTTCGTTACTTTACTTGTCTGCAACACGGGAGAATGTCTGACAGTCAGTCACCACGTGAACTGCCAGTCTGTCTGCATCCAGTCAGCTCGGCAACTTGCCGTTGCGTGCGAGACAACAATTCCTCACAAGGTTATGCTTGGTACAAACTAGGTGACCAATTGCGAGCGTGTCGACGTCGATCCGTCGTCGGATGCGATTCCATAATTGCTAAATGAGGTGAACAGTGCATCTCACCAAGTGCGCATAAGCATTAAAGGCGGAGAGAACTAAGCACCAAACGGTGTGTTACTCTTGGCTCTACGAAGGAAAAGACCAATCTGGCGCGATGAATGTAACAGATAGGCAGACAAATATGGAGTCAGAGTTTAAGCAGTCGATCTGATCCAGGGCAGTGGATTCTGGTCATTCTACCCTCGAAAGTTCGACCACATCTCTCAAGAGTCAAGAGAAAGTGAAAGTGAAAGTGAAACGGGGCATCCAAAATTGAGAAAAGCAGCCAAATCCCAATTGGGACGATGCGCGGCCACACCCGCCGCGCTAACGAAGCTAGTTTGGTCACTAGCGGGCTGCTATTGGCTGCTTTGTGCCCAGACAAACTTAGTGGACTATTTTATGATTGGCCACGAGTGGAGTGTGCGCGTTCAGGAAATCCCCATTTCCCGGCATTCCGGAGCCAATCAGCGTTGCGCTGGCGGTCTGGGCCGCTGAATCGCCGACTCAGCGGCCTCGAGCCAAGGGGGCTATACGAGAATACGTCGTACGCTCATCACACTGCTGAAGTACAGCCAGGCATGGGGATGTATCTGGAGAGTAGAGAAAGTAGCAGTCTGTTGTCTGAGGGCGACGGGGTATAGATACTACGTAGAGTATGCTAGAATGGAATGGACTCGGGAGTATATGAGATTCTTCCAGCAGAAAGTACGGTAGCTTTTAATAAGCGAGGATAGCGAGTCACCGAGGGAGCGACTAACCCCAAGCTAGTAAGTTACTCGTCACTCAGTCTAATCTTCACTACGGCCCGCGTCTCCACCGGCAGCCACCTTCTCATCGTCGGGCTCCAGTCCCCGGCTTTGTCTTTTCATTCTTTCAGTCTTTCATTCACTTCATTATTCAATGACTAACTATCCCTTCTTCCTGCTTTGTTCAGCCATATTCCTATCTACGAATACGACAATACCATCAATCGATATGCTGGCCATTTGATTCCATCTATCATCGCACGGAACCATCCGAACAACCTCTACCGAGGCAACATAACGACCGTCTCTAGGACACCCATTACTCTCTACATCAACGACGATGGCCTGCTTCATCCAGCTCCGCGATAATGTGCCCTCCTGGATCACCGATGTCGATCAGCTGTCCGCCCATGTCCACACCAAGCGAGCCGAGTTCGCCGCTGACGCCGAGAAACTGAATGTTTTACCGTCGTCCCTCCGCCGAAAGAAGTCGGTTAGCAGCAGTCTATCGTCTGTTCGCAGTCAGCGAGGCGTGAAGCCGACCGCGCAGGGTCTCAAGCGGTTATTGTCGAGGGAGTCATTGAACAAAGACGATGGCGTCAAGAAACAACGGACAGTGAAAACCACCGAACCAGTCGATCAGACAGCAAAAATCGATGCCTCCGAATCGATCACACCAGCCCCATCAGTCAGACGCGGCAAACCAACACACGCCATTTCCTACGATGGCCACACCCAAAAAGTCCTCGAGAAGATGGTCCGAGACATCTGGACAGCCAAGAGCAGTATCCGATCATCCCGCATTTCTTCATCTATGCGCACTGCGTTCGGAGGACGAATGAGGATGCACATCCCCGTAAAGAAGTCGCATGAAACCGGCATCCCAGAAATAACCTCAGACGCCGCCCAAGCGGATATAGAAGTGGACCCGAATGCGGCCGCTGCAACAGATAATGATGATGGATTGGAAGACCAGTTACAATTACGCATGTTTATGATGAAGCAACGATCACGTCGGAATCAGACTAATTATCTACCTCCTCAACAACAACAAACACGCTATCAACCGCCAACGCGAGCGAAAGAGAGTCCCTATGATTTTATTGAGTGTCAACTTGAGAATGCGCAGAATCTGTGCGAAACGGCAGCTTACAAGTTTCTGCGTGAAGGGAACTGTCTAGATGAATTAGACAGAATCAAGCAGGCATATGAATACATTCTCGAAGCCTCGACGTCAATGGCCGAAAAGGAAGAAGAGAGACTCAAAGCTGAGCAAGAGCGACAAGAAGAAGAGGATGCCACGAAATCCACTGCTACCATAGCAGTAGACGAATTGAAGACACCTGTCGCCGCTGCCGTTGCTATCACCCCGAAGGACTCCAGTGGAAATGATCCCGAAGAACTGAATGCAGGTCTACTCGAAGTCGATGACCGGTCTGATACTTCCGAGGTCTCTATCGATATAACCGCCTTCCGCATGACGCGGTATGGTCAAAGGACCATGGCCCCATTCAAGATTAATCGTGCCCGATAAAAAAAAACGCCCGGTTAATATGTCACGAATCATGGCTTTCTTTCACTTTTATAAAACGGATACTCTTTCGATTGCAGCCAAAAATATATACGCAACACTCATTAATAATATTCCGCCTATCTGATATACTACGACAATATCTACTTGACCAGATTACTATCGTTTCATTTCCTTGTTTCTATTTCGTCGTCACCGACTATCTATCGGACATATCTTACCATTTCCACCCTACATACATGCATACCACAACCACACCTGTACAGCAGCGCTGCTACATCCCAATCATTCTCACAATTATTCCCTTTCCTTATCTTTCCTTATACTTATCCACACTTTTTTTTTTTCCGTTTTCGATTTTCTGTCATTACATATTAATCAATCAGTCATATTACTCCGGGTCGCGAATTGGATCAATTGGTGTTTTTAGGGGTTGCGGTTGAGGATTTACGAGGGCTTTCGGAGTTGGTTGGCACATGTTTGGGCTTTTGGTTTTTTTGGTAAATGTTTTTGATGTATATATTTGATTCTGATGGAGTCTACCTTGGGACTTGTGGTGGGTTGGGGATGGGGTGGGGGTTGTATATAGTTTTTTGGGAATATAATTAACGTATTGAACATATGCTCAAGGTCTTGTTACTTGCAAGATTGTAGAGATGATGTAGAATGAGATTATATATATCAATTGATACCTAGGTATGAACCGAGATGGAATGGGATCATGTACAAGGCGGTGCGTATGTATGTACTGAGAAACTGGAAATTATGAAGATGAATGAATAAATACATGAACCAGTTCAAGAGATAGGATAGAAACGAAGAGGTATATACATAACGGAATCCATCACAAATTATAACGGCATACCCAATCCAGTCCCAGATGACAGGATCAAGTAGGAGGGATCATCAATATTCATCATCATTTAAACACAACAACAGAAGAAAAGGGGAGAAGGAAAGTCAGTAAAATACAGTCCAATGAAGAAGTTAATGCATAACGAAAGAAGGAGAGAAAAGCACAAAGGATATACAAAGGATATACTAGAAGCGAAAAAACAGCCCAAAAAAGAGCAGGTAGAGGTTATCGAACATTAACAACCCTAACAGCAGCCCTCTCCACAATCCCTCCTCCTCTCGGATACGGAATCCGTTGCGTAACTGCGTCGTGGATCTCGATTTCTTCGTCATCTTCCTCGTCGAGATCGTCTAGATCGAAGCTGATGTCGCTGTGGATGTCACTCTCTTTCTGTGCGGGGGAGAGGTGATTGTTATTGTTATTGTTGATGGGTAGGGGTGGCGGTGGTGGGTGGTGTTGTGGTGGTTTGGGGTAGTATTCTTCTTGCTTGTAGGACATAACCTGCGGGTGGTGAGGGTGGTGGTCGTAGTCGTCGTAATTGTCGTCCATGTATTCCTGCATTATCTCGTCGCGGGCTGTGCTGTCGTGGTCATCGTGATCATCGTGATCATGGTCATCAGTACTGACACTCACATCATCGAGGAAGTTGAGTGGATGAGGTGTCTGCGTCTGTGTCTTGGGTCTCTCCTTGTCTGCTACATCGACCTTCTCAACATCCTCGCCCAACGTCGACGACGAAGGCGACAGTAATCCCAACCCAAGTCCCCCTTGAGACATTCGATTCGTATCCGTCAAAGGCGAAGGAGACGTAACAGCCTCCCCTCCTTCCATTTCCATCGACGCATCCGTCCCCCTCCTCTCTCGAGCCCTGAGATGCGGATAAAAATCAATCGTGCCAATGCCATCACTCACAATGATTCCCTCGCGATCCAACTGACATCTTGCACGGATAAAGGGGTCAAGTTTCCAGAAATTCAGTCTCAATTCTTCAATGAGTTCTGCGCGCCGATCCTCTTGAACCGCTAACCCGATCCCGTCACGCATCGCGATGGTCTGCAGCCATAGCCGCGTCGCCTCGAGCAGATCCTCGCCTATACGCTGTCGCTGAGAAGCCAAAAACTCGCGTGTGGGAGAGTGCACATCTAGCGACAGATTCTCGGCTCGATCGTTCATGTCCGGCTCAATGTAGTGGTATTCATACGTATCGTCTGTACCGCCCAGATCAGGCGGAATATTTGACCTAGGTATAAACCGCTCAAGATCGTCGAGGGTCTTTGTGAAGTGCACTTTTGAGACCAGGGAGTCGTTCATCCAGGTTTTTATCATTTTCCAGATTCCTTTTCACTTGCTGTTAGTATGTGTGCAGAGAAAAAAAAAAGGTGAAAGGGAAGGCGGACCAGAAAAGAACCACGGCGCTTTATGCAGGATAATCGCAGCCAGACATTCCGGATAAAAGTTCTCCATGCACTGGATGATATACTTGACAGGCGTATAATCCATATTCGCCATTGAGAAATCCGTCATATCGAATATAAGTATCTGCCCAAATCAGCACACAATCCAACATATATCCACTAAAAGAGGAGAGGCTTACGGAAGTCTCGACCAAAGGCGGCCTCAACAACATCTTCACACTCTCAATCGTATGCACAATATACCTCTCCAACATCTCCACGGACTGATCCTCCGCCCGATGCAATCGAACCCTGATATCAATAATCGGTCTCCCTGCCCGATCCACACCATGAATTATATTCTTGCCCATTTGGAACTGTTTCATGAAATCCCATCCTTTCCGTCTCTCTTTCTTGTTTGTACTGCGCATCTGTTGCAAAGAGTAGATTTCGCCGCGTGGTAAGATGTCGTCGTCTACATGCATCTTCTTCGTCCGCCATGCTACCGCTGCAACGATCATGACGAACGCTTTTCCGACATCCCATTTCCGTGCGCGCAGGAATCGGAGAAGCATTGCATCCGGGTGGTCCTGTTTTAGCGACGCCAGTAACCCTAATCGCAATTCATCGGGCGTGAGTTTGTAAGATGCCAAAACGCGTTGCATTACTTTTGCGTTTTGGGGACTTGGGCGCAAGTTGATGCCGCCCATGGATTGGGTTTGGAATGTGAGAGAGCCCTTGCGGGTTGATGCTCTGCGTAAAGTGGTGGGGGTTGATGGGTCGGTAGGGAATTTTTCGTTGCTATTCTCCCCTCCGTTGCTGCTCACCAGTGAGGTGCGGCGGCGGAGGCGTTTGATGGATCCTTGATGTTGGGGTTTGGGGACGTTGAGATCAGAGGTCATTGTTGGTGAGGTTGGTGAGAATGCGGGGGATATTGGTGTATTCGGAACTGTGTTCGCGAATGGGTTGCTGAAATTATTGACATTGCTGACACTGCTGAAATGGTTGTTGTTACTGCTCGACAACGACATACTGCGACGACCGCTGGAAAATGTAGTGTTGATACTGGACGGCGATAGTGGCGGTTCATCGATACTTAGTGAGCGCCGCGAAATGCTGGAGAAATTGCCGTCGAAGTGTTCTTGACCGTCAAAAGCATTCAGTAAAAACATCCATAGTTGCTGGAGGCGAGCCTCTTGGTCGGCCGTGAGGCTGCCGAGAACACCTGTTGAGTCCATTGTCTTCTTCTATCGCTGGTCTACTGATTCACTGTCTGTGTACCAACATATGCGAAGAGTTGAAGACACAGATCTGTCGCGAACCGAGCAGATCGATGACTCGACCGAAAAGCACTTTCGAACCTGTCAGGGGAAGTGGAGGATGTATGTATGTACAGTAGCATCTACAGATGATTTGAAACAAATTCATGCACAGGCATCCACAAAGCTCGGCAAATCATATGCCACTGCATGCAGCAAGTAACTTAATTAGTGGTAAGTGGTAGGACAAGAACTATCATACCCTGTAGCGTAGTACGTAGATAGACGTACTAGGAACTTAAGAAGGCCAAATAGGACGAGTGCTTAGTGACGATGATCTCATATGATCAACACCTCGACCTCAATCCTGCAGCTTATGCTAATAGTACAGACTACAGAGTAGTACTGCAGGAGAACCGGAAATTTCATTGCGGCGTACCATACAGAGTACAGACTGCATGACTTTTCACCAGACTAATTGAACGAGGGCCTCGGCTCACAAACGCCTCATGGCTGCAAGATTGACTGGGTGAGGCCCGTGAGGGACACGATCAGAGAAAATGAGGGGCTGGTCTATGCCCATGTTGGTCTCCTCCGGAGGTACAGGTTAACTCAAAACTGCCTAGGTACGGAATATGGCTTTGTATTCTGGAGTAAATAAGCCCTTCCGTCTCCATACTTGGGCCGTGCTTATCCGTCCAGCACTTCTCTATGGCTGAAAAGGGTCCCCTTGGTTCACTCGATTTCGGCGATGGCGCTGGGCCTAAAGTTGGTTAGGGAATAGCTTCCCCCACAAGCCAAGATGCAAGCAAAAAGAGGGGGGAACGTCGAATCAATTTGGATCTTCGCCTATTTGCCATTGAGGAATAGGATTGGCGTTGGATTGCTGGTAAGGATTATCCTTGAGAACGTGACAGGAAAGAAAATTGATTGACAAGATAAAAGTTTCGGGTTCCCCGAATCCCCGCTCGATTTTGCGCATCTACGCTTTTTACGGAGCAGTGTTGATAGTTAAGGGTTTAGACACTCGGTTATCTTGACTCTAAATCGGTCGGCGAATTATATACATGTGATGCTCGTATTCTATGGCTGGCTGTCAGTTGATACGTACTTTCAAAGCATGAAGAAAATTCGTTTTAAAATAATCGAACTCATCACAATCCTCAGCCCGGCAGTGTTACACACACTCGCATTGATCAGGCAATATCGATTCTTCGAGTATTCGTCTAAAAGTGCACCAAAACTTGGAAGTACGTACGTAGGTAGCAACCCCAGTAAACGAGACAAGAGCACTAAAACACCCCTGTCTTCGCCACTCCACGTTTGATAAACAGTCAACAGGAACATGCGATCGAATCAAACTCTGGCTCACTCACCGCCACGTTTTGGCCAGGTCCATCCGTTGAGCCAATCGATTTGATCGTGAAGATGAGCTAGGGAGTACGATTAATGCATTTCAACTTGCATGTCTAGTTAAAGTAAAAAGTACGTACGTACATATGGGGTAAGGACATGGAAGAATCGCGATGAATTCTTGAAGAAGGTTTATTTGTATCTTAATAAGGAGGTGATCACTTGACCGACTGAGTTTGTAGTATAGTTTGCTAAATTATCTCTTGTTGGGTTGATATTTCAAGCGACGTCATTTATTTTTGGGCTGTGGCCCTGTGTTTTGACTTAATACTGTTATACCATGTTTCACGTGAAATTTTGACGTATATTCAGGAACCATAACTATGCTTGACATCTCCATCTTTGTCCGGCTTCATTGAGCTCTAAATGAAGCCCGATAGACTCGGGCCGCACATGAGCTTAGGGTTAAATTGAATTGACAAGACTTAGCAGCCGGCATCACTATAATCGGTATTTAGGGAGATAACTGTTCATATTTCAAGATCTAGTTTTAAATTTCAATTACACGAATGAAGAATCAAAGCCATCACTTCGTAGCATACTCGGGGAGTTTGGTGATGTCCGAGATTAGGGTTAAAATAGTGAAGCATTGCCAAGGCTCCGAGATTGGTCATCCTTTGCCAATTTCACTTCAAATGTTCACTTGCTCCGATGAGACTCGGTCCTATAAATATACATCCATTCGCATTGTGAACGAGCTTGGAAAAGAACATGGTGGATAAATGCTTCAGTAGCAACGTCTTCCGATACTTCCGGTAGATCCAGATCTGAGTGACCGATTATCAATCCGTCTTGCTGTCCACGGGTATATTCAACACGACATACCTATATACTTAGCCTGAAATCGCAATGGCAGCGGTGCGAAAAAGAAGAAGAGTCGCACTTTCCTGCGAACAATGCCGGCGGAAGAAAATAAAGTGAGTTCGCCATTCGTTCCGGATATCTTGTGAGCTAATAATGGAAGATGTGATCGATGTAAACCCTGCGAGCATTGCAAACTCTATGACCTCGATTGTTCCTATGGCTCAGATGAGAATACACAACCGCTGAATTCCATGACATCTGTATTCAGTTTGCCAAAAGGTCCGCCGCCGCCATATGCACAGACCACACATCAACGCTCAATCCCTGAGCCTACAAAAGTAACAGATCATCTTGTCGAAAATAGAACGGAAACGAATACTACCAGCAAACAGCGTTCGTCTCCACTGGACGACAACATCTGCTCTTGGAGAGGAGGGTTAAAGGGCATCTTTGTCAAGGATCGATATTTCGGTCAGAGCAATTGGATGAATTTCAGATCCCCATTCAGCGCCGTCAAAAGAGTTGTTGTCAAACACGAGTTCGACCGAACTACAGAAGTATATAAATTGACACACAAATGCAAAGCAGCAAGCAGGGAAATCAAAGCTCAAGACAAGATTGCGCTTCATATGCACCTTGCTTCACACCCCAGTGACCATGTCCCACCACGAGAGATGGCGGATAAACTTGTACACTCTTATATGCAGACGTTTGGATCTATCTATAGGATCCTGCATATTCCCAAGTTCAAGGAAGAATATGAGTCGTACTGGTCGAATCCGCAAACGAGTAGCCAGGCTCATGTCGTGGCCAAGATGTTGCTTGTCATGGCAATTGGTACAGTCTTTCAGCCGCGACAGGAAGCATTCGTGCTTAGATCATCTGCTTTACAGTGGATCTATGTTGCTCATACGTGGGTTACTACACCTTTCGATAAGTGCCGTTTGTCCGTCGAACTATTACAGCTTCAATGCCTTTTGGTATTTGCCCGGCTTGTGCATGATGTTGATGGAGATCTACTTCGGCTTACGGCAGCGTCCCTTCTTCAGACGGGGATGCAGATTGGTCTTCATATCGACGCTGAAATAAATGCTTTTCCGAATATATCTCCCCAGGAAATCCAGTTGAGAAGAAATTTGTGGGCTACTGTTTTGGAGATTGTGGTACAAATGAGCGTTGACTCTGGCGGGATACCGCTTATTCGTGTGGCCAACTATGACTGCAAGCCTCCGGTGAATATAGACGATATGGAATTCAAGCACGACATGGACCGATTTGTTTCGTCTATTCAACCACCGGATGTGTTTACAGATTCATCTCTGCAGGTTATGCTGACACAATCTCTCCCAGTTCGGCTGCAGATTGCAGCTTTCGTCAACGACTTTCGTTACAACTCTTCAACATATGAACAGACGATGGCTTTGAGTGGAGAGCTCTCTCAAATTTGTGCCTCCAATACTGCCACCTTTCAATCTTTGAAGACCTCCTCGCGGTCTCCCTCCGAATTTCAGACCTATATGATGGAATTACTGACTCACCAATACCTCTTCGCCCTTCACTTCCCCTACGCTACCAAAGCCAAAACAGACCATAGATATTACTATTCTAGAAAGGTCTGTCTTGACATTGCTCGTCTATTTCTACCTAGTTGTTCGCAGATGACCGACTACGCATACACAAACCTTCGGCTCTGGGGTGGAGGCATTTTCCGAGCAGCTCCTCTACAAGCCGCAACATTCATTGCCGACGAAATGATTTACCAAATTGAAACGGATACAAGCTCTTTATTTACCAAAGAGAAAACCCTTCTAGATGGAAAAAAGGACCTTCGAAGATACGTCGAGGAATACATCGAGTCGACCATGGATCGGATGAAGCTTGGACATACAAATTTCAGACCCTATGTCATGGTGTCAGCACTATTGGCCCAAATTGATGCCTTGCTTGCAGGGCAGCCAGTTGAAGAGAGAATCCTGGAAACAATCAAGGATCGTCTTATAATTGCCCATGATGTGCTTCGGGGTTGCTTACCCAATACACCACCGGAAAATGAGCCGTCAGAGAGTGAAGCGCAACCCTGCGAGGTCAATGGTGCCGGCTCATTGCAAGATGCGGTAAGGAAGGACGCCTCCGACTACTGCTTACTAGTGAATAAAACTGACTGGCTATCAGATTCGTGATAATTCGTTGAATGCTGATCACCCAGCCAACATGGAATGGTGGTTCCTCTCTGGAGATGTGGATACATTTGCATAATCTATTGAAGGCGGAACTTGATTTATAATCTTTGACCAGAAAAAAGAAGAAATCGCGCAATTATCTGGCTATTTCAGGCCAGGGGCTTCGTTCTTCGATACGCGGCGATGTGTACTGAAGGATGACTAAGCGGATATAAGCCGAAAGAGGAAATACCCCAGCTCCAGATTTGTTATGTCCGGACGGAGATGTCACGGGGATTAGCCTGAATGGGCATAACTGCGAAAATCCTTAGATGGTCTCTTGTATCAGCTCCTTTATAAATGGATATAAAATGGCTGTATGGACATCTGTTATGAGAGCAATTGGAACCCATTGAATTTCTCATTCATACGCTCTGAAAAGAAAACCTTTTCCAAGATCACTCGAGCAATCAACAAACCATGGAATCTTCCGAAGCGAATCAGACACTACAAGCTCCTGAAAACAACGCTCGCCCTGAGACCCAACCCCCCGAAAGCCAAGGAGACGTCACATCTGTCGAAAAGGCAGAACCAGGCCCATCAGCCGACTTTCCTGATGGTGGACTTCAACCCTGGACTGTCGCAATTAGTGCCTCCTGCGTTTTGTTCTGCACTTTGGGTTATGTGAACTCATTCGGGTTTGTGATTTTCTACTAATCGATATTTCAAATAGACGTTTCTCTAACAATCGCGAAGTGTTTTCCAGGCTTACTATGAAGAGAGTTTACTCAAAACAACAAGTCCCTCGGCAATATCTTGGGTTGGATCTCTACAATCTTTCTGCTTGTTCATGGGTATTTTTCTTGGAGGACCCCTTTCTGATAGATATGGAGCAACGGTACGGTTTCCCTCACACAACTTAATACTTCTGGACAAGCATTGTTACTAAGATTAAGTGATGGATAGGTCATGCGAATCCCAGCAATACTCTACGTCTTCTCCATCATGATGAACAGTCTCTGCAAGACTCTATGGCAACTCATCCTAGCACAAGGAATACTAAGCGGGTTCTCGGCTGGAATGACATTCTCTCCCAGTCTCGCTGCCGTGGGCCATTACTTCCAGAAAAAGAGAGGTGCAGCCATGGGCCTAGGCGTAGCAGGCTCTTCTATCGGAGGCGTCGTCCTTCCGATAGCTCTGAACGAATTACTACACACCAGTGTGGGCTTTGGCTGGGCTGTACGCATTGTCGGCTTCATAGTCCTTGCTCTCTTACTGCCAGCGAGCATGTTCATCAAATCTCGTCTCCCTCCTCGCAAGTCTTCTCTATTCATGCCCTTAGCCTTCAAGCAACCAGAATACGTGATCCTTGTCGCTGCATGCTTCTTTGCCACTTTGGGAATGTATCCACCTCTGTTCTACTTTCCTTCCTTCGGCATCGCAAATGGCATGAGCACCAAACTCGCCTTTTATCTCGTCGCAATCCTCAACGCGGCTTCATTTCCCGGTCGACTCATAACAGGCTTTCTTGGCGATAAATTTGGCCGTCTCAATATGATGTTCTTCGCTGCAGCTTCATCTGGGATTATATCGCTCTGCTGGCAAGCCTGCGACACAAACGCATCACTAATCGTGGTCACTGCCCTTTTCGGGTTCTGCTCCGGCGCCATCATCTCAGGAACATCTATCGTGTTGGCGTCTGTACCGAAAGACCCCAGAAATATCGGGACTTATATGGGAATGGGATTCGGAATCACGGCATTCTCGACTCTGATTGCGCCGCCGGCTAGTGGTGCAATGGTTAGTCGGTATGATAGCTTTACTCAGGTATCTATCTTTAGTGGTGTCAGTTGTTTGGTTGGAGCGGCTTTGATTATTCCAGCCAAGTTGTATGCTGGTCATGGCGTGTTTTCGGCGCGTTGAAGCTTGAAGCTTGAGCTTTGGAAGTGAGATGGAAAGATGGCTCTACTTGCTATGATACTTGTGAGGGTATTTTTATTGCATGCTAGAGTTGTGATTCAGAGTTGGTTCTGCTTTTGAAGCAGGCAATCTCCACTCAACCTATAATAGAACTATGTATAGTATTTGAATTTAGACTAGACAATATTATAACCATTATTTTGCGTGTTACCAAACAGTTGTCGAGTCAAGTCTGTAGGTTGCTATGGCACACCAGACTGGACATATACAGCTGGCATCTGTGTAGAAGAGACAGATGGAACATAAGGCCATTACTTCCTAAAGCCCGCTCAGAATGAAGCTGGACGTATTTAGATGCAAGGCGAGTTTATTGTAATGCCTGAGTTGTACAAAACAATGCCGGATTTGGTCCCAAAACCTTACGGCTGGGGGAAGTGCACGGACTCGACGCCAGCAAAATATTTCTTTCTTTCTGAGTTTATCGATATGCAAGTTAAGTTGCCGGAGCCCGATCAGCTCTGTCGCACGCTTGCTCAGTTACATCAGAAAAGTGTCTCTTTCACTGCTATGTTTGGGTTTTATACCACCACTTGCCAAGGGAATACACCTCAGGATGTATCATGGGAGAGTAGCTGGACTGCCTTCTTTGCCAAACTCTTCAGACATGTTCTAGCCTTGGTTTTTGACGTCAACGGATTCTGGGAAGATTTCACTACCCTGTCGGAGAGAGAGGTGGAACATGTCATCTCTTGACTGATTGGAGCACTTGAAGAAGGTGAACAAAAGATAAAACCGTGTTTGATCCCTGCGGATTTCTGGGAAGGAAATATCGGGACATGTATGAAGACAAGCAAAATCTACAATCTACATCTTCGATTCAATGAGATGGAGATCGGTGATTGGAGATGTCATCTATAACAAGATCCACAATAGTGTGTATACTCGCACCTATCTATGCTATTCTGCCCTCAGTGAGCCACACGAAGAATAGGACAACAGCAACCGCACGTATTCGATTTATTATAATGTGATCTACTCTGTCAATCATGGAGACCAAGGCACGGTTGTTTGGCAGTGGTGTGTACTTTATTCTCTATTCATCATTTTGCCAAAATGAAATGTATTTAACTTTCGGAATTAGGGTCTATGATGACATGTATTACTTGATCAATAAACATGCTCCTTTCGAAGAGGGCGTTGGTCCACCATGCCTCAAGGATTCTCATCGCGCTTTTCTTTCCAACGAACGAGATCATACCATAGAATTAACCTCAGGCGTTATCCATGGCATTGTTCTTGGAAAGCAATCCCATTCTTTTATATCTATAAGCTATTATCAATTTTAGAAAGTATGAGTGTAATGATCAATGTTCTACGTATGCCTATTGATAGGAAAGCAATAGAGTTAGAGCTTGACATTTCAAAGTCCTAACTTCCCCAAACTGAAACCTGATACTGATCTGCATACATACCTACGTATATAAGTGGTAGTAAGTAATTTTGGAAAAACTGAAATATCATAAATGAATTTAATCGAGTATGTTTGGGCTAGTAAAGTACATACACAAGGCCAAAAAGAAGAAGCGTAGACCACCAAAGTTACCTGCTATTCAGCTTATTCAACAGCCGGGAACACTTCAGAAACATAACATGTAACTCATAAAATCATAACTCACTTGAAGAAAACAAAATTCAGCAACATAGTCCCGAAGTCTGAGACGATCCCATCGCATTCACGCAATCTTAGATGTATTCATATCCCCCACCGCCACCTCCCCAGCATCATAATCAACATCACCCCCGTCTTCTTCCCACTTCCTCTTCTCCTCATCTGACAATTTCTTCCAGACATCTTTCTCTCCCTTCAATTTCCTCTGAATCCATCGGAACGGCTTTGCGGGATCGTTCGGCGGCCCCGTGGCAATACCCTTGTGTCCGCCAAAAGTGTCCTGGGTATACATTTTACTTTCGACAAAGGCTTGTAGTGATTCTCGTCGACGTTGGTCATTGCGTGTCACCCGCGCATAGGATGGAAGACCGTCGGGACGCTGCGAATATCCTGGTAGGGTTTCGGTGTCGATGTCTCTTTCAGGCGTATTATTCGGCCGTAGCTCGCGGTTTTCAATAGACGGCGATGTATTGCTTCGTTGTTGTTGCGCTTCATTATCCGTCGCCTCCCCTTGGGAAGGATTAGTAGCGGTTGTCATTGTCATTGTCTTGAGCGAGATATCTGTGGTGTGGTGGGATAGAATGAGGTATTTACGTTGTTAACATGAGGCATTAATCTATGTAGTTAATCAACTAGTTCATGTATTGATAGAGCCGCTTGTTGGCTAAGCACTGCACTAATATGATATACTTATTTCCCCGTCCAATTGAAACCCTGTTTCCGTACACGCATATCCACCCCTCATTCGCGCTGGTACTGACTAAATCTAACTACGAAGCCGACCAGAAGCATGTTACAAGATTAATGCCACTTATTCTTTGTTGATACGTCTACTAGTACTAGGATGGGCGCTTAGGCTATGGGACAAGCTTTTTGGCCATGTACCATGAATCAGTTGAATTGGAAGCAGAAACAACGATATTTCTTCCTAACTAGAGGACTTGTGCTTGAATCACGTCCCACTACCAGATCCGACCCAAGGACTGCTATACCAGCTTAGGCCAACGATATCATGATTGTGACCAATATCAAACTTCCCCTCACTTCAAAACAAGTCTCATCATTGTGCTTGATCCTTTCAATCAAGACAGCAAGGGAATTTACAGCCCACAGAAGATTGGCACTGGCTGCTGCGATCCATCAATCAAGACTGAATGCCATAATTATAGGCCGGAATGGATAGACATAAATCATAGTTGTGGAGGAATCATGCTTGCAAAATATCATGATGCTGCAGTTTAGACTCATCGCCAAAATTCTGAAGCCCTGTCGAAGATGTGTCCCTTCACGTCTCCCAGAATAACAGCTCCTCTGACTTGAGAAACAATTCCGTTAACGCCAGTCCCATTTTCGTTCTCATCTGTTTCTTTCTGAAGCTTCTGAAGTTTCTGTACAAATGTCTCAGGATGGTCCCAGCATGACGAAGCTTCTCCCGTGCTATGATCACATTGATTGAATAGCTGCCCTTGGTGAAAGACGAGAGAATGTGTTTGTGTGACTTGCCCAGAGACACTTGTGAAGGTGCTGCCCTGCTTATTGCATAGCGTTTGAATAGTGTCGAGTTGCGACGCTAAAAGGTCCTGGCCAAGAGGCAGAGAGTTGCATGGGGAATCCTGTTTACTGGACCGCATACCGACTATTGCCTCGCCTAGTCCTGCACAAAACAGACAGGGCACTTCCTTCAACAATGGCGCCCATGCCAGGCCCTGACGATCCACAGTGATAGTTTTCAGCTCACTTCGAAGAGAATGCATAACAAGGTCTAGGAGTTCGTATCCGTAGATGTGCGAGCTCCTAGGCGGTTGCACGTTCGTCTCAGAGAAGTTGATTGAGAACCCCATGATCAGGTCCCGTATAGTCAATGCGTCTTCGTTTTCACCCTCAACCACCACAGCTCCAGAAGAGCTCAAAGCCACAAACGATCTTGAGGCTCCATTGGAAGAGGGAGTAATGACAGGGATTGGCTGCTGATTACTTTTTCTTGATGGAAACTGCTTTTCATAGTACATCAATAACATATGATGATAGGCAGAGATAAGTGGCACAAGCCACGCTCGCTGAGCCGCCACATCATAAAGAACTACCGATTCCAATTTGCTGTTGACCAGACAGTTAGTGTAATTATTTCGTGGTGTGAACCGAATGGTATTAAAACCGCGTTCCCAGGAAAGTCCAAGTTGTCCTCCAATCTGTAAAGGTGCCGCGGACTGAGCTAGCAGCTGCAGATTAGCCCCCCTCCAGCGCCAGGTTGTGCGTTTGACTCTGGCATTGGACCACTTCACATCTGCTGCTTTAAGTCTGTCTGTGCCGAGCTGGATGTTTGCCGAAGCACACCAACCCAGCAGGGCTTCCGGCGTTTGAAGTTCTTCCAAGGTTGGTTTCTGCAACCAGGATCCTTTGGTCGCATGTAGTTCGGATGTCCGGAGCTGTCGTTCGCCAGCGGAAACCTCGAGATGCCATAATATCTGCCCATCGTTGTTGATCTCAATCGGAACTAACGCGGTTGAGTATCCCATCAAAACCAATCCTGAATCTACCATAATAGGATACTCAACGGCGGCAAGCTGGATCAAGGCTCCGAAGCTCAGCTTCAATGGCCCGCCTTCGGGAAAGATGTTGGATGGTTTCACCACCACGGCTACCTTGTCAAATAGAGGAAACCAACATGAGGTGGAGGCTCTTATTAGACTTTTAGCTAATTCGAACGTAGTTCCAATGAATCCACCTGTCGAAATTATGGGGGCGCTGCGCTCCATGGGTACGCGAAACGTTAGACACAGCCATACAGCAATGTCTCTGATTTGTACTTGAAGGTCCTCGCTAAAAGTGCGGACTCTTAACACGTTGGTCATTGCCCTAATTGACACGTCCCGCTCTATGAGCATGTGTAAATGCATTAGCAGCCGAAGCCATACAGTCATATCTTGTCATGCAACTGACTTACCAACGATAAAATCGAAAGAGTCAATACTCTTTATGATGGCTTCAACTAGCTTGACGCCTCTTTCAGGAAAGAACTTATCAAGGTATTGCCTGCAGCTATATAGCTCGATATACTTGCCCGTGGCCACCAGAGTGATGGCCTCGAGAACAAACTCCGTTTTGGTACGACGATCTACACTGGGATCCCAATATCTAAGCAATGAAGGGAGTTCCCATTCGAAAATCATATCTTCCCGGTACCGCAGCGGGGTAGTTAATGCTGCTAAGGAATAAGAGTCATCTCCGCTGGTTCCTATAAAAGGTCGTTAGTCAGGACGGATCTAGACCTATAAATGACAAACGAAGAGAGCGAAGAGAGCTCGATCCTAGCTCCATACTGTCGTCATACATACCTAAAGTCCTTCGCAATGACCTCTTGCCATATGAACTAGAATATCTGGTAGTTGGGACAGGTGAAGCAGCACCTTTGAAAACATGGATAACCTGCCCATCAAACCTGATACATGGATAGAGTAGGGAAAGCCTTTGGTTAGCCGCAAGTTCAGCCAGGACTTATCATTCCAGTCAACGAACTCTTTATTGTTCATATCCTGCAGTGCCGCTTCAGCATCTTTTTCGCGAACAAATTCGACATCGCCGGATCCCAAAGCACGTTTCGCATCACGGTGATTGAAGTTCTGCTCAGAACAAAATCAGCGGATTAGCATACATCTAAATAAATGAATCATTGCGGCTTCACTAACAAAGTGCGCCACCTCCCCATATTCCTCAAATTTTGCCCGCAAGGCTTCGGCGGTGGTGTGTTCGGCAGCTCCTCTAATTTCCAATCAGCAACAAGGAAACAAAGAAGAGTAACTAGAGATAGGCCCAGACTCAAAAAGTAGCAATGACATCTCCTTTGCAAAGAACTGTTTTACCGTTTTCGATAGAGAAAGTATTGATGAAGCTAGAATTGGAGATAATAAAGCGTCAGGTGTGCCCCTCCTCGTCTAGCAATCTACCCCCGCAAGGGAACAAGGCTGAGAAAAAATTGGCAGCACTTCTTGCTCTTTTAAGGTCCGAAGTCAGCCTCACTCCATATATCTAAGGCTGGACGCAACACGTCATCATTTTTGCTAGGTAGTTATATACTATCGTACCGTACAGTATCATCTAGTTTGCGCGTAGCTTTTTGGTGTAGTTGAAGCATACGGTTCAGTTCCCAGTGTCAAAGCCCTAATTTCCTAAAACGGACAACAGATACATACTCATATCCAGATCCTCCTGATCACCGTTTGATTAGGAGAAAGAAGTGACCACCCTTATCCAGTACCGTGTTACTACTTTTCTACAATCCTATTACCAGAAACGCGGGACAAAAGGAACCTTGAAAAGCGAAAAATAAACGAAATTCGTTAGAAAAGTTGCTATGTTATGTAAACGTCATATATCAAGAAAGCAAACCAAAAACAAGTATGGTTATTGTAACAAGAATCAAAATGAAATCATCAGGCTTCTCAAGTAGCGTCGAGACGTATAGTCAATAAAGTCGAAAAAAAAAGAGAAGAAAATATATGTACAGTATAAAAAGAAGTCGTCAATCCTCAAAGGAGAGGATTAAGCGATAATAGTGTCATCACCCTCATCATTTTCGTCTCCAGCAGCATCGGCAGCGTTAATTTCCGCTTCCCTCTCCGCATATATTTTCTCCTTCTGCGTTTTGGCTGCGGTCAGACAATCAATATACGTTCTGAATTTGACAATTTCTCTCAACAGATATGACGATTTGCGTTCCCAGTTTGACATTGCTTTTGCCGCGTTGGGGTGTCGAGGCGAGAATGCCAGTAACATTGCGGGGCGGAGTTCGTTGTGTTTCTGTAAGTCTTCTTCGACGTTTTTCACGTATGTCTGCAAGGCAGAGAGTTGGTCTGCTTCGCTGAAAGTGGAAGCGTTCATGCTTTGTTGGGGTGGGGTCCAGTCGCTGAGATGTACGCGATCAGCCGGCAGTTTTGCGCGGACGCCACCTTGCTGATCGAGGGAGCTGCGGATGGAGCTTTGGAAGCTGGGTCGGGGTGGTTGGTGGGGGCCTGTGCCGGAGGAGTTGGGTGGTGAGCGGTTATAGTCCATGTTGATCAAGGCACTGTTGATGACTGCGTCACTCCAGCCGTATTCCATGTTGCTGATTCCGCCGACTAAGGGTTGTTTGGAAAGTCGAGCACTCCAGTAATTGGCTGTTGTGACGAACTCGCGTACAATTTCGGCGGTACCGACTTGGAACAGATGTACGGCGCCTGTCGGAAGACTGAGAGCCCAGACATGAGGACGAGATTTGGAGTAGCCGGGAGGAGGTAAAGCGCTTGCGATGGTTTGACGAAGAAGGAATTTCCATACTTCCTCTGCATTCTCCATCCAATTACCGCCTCCCACAACCACACCTCCACCTTGTCGCTGCTTGGACTTTAATCGCATTGATTTGCTGTTGGCGCTGAATGAGAAGAGCCGTAGCCAACCACGTTGAATAACAGCAAAGCATTCATTCCAATTCCGGTCTTTGGCTTTCTTGTCAACAGCTTCGAGATGCTGTTTGTGCTTCAGACTACCCTCCTTGGCCCATGGAGCACCCAAAAGCTCTAGCGTATCATCCTCAAGCAATGGTTTGGTAGCGCCTGGATCTTCATAGCTGGATATTGAGTGGGCAGTATCTTCTCGAATAATGGCGTGGCTCAGAGCATTCGCAAAACCAATCGATTGCTGATAACCGCCTCGTTGGTATTCTGATCCGAGAGAGTCAACTGACATGGAAGTCATGGTCTTGCCAAGTGAATACTTGCTCCAGGTGCTGGATGCTGATGGACTCCAGACCGAAGACTGGTCATCGAGACTCGTCCGGCTGGATCCCATAGTCGATGCGGGGTATAGACGAGCTCGAGATCTCGGTTTAGATGACCAGCGACCAGTCGTCATTCTGGAATCGGCAGATCTGCCGCGTGGGATAATGTCTGATCCAGTCTTGCTGAGCACACTGGGGCTGCGACGCAGAATATTTCCCGTTGTCGTTGTGGGAGGAGCAAGGCCTTCAGACTCTGCCGGAGCATTATACAATGGTAGACGCTGCTTCTGAATGGAGTTGTAGAAATCTTTCAAGACAATCTCAATCTGTGCTTCCCACGCTTTGATAGTGCCCTGGAAAGGAGTAGAAATCAAAGGTCCGTAAGAGCTTGAACCATCCATGAGAATAGAGCTTCTCCTAGCCTTGGTCTCTGTTTCAGGAGGAAGAGTGAGTTCGCCCTGAGGCAAGGTTGGTGACTTGGCAGCTGTATTTAGAGGAGCACGCGATTTGTTACCACTGGCACGTATAGTGTCAAATCCATCGGGTGCTGCATCAGAAGCTACACGGTTGATAGTGGGCAACGTGTTGCGCACAAACTGATTCCTTGTCATTTTCTGCTCAATATCTGCCATATGCAGATCGGTATTGAGAAGGAGTAGCGAGTAACAGATGGTATGCACCACGTCTAGAAGAAATTAGCATCAAAGTAACAAGTCAATCATGCGATGTAGTGTACATACCGACTGCTTTGAAACCGTGATTCGGATTGCATTCACACCATCTAGTAGACAATGCATCCAAAACACGGTCAACCTGCTGCGTCTCTCCCTTTAGCGCCATCTTAGTACAGAGGCTTCGAAGAGCCGCTAAGATATCCATGTTTGTCCAGTTGAACAACTCCATATAGGCCTTTCGAATCATGGCACGATCTAGATCTCCTAACCAAGCGGCAGGCTCGTTTTCGACAACTTCATCTGGGTCGTTGAATAGTTGACGGGCCTTCTCCCGGTCTGCGGCACTGGGCATATTCTCTGATCCCTCTGCACCTGCAGTTTCAGATTCCTCGTTGTCCGCCTCCGGTGACTTTGTCGTCGTGATAACTGGCGTGTCAATCATAGGGGAGTTTGAGGCTGTGTGGTACTGAGAAGCATCGGAAGCGGAAAGATTTGATTTGACGGAAGATTCGTGTCGCAAAGAGCCACGACTAGAGTTATTTGGCGAAGTACCAGAATGCAAAAAGCCGCTGTTCTGGATCTCAGATGGAGGTATGAGATTCTTGGATGTGTTGACCTGTAATTGCTTCTCTGGCATAGGAGGCTGAGAACTTCCTGTCCCGTTGGCAAGTGGACCAACCGGACTTGTTTGAGGTCTATTTTCTCGTTGGGTGCCATATTTAGTGCCGCTTGAAGCCTCGTTTTCAGATCTAGAAAATAATTAGTACTATTGCCATTAAAACATATGCAAAAGTTGAACTTACTTCTTAGCCATCGGCAAAGCATTATTTGAGCCATCCGCAGTTCTACTTTGCCGCAACTTCGGCCGAGATGTAGTATCTTCAAGGAACGAGTGTTCGGTTCGCAGATGGCTCGGGCTGTGCTCTTGCGTCTCTGTGGAATAATCTTCGGCATTGTTCTTTGCGGCCTTCTTTGACGAGAGGTAAGGATCCATAACTTGGCGAAGACTACTTGCTGGACTTGGTTCTGGACGCATATCCAAGCCCCTCGAAACATTGGGTGCCAGATTCAAAGGCGGTGGGATGCTGTCAACTACTGACTTCTTGCGCCTGCGGAAAAATGATGATGCCTTTTTCGCTACGACAGGGTGTGCAGGTTCCTGACGAGGTTGACTAGGAGTTGGCGGATTGTCTGACTTGGGTGTTGGCAGTTTTGATTGCTCGGGAGTCGACTGTTCGGAAGAGGCTTTGGATGACCCAAACACTCGTCTGAAAAAACCCTGCTTTTCCTTGGCCGGCGTCGCATCCGCTAAAGGCAACATGGGTGGTTTCTGATATGAGATGGTAGGACTTGGGGCCGAGGGATCAATAAAGGAACTTGGGAGGGGAGGTCTTGGTGTTTCGTCATTATATTTGATGGTAGAGGTTCCAAGAGTCTCTGGACGGCCCTTTCTTGTCGCCGTACTCCTGGCTGATCGATTGCTATTCCGTCGCGACAATGCCGGCGCCCGAGGCGGAGGTAGACCACCAGGTAGTCCACTTGACGGGTCTCGACGAGGGCCAGGCGGTACTGTAGGCGTAGGAGCCGCATCCAGATCATCGAGAATCAATTCCGAGCCCTGCAAAGGGTTCGACAGATACGCAGGGCGGGATCCATAATCAAGACTCATCGAGCGTCTATGGCTATAGTTCAGGTAGTGCTCCTCAAATGTGCGATCGTAATCTACACTATCTGTACTGTCCTTGCTTTCTTGGCGTGCAGCATGCCTTCTTGATGGGACGTGTGGTGGTGTGGCTATTTCCTCATCCAGGTCATAATTTCTCGGATACCCAGAGCCAGCACTGTCTCTGCTACGAGCAGTATCTTGGCGCCGTTGTGAGGTTGGATGCGATGTACTCCCATTGCTCCTGCGGCCACTAGAACGAGGTATCTGCGGGTAATCGTCATCACCATATAGACCAGGACCGATGTCGGAAGAAACGGAAGAAGACAATGTGTGGCTCCGGAAACGTGGCTGCTGAGCTAAGGAGAATCGATGATTGTTGCTACTATACAAGTATGGATCCGGCTCTGGGGAATCGTTGAAGAAACGAGTATCGCTGAATAAGGGTGAACCCGGAGTGAATTGGTCCAGAGAAAGAAGCATATTATCCACCACCGATGTCCTCGTAACATGTTTCGGCGACAGAGCTAGATCATGCGGGTCTTGTTCGTCTGCGGATTCACTGGGACGGCCCAATTGCTCAACTGGAGTCGTATCATCAAGGAACGTCTCGGGATATGAGTAACCCGTGTTCAGCGTACGAGGTTGAGGCCATTGCTGGCGTTGGGATTGTTGCTTCCGACCATTTGACGGCGGCGTCGAAGGCGGCGAGTAATTTCGGTCATGACGACGGGAATTGTTGGACTGACTCGAGCTTGCAGTCATGCCCCGATGCTGAGTCGTGGGAGGCCGAGGGAAGTCGTCCAAACCCATGATGACTGTATGGCTGCTTTGTTCAAGTGATTTGAGTCAAAGGTAAGGGATGCTACTCAATTTCGCTCAATTGCAATTATTCTCCGATTACAGCGCCTCCCGGGATGTGAGGGTGGTCAGTGAGGTCGAAGGTGAGCGCAGTTCATTGCATTGCGGATTTATCAAGGAGGCGTTGCATACTAGGAACAAGCCGGAACGAGGTTTATTGTTTGATGTTGTGATCAGTCTCGTTGTTCAAATAGCTACTCTCGTGGTGGTCGTCGCAACGGGCACAGGCCGTGTGAGTTGTCCAAGCCTGAAGCTGTCGTGTCAGAACGAGAGCGAGATAATGGCATCAATTAGGCATTGGGTCGCAACGTGCAATTGAACCACAGCGAGTCGTCAGTCGCTCGACGCAGAGACAAAGAGAGAACGAACGATTCGACGGGAAGTCGAGTAGAGATAGTTCAAGAGGAAAGACGCTAAGTGAACAAAAAGAGGAGAAATCAAGAGTCTCACGATTCACGAATTGCGGCAACAGAGTGGGCACTAGACTCAGTAGGCTGGCACTAGAAAGACTAGACTCGTTGTGTCTGGCAGATGCCAGATGGAGAGAAGTCAGTGTGGACTCTGTGGAGGTGAGTGTTTCGAGTGGCCGTCAGCCAACGCAAGGGGCAAGCCCGCCAAGCCTGTGCGCTGTCCACGTTGTCCCACTTGGCTCGCTCACTCAGGGGCTCGCCTGGCACTATTGAATCTTGCTTCGACTCAACCAATGATACTACATTATTTCTCCGTGCCACAGTTCAACCAAGTGCTCGCTGTTCAGTGTCTGCTTCTACTTTGTACGGAGAATGCTGCCTTTGCTGGGTAACTATCTACAGACTCACGGATACCCCAGTTGAGCCCCTGTCCCTGACTCGTCTAGTCCACTACTCTCGCTACTAATGCATATGGCTGCATCTTAGCAAGCCTAACAATTCACCGCGCTGACGGATTCGTCGTCAGCTTTTCACTTGATAATATACGGATAGCGCAAAACTCCCCGGTTTCATATCTCGCGCACCGCTCCGAACGAACAATATGATGTGTCACTTCAACCATAAACTTAGTTACTCATACGTAGATTCATAGAATGCAGCACATTACCACATACTCACTGCTAAATTATTGTGCCAAGTACATTGTCGTTTGAATCTCCATCGAACTACTAGTCTACTACGTATTCTTTAGTACCCGCCGACTAAATTAAATCGATCAGATTAGTCTAAGTTGCTCTAGCTTGCATAGGACCTAGGTACACGGTAGCCCAATGTATCAAAAACGATAGGTGTTAGGCACGTAGGATCAATTGATGGATTGTGTCGATCGTTGGATGTGTATACTACATACGTTCATACGTATATAGTTCAAGATATTTGTCATAACTGACTCAGTGAGAGGTGTAATGCCTGTAGCAGTCTTTAGGGTTCTATCTAGGCGGTTAACATGAGACGTGCATAGTTAGAACACTGGCCTCGAGAGACCCGAGCTTGGTACGATCTATATAAATGCTATAATAAAATGCAACGGTTTTGAAAGAGAACGAAGTATAAATACTATACATGACAAGACGTGTAGAGCAGGTAGAAAAAGAAATCCAGACGCCATTTGAACCAATTTCCTGATCAGGTAATCACATTATTGCCGAAACTTCCCGTGGTAGCCCATTTGGAGATACCCGTCAAATGCAAATCCGTAATTATTGTGTATGCGTCGAGCCGAAGGTATTATACAAGTATATCAAAGACCGTTCGTTGTACAGTCACGGTCTATCATGTTAGACTAAGCACCCACCCCAGAACCACGCTTCGACGCACGCCGTCCTGAATAACTAGTTTCCGTCTCCGCCGGCGCCGCCTTCTTCTTCTTGTTGCTACCACTCCGCCCGCCCTTGGGTCTATATCCCGTATCCTCATCTCGCTTGCGTTTAGCCTTTGTCGCTGACGGAGCGGGCACATCAAGCGCAATGCCGTCTTCATCATACATATCTTCCTCCTTGGCCTCTTTTGCTGCTTTAGAAGCAGCGAGAGAAGACCTCTTGGAAGAACGCGCAGTAGCGGCGGTAGAGCGCTGTGGTTGCGATTGTACCTGACTGCTTTTCTCGGACGCAACCTCATTATCCTGTAAGAATACGTATGGAGTATTGCGTCGCAACCAGTTGTATACCGAGTTAGGATTCTGAAGGATTGCTTCGCGCTCACGATCGGCGAATGTGGGTTTTTCGGGAAGTTGCTTCAATTGTACATCTGCGGCTGCATCGCCCATTTTCGCGTCTAGTGCCAACAGGTATTCGTGTTCGTGTTCGGGGGTCATGTAGTTCATATTGAGTAAAGTCGTCGAATCTTGGTCGAGTTCGCCAAATATTGAGGCAGATGAAGCTGCCACCGAGCCACTGTGCTGAGCGATTTGTCGTAATGAGGCATATTGCATCGAGGGTCGGAAAGTAGCACTGCGTTTCACCCCTCTTTCTAGACGCCGGTAGGTATCTGCTGTGATTTCGCCGGCTTCTAGCTCGGCCCTGGCTTCTTTCAAAGCAGCTTTTGCTGCGGTGGTTGTGTATGTTGATGGAGCGATGTCGTCGTCATCGTCAGGTGTCATTGGTGGTGTCATTTCTCCAGGTAGGCTGAGATCGTATCGTAGGTTGGTCGGGATGTAGATGCTGTCGTTGAACTCCATGAGAACTTCGAGAAGTTGACTATTAATGACAGAAATTAGTAGTTGTTAACACATTTGGAGCGAAGGTGAGGTATCTCACTCATTTGTTTCTTGTAATTTCTTCGAAACATCTTCTATTCGCAGCTGTTCTCGTACGAGTGCCTCGCTCTCGCGCATCTCCAATTCGAATTTGACCTTTAATTTGGCGAATTTTTTTCTATGAAACATTAATTTGTTAGTCGTATGATCGCGATCGCGGAAATCAGTATACGCACTTGAAAGAATGGCATGGCTGTTTCGTGGTCGCAGTTGGCGCATCAGGCAGCGCGCCTGGTGAAGAGCGTGTACCCTCACGATCGGAAGGCATGTTCGTCAAGATAACAATTTGAGTACAAGACCGATTTAAAGGGAGTCAAGAACGCGAAGATGTGGTATCCGCATTGACAGGATGTTTGATTGAAAGATGGATGACTCTTGATGTTATCGCAGGGCGGCGAAGAACTGCCCCGGCCATCCATAAGGCGACAAGGCCACAACAGCTTCTTGCTTTTCTTAGCGTCGCTGGTGGGCCGCTGTGGAGTTTGTGAGTCCCGTCGGTCTAGAAAAAAATTGAACAATCTTATCAATTCCAATATTCACAGCATTAAACACAACACTGCAATCCAATAATATACAAAATGCCAGGCCTCAAAGAAGCAGATCACGACACCAGTCATAAAAAAAGAAAACTCGACGACGTCCCCGAAATCGAGATTAATGTGTCCGCCCCCGAACCTCCCTCAAAGAAAGCTCTGCGCAAAGCCAAAAAGAAGGGCATCGATCCTACCGAGATAACTGCTACCAATTCTGAAACCGAGACAACAGAAAATAAAACAAAGGACGGCAAAGATGGCAAAGGAGGAAAGCGATCAGAGTATGGAGTGTGGGTTGGCAACATGCCCTTTACAGCCACGAAAGAGGATGTCCGCAAATTTTTCCTTGATGGCTGCACGTTTAGCGAAGCGACAATTACCCGAATCCATATTCCAATGGGACCGTCGAGAGGGTTTATTCCACAGAACAAGGGATTTGCATATGTCGACTTTGCCAATAAGAAAGCAATGGACGAGGCCATTGCATTGAGCGAAAATTTCATTGCGGGTCGTCGTGTGTTGATTAAAGGCTCGTCAAACTTCGAAGGAAGACCGACAGAGCACCAACAAGCAGGCGGAGCAGCAAAGGCTAATGCAGCTGCAACCAGTACGCACCCCCCCTCGCGACGGATATTCGTTGGTAATTTAGGCTTCGATGCTACCAAGGAAGCTGTTGAGGAACACTTTTCGCCGTGCGGCAGTATCACGAATGTGCATCTTGCTACGTTTGAGGATTCCGGAAAGTGTAAAGGGTATGGATGGGTTGAGTTTGAGACTATAGAGGCAGCTACACATGCCGTGAATGGGTTTGTCAAGATTCCAGAGGATGATGAAGAGGAGGAGGAAGAAAGCGAAGATTCTTCTTCAGACGACGACGAATCTGATGAGGAGGGCGAGAAGAAAAAGGCAGAGAAGAAGAAAAGCAAGAAAGTCACAAAGAAACCAAGGATGAAAAAGGTCTGGGTCAATCGCCTGTTGGGCCGCCAATTGCGAATGGAATTTGCCGAGGATGCTGCCACTCGATACAAGAAGCGCTTTGGCAAGGATAGTAAGAAAGGTGATGGCGAGAACGAGGGAGAACATCGCGCCCGTGATCGTCGTCCCAAGGAGGATTCTCGGTACTCGCAGGATACTGTGCAGAGACTTACCGGTGCCATTGTTGAGGCTAAAGGAAAGAAGCTCACTTTTGACTAAAATATTCATGAAAGGATTGCATGTGAATGACTTTTGTTTCTGTATATAGCGATTGAACTAAAGCCATGGTTTGTTTACAATTTGATCCACCTATCGATTGCTTCCACATAAAACAAGCAGCTGAATATAACATCACCAGTAATCCAACATAATTTAACAATATATTAAACGACACCGACTGCGTGGTCACTAGTCAGTTACATTAATCTCGTCGTATTAGGGCTTTAAGCGCGACGAAGGCTCGACCGCGAGAGGCGCCTACAAAGCCCGCGCTAGTCCCAAACAGGCGCCGTTGACATCTCTCGGGCCGCTGTTCAGATGTCATAGTGTAAGCACGCCCAAAATACATCTTTCTTTTCTCTTCTACAACAAATAACAACTACTATCCTTACAAAGGCTACAGCTCTCCATCATCCTTGTTTCACTTCCTTATCCTATTTTTGCTCTTCTCACCATCGCCTCACTCTCTGGCCCGATTCTATTTGTTTCTCGCCACCCGTACCTTACGGCCTGATCATCAGCAGTCGCTCTATCGTCCGTAGTTGTCCGCCTAAGCCAAAACAAGTTTCCGGTGTCTTCCCCGCCGACATCTCGTTCTGAGATTGTGAAAACAGCATAGCTATCCAATTCTCTACAACCTTCGTCCGGCAAATTTCTCGATTCTAGACTGCCTGATAGATCTTCCAACACCAACGTCAACACGCGCTTCCGTTCGGTAGCCGAGCTCGCTACGGTGCCAATCGCAGAGCCCGCGATCTTCGTCTTGTCAAATGGCTCCCGCTCGGCGTCACAGAATCGGAGCTAGTCGCCGACGAAGAGAAGATGAAGGTGAAGATGAGGGTTCAACAGTGGGACATGTGGAGGAAGATGATGATTCGATGAGTGATGGATCGCTACCGAGCCATTTGGGCGACGACGACGATGCTGATGGCGAGGGAAGCGATGTCAGCGAAGACGAGAGCTCAGTGACGCAACATGGTAGTACTACGAAAAACGGACATGCTCGTGCTGGTCGTGGAGCGAAAAGGAACGACGCTGGGGAGAAACTGGATGTCCCGTTCAAGCCGACACTAACCGCGACGGTGTCTGATACGGAAGCGATGATGAATGGGCTTAAAATATCTGCTGGGCAGGAAGTCGAAGAGATAGAGTTTGACGGTATGGGTAAAGAGGATAAGATTGGGAGGACACCATCGGCGCCGCCTACGGAGTCGAGAAGAGAGACGTTTGCTGAGCGGAAACGACGGGAGCATGAGGAATATATCAAGGCTAGGGATGAGAATCCCGCGTTTGTTCCGACACGAGGAGGTTTTTTCTTGCATGACAAGAGATCTACAGATGGACATCGATCACATGTCAATAAATCAAAGTCACGGCCATATGGGCTTATCGTTGATGGCAATGTGGGGAGGTGAGTTTGACATTTCTGCTTTGTATGCTGATTTTATGCTAAGTATTGTTTCTCCAGACGTCAAAAAACCGACGCCAGTGATGGACAATGGACTCACGACTTGCACGATACGGTCGTTCGCGATGATAGACCTACCAACACCTTTACATCTTCGCTTCCGCAAAATACAAACACAGGGTATACAAATGGCTCAGCAACAGTGACTGTTGCACCTCGTTCTACGCCCCCGAACCGCTCTTTCTCAACGACATTGTTAATCGGAAATGTTCCCGTTCGAGTTTTCTTGCCTGGAATGGAAGCCGCGATCCCGTTCGCTGCCGTCCCGAAACGCCAGCATACGCGGTTACCGCAACACCGCCCTCCCTTGAGACGGGATAAACCCGTTCGTGTTTCAGTACCGGGTGCACCACCCAAATACATTCTACCGGCACCTGAACGGTCGTTCATATTCATTCCTCGTGCGCTTCGACCGAATCAGCAGTCCTTCAGAGGACGGGGACGAGGTGGATACTATACTGGCCGAAGACCCAGCTTCTATCAACCAGGTTCAGTTTACTCGCCCAGTATATCTATGAGTCGCAGGTCGTCTCTGCGGGAAGGTATGCATTCCCCAGCGGCATCTGTACTCTCGAGACAAAACATGGCGACGGGTGAAGTCAAACCCATCGTTCGTCTTCCACCTTCGGTTCGCCCACCTGGTGTTATGGTACCCGGCGGACCAGTCATGCCGGCAGTTCCTATTCTACCAACAGTTCCCAACACGGCGTACAGAGAGACCCGTGGCGGACCGATGACCATGCATCAACCCCGACCGCAGAAAACCGTTTCCTTGGCCGACATCGAGAGTCCGGCCAGCTTCAATTTCAACCCCCCTCAACCTCAACAAGAACAACCGTTCCACCAACAGGTTCCTGTGGCTATTGCTCCGGGCTACGGACCGGACGGAGCCTACATCCACGGACGTCACCCGTCACATCCCAGCCAACCGTCAGGCACACCTCTTTCTCACATTCCCGAACGCGCTATCCATGCAGCACCCTTCCAACCGTACGGCGTACCTTCACAGCCAGCATATTATGCAGCCGGTTATGCTCCAGGAGCTATGTACTATCCTGTTCCCGGGAACGACTACCCGCATTATCCACCTCCTACTGTCAACAATGGCATGGGTTATGTCCCTCCTCCACCTCACCCATCACAACTCCCACCAGGCCCTCAAGCAGGGGCCCAACCATACATGCTCCACACGGCGCCACCGCCAGCTCCACCTTCCGCACCTCCACACACAACCGGGGAGCAAGCTCCTCACGCAGGCACGGTAGCCCACGAAGCCAACGGCACAGTCTATTTCTACGACGCACAGGAACTCTACCACCCCAACGCAGCGTACAACGCAACTGGCGGAGTCGTCGGAATGGGCGGTATGATGACGCCACCAGGCACGACGTATTATTACCCACAGTCTTCAGGCGTTTACTATCCTCAGTGATTCAATTCATGATGTTCGAAAAGTTTTCGGCCGTCTGTATCTCATAGCGTTGCTTTCTTTCGACCCTGTCTTATTGTCTTACTGATTCTCTTTGTTCATGATGAGCGACTCGAATACATCGACATCATTTCATCTTATCATCATTCTGTAGTTCAGCATAGCCCATTATCCGCGCGTTATGGTTCTTTTTTTTCTGATGGATTCGGTTTTTGTTCTCTCTCGATCATCTTCTTTATTCTTAGTCATTATATCATATCATTATCTAGTGTTTCTTATGCATCAATATCAGATCTTCCTGCATGCCCCTTTTCCTCCTCTAGTATCTGATTATGTTTTTAGGTTACTCCTTTCAACCCCAATCTATTGATAGATTATCGGCACAGACCTGAGACCGCCCAAGTAGGTACTTACTATGTAGTAACCAGAAACTGCATAGTCAACTTACCCTAATTTTAGGGCATCGCCATCACATCCAAGACGGCTACCTGAGCTATATGTAAGCAACCAAAAATTGTACCTAGGTAGATAGATACGTGGTATATCTAAGTATCCACAAACGCAACTCGGCACGGGCAGTGCTTACTGGAGACAGTTAGCGATCGTTAATGATCTACACGTTAGTTAGTCTTGGAGGTACCAGTCTACATCCGTACTCTGTAACTTAACGTGGACTAAGAAAGTAGACTTACTACCTCAAGTGGCTAGGGAGCGATGATGCATACCTACTTAAATAGTACGTATGTATTATGTATGTAGTTTTAGGGAGTGAATAGTTAAGTTACGTAGGTGGTGAATTAGTAATTTAGAAAGTCTGGAGCCTTGGACAGGGCGGGCAGGGATGGTCATCCTGCTGGCTAATTGTTGCGCACCTCAGATGTTGAGACTCAGTCCAAGGGGGACGTGGCATGATCACATCAGGAGAATATTTGATGTTCAATTACAGCCCTCACATAGTAACAATACGATCAAGGCGAACTCCGTCGGACTGAGTATTTACCCAAGAGATGATCTTAAAATCCGATCGTTGATCATGCCACTCAGCCACTGCACTGCTATGGCAGGTATGTATTCGCACAAGCCAGCAGTTGAGCTGCGCATCTGCTAACTATAAACTCACGAGGTTAATCCTAGAAAGCTAAATTATTGGCACAGAATTCAATACGTATGAACAAATTACGGATGGACGTGGATAAATATGGATAAAGTTACTTCGTCATTGGCGATCTATACTAATACATTAGGCATGTGCGTTAATTATGCAGAGGATAAACGAGCATAACGAGGGCAAACTGCGATCTTCGTTGTAGAAAAGAGTAAGCATGCGGTGTACACCGCCATCTTCGATCTTCATCTTCAATCTGCAGGATTTCCATTGCTGTGCAAAGTAGATGCAACGATCCGTCTATAGATAGATTGAGCGTTGAACCAAGCTCAAAAAAAAAAAAATATGTTGCCTAAATATGGCTGTGCAATGCCATGCCTGGACCACAGTATAATCTGCATTTCATCCTATCTACTCCGTACTCCATACAATACGGAGTAGAACGCTGACTGGTCAACTTCTAATTTGCACAGACATGGACGGCTACGTATGTCTCGAGACATGCAGCGTTGATCGACAAAAATACTGTTTGTCAGTGTTTGTCTGTTTGAACACCTACTGGGTTAAATATAAACCAATGAGACGATGAGTCGCGGTTGGTCCGGGATCGTTCTCCCGTGGTGTATGTAGATGTATGATCTATGTAAGTGTAATCATGCGATGGCACCTTTACCCTTAACCCTAGACGTAGTGCCATAGGAAGTGGTTCAAGACGCGTTGCATGGATGTACCGTTGCATTTATACTAGTATAGTAAATCACGACAGAAATGTCGTCGTTGGGAAAAGGCCGTATTTCCTTTGCCGGAATGCCGAGTTGTGAACAGAAATGGACACAAATAAAAAATGAAACACATTATTTTAATATTGAATAGTCAAACTAACAGAAGTATCAACTTCAAATACTTCGATTTGACTGGCATAGCAGGATCTAAACTAACGATATGCGTGTGACCAGTGCCAACCCGCCAAGACGCGGCGATACCATACATCGACACGTACAGAGTACATACATACATAAACTAACTAACCGTACCGGCGGGAGTTGACTAGTTACTGGCGGCTGGCCTGACTCCTTTGGCGTCCGAGCATCACGAGACTGTAGTCTAAACGAAGTATTGCCGGTTATTATTGCTGTCTGGGCTCTGACTATCGCATGTATTTGCCTCGATGTTGGAAATAAGAATAGGGCTATGTTCTGCTAGCTGAAACATGGTACGTATATATATGAGTAAACGACTGAGTAATAGTAAGTAGTGCATACTATGAGTAGTGTCTGTACAGTCATGTCGTCATACTCCAGGTCGGTGAGAATGGCCGCGATGCCGATGGTGGTGTCCCTCTTTATGTAAGCGGAGGTTCGCAGTAACTTAGTGATCAATGCCAGTCGGAGGCCTCATGCGTGTGCGCAGACGTTGCATAGGACGCACAGAGGAGTTGACGTATGTTAGAGCTCTCCCCGCCTTTATTTAACAGCGATTCAACAGAGCTTAGCAGGGATAGGCGTAGAGCCGAGAGCTAGACTGCGAGACCAGCGAGTAGGAGCGCTAATAAAATACCCCTCTTACAGTACGTACTCTGAGTCTCTTAGTCTCTTTAGCGGGTGCCCCCTGCGCCTTCCTTGTGAGAGGCTCCCCCTCATTCCCGCCTACAAATAATCATTCCCTTCTCCAACTCTCCCTCTCTCTTACTCTCCTCTCTCCTCCTTACTTCTTCGTTTTCCTGTCCTCCTCATCATCACCTCCACACAATACCATCTCTCCATCATCCTCGTTCATCGATTTTGATGCAGACTGTATCTGTTATTTAATTTCCATCGTCAAAATCCTCTGTCGTCATTCATCGATCCATAATTTTCTGGCCCCCAGCCTATTCCCCCGTTAGCCTAAGCTTGGTTGAGCATTAGCAGTGCCAAACCATAAAACCACCACTAAATCATCGATCCGATCATCATAAATTCAGATCAGAGTACATCGACATGAGTGACCTGGTGCCCTTATCAAAATCCTCTGCCATTTTATCGACCGCCATGTCTGGTCCATCTCCCCCAGCACCGGCCGTCGGTCCAGACACCTTGATCACTATCAAGATTCTACACAATGACTCGGTTAACCGTCGCTTCAAGATTCCTCTGCGAGACTTGGGTGCTCGCGTTTTCCCTCAAAAGGTATGTTTTTTAGTTTGCTTTCAATTTGCATTCAAACTCACGTGCATCGCCTTCCGTTGTTTGATGCTTGCGTGCTACTTCAACCTACTTGGCCTATCTCGGAAGCTGTAGTATGCCGTACTTCCATTATCAGCAACACCTGACATGGACTTGTTTCATCCATCTCTGATTATGTATCAGTTTGTTGATGTCTAAAATTGACATCAAAGTTTCTCTCATTTTGATTGTTACTGCCTGTTACTGCTGTTTTCCGAATCTCGCACTATCGACCGATACCGCATTATCGTTACCTGCTAACCTTATCATCGGCAGGTCCGCTATCTGTTGACAGTCGCACCCACTGACTCCCTAGTCCTTGAACGGTATTCCGACAGCCTCGCCAACTACATCGTCTTGGACAGCGAGAATCCTGCTGTCTACAAGCAGCTGTACCGTGCTGCCAAGGCCAAACTCAAGCTCCGCATCAAGGCTACCACTAAGCCCCAAGAGTCGACGGACACGCCAGTCGTCGCCGCTCCTACCGAGGAACCTCGTATCCAGGAACAATCTCACCAACGCTTCCGCTACTTGGAGACTGTCCTTAGCCCTTCCTCTCAGACCAGTTCTCAGTCTAAGAATATGACGTCACCACCCACTTCCCGGTCTCGGGCCTTCTCACCCGTGTCTTCCGTCCATGAGGAGAAGCAGCAGGCCTTCCCTCTCCGATTCGCCAACAATAACCACCACGGCAACGCATTCTGCATCGACTGCAACAACTGCCTAGGTAGCATCCCCAGCGAGCACTACCACTGCAGCATCTGTGACGACGGTGACTACGACTTGTGCCTTAACTGCGTTGACGCCGGTGTATCCTGCCCTGGTGAGGACCACTGGTTGTTGAAGCGTTTGGTGCAGAATGGTGTCATCGTCAATAGCGTTACTACGATCGCACCCAAGCGTCTTGATTCTTCGGAGTCTACCGAGAAGCCTGCTCCGGTCAAGGAAGAGCCAAAGGTTGAAGAAAAGGAGACTGTTCCTGATCCTGAGGTTCAGGAGGAACAAAAGAAAGTTGCAGATGAGCGTACTTGCAATGCATGCTTTAGAGAATTCTCCGAGAGCACAATGGTACACTGTGACAGCTGCGAAGACTACGACTTGTGCATTGGCTGCCTGTTGAAGAACGTCCATGGACACAACCCCGCCCATGCTTTCTCCATTATTAAAGAGAATCAGCTCGGCTTGAAGAATTTAGTTCTCTCCCGTTGCCGTCCAGGTCGCCACTACCATCATGCAGCCATCTGTGATGGATGTGAAAAGGTAAGCACCAATTTTCAGCCCTGGAAGATCTTTATCTAACTTTAATAGCGCATCGTCGGAGTTCGACACAAGTGCCTTAGCTGCCCTGACTGGGATTACTGCTGGTCTTGCGTCAAGACCGCCGATCAGTCCCACCCTCAACACCGATTTGTCCCCATCTACGGACCGATCTCTGAATCCTCATTCTCCCAGGATGTTCACTACGGCATCTACTGTGATGGTCCCTTGTGCCGCGGCAAGTCCTCCGCTTCGTACATCACTGGTATTCGCTACAAATGTGCTGTCTGCCACGACACCGACTTTTGCGCTGCCTGTGAAGCCTTGCCTACCAACACTCACAACCAGACCCATCCTTTGATTAAGTTCCGCACTGCAGTACGCAACGTTACTGTCAACACACTGGGTGACGATGGCTTCGGTGGTCAGACCATGGTCATGGGTGATCGCACTCCTCCAGCTGTGCGTAGTTTTGCTAATGTCCCATCGTCCAACAACTCCGTTGTCGAGGCGCCATCCGTTGTGGAAAAGGCACCCGTAGTGCCCGAGGCAGTCGAGAAGATTGTTCAAGAAGAGCCCGCTTCCGAGACAGCTGAGACAGGCGAGATACCCGAGTCACCCGCTACTCCTCGTCGATCATCGGTTGACTTTACCGACGACTACAGTGCCTACTTTATGAAGGATACCGTTTCCGATGGAACCGCCATGGCTCCGTGCCAAGTTTTCCAGCAGACTTGGACACTGTACAACCCTGGTCCTACAACATGGCCAGTAGGGACTAGCGTTCGCTACGTTGGTGGTGATGCCATGTTCAACATCAACACCGAACATCCTTCCAGCGTTGTGGCTCTTGCTGTAGCCATGTCGAGCAACGAGTTGACCCACCCAGTTGCACCTTCAGAGTCGGCTGACTTTACCGTCACTTTGAAGACTCCTCAGCGTACCGGTACTTCTATCTCTTACTGGCGCTTGAAGCACCCCAACGGAACTCCCTTCGGCCACAAGCTGTGGTGTGACGTCAAGGTTGTCGATGCGCCTGTTGCAGCCGTTGAGCCAGTTGAGAAGGAGGCTGAGAAGGAGGCTGAGGCCGTAGTCGCGTCCGAATGCACACCTGAGGTTTATGAGGCCGAGGTTGAGACTGAGGCTGAAATGTTGGGCAGCAACATGGTCTTCCCCAAGCTCGAGAAGGAGTCCCCAGTGTCTAGCACCCACACACTTGCCCAAAACCCCGCACCATCCTACACTGCTCCCTCAGTTACCACTGTCGATGACCAGGCTCTTCCTGAGGATATGGAGAGCTTGGCTCTTGAGGACAGCGACGATGGATTCTTCACTGATGAGGAGTATGACATTCTCGATGCTAGCGACCAGGAATCCATCAACGGAAAGCAGTAGCCAGCTTATTCATCTAACTTATGACCCTGAAATTGTTTGTTTCTCTCGATAATGGTTTGCCAGGTCCATCTGGGCGTTTCATTCATTCTTTCCTACTTGCTCGTTATTTGCGTGTTATGTAAGCTATGATCTAATCACTTTACTCACACTTAAGTAACTAACTACTCATTATCATCTCCTAACCCAAGAATACTCTTGTCTTTTAACGTAAGAATAGTAAGGATATTAATACCAATCATTCCTCTTCTCCCCACCTGTTTTGTTGTCAGGGTTCATAGAAACAATCCTCCTCCCCGGAATCGTATCATGCGTAAACGCCGACTCAAAAATCCCCGATATCCCTCTTCTCCCTAGCCTCTCAAAGGAATCGTACTGCTCGAGATCAGTCTGACCATTACAAGCAGCCCATTCCGGCGATGAAGAGGGAGTTGAGCCATCGCCCAGATCGCTCCAGCGTGTGACGACGATGGCGTGTCTGAATTTTACCCCTTTACCCCCACCGCTATTAGGTCCGGAAGGTGAGTTGGGGTCCGGGGTGGTGGTGGTGGTGTCTTCTGATAATTTAACTTCGATAAGATACTCAGTCGGACACCGCGGACACCGCCTCATAGGCTGACATTTCCCGCACTGACTCGGAATAGCGTACGGATCAAATCTTCCGCGTCCGTGAATGGCGTCTTTGAATTTGTGCTCTACGCCCTGCAATCCGGCCGTTTTGCGTGGGACAGGGATGTGGTCGAGCGCACATTTACAGACGTCCATCAACTCCCCGTCGCGCCAGTGGGGGCATACAGAGAAAAAGGGCCAATAATCCTCGCGCGAGTAGAGAAGTAATCGTTTACCTGTTGGTGGGAGGCCCGGTGAAGCAAAACATTGACTTATAACGCGCATAAGTAGCCGGTTTTCGTGAATGTGGTACCTCGTTGAGACGCTCCATGTCCCCGCGCCACCGGGCTCGGAGTATCGCCATCGTCGACCCAGGGATTCGGGCTTGAGGCCGTATCTTAAAGAGTTGAAGCGATGTGCGCGAGTGGCTAGTTGCACGAATGTGAATGGTATACTCCGTCCGTGCGTAATACGGTGTCTAGCCGGTGGATTGATGGGGTTGCGTTCTTGCGGGCAGTTAAACACCGGATTCAGTACCTGTGCGTGCGTGGGTTGGATTTTCTCATGGCCGATCCTGATGCGTCGATGGTATGCTGCGCAGGGGATGCAGAGGAGGTGATATGGCAAGTATCGGTCCAGGAGTGTCAAAAACTCGAGTTTCTGTTGCCTTGTTTCCGGCCCATGATTGAGTCTGTCTAGATATCGTCGCGGGCCTAGTCGGGTATATAACGTCTTGTTTGCTAATGCAAGACAAACTGCCGTCTTTGCGTCCAGTAAATCCGCAATACGGCACCATATTGCTCCCGGCAAACTTGCAATTGCGTTCTCGCCTCGAGGCCTATTCTCATCGGCAAGGTAGTAAAAAGATTCATCCGACTCGAAGCCTTCCTGCAGACTCATCGAGTGCAATAGAGTTGTATAATCTACATTCTCGCCCAATTGCGTATCGAGACCCGCATTACGAGCTCGATATTTCGCTCTATGGGCTTGGAGGGGCGCAATTGGAGGTAATGGTGGGACATCATCATCATTGTCATTGCCATAGGTGGCTTTAGCGTATGAGTATTGTGTAGTGGTGGTTTTGATACTGGCCAACGTTGTCGAACTAGCAGACGTCAAAGGTCCTGGTCCATCTGCGGCGCCGCGTTTGCGGAGCTTTTGGCGCGATTTCTTCGGTTTTAGCCAGTTTGTGAGACTTATTTTGCTGGTGTTGCCGGTTGAGGTGTTACTAGGCATGTTCTTTTGTTCGTCATTTGTATACAAGTATCAATTGATTGTTTTAAGGTATGTTAGAAGAACAGAAGGTGAAACAAGGGTGGGTAGATCATGGAAAGCTCGGACCGGCAGGGCTCGGAATTTTTCAGCCTCATGTGGCGGTGCGTTATACTCGGATCATGACATGTTGTTCTATTGAACTGATAATTGTGTTGATCAAGGTCAAGACAACCCAAGAATCACAAAGATATTACTAAATAAAACAATCATCCCCTGGGGCAGTCGTCAATGCTGCTTATCTTATCGCACACAATAGCAATATGGCGCCGCTTTAACGTGTATTTCTAAGATTTGGCCAGTTTGTCAAACAGTGCAAACAAATGCAAACAAGTTAAACAGACCGAACCAATCATCATCAACTTACGGCCCGATTAGGAAGAAACAGCGTAGCCCTAATTGTTTGTTTTGTCTGCTGTACATGTAAGACTAGAAGAGGATGTGATTACAAAGTGTGCATAATTGTCAGCGATTAGAACAGCGGCGACTTTTTCAGCGTCGATATTTGATAGCTTCAAGATAGTTATAGCTTCAGCATGGACGGGGTATAAGTTGTGGCGGGAGCCCTCTGCGAATAACTAAGATTCGACCTATCCTCCTGTAGCAATTGCCTAAGTCCATCGAACAATCTCTCAATCAAACATCCAGTAAATCAAAATGTCGTCACCAATAGCCCTCGTCCTCGGTGCAGGAGCTAATATCGGCCAAGCTGTCGGCCGTAAATTCACTGCCAACGGTTACAGAGTGGCACTCGCAAGTCGTACGGCGTCGTCAGACACCAGCGGCCAGGATTCAAAGGATGGCCTGTTCTACTTTCGAGTAGACTTGACAAACCCGACCAATGTGAAGACTCTGTTTGAGCAGGTCCAGGCTTCGTTGGGGGTTCCGAACGTGGTTATATACAATGGTTTGTACTATGCCCAAACCCACCTGTGCATTCACGAATGAATTCAAGGGCTGGATTCAATGTTTCAATGTTGATATTTGAACCTATTTATGACTTTAAAGCCAGCCATTATGTCCGTGGACCAGACCCCTTCTCAATCGCACCGGAAGCCTACCAAGAAACCCTCAACGTAATCACCACCAGCGCCTTTGCCGCTGCCCGTGAGGCTATCAACGGCTTCGAGAAGTTGCCTAGCACCTCCTCGCCGAGATCTTTCTTGTTTACCGGCAACGCATTAGATGAAATCGTCATACAGGGAATGGCGCCGGCGGGTGCTGGGAAGTCTGCAACTGCACATTTGATAAAGGCAGCGGCGGCGTCAGAGGCGTATAGGGAGAAGGGGTATACGTTAGTACTTCCCTTTTTGTTGTTTTGTTTAATTCGGCGGACTTGAATGTAGAATTGGGCTTGGTCTGATTTGTTGTGATAGGTTTTACTACGTTGATGAGCGAACAAGTACGGGTCAACCTGCTTATAACAAGATTGATGGAGCGGCGCATGCTGATCACTTCTTTGAGTTGGCGAGTGACAAGAATCAGAGGGAGTGGAAGCAGACATTTGTCAAGGGGAAGGGATATATTAAGTTTTGATTATTGGAAATACTTCTTACTTGAGGCAACGAAAGACAACCGAGCCCTCATGGAGGCCAAGTCCAATCTTACATGGACCTATACCTAGGTATTAAATAGGTGCTAACCAAATTAAAAAGCACTAATCAAGAAGCATTTTCATTTTTATGTGATAAAAAATCCTTCTACTGCCTAAGCAAAGCGGGGGCAGAAAGCTTGCCTCCTCTACTAGGTGGCATACTTTCTAGAATAGAGTGTTTCCACCCACTTAAAAAGTATTCCAACGACTAGGCAGTAACAGGTAAATGAAAATAATTATTAAAGTGAGTCAACAGTCAATACCGTATTGAGTCCCTGCTCTAACCCTTGTATTTGACACGGGCTGGCTCTGACGTCATTTCCTCCTTTGACCAGCCGCTGGGTTGGGGCCAAACCAACCTCTTTTTTCAGGCCGCCCATCGATGTTTGAACTTGAAACAACAACCCTGCACTTTTTTCTATTTTCTGGATTTTCCAGAATATCCAGTCATTGCTACACAAAGCCCCGCATGACTAGTGTGGGCGCTTGAGACCGCTAAACACCATGCCTTCTCCATAGAGAACAAATTCTCCCACTGGTTAAGACGAATTTATTGATGCAACCCCCATAACACGCTACCACACACAACTGAAGGCTAAGATGCGGCACTGTGGGACTGCCGAAGACTTCAAGCAAACGCAGAAAGAACGCAGGCAGAACCAGCCGCGACGCCTACCGGACCACCGTCCGCGAGCGCTCACCTATCCAATTCCCGCCAAAACAAGTCGCTCATGGAACCCCTTTCAGCACAAGCAGCAGCAGCAGCAGCAAACATTCGATCAACGTCACTCAGCGCTCTTTTCACGATTACCCGTGGAAATCAGACGCTTGATCTGGGCTGCAGCTTTAGGTGGGCAACTACTTCACATTGCTCGTGCTTCGAAAAGGCTTTTGGCGATTCCTTGCGCTGAGCAGGATGGTGCCTCGGGACTAAACACCAGGCTACATGCCTGTTGGGGTTCGACAACCGGGAGGATATATCTGGGTACGACACCTGGGTTTTATCTGCAACCTCGTAGCAGTCATGGACCAAGACCCGCCAATTTGTTGCCTCTATTGCAGACCTGCCGAATAGTGTACACAGAAGCTATATCCATACTCTATGAAGAGAACACTTTTGACATCAACCACTTGGACACAATCTTGTACCTGCAGCGATCTGTACTACCGCAGCGATTAAACCAGATCCGATCCGTGAGCCTTGCGTGGGACTTCAGATATGCCACGGCAGCCAGCCCTCCCCCTTATGATCTGGATACTTGGCGCCATGTCTGTAGCGTGCTTGCGACATTTACCGGCTTGCACGAATTGACAATGCACTTGAGCGGCGCTGTTGACATTGGGCTTGGGGCGCATCCGAAATATCGGTGGGTGCCGCTACTAGGATCGCTTACCTGTATCAAGCCGAAAGAAAAGTTCGATGTATATCTTCCATGGCCGGAGGAGGAGTGTATTGAAGCAGCGGAGGAAGAGAGATACCATTTCCGATTGATCAGTGCGCCTATTGTGCCACTGGACGATGATAAAGGAAACATTCTATTATAGATACGGTATCTTGTTTTTCGGGACCAATATTGATACCAAGAGTGCTTGTTACTTAGGAAAAGGGACTCTTACGAAACAAAGAGAACTAGCATAACTAGATTTCTAAGGCTACTTAAAGGGGAGAAGAGCCCCTACTATAGATAGGCTCCAGGGCGCTTAGGCCCTGAGAGCCCTACCAGGCTCTCGGGGATAACTATTACCTAACATACTAGCGTGGGCGCCAACCCATATATTGCTAAATATATACACCAGTAACCGTTGCTAAGCTTCCAGGGGTTTGGGCGGGCCAATAATTGGATAATATAACCCCCAGAGCTATTATATGCTCTAGGGCTGTTGTTGATGCTCCGAGGGTCAATCTAGGCGCTGTAGATCCTCCCCAAGCGCCGTATATCATTATCCTCCAGGAGTCGTACCCACCGCGGTGGGACCGTGACATCCTTGGGTATTTCGTATTCATGGGCTTCATCTTGAGTTGATGACATGCAACCCCTGTCTGGTGCTGAATCTTGCTGATTGTTTAAACCGGGGTTTGAAACAAGAACATGGCCCAATTAAGATTTAGTTGGCCGTTGCATAGTGTTGGGAGCTACTTTTAAAGGCATGGCTCTCTCTAGCTGCTTCAAACCAATGGCATTCACTTGCCTGCAGAACTTGTTTCTCATCCTTTGCGAGGGCTTTATGAAGTCGCTGCAATTTTGTACAACTTTACATGATCACTAGATTTCATATACGACATCCTTTGTCAAGAATTGAGGTGGTTTGGCTTCAAACCAACAATGAAGGTTTTTAGTACCGTTGTTGCCATACTTGGCATCCTGCATGGAAGTAATGGCTATGTCTTGGATAAGTCCTGTGAACCCTATAAGCAAATGGTAATCGATGGCATGTCGAGTGCGTTTGATATGGCTCAAGCCGGGTCTGATACTCTGACTCAACTGTCGACTTCGGGCAATGGTGCTGTCTGGGATGCACAAAAGGACCTCGTCTCTTATCTGTTCTCGGAAGCCCTGACGAATGGCAATATTGATAAAAGCTCGAGCAACTGGGGTAGAGTCTCAAACACATTCTCGGCCGTCTTGAAGTACAACAACAATCAGGGGCAGCCACAATCGACTCCCTCCGACTACAGATCGCTGGGTACTGATTCGCTAGTAGTGTACTGTGATTATAGTCGATTCACAGAGAACAAAGATTGCGATGGAAATAAACAAATGGGTTATGTTTGCGACACTAATATCGGTATATCGTGGCCGATGAATTCTCTTTACTCGGACTGCAAAAGCACTAGCAAGCTAAGCACGACTTCTGTGGAGGTAAGTTATCCTAGGACTAAACAACTACAAGCACAATGAAGGCTGTAACTGATACCTGCTTAGGCATGGACCTTTGAATTTGCCTCCCTTGGTGTGAACCGAGCTTCTGAGATCCAGTTGTGTCCTGGCTTTTTGAAGACGGTACAAAACAACAAAGTCCAGAACCTCAAGAATCAGGGACGCAGTCTTGCCCGAGGAGTGAAGAAACTCAGCAGCTGGTTAGACGACCCATTTCGGACAGCCATGGACGTAAAATACACTTTTGATGCCACATTGCTTCACGAGATGACACATGCCATCCCCAATGCTGCTACTATAGATAGCAAAGGCAAGAATTCGTACGGCTGGAAGAATTGCGTGAAAATGAGTGGCAGCGGTAGTATTACCAATGCCGATACCTACTCTTTCTTTGGACTTGCTGCTAGAATGATTTCACCAAGCAGCGGCACACTCGCCCAACGGCCAATGAGTGATGGATCAGTCAACGTACTCCCCGGGACGTCTTCGAAGCGAGATGATGCTAAGGCTATGGAAGGGGCATTTATTGGACATAGAGCTGCTGATCAGGATTACACTGTGACGATAGACAAGGAAATTGTCACTTTGAGTGCGTTTAATGCGACTGGTTTTGTTGTCTCTGTCCCCTCGTCTGCTCCCGTTACAGTTTCCAGAGGGAAGGAATACACAATTGGAACAGATATTGTGTCACTAGGAAGTTCGAATCTTGTTATCGACCACTCCACGCTTCCTAACTTTCCACTCTCAGAATCAACGGCTATACCGCAGGCTAGTACAGGAATTGTGAGCAGTCAAACGGCCTCAGTGCAGTCTAGCCCCCCATCAACGCTTCGGACTACACACCGCTCGTCAAGCTCGACCAGTGCAGTGATTTCGAGCTCAGCTGTAACTAGCCTGAGTTCCTCAGCCGTTCGAACAACGACGTCAAAAGCTTCATCATCACATATAAACCCTTCATCTTCTGTTATTTCCACGGGTCAGAGTACAACCAGTTCAGCTTCTACTGCGATTAGATCAACAACTTCAAAGACTTCATCCCCTATATATCCTTCGTCTGCCGCCGTTTCTACGGGCCGGAGCAGCGGAATAGCACCTACCCCGAGTGACAGCGTACCTTTTCAAAGTACACCAAGTACGGGACAAACTTCGATTGGGATAGCTACTTCACCCTCGGTTTCAACTAACCCAACCTCCACGGCTCTTAGGTCAACAACTTCAAAGGCTTCATCTCATATAAGCTCTTCATCCTCATCCGCTGTTATTTCTACTGGGCAGAGTAGTGCAACAGAATCTAACTCGAGTGGAAGCATATCTTCCACATCTCAAGGCACAACAAGTGGAGGACCAACCTCAACTTCAAGCCCAAGTTCCACCATTTCAACTTCCACGGGTGTTCCAAAAACAACTTCAATAGGTTTATCTCCCACAAATCCTTCATCCACTATTGTTTCCACAGGCCAGAGCAGCGCAACATTGGGTACAATAACACAACCGTCGTCGACAACGGTGGTGCCAATTACAGTTATCAACGTTTCCAAATCAGGAACCACCTCTCCCGTCACATACATTTCCACTTATACAAGCTCCGGAAGCATTAAACCCACTGGGGCCTGGATGTGTACAGGTCCACTGTGCAACACGGGCTCTTCTTGTATTGTTCCTTTATTTTGTTCATCTTCAAGTGGCAGTAGCAGCTCATGGGGTCTTTGCTGTGGCTGGGAGCCTCCAGTCAGCGATGGTGGCAGCACTCCTGCTGCAGGGGGTCCTAGCCCGGGTCCTCCTTCAGATGATGACCCTAAGCCAACAGAGACCCAAAAATCTGGCAGTCAAACATCTACTAGTCAGACCACATCCAGCAGTTCTAGTAGCTCGTGTTCCACGCAGACAACCAGTGCATGCGACACCTCATACTCGGTATTTACGCCCGCAGGTGCGACCACTGCATCTACATCTACGTTTACCCTTTCATGCTCGACAGTGACAGGTTGCTCGGTGTCGATCAGCGCTTCCGTAACAACGTCAACGGGCAACCAATTAATTTCGGCTACACCAATTGGCGATGCATACAACGAGTTCGATACTTCCGCAACTGCTTGGTATGAGTTGCAGCAGTCAGTCTTCTCGGAGGCTTCAGCTGATACTACCGATCCATACATTACTTGGTCAGCGTCGAGCACATCGGTAGTTTCAAGCTCATCATCGGGCGTGATGACGACTACCACACCGGCTTCAACTGCCACCACCGTAACATCATCGTCTACTGGCACGCAACTATCTACGACCAGCTCTATCGCGGTGTCAACAGAGTTCACCTCCACATCGGCTGCTTCTTCTTCTTCTTCTTCTTCTTCTTCTTCTTCTACGAGTACCAGCTCACAAAGCTCAGCCACCACGAGCTCCACCTCAAGTAGACAGACTTCTTCGTCAGCAACCAGCAAGACATCTACGACACCTCAAACATTAACATGTTCCCCCACAACTGGTTCTTCTTATCCACAACCAACCATCCAGAGCGAGATTACATCATTCTGTAAAGAAATAGATATTTACGCTAACAATGTCAATTGTGACAATATAAACCACGGTGGCTATATGCTGGCAGATTCCAGTGTTTGCTCCCTCCCCATCTACTATTACGCATTGGATATCTCCACAGAAGCGAATGTGACGTTCAATATCTCATTGGTTGAGGGAAGTGCGTTTGTGATCAACAGCACTGCTTGCAGCACCGCTCTTGGCCAGGTTCTCAATGGCTGTGCCCCATTTTCTGCGTCTTCGTTGGATGACCTTCCCAAATATGGCGGGTCGGTGATAGTGAACAACGGGACAGGTGGTGTGGCGAGCTTTGCTATTGAGATTGGGGACTCTTGAGCTTGTTGTCTTTCCATTCCTTTCTTTTTTCTTTTCTTTTTCTTTTTTTTTCTTTTTTTTTTCTTTTTTTTTTTTTTTTTGCTTTCGAGGCAGCATAAATTTCAGTTTCTTGCAAGATTTTCAAACTTCTGTCAAATAGAGAGCGTCAAAGATTGAAAAATCACTAAAGCGTCATGGAACAAATTCGTAGTTCAAATTTTACTTCTTTTTCCAGGTTGTCAAAGGCGTTAGTTACTTGTTGGAAAGTTGGTAACCCACAGCCCTAAATTGAGATGGGAATGGGTCAACATCGGGTCAAGTAACAATTAGGGTCCTTGAGTGTTTACACCATAAATTACGAGCAGTGGATCTATCCGTGCCATTTGCTGAAATAAACCGTGTTGAGAAAAACTTAGAAACATACTGTTGTCCGGCCTTGGTGATGTTTTTGGTATGATGTCGGTGCATGCTTGCTTCGAAAGGGAAGGAGAAATCTCCATCTATCACGCGAACATCGATGAAGACACAGCCACCATGAACAAACCCGTGTCGAATGCGCTAATCATAGCTGCGGCTGCAGCTCCTTGTGTCTCGCCTTTTGTCTGCTCATCTCCAAAACCCTCTCCTGGCGTAAAATACTCTTCTTGAGCATCTCCCGTCCCCGGTTGTCCAGCATGCTGCAATACTTGACAGTACATTATGTATTGGGGTATGGCGGCGGTTGATTTTGTGATTCAACCGGGTATCCTCCTTGTTGTCGTTCCGGTTGCTGTTGCTGTTGCTGTTCTAGGTACTGCAATGATATGCGAGACGGCAATGATTCTTTCGTTGCTGAGAATGATTGGCAGTTCATTGAGATTCTCAATGTTCTTGAGTCAATTTTCGCAATCTCGGAGTGGTATTTCTTCTGCTCATAAAGTTGCTCGAAAAATTCTTTGGCCGTGAATGCAAGGTCAGGTCGAGGATGCAATGCATCCCTTGCAAGCGTTAGGAGCAGCTGAGCGTATAGACCACCCGATAAACCCTTGACAATGATCATTTCGTCAAAGAACTCCGTGCAGTATTTGCATAAGATCAAGCGCATACTCTGCTATCGTCAAGGAGGGATTCCCTCACGGTAGGCAAGGATAGGCTCATTGGGCATAGCTTGCCGTAGTATCGTTGATTCGTGAAGAGGGTTGGAACTTCCCTGGCAAAAGTATCAATTAGCTCTGAGCTCTATCAACTGAACTGGATCATGTCCCTAAAACCATACGTTTTCCATAACTCCACACTCCCCGATGCGTCTTTCATCATTCCCGTACTGCAGCATGCCAGTGGGATTGATGCTCAGTTGGAACTCCGGGACAAAAGCATCTAGCTCCTCTCCTGAGAGGGAGTGCACATCCTTCTCCATTTCAAAAAGCTCAACAGCGTTGACAAGATCCGTGCCTCCCGGCACAAGGGAAATATGTCGGTCTGCTCTAGTTGTTAACCGCTTATCAGCTCTGAGCAGGAATTAACTCTGTGGCGAATTGACGACTGCTGGCTCGTTGTGCGTTGTGAGTCGGTTGAAGCCATTTTGCCGGGAGACTTGACTTGCTTAGATTCGAGAAATTTGATAAGGATGGTATGGATTTGAAGCGAGTCAGACAAGAGAATGAATATAAGTGGCTTTCTTTGCTCGATTTTTCGTAGCCTGATCTATCGACGACCACAAGCTTTTTGAATTTCTTGGTGTGTCGATAGATCTCGAACTCAGGATTAGTTTCGCGATCTAGATCATAATAAGCTGTTAAAGCTTCATCATGCCAGACTCGTTGACTGTCCGCGAGTTCCGCGAGGAAGTTCGCTCCCTCATCGAGATAAGTTCGATAGGCCTTTAACAGAAGAGTGTCGCTCCAGAGCTTCATCTGCACGAATCAAGCTGATCCGGCTATATAGCTATATCATACCATACTAGATCATCTCGTATGTGCGCAGCTTTTTGGTGTTGGCATGATTCTTGAGAGATATTGCAGGTCAAGAGAGAGAAAATGATGGCAGAGGGGTATGATAAGTTTGAGGAAGAGAAAGTGCGAGTCTTTACCGAGAGATATGGCGGTGCCTATTTGGGATATGTCGGAGCAGGGCAATCGTTGGCCAATAGCTGCATGGCTTTTGATTTTTTGTTTGCCATCCTCGATTTTCTTCTCTTTGTCTGTTTGTCCAGCCCTATCGTTTGTCCAGCAAGCAATATGGGCCTCAATGCAGTTAGTGTGCAGAGTGTTGAGAGGATAAATTCTTGCTCCTTCCTACACACAATCTTCATATTTTTCTCCTCATAATCATTTGAAGAGCTTCGGCATTACATCCTGCCATAGCATTGCCTCTGTTTGAGCAGTGTGTGGCTATGGTCGACGGTCTAGAATGCTATCATCTACATAGTATGCTAAACCTCTCTTCAGGGGCTAGCTCTTCTTAATTTACATGGTCAACTAGCATATGTTAGGATTCCAGTCTACGCCTCACTCTGCCTGATCATGTCGCCTCTATATGTACTACCATACTAGATCATACAGTACGTGCACTCTATTTCCGGGCATTCACCCATTATTCAAAGCTGACTCTTGCTCAGGTACGCGCCTTCTCGACCGCTCCTTCCAAAAGCCCGCACCTCCGTCAGACGCGATCAACGAGAAAGCTCGGGAAGCCCATGTTCGAGATGGCGCCCTTGACACAATCAAATACCATCCAGACACTGCAACCATCAGGAGCGTATCATCGACCACGAGCTGACTTTCCGTGAAGTATATAACGTCTCAACGCCAGAGCAGCTACAAGACATTATCCGGTATATCCCCGAGAACCCCGACTTGATGGACCTGACTGCTTTCTGGAAAGTACCTGAGGAAACCGAGGAACATCAGCAACTCTACACACGCTTTGTGAGCAAGAGAGTCGAGTCGGGATGTCATCTGCGACGTCCACCACAGTCGGCAAGAGACTCAACATTAGTTGGAAATGCCCATTCGTCTCTCTGGGCCAATCCACGGTTTTGACATGTAGCACCTATATTGGCAGGGTCGTCGTGGCGTTTCGACGGTGCGCGATTCTCCTTTTGCAATGGTCTTCTTGATGTCGTGCTACCCCGAATTCTGCCTTCTGTGGAGCGACTTGAAATTTCTTCATGGATGATTTTCAAGCACCATTGAAGAGAATGTCTGGACCTCCTTCAGATGCAGCTAAGAAATCAAGTCTCGAGGGGCGCCTCCGTGCCAAATTTTGGGGTCATGAGAGGAAACTCCCCCGCTGCTTTACATGCCGAAAAGGCCATGTATTTCATCTTAACCAAGTCGTCCGCATGAGGAAACTCAGAGATTTGCCATAGAACTAACACGGAGTCAGCCCAAAATATTGAACATCTACTTAGAAGCATGTTCAATCTGAGCTGCCGTCTCTTTTTTCTCCTGCGCAGCCTTGTTATAAACATCCTTCATGATACCTTCCTCTTCAATAATCCTGAATCGATCGGGACGCTTAGTAGAAATGGCTTCCTTGTCACGGAAGACTAGCAGGGGCGGGTTGGTGCGGTAGTATTCATCCATATCCTCAAGAGTACGTCCAGCGGTCTCCGGGTAGAAGAGATACATAGTCGGGACCATGGCGGCGTTCAGAACAATCCAGATAATGTAGAAGCGCCATCTGAGGTTTTGGATCCCGATGGGCGTGATTTCGACGACCATGAAGTTGAGGATCCAGTTTGTGGCGGCTCCGATGGCGGCACCCTTGGTACGCATGGTCAAGGAGTTGATTTCGGTGGGATACACTATTCAAGATGTCAGTGACTGGTATAAAATGGGAACAAAGGAGTGGACTTACACCATGGGACGCCCTGCATGCCAATACCAAAAAAGACGTAGTACAAAAAGAAGAAAGCGACCGATGCAGATGCGACATTATCCTTGTAGGCATAGCCAGGCAATTCACTGAATCTGAGTAAGCAGGTAATAATCACATAACAGAAACACTGTCCCGCAGCGCCGAAGATCATCAAGTTTCGACGACCCCAGCGATCGACCTGTCGAATACCCAGGAAAGACCAGCAGAGGTATTGCACACTGTTGCAAGCCGCAAGGAGTCTAGCAAGATCTCCACTCAATCCGACTGACTCAGTCAAAACAGTAGGTAGGTAGTAGGATGTAACGTTGATACCGGAGAACTGTTGCATGGATTGTGTACCCATACCGAGAATAAGACGACGAAGTGACTTGGTGCCGGCTTTCTCGTTGGTGCGGCCGCGCAAAAGGTCGCTCCAGCTGACGGCGTTGACGCGTTCGTATTCAACGGTGTTCTTGATGTGTTGCATTTGAACGAGAAGAGTGGGATTGTTCGGTTCTTTGCCTTCGAGATGGCCGAGAATTTCATAGGCTTCTTCATTACGGTTCATGATGACTAGCCATCTGTTCATAATAATCATCAGCATGTCAGACTCCTCGGAGTAATATGAGGTTACAACATACCTAGGCGATTCAGGAAGCCATGGAACGAGGAAGAACAGAGTAACGATGAAGAGCAATTGAACCGCAAGAGGAAATCTCCACGTAACAGGCCCCGAAACAAACGAAAGTCCGTAGTTGATCCAGTTGGCCAGCGAAAAGCCGACCAACAGCAGAGTATTCTCAAAAATGACCAATTTTCCTCGCAGACTGGATGTCGCGGTCTCCGTCTGCCAGACAGGAGCAGTCGAACTGTTAAGACCATTGCCAATACCGGAGATGACACGAGCCGTCATCATCTGGGCAACGCTATACGAAGAAGTTTGAAGAACTGCGCCAACCAACATGACTGATGTACCCAGGAGAATAGTCTTTTTACGACCGAGTTTCTCACCGATCCAGAAGGCAATGATAGAACCTAGGAAACAGCCAATATCGTAAATGGCAGTGACTGTACCGAGAAGAGTTGTCTTGGTTGGGCCAACAAGATTGTGGACTTGAAGATAGTCAGGTGAAATGACCACACCACCGAAGACTCCCTATCGTCAAGTCAGCTATCATCCATACGGAAGATACGGTTAACTACAGTCTAACCTGATCGTAACCATAAAGGGTCATCTCAACACCACAAGTGACGGCCAGCCAGAACTGAAGCCATCCTCCTCTGAGGCCGAAATAGGCACTCTTCGGTTTAAAGAACATGGTTGCACGAGACGAAGGTGAGAGTATTGAAAAGAAGAATGTGGCGAACTATACTGGAACGCATGGAACATGTTCAGCAAAGAAGATATCCTGTCCGACTAATGTAGAGATGAATCCTGGAGAAAAGACAATAATCCTCCAGGCTTTTATATATGAAATTCCGACGATCGCTTCTATCAAACGCGGTAGTTGACACCAACCCTACTGTCGCATGAGCCGTGTCGACATGTGCGAAAGACCCCATGGGGGAAATGTATGCAGGACCAAAAAAAAAACCGGGGAATGTGCCTGTAGAAACTTGGCATTCAGCGTGAATCATGTATTAGGATTGCCCATTGTATGGGTACCACTTTCACATTCCAATGCAAAGGAATGATGCCAGCAGGCTTGTAACTAAGCAAGCCTTACCATTGCCGTTGGATGCCTCAGAGACGGATGCCCACGAGGCGAGAAACATCAATGCGTCGTGTGCTACATCAGGAAGATCCACAAAATTACCAAGTCCGGAAACGCCTCGTAGTACAATTTGCGTATGCATTGTGTTTTCCGGAGTCCAGGTTATTTGTTTAGTCCCAACCGTCTATATTGTCTATTCTAAATTCTCGCTTATAGATATCGTGAGACCAGAAACATCATATGAGGCGTCTTGTGCGTCTAACTTTCCCATCAATCCCCGAAGAAGGCTGCTTCTCTCTTCTCTGGACTCGTCTAGTGATTGAGTTTGATAACTCGACCGGAATATCCCCCTCAATATGCTCGTGCCTGCCCAGCAGAGCCACAAATCTCCATCCATCTCACAGTCAAATCAACAACCTTGTCAATCCCGTCTTCAATCAATTGAGTATGCGGCATTCTTCCAGCATTGGCGTAGAGATGTTTGTAGTAATCGTCCAGTACTAATCGGTTGACATTGATTTTGACACGCCGGCTTTCACGCATTCCTTCATTAGATCAGGCTTGAATCCGTTTGTGCCGTGCAATGCGAGCCGGACTCGTCCGTTGACGTTTGATCGGAATTGTGCGAATCTTTTATTTCCATTAGCATGAATATTACGATAAACAAGATAATAGAACTCACCCCTCAAGATCCAACCGTGGCAGAGCAGGCGCATGTTCACCATGCACATTCCCAAACGCAGGCGCCAACGCATCAACGCCCGTAGCCACAAACTGCTCTACTTCCTCCGGCGTAGCCATAAAGCTTCCAGGCCAGCAGTATTCATAACACCATCCTCACGACCTCCAATCCGTCCTGGCTCCGCCTCCGTCGCAATCCGTCGCGCATTGCAATACTCCCCAAGTGCCTTGGTTTTGCTGAGATTCACCTCCTCCTCATAATGCGACATGTCCACCATGATACTATCAAACGGCAACTCCGTAGCGCGTTTGATGATATCTTCAGAATGTACGTGGTCCAGATGTATAGAAAAGGGCACACCACCCTCAATGGCCCGTTTCGCAGCCTCGGCAGCGGTGCGGATGAGCAATCCATCCGAGACCTCAATGGTGCAAGGGAAGAATTGGATGATGAGTGGTGAGCGGCCTTTGATAGCTGCTTTTACGAGTCCGAGGATCTGCTCGATGTTGTATGCGATTGCATCTGTCATTTTGATTAGAACTATAGTGTAGTGAGCAGATAGTAAGATCATTACTACAGCGAGATGTGGGACAAATGAAGAGAATTTGCACGTTGGATCAAACAGTAAATAAATTTTCATCAATTCATCAACGTTAAACTATTACCGTAAAGAAAGTCCTGCTTTAAAGCCCGCAGTTCTCAACTACTGTAGGCGAATCCTTAGGGCTACGTATCACTAAGGGTGGAAACTCGAAAGCCTCCGAACTATCTATATCAATCAGCTCCCTAAAACCCTACCAACCATCATCATCAAAGGTCTCAAACTCTTCAAACTCAACCTCCCACACCCTCTCCGAAAGACTCTTAAGTTCCTCAACCCCAAACACAACATCCCTCTTCCCCTCATCTTTATTCGCAGGCCGAAGAAACAAATCCTCAAACGGAATGACCAAATCCTTCTCCTCATCTACCACCATTGTCCCATCTTTCTGCCCTATCACAACCCTATAAACAAGTCTCGCACCATCCTCAACCCCGATATGACATGCACCGATCCAAACGGTAAGAGGATATCATCCAACTCCTCTTTCATTCGCGTAAGTTCTTTTGATAGATAAAGTCCGAAGCTAGACGAAGCATACGCATGCACCATCGTCACAATCTGGACGATCATTATCCCTCGCCGAGGGAAATAGGATTCGAATGTGACGATGCTGTCGATGGGATCGATGAAGTCGCGATTGAAGATCGATTCGGTGACGTTGTGGAAGATGAAGTATTGGCTTCTTGTTGCGGCGTGTTTGTCGGCTGTGAAGAGGTTTGTTTCTTGGTTGAGGATGTCGATGAAGTGGCTGATGTTTTGGTAGGTGTGTTGGGTTGTGTTGGGGCTTAGGCCGAGTTCGTCAAGGATGTCGACGTTGTTGTTGTTGTTGTTGTTGTTGTTGTTGTTGTTGTTGTTGTTGTTGGGATTTGAGGAAGACATCAGATTGTTATCCGGAGTTGAGTATTACTTGAAAGATGAGATAGGTAGTGGAAACACTAAACTCTTGAGTATCTATATAATCGATGAAGTAAATGACCGCCGATGTGCAAGGAAAATGTGAGTGGCCGGAATGTAACGAAAGATCAATAGACATGATGATGATGACTTGAGGCTAAACTTCCTCTTGTGAGATATAAGTCCTCTAATACGAAGCATTCACTCGGGCTAACATCATATGTCGAGTCTTTACCTAAGTAAGAGTAGAGAGATAGTCAACAAAAGTCGTAGCTGATTGATATTACGTGCTCATCAAAACAAGAATACATACAAAATGCAAGATAGGAACAGGAACAGTACATAAAAGGGCCCACTCGCTCAACATTACGTTGGAAAATACCAATATCTCATAGATAACACCTCCTGACTGACTGAATCTATCTCAGCTACAACCTTGCAATCATCAATTGATAAATGTAACATTCAATGTTTGAGCGACATCAACAACAATAGTCATGGATATGCATACATGCATCAGCGAAAGCAAACCAGAGTGGAAGAAAAGAAAAAGAAATCTAACTTTAAAAAACAAAAACAAGTGTATAACGTTGTATTTGATTTAGTCTAAGTAAGTAATTATTAATTCGTTTTCCATGAATACTGTCTTTATGTCTGTCTCTCTTTGTCTTCAAGAAGCTGCGGGTTTGTTTCGTGTCTGTCTTGTTCGGCCGTGTACTGCGTATATAATAATAGTAATAACTTTCGACAATCTAGCTACAGGCTAGATTTGGTGTGCGTGGTTGATTGCTAGGAGTATTCAGCTCCCAAGGACGTCCCGTTCAGCATGCCTATTGTCGCTATTACGTCTGCCGGCTCGAGGAGATGCCAGCCTGCCAGTGTCTGTTTTGAGCTTGCGCCTACTGTGACTGAGAAGATGTGTTCCTGGGGGAGGTCTGAGTGGCGGAGAGAGCGGAACATATCTACGACAACATCTCGTTAGTAAATAAGATAGATACTAGAAAGGGGGGAGGAAAGAACGCACCCTCATCGGTAAAATCATCTCCACTGCAAAAGATGAATTCTGGCGCTTCGCCAGGGCCCCGGCCATATTCGTTCAATAACCTCGTCACGATGAACCCCTTATTGACAAATGTAGGCCGCACTTCGAGATTTGCCTTTCCAGCCATTACCTCGACATCGTACTTCTTCATCACCGTATTTTCAAGATGTTTTCGACACTCTTTCGATTGGAACAGGCCATATTCGGGATCGGCCCGACGATAATGCCATGTCAAGGCAACCCGTTTTCGCTCAATAAAGGAGCCCTGCGTGCGTTCTGTGTAGTGCTGGAATACGTCCATGACATCCTTTTGCCATGCCATGTCGAATTGTGCTGCGAGGTTCTCCCAGTCGTCACTCTTGGGTTTGCGAATGAAACATCCGTGTTCGGCGCTCAATCCGAGCTCGGGGATATGGCCCATCCATTCGTCCAGGAATGCCTGGTCTCGACCGCTGATAATCCATACTGCGTTTCTCGGATCTGCGGCTAGACTTTTAATATTCCGTAAAACGCGGTCAGATGGGATGGCGGCCTGGGGATCCTTGACAATCGGGGTCAAGGTTCCGTCGTAGTCGAACATAAACAATCGTTTCTTGGCTTTTCGGTACTGCTTCAATACTGATGCGCGGTCCAAAGCTGGTGTGGCGATTGATTGGTCAAAGGAAGATAAATTCGTGAGTAAACGATTGACGTAATGCTGCGACCACATCGAGACTGTATTCGATGTGACGTGCTTGTAAGCAACGTCGTGTCGTTTGAGTTTCTCATCTTCGCTCATGCTGAGCGCCTGGTCAATCGCTGCGGCCACACCGCTCGTGTCCCATGGATTAATGTGAATTGCACTGGTTAGCATTGCGGCTGTTCCGGAAAATTCAGACAAGATAAGAGGGCCGTGGTTTCCCTGCTGGCAGAGCACATATTCCAGACTCGTCGTGTTCATGCCGTCCCGGACACTGGTGATCAAACCAACATCTGCGACGCGCAAGAGACTGAAGTACTCTAGTTGAGAAATATATTGAGGGTAGTACTGCACAGGCGTAAAGCTCAATGATCCAAACCGGCCGTTGATCGTAGAGACAAGACTCGAAACTTGACTGCCAATCTTGTTCTCTGGGTCTTCCTTCTGCTCCTCCATGCTGGTCGGACTCGTAACTTGAATCAGCACAACCTGATCGCGCCAGTGAGGATACTTTTCCAAAAACGCTTCGAAAGCTTGCAGTTTCTGCGCCACACCACGGACACTGTCCAATCGATCTCTGCCGACAATGATCTTCTTGCCTGCATACAGCTTCTTGATGTTCGCAACGACTCGCTCGATATCCGAAGAACCAAATGCCGCCTTTTGTACATTTTGCGCATCGATTCCAGTAGCAAAAACATCCACCGCAACATGTGCTCCATAAGCATCGACACCAGCAGAATTCGACTCGAATCCGAGGACGCGCGTGCAACACGATGAGAAATGTCTAGAGTATGAATATGTCTGGAATCCGATCATGTTCGCACCAAGCACTCCGGTAAGCACTTCTTTCCTCTTGGCTAGACAGCGCATATATTCACTGCTAGGGAACGGCGAATGCAGGAAGAATCCAATAAAGATATTCGGAATCCGTTGTCGCAAAAGATTTGGCAATAAGAACAGATGATAGTCATGAATCCACACAATATCTCCCGCTTGATATGTCTTAGCAATGCGATCGGCAAATAAGCGGTTCAGGCGCATATAATCTGTCCACCATTTTCGCTCTGAGCGTCCGTCTGATGGGCCGTTTTGCTTGTAGTGTAGAAGTGGGTACAACTCTCGTTCGGCATATCTCCTCCAACGTGACTGATCTTGCAACAGAATCTCGTCGGAAGGCTCGTCTGACTCGGCTGTTGCCCAGATTGGTAAGATCGTTCCGTACTTGCTTGATTTCAACTGCCTCTCCAAGCGTTCTCTGTCGGCAGAAGAGACTACGATGCCCTCGACAGGAGTCTGGGCTTGCGAAATCGAGAGATCCACAGGAATCGGCGCAGAGGCTTTGTTGACTGGAAGAGGCGCAGTAGGTACAGTGTTGACACCGTTTGCGCTGACTGGTTGTAACGGTGCTCGTTTTGTGACGATCTCCTCCACTTCTCCCGTCCAGGCTACCAATGTATGATTCCATGGCGATCGGTCGGATGCGAGATGAGCGAATGAGTCGAACAAGGCCGACGTGCCTGCACGAGGACTCAATTCCTGCGCGCGTTAGCTTCCATGGCTCTGTATAAAATGTGCCCCCTCACGAAGTGTTCTTACCCAATCTTGTCCCGCTTGATGTGCTACCTTGTACGGTATACACAACGAAGCACTGATAATCCGCCCTGTCAATTGCAGTCCTGGATGGTCCGCCCGCGGATCGATCACAGGAGTCGCCGGAGTAAGATGAGCACCGCCAATCAGACTCAATCGTCGCAGCAATTCAGGCCCCGACGTCACGCCCTCTGCGGCATCGGCAGGGCTCATGGGCGATTTTGCGTATGCATCCTTGAGCGCGGTCGCCGTACCGGGCACCTCGGCGAAATATGATGCTGCGGAATCGCCCTGCTTTGGTTCTCGAGGGTTTGCTGCACCGTCGGCGTTACCGGCGGCGGTGGCCGCTAAAACGACGGCTGGAGTCGCGGTTGAGGCCTCGACGTATGCTTTTTCGCCAAGGGCAGATAAGCCCGGTCCGAGGATGACGGGGTTCGGTTGATTGGGGGGAATTTTGTCCGCAGCGCCTTGCTCGTTGGCCATGGTGGTGGTGTCTCTGCAGAGAGCTTGTAGCTAGCCACTCACAAGCTTGAGCTGCGAGCAGAATGAGTCAATGAACGCTCAACACGGATAACAGAAACGGAATAAAAACAAATTCAAGGCGAAAGGAAAAGATGCAAGATTTAACAAATTACGTATGCTGTTCGAGTGCATTGACTCAGGAAGAAGGAAGAAGACAGAAACAACGTTTGCGGACTGGAGGGGTACGTACTGTTCCTAAAAGAGCGCAGGGGAAGGAAAAGGCGGGAAGCGACCGAAAATTCAAGATGCGAGTCTAGTTGCCTGCTGCCATGTATGTGTACTCTTTATGTGCGTGTGCTGAGGGAGAAGTTATAATTGGAATAAAATTCTTGAATGTTCTGGTCTCTGGCACGTTCCAGACAAGCACATGTTGAGAGGAGCACAGCGACCCGGTACAATGCGCTGTTGTTCTGCGGGGCTGGCGTTTAGTGAGTATAGTTAGTTCCTGGCCTGAGCAATCTGGCCGACACTACGGACTACGTAGTTGGGAGAAGATGCTAGACTGACTACTCCAGATACACTCTTAACAGGCGTTGCTAAGTAACGCTGTCTACTCCATACTATGTACTATGGCGGTGAGATGGACTCGGTTGGCACCCAACCCTGGTTGCATCGCCAGACTTTATATAATATATGCCCGCTCGATAGGTTAGAGTGCTTATTCCTGGCTTTCACTTCGGACAGTTCCAGGCCAATCGCCTATTATGTCCGTCGCGGACTACTTTACCTAGTCAACATACTATGTAGTCAACGATAGTTCTATCCCCTTTGTAACTAGTGAATAGTGACTATCGTAGCATATTTTCAATATCTCTCTCTGAGTCTGGATAGAAACATCCTCTTGAAGCCAGGATAATTAAGACAGACAAACAGGGTCTGCCAAAGAACGAATTGACGAAGCCCTGACGTTCCGGAATGGGCCTGTGGATCTTCTGGGTCTTCTGGTCCAGCAGGTTCTGCCAGAGAGTGACGTTGTGTCTTTGACGGTCGGCCCGTCCGAGGGTGCGCCGTACGGACAACAGATCTTGCGGACTCTAGAGATATCGGGATAAACCGTATTCGGGATGATGCTGGTGGACGTAGTGTCGAAAGCGAGATAGGAGAGACTCGAAGGAGACACCAAAAAAGGGAAAAACTGGGGCTCATCACGTGCATATCTCGGAATAAACGGTCGATCATCGGAACAACGTTTCGGCGATCACATGCTTCTTTCGTTATTGACGCTGTAGCTTGCCTCTTCTTCATCAGTACGGAGTAAACATTGTCAGTGGCACAGTGGCGTGCGATGGAATTCGATTCCATTTCTGCATCGCAGATCTCTGCTCATACCCCATTGTCCACGATCAAGTTGCCGAAGTAGAGATCTGACAATGGGGTAAGCTCAAAGGCTAACCTCGTCTTTAGAGACAGAGAACTAACAGGACGCGCAACTGCCATAGCTACACACACTACTACAAAGTCAAAGATTGGGCTGCCCCCGAATGGCAAACCGCCTGGCCACAACTCATCCAAGACACATCCACCATCATCGACGCCGTACCAGCCATCCCTCTCTCCGGTCCTGCAAGTGTGACTTTCGAAGAAGGAAGAGACATCCCCAACCCGCCCACTGTGGACGTCGATGAGGGGATCTGTATCAATGGCGTCGAGGAAAACTCATACGAAGATTTCACCCTGAAGGAAAGCCAGCCAGTGGGTTTCTGCAAGACCGGCAGACGTGCATATGATCTGGTGGTTACTTGTGTGTTGTTGAGGGCGTACCGGCTGGCTCCGAATACGTTTAGTTTGAGGTAGGTATAAAGCTCTACCAAATGAGGATAGTCTAACGCGATGTATGGCAGCTCTGATGGATGCTGGAATTGGGAGGAGGAATGGGTTCCGGCACGGGCGCTATATCATGACATTTGGCCAGACGATCCTGTCGAGAAACCTCCAGATATCTACGAGAGTGGGGACGAGGACAATTTGTCTTGACGTGTAACTTTAGATTTAGAAATGAAAGAAAATCACATCTGCCACGACCTCTCCACCTCCTTGGCTTCTTTCAAGTCCTCCCATCTCAATCGACTCCATCTCTCAGGCCGCTTCTGTGCATCCACAAAATGCTTCAAGGCAAGCACAAACTGCAACGCCCATTTCTCCCTACTCACCCCTCCCGTCCCCGTAGCCAGCGGCGTAATCAGTATCGTATCAATCCTACTTTCACCATTTGCCAGATTCGAGCTCGAACTGGTGTTTCTACTATTCCACCGATCAACCTCACACATCAAACTCCACACACACTCATAAACAACCTCCCTATCCCAACGCGCATCATCAGGCGTCCTCATCGTCGGACACAACGCAACCAACTTACACTCCCACCTATTCGTCTCCCTCAACTCCCTCGGCATACTAACCAACGTACACGTCCCCGGCGGCGCAAAACCATGCCACTGCTCATACAACTTCTGCTGCGCAACATTCGTCAGCGCCCTATAGTCGTGTTGCGGCAGACAGAAAGTGCGGGATATGGCGTCGTCGAAGCCGCCGTCTAGAATGCCGTAGGAGTTTGCGGGGGAGACGATTAGGTCAAATTTGATGTCGTTGGACAAATTGCGCAGGTTTTCGTGGATGGTGGTCAGATTCAAGGGTTGGGTGTGGGCAGGCCAGTGTTTGGAGAGGGTTGAGTGGAGGGTTTGGATGTCACGGTCGTCTATGCAGAGGACGAGGAATTTTGGGAGGGCCATTTTGATTACTGTGATGTCTCGAGTTTCTCTGTATCGTTGGGGTAGAGAGGTAGAAGAACAGATACAACGACGTGGCTATTATAGATGTCGTAGACTCGTTCAGCTCTAGGCATCAACGATCTGCAAAGGTACCCCAGATGGGGTCTGAGCTTTGTTTAGCTAGTTATGTTGTTGTACGTAAAATGATTTACCTCACTTATTAAGGTGGGAATCATCGAACACAACAAGCCAAATGCCAAACGCAAAGTTGACCCCTGAGTTACAAATCTACGAATTAGGGCTATTGCTGCTTGCAGCCTTGAACAAGGAACAGTCCTAACCCTACTGCATGCATTTTTGACATCCAGCAGTACGCATTCACACGTTTTCAACGTCTTCAATCAAGAGAGATGCTATATTACCCAAATTGCAAGGGTGGCCACGCATCTCCAGGCCATATATTATGAGCCGCCCTCCGAATCATCCCAACCTGCTCCTCAAACCCAACATGCGACAGACACTGACAGACTGCCAGTCAATAATTCCGACAATACGGCCTGGGTCTGTAGGGTCGACAAATATATTCTGCGAATGAAGATCGCCATGCAATAAAATCGAGGCATGTGTGGCTTTATTTTCCGGGAGAACATGAGGTGCCACCTGAAGATAATTTTCCAACGCGGAGAGCTTTTTGGAGAGGCTAGGCGGGTATTGTCGAGGTCCATAGAAAAGACCTTCGGGCATTAGGGGGTACCGGAGACCTGCCTTTGCAGCTACAGCATCGGTGGCTGTCTTGAATAGGGTTCCGCTACCACTGATATTTGCTTGCACAAACGCAGGGCTCCTATGTAATCGTCCTGGGAATGTTGCACGCGAATGGGAAACTACATTAGGTGCAGCGTCGTTGCTGTATCCTTTTTGGCATATTGTGACTCTGCACCATATTATTCAATGGAAGCTGTTTTCAATGACGAGGTGAATTTCTCTGGCCTTGTGGTCTTCATTGACGAGTCGGTAATGCTCTGCCAACTGAGTCAACATTGAGATGACGATCTCTGAGGTAACACCATATTGGGCTCTGTAACCCTCAATGAGTAACATGAGTATTTCCTCTCTTCTCTTCATGATATCAATGTTTGTTTCTGTGACGCTCTGTGCTGTTACTTCCAGGAACAAATTGGCGACTTGTTCAGTGATGATATGTTGAGCGGTAAGAATAGTACGACTAATTCTTGTAGCCTCATAAAATAACTGGCCAGCATCCGGGAGGCAATCGATTTGATAACAGAATAGGGCGAGTATAATGATTGATTGAAGAGTCGCCGTGTGCATAGTTGTAAGAGTAGTACGAGTTAAGACGGTAACAGTAGTGTACCAAGACAGGAGGACAGGAGTTGGCTTATATTCCCAGACCGTCTTCAGCAAGAGAAAGAATGTTATCGTGGTTGGCAGTAAGTTTCCAAATTCTTTAGCTGCCTCAACTTCACCGTCTTTAGTAAAGACGATGGTCTGCCGGAAATGCGAAACCCAATATCGGAGACTAAAGTCCAATAAAATGTGCTTTTTAAAAAGTTTGTTTGTCTCGAAATGATCTAGAGACGTTAAGGAAGGCTCATGATCCTCTCTGACTGCAGAGTGAGCATAAATCAAGATCCTTCGTAGCAAGTCGGCATGTCTGTCTTTGATATTTGGCACTAGTTTTCCCTTGGAAAATTCCTCGATAATAGTTGACCGGATCTGATTATGTCGCAAGGAAAAGTAGCCATCTTGGAACTTGACTAATGATCTAATCGGCTTTAATAGATGCAACACGTCTATATTACGGTCGGTGACTGTTGCTCTGTCAAGCTGAATAGAAAACAAGGCAGAAAGCTCCCACTGGGATAGGGGGCGATCCACAGTGGCTAACCAGACAAGTGCGAGTCTTCTTTCCTCCGTAAGATCTGTAGTCTGCAGAATGCGTATCACCAGATCAGTTATGACCAACTTGCCAGTGGTCAAAGCGCCTACAGATTTCTGAAGCGCTTCAGCAGAACTTTCATCGCAAGCTAGCTTAGCTGCCAACTTTGCCCAAAGAAAAGAACCATTAGCAGCCCGAGTGATTTGTTCAACCAAGATTTCTTGATCGATGTCTGAAAGTCTTGTAAAATTTTGGCTGCCCTCAAAACTGTTGCGCACAACGGCCGCGATATCATCGAAAATTAACTCAGGAGTGATATGTAAGTTAGTTACGTTGGCAGCCGGCTTGAAGTTCTGCGACCCAAGGGCGATGAGTTTTAAATTCAACGCCTTAGTAGTGGCCGCTGGAAGTTTCTCTAGTACGGCCGATTCTGTACCAGATACCTCATCCAAGCCATCAACGAGAATGACCAGAGGCTTGGCGCCACGAAGGACTTCCAACGAAGCCTTCAGGGCATCCCACAGAATCTTTTCATAGTCGTCGCTGCTAGTCGCCTGGCGGCTACGGTCATAGGTATCGGAAACTATTTCGAATAGCTGGGTGTTGCCGATGTGTTTATCAAATAACTGGCGAAGGATTGCCTTGATCACCGCCTGGGGAGCCGTCTCCACCATGGTGCGAGTACCTTAAGAAAGAGGTTGTTAGCTTAACCAAAAGAACACAGAAAGGCGTAACCAGATTTTTGACATACTGATTGAAACGAAGACGGTGTCGTAATTAATACCACCGAAAGGACGTTGCAGATCATCGACAATGACAGAGGCCAGCACCGTCTTTCCCACACCAGGCGTACCGGAGATCGATAGTCCTTTCAGCTGCTCGCTCTTAAGGAATCGAGACAAGTAAGGATATAACCAAAGACACGTAAGCTCCTCCCGATCCTGGGCTAGATGAGGTATGTTTTTAGCGAAGTTTGCAAGGACTCGGTCTTCCGGGGCCAGCCACTGCTGGATGGATTTTATTTCAGATACTATGAGAGCAAAGAATATAGTTAGTACTTCTCTCCAAAAATGTATATACCTCAAAACTTATCAAGCTCACCGTCCAACCCATCTTTCAGGAGTTGTTCCCACCACATTGCATGAGATATTTCATCACAGTGGTCTCGGAAGCTCTCAATCTGACCTGAAAACGTCTCATAAATATTGAAAGAAACAGATCCTTTGCTAAATCCTTGAAGAGCCTTATAGAAGTAAGTTGATACATTGGCCACAAGTGTTACCAGATCTGTCAGAGTTGAGACTAGTTGTTCTTTGATCTCCTGAGAAATAGCGAACAACTTAGTTCGCTCGAGCAGGTTGACTAAACCCATCGAAATGTTGCAAAAGAAACCGAATAAGATACTAAGGGCCGACCAATTCTCTTCGCCCAGCTATTGGACCTGAAATTAGTAACAGGCTAAGCAAGATATAGCAGCTAAAATGAAATAAACAAACCTCAAACAGAATTGCGCAATAGCCGTAAGCTAACTGGGTAGCTAAGGAACTGCTGGCAAAATGCTCAATAGCTGAGTCAATTGAATGCAAACGCTCTATGAAGAGCTGAGCCCATGCTAATACCTTGTCATAAATGCTCCCTTCATGAGGGAGCTTGCTCAAGCGCTGAGAACGGATCCAGTCCAGGAGTTCACCGTGGTTAGTATTCATAACTTTTGAAGACGTTGTCACGCCCAATTCGTCACCGCTCCTGCGCTTCAATAAATAAACGACATCTGAGACAGCAGCTGCCAGCTTCCTATCTAATGAGAGATCTACTTCGGGAAGCTGAATAACTTCTGCCAGGCCAAGCAACTCGGCGGATGTAGGGTCAGTCGTGGATATTATGAGTGTTCCGGAACAAGAACGAGGGAATATATTCTCCATTCGGAGATATATTGCGCCCTCTGCCTCTAATCCGTCAAAAACCATAATCCAAAGTCCCCCATATGTCCATGAGAGGTAGTGGAAAAGTGCCTTGACCCCACATCTTGAAATTTCATCTCCTGACATATCTCCGACTTCCGTTCCGACAAGTGTTTCGAGTATTTGCACACATGACTTCTGAATGGAAGCTACGCTTCGAGCGTCAACCCAGAGGATTGACCAATCCTCGGCCCGCCCTTTCAACTCATTCACCAGCTCTACTGTAGTCTCGGTGTTCTGGTCGGGATCATGCCCAGTGAGTATGATATTTGGCAGGAGACTCAATTGTCTAGCGAGCTCAACGTTATCCTTCGTAGGTTTCCTGAATTCTTCGCCGAGAAGCATAGGGCTGTTTTTGTACTTGTTAGAATGCCTGGTCAGATTGGTGTCGTTGGTCAAGCCAGTGTCTATCCTTTCCGCAATGTCTTCAATGTTGACTCGGCCACGACCCGGAGATGGAAGAGACAGATCGATGGGATACTTGACCCTTCCTAAAATTCATTTAGCCAAGTCCATTTACTTTAACGTACGGCTGGCCTTTGATATATAGCGGATAGGTGAAACTTTGACTTACTTTTGAGAAGATCGAGAAAATCTTTCACAGTTGCTATTCCGCCATCATCCAGGTCAAAAACTCGCTCCAGCGCTGCGTTTAAAATATCCTGCTCCATCTCAAGTGTGATGTCGGGTGACTGATGTGGTTGGTTTTGAATCTGTGGAAATTTATCAGCGTAGCTAAAGATGTTGCAAACATCCACTAGATTGACGAACGGAGGACCATAAATTCGAAACATGTTGCTAGGTTCATGGTATTGCTTTCTCCGCGCCATAATACCCTGACATCTTCCCAAGCCCGTTCGGGCTTTTTTGCTGAATTCTGGTTCAAATCTTTCCAACCTTGATTCGAGATCCTCAAAGCTTTCCATCACCATTTTGAAGTTGGTAAAATCATCATCTGGAGTATCGACATCGACAGTCCAACTGTCTTTCGTATACGAGAGTAGACTGGCGCTACTCGATACCTGAAACGCACTGCTTTCTTTCTCATTCGCCGGTGCAGCATCTCCAGGAAGCGCCAGAAGTGCAAATTCGTGCAAATGCTTCAAGATGTGTTCGTCGATTCCTGTCCTCGGCTCCGTGGGCTCGGATTTACACAGAGGACATTCCAGCGGGCCGATCAGTTGTCGCTGGCTGAGTTCTGTGAGGATATCTCGCTGGGGCGCTGGTCCAAGGTTCCCATGCTCTTTTTCTGTGTGTGCCTGCCAGCTTTCGGGATTGTCAAAGAAAATTAAAATTTGTGGATCGGACGGGTCGGAGTCGGCGGCCTGTTTGGTGTTGGTTGAGCAAGGGTTGCAAGTCCATTTCGTTAAAGAATGTCTCGTTTTCATATGCGCAAGTAGCTGGTCTGCCTTGGAGTACATCTCATTGTCGTTGCTGCACTCTTCCATGATGCACGTGTAAGGGAGAATATCTTGAGCGACGTGTGCCCTGGAATATATCAGTAAATTGGAATCAAATTAGCCTCTGATACTTACTTCCAACTTTGCTCATTCTTCGCATACGAGTCTGGCAGTTTGTCATTGCAGTACGGACAGATTAGCGTCCCATTTGGCTGAGGCTTTGGACGCCCCGGATAGGCCAGCGATCCCCCAATCTTTGTCATCCTGGTTATCCTTGAGGGTGTCTTATCCGCGGATAGATCCTTAATATCAAAATTCGGGCCAACATCGGTCGCCGTTACTGCGGCAGTGTAGATTGAGGCGGCCCTTCCGACTGGTGCCTCATGCACTTGAGGAGCAATCGGAGTAACTGGTTCGCTTTCTTCTATTTTCGAAGATAAAATGCTCGTCTGAGGAGCGCTATCCACCGCAGTTGGCGTCTTGTCTGGCTTCTGCACCTGGATTACATTTGGTACCTGGGCTGGAGCGCGAGTCCTAGGAGCTCGTGCTTTGGTGGAATGCTCAATGCGATGTCTACGGAGAATATTTGTACGTATCAGTTTCAACTGGACGGGACTGAATTTGCTGTTATCGTAGACTCGTTTCATCTTTTCCGTGGCCGGCAAGACCTCAGCGTCTTTATCGGGAAATCCAGAGTTGATGATTGCTGTGAGATGCTGACGGAATGCTTTAACTTCTTCTGTCTCCTTCAAGGCCTTGTCTATTTTCTCAAACCGATACTTGGCGCCGGCTCTCCGGATGGTAAGGGATATTCTTGTCAGTTGGTCTAGAATGGTTCTAACATATGAGATATATTCTTCAAGGACCGAATTATTGGTCGAGCTTGAACTGGAGTTGCTCAAAGATTTGTCGTCAACACTCTCAGATTCCTCGTCGGTTGGCTCCTCTAATGTTGTCGAGGAAGACTGTACTTCGTCAGTCTCCTGTGTGCTATCCGAGTCCTCCAGCTCTCCCTCCCAAGCAGGGGCTTCTTCTCCATTCTCGTCCACTAAATCAGGAATATCATCTGCTGAGTCTTCCGACTTGTTATCTTTAAGTTCTTTCGCTTCGGGTCTCACAGTTAACTACAGAATCATTATTGGAGACCAGAAGCTTACCAGTCCCATTATAGATACTCACTGCTCCTTCGACAGAAGTTTTCAGAGCATCGAGAAGAATGCAAATGGACTCTCGTGCATCTGGATAGTTCCTCAATCTGTGATCCATCCCCGACTTGTCAAATGATGTGGCTTTGATAGCGGAGCACCAAAGATTGAAGTCGACCTGCGCCGACCGAATCCATGTATGCTCCAGGGCATGCATATCCAAAACCTCCTTACACGCAGTTGCGCTCCTCGCTATTTCGGTGGGCGTCGTGACGTCGTTCATATTTGCAAAGGGTGTAAAATCACATCGCCTATCTTCTTCGTCTAACAGTCAGCCGGTAATCAATTGGGTGGATGTATTTGTCAAGGCCGCAGCTACCCTGCTGATTTAACATGGCGTGTTGTTGGTGTTATACTCGAGGTTCGAGAATGGCGAGGCTGAACCCGAAAATCAAACGTGCTTTACTTAGTAAGCCCCCTGTCGTACTAGTGCCCAATTTGTAACATACATATTGGGCAGCAAAGACCGCTTGAATATCTCATCCATCTCTGGACAATAATCTAACTTTCGTAGTCGGCGCCCATGGATTTTCTGTCAGACTAGGATTACTTGTTTTTGGTGGGATCCTGACTCTTTCCTAACCCGAAGTACTCCAAAAATCCAATCACACTTCATGCTGTTGCGCGTCTCAATGACTTCTAGCTCTGAATTTGTGGAAGCCCATGGCGAGAGGCAATTCTACCTCCGTTCCTTCTTCGGCGATATCTTTCGCTCTCAAAGTCCTCCCGCCGTTTCGTAATGTCGTCAAGACGAGCATAACCAGGGTGGTGCGAGAGAGTCGGACTAAGCCGCAACTGTCCGGTCCTCCAAGCCGCCCTTTCCTCGCTATCCTAGGGCAATATCTAGACGAAGCTGAAAAATGCATTAGGAAGTGGCAAGCGCGTGGGTGTTATAAAGGGTCCCCGGAGGAGAAGCAAGTCTTGAACCTGCTCACTCTCCTGGAAGAGGCGACAAAGGTTAACACAATTCTCTAAAGGTTCAAGAGGGCTACGGTGCTAACTATTGTACGATGCAGGACACTCCAGATTTTCGGAGAAAGAAACCTTCTACGTACAGTCAGTCGTCCTATTCCAATCTCGTGGCGATTCTCCGCGGTCCGCCTCAAAGGCGAGACGGCGCAAGGAAATGCATAGAAAACTTGGGAGACATTCTGGGCCGTTCCAAGTCTCATAGGGAGAACAGGAAGAACCTTCAGACGGAGCTAGAAAAGTTGGGAGAACTTACGGGGGATAAGTCACGAGAGTGTCTATCAGACCTGCCAACGGAAGGCATCGTAGACGTCGATTTGGCCGAGTATGTGCAAGAACTGTACTCTATTCTCGTAGAAGTATGTGATTGTTCTTTGGCAGGCGACCCTGGGTTCATCGCAAATGTAGGATTGGCACCCGTCGAGATCGAGACGGAAAAGGACTCGGTGCCATTTAGCCTGTTCATTTCGCATCTTCATGCCGACGATGCTACTTTCGGGGTCTGGAGGGAGACTCAAATAAGTGTCATTCTCCAGAAGTCTGAACATCCCAACTGAATCTTTTCCAGGCCTTTACTGACGATACACAGTAAAAGTATCATGGGTTATTCCCCTATTCCACCCGAGGAGTTCTGCAAGCTCACCCGGGAGCAGACTCTCACTTACCCTGTCCTAAGAGCTACCAGGGGCAGCCTGACCAAGGAGAGGGAAAAACCACAGTCCATCATAGTTGACCATAAACCTAGTGTGTCCCTGGGCAACCTACTTTATGAGAAGAAACTGAAAGATGACGATGCCTTACGAGTCAAACTCTCTTACCTGGTCGCAAAAGCAGTGTGGCAATTCTACGACTCTCACTGGATGTCCGAGACCTGGTCAAAAGACACGATCCATTTCATGAAAGAAGTGGATATCAGAGACGAATCGATCCTAGCATATCTGCAGAGGCCCTTTATCACGGCCAAGATAGGCTCCGGTAAACAAGATTCCTCTACTCCCACTGCATCAGAGATCAAGACGGATGACAACCAGGTATCTGCATCCCTTCATAGTTACCCAAAGATTCTTTCTCTGGGAATCATTCTTCTGGAAATTCTCCGCGGCGAGGGAATCGATAGGTTTCGCATGCAGCAAAGGTTCCGTGATAGTGAGGGCAACCTGCACAAAGATGCCGACCTTGTTATCGCTGGCTTCCTGCTCGGATCGGAGAAGAAAGGGAAGACTGGAAAAGACCAGTACGTCAGTAACATCAGAGAACTACTGAAGGAGGTAATCGACTTTTGCATCAAACCAGACATCGAAAAGCTCGGTCGCGACTCAACGGAAGTCCGCGCAAACTTGCGTACCCACGTCGTGGCTCCGCTATTTCAACTCTACTCCAAATCGTGTCCTGGGGACTATGTTCCAGATCCGATTGAACTGTCACAAAGTCCTGAATTGCGACAGGTTCAGAATCCCGTTCCCATCCCACAGGGCCCTGGCTTTTATAACAAGATTGCTAACAACGATGCTGCCGACGGCGAGCCGCAGGTTGGAGGGTTAGAAGCTCGGGGAGATGAAGCAAGGTGAGTACAAGTAGCACCCTGTCACAGATGAGAACCAAACCCAGTGACCAAAGTAGCCGTCGGCAAACCGATAAATGGATCGAAGGATTCCAGGAGTTGCTCGTGATACACGATATCGGGGCTAGGACTGGTCCGAATGTCATCAAGGTTGCCATCATAGACTCTGGAATAGATTACAATCATCCGGAAGTGGATCAAACCCGCATTGGGGGCTGGGAATCTTGGATTGAAAATAGTGATGCGAGAGTTGACAAAGTCGGCCACGGAACACATATTGCTGGTATCATCTTGCAACTCACTACCAATGTTGAATTATACATTGGCAAGGTCACGGACACGAAGAAATTCAAGAGGAGAGACTTGATCACAGAGGTACGAGTCTCCTAAGTCTTTGTATGCGGAAGTCATGGCTTATGAAAAGCAGGCCATAAAACATGCGAGAACAAAGTGGAAGGTGAACATGATCTCTCTTTCCTTCGGCTTCGATCAATCTGATGTGCATGAGAATCGTGAAATTCAAAGTTGCATCAAAGACGACATTATAATATTCTCCTCGGCCTCTAACGACGGCGGTGAAGGGAGCCGAACCTACCCTGCAGCCTATGACAATGTAATATGCATCCACTCCGCCACCCCACGGGGAACTGTTACCGAAAAAAACCCAAGTCCAATCCCCGGGAAAGACAATTTCAGCACCGTTGGTGAGATGGTCAAGTCCTATTGGCCCTTGCCCAAAATCGAAGACGAAGCACGAGATAAAGGGGGGGCCGACGGGTTCAGTTACCAATCTGGCACTTCGATGGCTACTCCTGTAGCTGTGTCGATAGCGGCATTCATGATAGGCTATCTTCGCAAGTACGCAAATGGCTACAACTGGGGAATCGACCCGTGGACCCCGTTAGGAATGCAAGCGATCTTCCGGAAAATGAAGGAGGATCGAGGTGGGTACGAATGGATTAGCCTGCAGAGATATTTCCGTCAAAAAGGGGAAATCTTGCGCAGCTTGAAGAAAAGGTTAACATGATCAATGCTACGTATTTCCAAGCGCCTCGGATGCGGCATTATGATGGTAGTTAACACTTCAGAGGTAGAAATTCAATTGCATTTTTCATATCAAGCTCCAAGTGATTCCCGTCTCAGTAAACATAGAAACAATACCACTTCGCTACCCTTCACAGCCCCGGGTTATTCAAGAATGAGTTCGTCAACGGTAACCGGCTTCTTGAGATCCTGAACCGCCTCACCATCGGAATCATCCGAATCATCCGAATCATTAGCAGCCAATCGGCCACCTTTAACAACAGGTCCCGAATCCCCCATTTTTAGTATCTTCGACTTGAACTTGGACGTTGTCACCTTCCTCAGCTCCAGCGCAAAGATCTGGTTCCTGCCGGATTTGGCCTTGAAAACTGTAGCCGTCTTCTTATGAGCTTCAAAGCTGACCTTAGGATTTCCAGCGTTTTCGAGCGGCATCCCAGCCACGGTGATCTCTCCAATTGGGAGCTCGACGTGCCCACCAACCTGCAGCTCGCGCCTGTTTTCAAAATCGATTGTCACGTCTTCGCACGTCATGATGCCCACTACCACCCACACCGGGTTGAGGTAAGGCCATTTGATCCACCTGGGCACGGTCTTCCTGACAGCCGGGTCGGTCTTGCGCTCGTCGAAGAATTGGTCGTGCTGCAGCAGTCGCTTGAACCGGATAAACTTGCCCTCTAGATGCACCTTGTCTTCCATGTCGGCGTTGACATTGAATCCGGCGAGCGAATCGAGCGAGGCAGTGGCCGAGATGCCGCCTTCTTTGCTATTGGTGAGGTCAAAATTGGTTAGACATCCCTCGGTGAATTTGAGTTTGTTCCACTGACTTTCTTCGACGGGGCAGTAGTCTCGCACAGGGTTGAGGTATTGCTTGACTATGGCGCCGACGACTTCCTTTTCGAATTTTTCGGTGTCCAGCCATGATTGGTATTTTAAGATGACAAACTCGGGATCTCCTTTCATGGTGAAACTTATGTTTGCGGTAGCTGTGTTGTAAGTGTCCAACAAATGCAATTTCGCAGAAAAACAGTGTTATTGCTGCCCAAATTGGCGAACGATTTGATGCAAAAATATTTTCAACTCTCGCTGAGCGAAATAGAAGTTATTGGAATCGTAGGTCATATATAGTGTAGCATACCAGTGCTGACTCGATATTATGTCGGATTAGCGGCTTGGTTTCTTGCTAATCCTGAGAAGCAACGTAGTGATTCCTGGCTTGGTTATGATTACGAGTTGGGCGCGTGTTGTAACTAGTTTGACAATAAGAAGGGTTCATATAGACATTCTTAGGAGGGGCATTAACATGAGGGGTAATACGACCTGTGTCCTTGTTGGAGGCCATATCGAGCAAGCACATTTCCGGGCTCTTTGGGGCCACTGCAGAGGCCACGTCGATTATCCAACAAAGGTGAATAGCATTAAGCAGCGCAGTCATACCCCTCATGAAAGCAGCGGCAGCCGAAAAAAGGAAAACCCCACCTGGCAGGAAAAAAATGGTTCGTATAGTCACCTAAATATAACATCTTTTTTAGATTCACGCAGCTTCCAATATCTAAATACTAGGAGATGGTTATAAAAGTTCTGTCCAACCCCCTAATGATGGACGCGCTCCTAAATATTATGCTTTGATAATTACTTAGAATTACTGATATCTAAGAGTAATGGTATCTAAGGAGTCCTCAAGGCACCAGCAGAAAGAATCACCTCCCCACTGGTCTAACCAGAATATATTCAGCCATCCACTAATTCAACCCCTTTAGCGGTTCGACTACTATCGAGCACGACTCGTCGGACCAGGGCATCCGTCACAATTCTCACACCGTCCTGTGGATATACCTCACTTGTCAATTGCCGCTGGCCATCGGCCCAGTTACTGACCAGCTCTGCGAACCCTTGCGGATGTCAGTTGTTTGGATCGTTCGATGACGTTTCGCCCAAGGTTACACCAAGCTTTTCGGGCTATCTCTCGCAATGGATATTGGAGCCCACTCGAAGAGATAGAGGATGTATAAATTGGGCCGTCGAATCCATGTTGTTCTGGATCGCCGTGTAGGTTGTCGTGGTGTCCTGTCCGCTTGAAATATGGTAGAAGAACTGAGTAGCTCCAACGTCGATCAGACTTTAAATCCGCTCACCGATCGAATTCTCATGCATTTCCACGAACCCATACTCTCCAGTCAGAATTACTTTTGTCTTTCTTGAACTACATCACCCTACCCGTATTGACTACCGCACTTCTAGATAACCCCTTCCCGGCTTGATAGTAAATCGACCTTCCATTCAGATTAGCCTGGGGAACACTTGTATACTTCTAATCAGCATCGGAACCCAGAAGGAGTGGAACTGTCTGTAGAGAATAGACCTTGGGGTTTCTGGAGAGGTCTTCGCCTGCTTTAAGTATCAGGATCGATAGGGCTGTTTTTTGTTGTCGAAGTCTTGATGCTACGACACATCCTGGTGTGCCGCCACCAACCATAATGATATCAAAAACTTCAGCTTCTGGATGGGCCATGACAAGTATTGTTCTGTGCTCTCTCCCTGGTGTGATTATGTCTACTTCAAAGAAAGTGGATGAGTGTTTAGATAGCTCTTCGAAAATAACTAACGGATGGACTTTGTAAATGGTGAATGCCAAAGCGAATCCGGGCGACAATAGATGTGTTGCGGTGTATGAGCACTAGGCTGTGTTTAGATCGGGGTATAATGGATGATCAGCAATCTCCAGGGCTACGCCAGAGGCTGGGTTTTCCTGTCTTATATATACGCAGTAAAATAGCACAATCAGTTACATAGCTATATGCACGTAAAAGAGAGGGATGTAGGTTCGTTCCTAATACTATGGAAGTCTGAATTTTCAATCCTTGATATCTTTGATATGAAAAAAATAAAATTGCATTCTGATACTCCAAAAACGATAGATTTGCCGTGCAGATCATCCGTTAATATGTCCATCCGATCCGCTTGATTAGGAACTAGATGATGAATATTCATAATAGCATACATAACATAGCATTCAATGTTGTATTGTGACTTGCTTGTTTGAAATTTGAGTTGATTCATCGAAATATCTCCAGAAGAGAACGACGGGGTGATCCTCAATTCGCCGGAGTCTTTTGCTGCACTAGGGCAAGTCTAGAACGATGCCACTGTAGATCAAAGAATAATTAGCATCCGCTCATATGTATACAGAACTAGTGAATGTAAACTTGCTTACCTCGCCACAAGAAATGGGCTTAAACAACGCAGGGTGATTTTCATCGATGCAAGAAGGGACCACTTCGCAAATCGCATCCGGATTGAACCCCAGAAAAAATGGCATCGAGTACCGTGAAGCGCTTTGTCGGTTGTATACCCTGTGCACGGTTGACTTGAATGTGTTGTTTGACAGGCGTGACAAAAAGTCACCAATATTGACGACCAGCGTGCCTGGGATAGGTCGAGCATCTAACCACTCATCGTCGGCGGACAACACTTGCAAGCCGCCGGACATGTCTTGCCATAAGAGAGTCACGCATTGTATGTCTGTGTGCGACCCAATGCCGACATCGACGTCTTTCGCTCCATCATCCTCAACGCCGGGATAGTGTATGTGTACAGCATCCGCCCCGGGATGTGTGATCATCTTGGTGAAATAATCCTCGGGGAGATTTAGTGCAAGAGCAAAAATCGAGACCAACTTGCGTGCGAGTGTAAGACGACGTTGCCAGAATTCAATGATGGTTTCGCGGAAACCTGGAAGGTGACTTGTACCATCCCACAGAAATTCATCACCTCCAGATGAATAGGCTTTATTAGCGAGCAATTCCTCAGGATTTGCAATTGTCGGGTCATTTTGTGGATCATATCTTATCGAGAATGTCTCCTTTTTGTCTGATCCATTTGAGCTGTCGGTTAGCGATCACAGGAGCGTTGATCTAGAGATATACAACTACAAAGGCTAACCTTTAGTCTCCTTTAGGTTAACTTGCGTGCTTCCCACGCCATGGAATCCCTCGGCAACCTTCGATTTGTGGTAAGAAACCTTTTCTTTCTCTTCATCCGACTGAGCAAAGAACCTCTTGATCTGGGATAGTGCCTCTCCAATCAAATCTTCGGGAAGGCCATGATTCTTGACGTAGAAGAAGCCCGTAATCTGTGCTGCTTTTCGGATCTGTGAAGCTAATTCTTTACGGCTCTGCAGGTCGCCATCAATCGGGCTGAGGTCGATGACGGGGATTTCATTTTCTGTGGGAAGGCGTGGAGGCTGAGTGGAAACGCGCCGATATTCTGGGCCGTTCAGGGTGCGAAGTTCGACATAAGTATATCCTTCCTCGGTTGCGCTTGGCATCTTGGATCGAATTCGGTCAAAAGGATTGTTTGAAACCTGGTGTGCTCGTGCCAATGATTCTGTTCTCTTGTGTATCCGCCAAAACTTCGGAAGAAAACAAAATGGCAGTGCGGCTTTATTAATGCTCAATGGTTTAATGTTTCAGAACGGCTTCATTTCTTCATTTCTTCGGCTTTTCCCTCTTTCTTTCCTCAACTTCGTGTGTAAGAAATGTCAACGTGTACGGTATGCGACTTACATTCACAACCCACGATAACGGTCGGGGAAAGCCCGACGGTTACCGTCGCCTTCACGCAGCCCCGACCTATCAGCTTCATCACCGCCAAGTAAACTACAGTCACTGCGCGATAACACCACGTTCATGGAGACAATTTGTCTGTTTTGTGAGTGGCTGGGACGGTATCTAATCTTTTCACGGAGTACGCCGAATACACATCACCAATCAGTCGCCTATCAAAGTATTGCCATTACGCACCAATGCATAAAGAGCATGCACTTCGCCTGTTTCAAGTCGAAAGCAGTCAGCTCATTACTCACGAGGTAACGAAGCCTTTCACATTACGAGGCAAAGATGACTTCGATAGCAACAAAACTCCACAACTGCTTGCTGGTCCAAAGTGAGGACCAGCATGGCAACCTCCGACCTGTCTCTGCTCTCGACAACGATTCTATCAGACCAGTCCCAGTTAAAGACCGAAAATGGAATCAACTGACTTACATGCTGTTTTGGCTTTCGGCAACAGCAAATGTCAGCAACTTATACTCCGCCTCGACTGGTATGACGGCGGGTCTTTCGATGTGGGAGGCAATTGCCTGCACTCTAGCTGGACAGTTTTTGGCTGGATGTCTCATAGCGATTAATGGACGTGCTGGTGCCGTCTATCGAATTCCATTTCCTGTTCTCTGCCGCGCTTCTTTCGGCACTTGGGGCGCTTTGTGGCCGACCTTCAACCGCGCCTGCATGTCGATTGTGTGGAATGGTGTCAATTCTGTCCAGGGAGCCCAGTGTTTATAGTAAGTTGAAGCAAACGGAACGTCTCGTATAAACATTGAAATGCGCTCTGATTAACACATTTTGACAGTGTCTTTTTACATGCTATTTTTCCGTCGATTGCGAATATCCCCGACAAGATGGGTTCAAAGTCTGCACTGACATCGGCACAGATGATGTGTTTCTTCGTATACTGGTACGTGCCGCTTTGGATGGAGAAGCCGGATCAAACTGAAATCAATCGTTGGTGATAGGATTATAAACTGTGTTTTCCTCGTCATCCCCGTACCGAAAATGAGGGGCCTCATCTACGTCAAAGCAGTTGTCTTCTTTGGCGCAGTCTTTGGTATGATAGGTTGGACTGTGTCACTCGCTGGAAATTCTACTCAGACTCTCCATCAACCGGCAACAGTTAGTGGATCAACGAAGAGCTGGTTGATCTGCAAATTCCTCTTTCTCGGGCTTGCCAGCTGCGGCACTTTTATTTCCAATGCCGCCGACCTCCAACGCTACACAAGAAAGCCTAATGATCCGATTGCCGGACAGGTGATTAGCTTCCCACTCTCGAATTTTATCGTTGCTGTTTGTGGCAATATCATTGCTGCGGCCAGCAAGAGCATCTTCGGAGAAGTAAGTATACCCTACGTGATTTGTATCCATCCATTCATATTCCTTCTTTACTAATCCGAACCGCTTTTTAAAGCTCATCTGGAATCCGTTGACCCATCTGGATATGCTGATGGAGGGCGATCGATACACTCATGGCAACCGCGCAGGCTGTGCTCTTATCTCCCTGTGTTTCATCTTCGCGACAGTAACCTCAGCTATATTCGAAAACTCTATCCCGTACGTTCTTCGTTCTTCTTGTTCTTATTGCCATGGATAATTGACCATTTCTAAATGCAGAGCTGGTAACGATATTGCCGCATTATTGCCCAAATACATCACCGTTAAGCGAGGTTTCTTCATCTGCGCAAGTACGTCCTACATACGAAAATCGATATCATGCTTTTGGCACTTGATACAAACTGGCAAAGACTAACCATTCACATAGTTCTCTCCTACGCCATTTGTCCGTGGTATTTGCTCGCTACGGCTGCCGTGTTCATCAACTTCCTCTCCTCCTATCAAATTTTCCTCTCCGCCATTGCCGGTATTTTGATTTGCGACTACTACCTCCTTCGCAAAGGATATCTAGATATTCCCCTTCTCTACAAAGGACCGAAGAGCAGTGACGGAAGTTATTCTAGTAATATTTACTACTACACGGGGGGATTCAACGTTCGCGCCTTTGTCGCTTACCTCGTCCCTGTAGCCATTCACTTCTACGGTTTCCTCAATCAGATGGGTGTTTCTGCGCCAACCGGTATCATCAGATTTTACTACGTCGCATACCCTACAGGTCTATTGATTGCATTCGGGTTATACTATCTCATTTGCATCTTTTTCCCCTCACCAGGCATCGATAAATATGCTAGCTGGAATGAGCCGAAGAATTATGTCGACGAGCATGATCTATCGGGAATTACCGAAGGTATAACCCAGGATGTAGAAGTGGTGACGCAGGATATCGAGGGCGAAAAGAGTCGCAGTGTCTCAGAAAAAGTATTTTCTGAGATGAATTCTGCTTAGACTTCGTCATGTTACTTTTGTAAATAGTGTGGTCTTCCAAGATTCAATATTAATCGACCCCAGTCAATGTATAGATGAATTGGATACCAGCAGACCAGGTATCCCAGATCTGAATGGTATACCCTGGTCTACCATTCATGCTATTATTATAATAACTGTAGATGAGAACTGGACATTTGGTGCGGTAGCGCCGTAAAATCGTTGAGGTCAATGTAATACACTGTGCATTCTGGCTATCTCGGCTGGATTGTCTTTTGATGAACGTGGAGGAACAAATCCCAAATTCATATAAATCCCGCAGTGAATGAAAATTTTGTATGTCTCCAACGAGATCAAGGACTTGGAATAATTAGATTGCTAAATTTATTATCAATATCATATAGGCGGTATCGACAAGTCACCATGCTCCGAAAAATCAACAGAGTCGAGAAGGATATTAGGTATCCAACCCATCGAGATAGGCACCTGACTCTCAGCAGTGTCATAACTCGAATGCATTGCATCTAGCTCGGCCTGCTCCTGCATAGAAACAGAATAATCCTGTGCCTTCTTCCGCATCACATTCGTCGCCCAATTGAAAACTGGCTCGAGGGATATTTTCGGATTATAACCCCAGTGACCCTGGATTTGAACTTTTTCCATCAGTTCGAATGTAAGCTTTGGGTTCGGCAGGAAGCTGGCATATTCGACGAGCGTAACACCAGCGTAGGCGGAAATCAGGAAGTCGTACGAAGGCTTGACCAGTGCTGTTTGTGAGCAGAGATGCATCCCTGTATCTAGTAGCAGGTGGGAATAGTGAAGAATTCGTTCAATCAGGCTAGAAATTCGTTGTTGTCGAGTAGCAGAGTCTGAATATTCATTTTCTTCTCCTGTTACTTTTCCTTTTACTTCTTCCACTTCTTCTTCCTGGTGTTGTTGTCGGGCCACAGCTTGCAATTTCGCAACTTCCCACCGAGCCAGAATAAGACTCACAGATAAATAGGTAAAATGCAAGGTTGCTTCATATTTTCCCGGATATTCTTCTTCTCTCACTTTCTTGAGAGTTAGTCTGCTGCCTCTTTAATGGGTTTTGGGGGGGTTTGCTTGCCTTGCAAATTCCTGACACTCCAATTCTCCAGGTCGTCCCAGGCCGAGGATACAGATCCGACACCTTTTCGAACAACGTCATATAACAGTATATAAAGTTCTAGCTGAGCAGCTAGTGCTCTATCACACAGCTCATGATTGCGCTTCAGGGTGATCCACGGTTTTAGCGACTCAACATCGATGACTGGTGGTTGTCCCGTCCCAATGGCAAACCTGACACAATTGGTTAGTATGGGGAAAAAACAAGTAAATTCGGGGTGGAAGCAAAAGAAGTAATGTACTTTAAATGTGCCAAAGAAGTCAACATCCACGTTCTATATATCTCTTGGGACTCCGTATTCCGATATAGTGATGTATTGGATAATTCGGATAAGTCGATGCTTAGCATGGAGTGTGATATTGCGGAACTACTCACAAGCCAGCTATCAATGTAACGCGACGTGTAGCTAGGGCCGAGGTTGTAGAGGCTGAAGATCAACAAGACCTGGATAGTTGAGAGGGGCAGTGGTGTATCTAGCATTTGCATTCCCAGATGGCCTTTGACACAGTCGTATAGCAGTCTGTGCAAGTCTGAGCCATTAGCGAGCTTAACGGCCTGTATTCCGGCTAAGAGGCAGGTGGCAAAGAGAAGATGGTGATTTCTCTTCAACAATTCCGGTGGGGAGTCGTGCATTACGAAAGGACAAAGAGAGGTAATTCTTGTGAATCTGTATTATGTGTCAATGTAGGCCAATTCATTCTCTTCCTTCGAATACGTGTTATAGATATGTTCTGAGCGGAATACACGTACGCTTCAAAAAGCAGATCCACCAGACTACCCGAGGTTAAACCAATTTTTGAAAGCTCACTGATGATACTTTCGTTATGGTAACGAGTAGGGGATCCATGGATAAGTGTATACAGATGCCGGACGACTTTGATAGGTGCGACTTGCACATCCTGTTCACTTTCCTCGGGAATATCATCATCAGGAAAACCGTCTGTATCGGTATTTTCTTCATCCGACTGAATGGCACTTGCTGAAACTTCATTATTGGTAGGGAGGATAGTATTGCTCGCTGAATCTGAGTAGAGCTTCTCATTTAGTGGCTGTGATTGGGAATTCCGAGAATGGAGCACAAGCTGCTTGATCTCTGCGAGAGAGGCCTCAATGGCATCGAGTCTACTAATACGTCAATCATTTTTAACTTCTAGCCATTCTATGCAGGGACGAATGATACATACCGGCTACTGCATCCGCACTTAATAGGCTGGGTTTGATTATTGTTATTATTACGGAGCTCAGTACCTCCCTGGCCCACTGGGGATAGAGTCGAAGGAGATTGAACGGTCTGAATGGATGGGAGGGTGCAATCTAGTCTAAAATCGAGACCAGATGGTTTGATGTCAATGATATGAAGTCTCAAAAGTTGAATCTCCACTTCTTTCTCACACTACATAACAGCTAGACAGACTGGCTTACCTTAATGTCTTGCATCGGTTACATTTTTGTGATCCCGGCAAAACCTCGCATCTAGTCTTCAGGCGTCGACAAGTCTGGCATGACATGTGACGTCGCTTGTTGGGCATATTGAATTAGTAGTGCGTCTCTTTTTTCATACAAGATCTTTGCGAGAGAATTGATATCTGAAAATCGAAGTGGGACGCGTAATGTAATGTATTCTGTGTGTCTATCTAGGAATGAATAATCTGGCACAGATAGATAGCGAGAACCGGTCAATATCCAATGAGAGCAGTTAAGTGGATTTATGCGCTGCTATCACCATATCCGGGATAGCCGTAAAGTAATCCTGTCATCTACTGATTACTAATTTAGTTAACGTAATTCACCAGTGAGTTGGCCGCCCTAGCGAGTTGGCCACCTTCAATACACATACAAAATAGCCTACGTACGACCTCAGTATCTCCACAAAATTATATATGAATTGCTATTGAAAATAAGATATATTCTAAAAACATAGTTTAGAACCAGGAATATCGAATTCTCTAATCATTTTTCTAAATTAGGATATGAAAGTAGAGGAGAGTTGTATACATGATAAAATTCAATGTAATTTTGGTAATTTTGATAGATATTATATTTATTAGCTTTGTATTCTAAGATGATCAGACTAATGATGTATATGCATCATTTTAAGCTGTAATTTCTATATAATTTTGTGGAGATACTGAGGTCGTACGTAGGCTATTTTGTATGTGTATTGAAGGTGGCCAACTCGCTAGGGCGGCCAACTCACTGGTGAATTACCTTAGTTATATAGACCCATGAGTCATGAGAAATTGAGTGGGAACGCGTATTGTATTGTATTCAAGTGTGTCTAATAGAATGAAAGTAACTGGCATAGGTGTGCCATACATAATGCAGCGCAGTTGTCACGGACCTGGATCCACCTTAGTTAAACAGTGTTGTGTCGAGGTACGCTAGGCTTGGTTGAACCACACAAAGGTTCCTTGAACGGTTGATCGATAAAGTAGCTTGAGTAAACGAAGTAATAATAGTCGAACTGGTGTATGGAAGTCTTGACATAACTAAGATAGAAGAGATCCCCCGTACAGCCTGGTGCCTGTACGAGTTAGGTTTGCCTTACTAACTCTCACTGTAGTATTTAAGTGACTTATATTAAAGAACTATGAAGAATTAAATATATGATAGTGAATGAGTATCCTTATATATCTAGCCCTCCAGGTTCTGTATACTTTATATCGTATACTTCTTTATGATTTTCTGGTATATTGTAGGAAGTATATAATATATCATCTAATCATCTTGCTTTGTAAGATATACTTGGTATCTTATCATGTTTCTGTGTATTTCAGTATATCTTTGGTTATGTGACTTCCTTAGTGTCTTTTCCGTGATTCCAACTCTGATAATTGTCCTCCAATCATTCCTTCCTGATTGTTTCTTATATCGCGTAGCATATGCAGGTTTTTTAATGCATAACATCACTCCCCCTCTCTGAGGTCCTTTGTCCTCAAAGGTATAAATAGAAAGACTCACCCTTGTCCTCAGCGTGACCCTGCTTTCTTGTTAGTAAGTGTTCTCCTGCAATATGGTTGCCATGCCTCGTCCAAAATCAAAACCTCAAACTGATCCGGAACTCCTAAAGAAAAATCTTTGCGAGAATCGTATCCGTCAATCCTTCGAAATTCGAAAGAACGGTTTCATAGTCGATTCTCCCTGCGAATATTGTCGTTTTTATAATATTGATTGCATGATGGATGATAAAAATTCAAAGTATGCCACATGCACTCGTTGTGGTCACTATTGTGAACGTTGTTTCTATAGTGAAGTCGAATGGCAACAAATTAAAGAAGCTGAAGAAAAGTTGTCGTTGGATATTAAAGAGAATAAAAATCAGATTGAATAAATCTATTCACAACTTTCTTCTTTTCAAGAGAAACTAGCTTCTGCTATAGCGAAAGCCCGTCGCCTTTATGCCCAACAAAAATTGCTTAAAAAGCGTGGTGGTAATATATGTGATTATAATCGGAAAGTGCTGGAAATATTAGAAGCTGAAAATCCTTCTTTCTTAGAGGAAGTCGCTGCTGCTGATGCTGAAATTGCTCGGGGACAGCCAGATCAGAGTATCCTGGCTGCTACCTCTGAATTCTCCTTTGAGGATTTACTCGCTAATCCGCAATTCTTTCAGACTGAAGGATTGGGTTCCTTTAGTGATATTTCTTAAATGCCTCCCAGGCCCCCCTTAAGTTCTTGATAGTCTCCCATGTGTTTTCTGTCTCGTCTTGTCCTTTCTATTTCACCAAGTAGAGAAATTCTTTATAGTTTTTCTTTTCTCCTAGTATTGCTTCCACTTCATATGTATTCTGTTCAATAATTATCTCTTCCTGAGTTTTAGCATTCTGTGATGCTAGTTCCAGTAATAATATATAAAAAACTGGATATATCTTTATTATCGATAATAGCTTCAGTTTGTAATTGACTTCACTGATTTTTTCTTTAATTTCAAATAATCCAATTTATAAATGATTAAGCTTGTTATTTGGTCATATGGTCTTAATATTTTTTTATAAAAGGTAAATCTTCCCCTCTCTTTTTAGCTCTGGTCCCTTCAGATGCTTTGCGTTGTAATAGCCGATTGTCTGCTTATTTTGATTAATAATTTCTATCTAAAGATAGAAATATAGTGCCTTCATTTCTTGTACTCTTCGTTCTGCTGTCATGTTAACTGGTTATTTGAACCTTGGTTGTCCTAGTAGTCACGCTTCCCTTCTGTATACTGTGAAGAATGATTAGACCTCTGCAACTCCCATGGGACTACAAATTTTTTAGTCCCAGTCCCATGGAAATTTGGAAAAAAATTCCCACGTCCATGGGACTCCCCTGGAAAAGATATATATATATTCCCGTGGGAGTTCCATGGGACTCCCATGAAAATATCTAACTAATATTTTTATATATATTATATATTAAAAATATACTATATTATTATATTGTTTAGGTTCTTTTAACCAAAACCAAAATTACTTTATATTTTAGAGAGATTACACGGTTAATACATGTTGTATTTTTTGTAATTTATAACCCTAACCCTAATATTTCCTATTTTAGATTTTCATTACTATTTTTAGTGATTTTTTAGGGTTAGGGTTGCCCAATGGGAGTCCCATGGGACTACGGTCCCACGGGACTAGGGGTCCCGCCCGCCCATGGACACAGGGGTCAGTCCCATCTGGCGCCCATGGGAGTCCCACGGACAGTCCCATGGGCGTGGTCCCATGGGACTTGCAGAGGTCTAAGAATGATGTGATTCCTATCATCGAATGTCTTATTATGTTGTATGCCAACTATGCCATTAGTAACAAATCCAACCAATTATCTTAATAGTGATTCACATAATGTCATAGATATTGTTCCAATGTCTGATTTGTCCATTCTGTCTGTTTATTTATCTATGGATGGTATACTGTGGATAACCTTTGTTCTCCTCCCATTAAGTCCATCATTGATCGCCATAGTTTCGATTAAAACATTCTTCCCCTATCTAACACTATGATCTTAGGTATGCCGTGGTATTTGAAGACTTTATCCATCAGTTCCCATATGAGTCCTTCTGTGTCTGTTTGCTCTGTAGTTACAATGAAGTATATATATTTTATTATTCTATCTACTACCACAAAGATCAAATCTGCTCCTTCTAATTCTAGCAGTTTCATAATATGATCCATAGTGATCCATTAAAATGGGTATTCTGGTGCTTTGATTTCTTACATCAACCTATAAGATTTATATCTCTTAATCTTGTTTTTTTGACATATATTGCATTCTTTGATATATTTTTTAATATCTTTTATTATTTATAGCCAATAGTAGCTTCTAGTGATTCATTCCATAGTATTAGTTTATCCTGGATGACTACTAATTAAAGTGTCATAGTATAGTCGAATAATTTCATTTTGTAGTGTATTTAGGACATAGATTAAACCATGCCAAAATATCAGTCTAGTTTCTGTTACTATAACTTGATTATTATCATTTTCTGTAATAAGTTAGATATTCTCATCTTTTGCTATTTCTTCTACAAGCCTGTCTTGGAGTTCTGAGTTTGTAGTTATCTCTATTATTGCCACAAGTGTAGCTACTTATAGATTATACTCTAAGTATCCTTCTTTATTCATTTATAACAATGCTAGTTCTAGTTTCTTGATTCCTTCTTTATGGTCTAGTCATCTGCTTAGAGTGTCTGCTCTTTTATTGTCTTTTCCTTTGCAGTATTTAATTGTGAATTAATAGTTTGCTAGTAGTTCTGACCATCTTACTTATCTTCTAGTAAGAATCTTTGTCATTATAAAGTAAATAAGATTCTTGTGATCTATAATAATTTTGATTAGATACTTGATCCCTTCCAAGTATACTCTCCAGTATCATAAAGCATTGATAATTACTAGTAGTTCTTTGTCATAAATCTCATAATTCAGTTCTATATTAATCAACTTTTTTAAGTAGTATGCTACTATCTTTCTTCTTCTGTCTTTGTCAATTTGTGTTAGTACTGCTTTAATAGTGAAGTCTAATATGTCTGTCTCTGTAAGGCCGTGGGATGAATGGCGCTGCGGATAGCTTCATGTACTGGGTGCACGTGATCTCGGCTAGGCTAGTTACCATGTATTAGTAAGCAGAACACATATCTTGAAGCCGCAGCGGCGTGGCTTCCTAGAGAGCAGCAAATAGCTGTGAACGATATATACACCCACATTTTACTAGCTATACTTCTTATCCGTACTACTACACTCTTGTAAACCCCCTCTTACAGTCTATTTATTCTCTGAGATGAGGGCCTAGTAGTATAAGATTTGAACTATAGCACTAATAATATAAAGAAATCCTTCCTGTGAAGTCTAAATTATGGTTTAAAGTAATATATTAATCACTTAGGAATGTAAGCCTGGTATATCTAATAAATAAGCTATAGTCTATAGTGGACACCCTATAGCTAATAATATACAGCCTGAACCAGAAAGGCCTTATAAGTTACTTATTAAAAATAATGTAATAGCTATATTAACCACCAAGCTTTGCTACTATAAATAATAGATTAAGAATATTAAAGCTAAGAAATAATATTGTGAATAGATCTAATAGCTTATGATAAGAGTAAGAGCTATTACAATTTTTACCTTTATTTAGAGCTCCTGACTGTTAATTATTAAAGTAATAACTACTAATTCTATACTGGTTGGAGCTTAATTAAATAAATTAGACAATTAGGTGGATTAGTTAATTAAAGAACTAGTACCTGTGATATTAGTACTAAACTATAAAGCTAAGGAAGTACCAGCTTTTATAATTACTTAATAAAACTCTAGCATAGAGAAACCAGCTAAATCTTCTAAATTTAACATCAAACAGCCCTATAAAACAAAAGAACTTAGAGTAAAGAAGACCTTTAAATCAAAGCTAAAATACTATTTTAAGTAGAATATATAGTATTATAAAGCCAGAAATTCTAATCAATATAAAATCCTTACTGTGGTTAATACTTTTAATGAAGATATACTGTTCAGATAGTCCCAGTATAAAGATAATAATGTTAATATTAATAATATAATATAGGCTAAATTTAACTATTTCTTGATATAGTAAATCAAGGACCTAGAGCTCCTCTAAGAGGATATTAATACAAAGTATTAAACCCTATTCTAATATGAGTAATAAATGGTTATAGAGTTCAATTGAGTGCTTTGAACTTAGGAATAATAATTAAATATTATATACACTAATTGTAAAGGCTGATTCCATCGCGAGATTGAGAAGGCCAATCTGATTGCTTGAAGGATTGATGCCCTCGATCTAAGGCAGCAGCATAGAAGCCAGCAGTTGGGCAGAGGTCATATGATTCTGGTAGCCCTACTGCACGGTGCTGCTTAGGCACCCTACCACACATGTATATAAGCAGCGAAGATCCCACAACAATTGTAAAAGGGGATTAAGCGATTATTCTTTGTGATAATTATACTATAGTTTTTTACTTGCTCTTAGTATATATATAGTATCTAGTTCCTATAGTAAACAGCTCAGCAAGTGTTCTGTAGCCTATACCCACATTCGGACTATCATTCCACCTATATTGTTATATTATAATCGCTTTATTTACAAAACCCTTTATTAAATCGATTTACTATAGCGAACTCATGTTCTATGCGCAACTATCAAGCCTCCGCAGGGGCCAGTGGTAACCGCTGTTAAGGAAACCTCTTTTCATCACAACATTTAAGTAGCATAGATTCTATTAGGGAACCTCAGAAGACTATTCAAGAGACTCAGCCTCTTACTGAGACCCTTAAACTGGAAGAAGAATCTTTAGGAATCTAGATCATTAACCCACTGTTCTGGAGCTAATATAAAGATTCTTTATCCCTGTAAGGACAAGCTATGGCCTTAGCTTAAGCAGTCCACTGTCTGGATCTTAAGATGCAAGTACTCTAAAGAATCTAAAAGGAGATGCAGCATGGCTAGACTGCTATATAAGAATAGATAGCTAAGATTCTGAGCTGGCTAATTAATTGATCCTCTACTCAAGAAGTCTCTATCCTTTTAATATAGATAGTTAACCAGCCTACTCCTCTATCTCTATGCTCTGAAGCTGTTCTGCCTCTAACTATAATCTATATTATCTATAAAAAACTAGCCTCAAAGCCCAAACCAGATCACTTCGAGTCAAAGAATTTCTAGGAATATGAATGCTGGATAGAAGACGTCAAGAATAACTTTATTAGATATATGTACTCTGAGGCAGAAAAGGTGTCAACTGTGGCTGCCTGGCTAAAAGGCGAACATCAGACATAATAGATAGAATATAAGAAGGTTTTAGACCTAGCCTAGTTTATATTTAATAATTTTATTGAATGGATTAAAGCTTGCATCGAGATAAGAACAGTATAGTCCTTTAATACCTATATGGACCTTAAAGAGCTCAAGGCTTCTGAAATAGGTAATCTATAAATGTTTTATAGTAAATTTTCTCACTTATATAATTAGAATAGGATGAGAGCTCAGGTTAATAATTAAGATAAGATCATGGCTTTTATCGCTAAGCTTCCTGATTAGTTAAAGCTAAAACTCCTAGATTGGAATATAGACTTCTGGGACATAATTTCTTGTCTTAAAAAAACTACTTGACTATAGAAGTTACATAAGGATGAATAGGTTGCACTTAATAAGGTATTGAAATATAATTATAATGATCTAAACAGCCTGAGGGATAAGTCTTTAAAAGGAAGGCTAAACAAGTGGAAGTGTATAGGTGATAGGAACTATAAGGGTGGATAAGCTTCTAGTGATGATAAGAAATCAAATATTAAGGATAAGGACCCCTCACTCACCTATTACTATTGCAATTAAAAGGGCTATTGAAGTATGGATTGCTTTGCTACTTGCTACTGTGATAGTTTTAAGCTGCTACTGAAAGAAGCAAAATGACTAAATCCTTAACTTAATACCTTATCACAAAAGGCCTAAGAGGGACAAGATGATGACAAGGACTATAACACTTATAAGATATAATGAGGACACGTGGTGGTTGCTAGCCTAAACTAGCCCAAGAAGAAGGATGAATATGTGATGCTAATTAACTTGAGTTTAAATCTCCCAAAAACACAACACCACCTAACGGGTATATTGGATATAGAGGGAGATTTAAACTTTATATTGTATTAACTCCTTCTCAGTACTGGTTGGCAACTGCCACTAGACCTCCTACCTCCTATAGAATTTGTTAATGGTACATCTATGATCAACTATGGTGATACTATAATTCCTATTACTATCACTGATTATTGAGGAGTCACTAAATTATATGAATAACTATTTACTATGATCAATATGATGGGATTTGATGTAATTCTTGGCAAGCTATGGCTTTATTATAAAGAACCTATGATTACCAGCTTCAAGAATCACACTTGGAGATTCTATTGTAAAGTGTTAAAACTATAGTTTATGTTAGTGAAGTACTTTGTAAAGATTACAACCAGAGACTCTCTTTACTTACTAGTTTCTAGCTTCTCTAAATCACATTAAGGGCTAATTCTTCCTTCTGTGTACTGGGAATTCCAAGATGTATTTTTGGAAATAGAAGCTGCTAAGTTACCTTTCTATAAGGTAGAACACAAGATTAGGCTTTAATCTAACTCTGTTACGCCTCTATATAGACCTTTATATCCATGCTCAGCAACAGAATTAGATCACCTGTTATGCTACTTTAAGGAGATACAACAGAAGGGATAAATCTAACCTTCTACTAGTCCTGCAGGCACTCTAATCCTTTTTATTAAGAAATTAGATAGAAATCTGTGAGTCTGTATCAACTATCAAGGTTTTAATGAGATAACAGTCAAAAACTGCTACCCATTACCTTGTATTGACGAGATGTTGGATAGATTAGTAGATACTAAGATATTCATAAAGATTGACCTCTGAGATGCCTACCACCAAATCAGAATCAAGAAAGGAGATGAATGGAAGACTGCATTCCGCATCTAATATAGCTATTATGAGTATCTCATAATGCTCTTCAGATTGATGAATGCACCTGCCACTTTTCAATTATACATCTATGAAACAATGAGAAGATTACTAGATGATTTTGTTATTATCTACTTAGATAACATCCTTATCTTTTCTAAGAATAAATAATAATACAAACATCATATCAAACAGGTGTTAGAATAGCTATATTCCACAAATCTATATGTAAAATTCTTAAAGTGCAAATTCCACTAAAAGGAACTAAGATTCCTTAGATATTTAATAAATGACCAAGGCATTTTAATGGATAAAGATTGAGTCCAAGCAATTCAGGAATAGCCTACACTGAAAACTATTAAGGATATTCAGTTCTTTATAGGATTCATAGGATTCTTCTAGAAGTTTATCAAGAACTATTCAATTATTACTGTTCTACTGACGAATATGCTTCGCGGAGCTGATAAGTATCCAAAGAAGCTTTTTAAGCTTACTCCAGAAGCTATACAATCCTTTAAAGCATTAAAGAAAGCTTTTACTAATCCACCTCTTGTTAGACATTTTGATCCTGAAAAACCTATATTGATTCAAACTGATGTATTAAAATAGGGAATAGGTGCTATCATGTACTAACCTATGGATAGGAAGACCCTGTTATGGCGCTGTTCAGACTAGCAGCTGATAGCTTTTATATTGCACAAGTTCAATACCACTTAATAAAATTGGAAAGTTCATGACTAAGAACTTAGCGCAATTGTGTATACATTTCAGAAGTGAAGGCATTACTTGGAAAGAAGTAAGTATGAGATCTGAGTTCAAACTGATCATAATAATCTGTAATACTTCTTCAAGGTAAAAAATTTGAATGCTAAGCAGGTATGCTGGGCCCAATATTTGGCTGCTTATGACTTTATTATTAAGTATAAGCCAAGGTCCTGAAACCTAGCTAATACTCCTAGCAGGCGCCCTGATTTTTTAGAAGGGGAGGAAGAAACAGACATAGGTCTACTTCTAACTTTGTAATAAAAGTTATAACTATATACATTGTCAGTAATGTTTTTGTGTGGTTATCAACCACAGGGCTATCAGCCCGGCTATCTACTAGTCCCATATAGTATGCCATTAGATGAAGTTATAGAGTCCGTTGTGATGATTCCTGATAAGGTAATTAGTTGGTCTGGGTCAGGATTAGCTGCTATGATAGTTCTGTCAAGGACTGGTCAGTTAGGTTCAGCAGCCATGATAATCTTAGAGAAGATTGATCACCTTAGAGAGGGTACTATAATAGTACCTATAAGAACTAATCAGGTTAGCAACTTAGTGACAAAGATAGTTCCTAACTATAGGTTAATCGGATATTTGGATATTATTATGAGAATAAGCCTTCTAGAAGAAGATATATACTCTAGTAATCCACCCAGTAAGGATCCCACTAAAGATGAAGAGGAAGACTTAGGGTCTATCCTGAGAATTGTCCTAAATCTGCCCTAGAAGCCTATTAAGTGGGTGTAGGTTGAGCCCAAGAGTAGTGCATCAGAAAAGTGACTATGGGTTTCTTTTGAGAATAGACAGGGAGAGCATTGGTCCTTTAGAAACTACTTATCCTGTTTACTTGCCTTAGAAAGTGTGAAAGATAAAGATGTATTTGAAATACCAAGGCCTATTCTTTTGAAGAACATTCAAACTGTGTAAAGAAGAGACATCCTCACTTAGAGAAAGAAGGCTGATCTTCAGGTTTTAAGCCCTAATGGCAGTATCCTAGAGTCTTTATAGAAGCTTTAAGACAATATTTTATATAAAGATAATATAGTTTACATACTAAATGATTCAGTATTGAGATTGATGTTATTACAGCAACACTATAACAATCTAATTGTTAGCTATTTTAGTGTTATAAGAACTACAGAACTCTTGAAGAGAAAGTTCTATTAGCTGGGTATGATCTGAGATGTTGCTGAATATATAACAATCTATAATATCTATTAATTAAGGAAGGTACACTATCATAAGCTATATAGTGAGCTACAATCATTACCTATTCCTGCTGGACCTGGTGATAGTATTTTACTTGATTTTATTATAGATCTCCTGCTGAGCATGCGCAATAGTATTATCTATAATATAGTACTAGTTGTAGTAGACTGATATACCAAGTATGCATGGTTCATCACGACCACAAAGAAGCTTGAAGCTGAAGGTTTTGCTACATTGATGTTTAATTTAGTTTTTAGCTATATAGGTTATCTACGCAGTATTATATTAGATTAGGGATCGATTTTTACCAGTTGCTATTAGAAGACATTATGTTTTTAACTTGGGGTCTAATGAAGATTATTAACAGTGTTCTATCTACAAACTGATAGATAGATAGAATATATAAATCAAGTTCTTGAACATTACCTGTGGATATATATGAATATGAAACAAAATAATTAGGTATTATTGCTTATAGCTGTGCAATTTGTGGTGAATAATGCAATAAACATAAATATCAGAATATCCCTATTTTAAGCACTTATGGGCTTCAATCCTCATTTACTATTTGAAGAAGATCTTCCTGTTGCAAATTAACCTGCTGTTGCTGATTGAATCAAGTTATTAAAGGAATTGAGAGAGGAGTTGGAGTGACACCTCTGCACTGCAACTAAGATACAGGCGAAATACTATAATTAATGACATTAGCTTATAACCTTTAAGGTTAGAGATCAGATAAAGCTCAATATGAAGAATATTTGTACTTACTGTCCTAGCAAGAAGCTAGACTTGTGTCATGAAAGACCATTTACAATAATAGAATATATTAGGAAATAAGTGTACTGGCTAAACATCCCGCAGATATGGAAAAGAATTTATAAGGTTTTTCACATGTCCTTATTAGAATCTTACCGCTAATAAGATAGAGCCAATCCGTGAAAGGACTTTCTACTAATCATTGAAGATAATAAAAATGAAGAACCTATACTAGAATAGGAAGTTGAAGATATTATGGCATATTAATTCCGTAAGAAGCGAAATAAGCTGCAACTATATTACTTAGTGAAATAGAAAGGTTATCCATTATATGAGAATAGTTGGGAACTAACTGAATATCTTACCAATGTATTGGAGCTCCTGAACGAATATAATACTATAATCCTTAAAATAGGCAAAACTATTGTGCTAAAGAGGAAGTATTAATTGAGATAGCTTTCTCCCATAGGGTTTTTCTATCTGATTAAATTATTAGGGTTGATACAGTACTTATATGGTATTAATAAGGTTACTCTTCCTGTTTCCTAAAAGAGTTTTGAGGTTTAATGAGGATCTTACTATAAAAAAGGTAAGAAAATGAATAGAAAATCTTGAATTGAAGCCTGGGGGCCTTCTTAAACTATAAAGACCTTCCAAAAAGAGGAAAAATACCCCCAAAAACGGCACAAAAACTAGCTAAAAACACCCCAAAATGGGCTGAAATAAGACCAAAAAGACTAGTATTTGTATCTGGGGATCTCCCAATCTATATTCTAACTTTTATTTCTAAAACAAATGAAAATGGCAGCGAAATGGTATTAAAATGGAGCTGCTAAGTAGCAGGCTTAATCATCAGACTGCTTAATATAACTGGTGAAGGCATCTTTATCTTTATTATCGAATAATTCTTTGATAGGATGAACTGGAGGATTACTATTCTATATTAAATACTTAATGTTAGCATCCATGATACTGCATGGTTGATTGTATAGATAATCAATAATGATTATATACCTGCTTGCATATATAGTTAAGCAACCACTCTTGATTGCAGTATAATATTATATATTTTCAATCCTAATATGCTTTATACTTGTTAGAAAGGCTTATTAAAATGGAACCAGTATATAGCTTAGCCTTGGGCTTGCTGCTGTGATTATAGGCAAATATATTTATATTTTTAAGATAACAATCTTTTACTGTAAAAGCCTTTACTAACGCACTAGTCTGAAAAAGGGTCTATAACTCTGCAAACTCTGCCTTGTATAGAGCTGGAATAGGCTTATAAGGGACACCATTATTTATATAATAATAGTATTTTAAATGCTTGCTGGGCTATATACAAAAAAGACCTTCCAAATCAACTATCTTTAAATAATAAAGATAGCAAGCTATAGCAAATATTGGGCTCCTCGCATCAAATATAAGCTACTTGATAACTAGCATAAGTTTTAAGTCTATAGAACTTTTTTCCAATCTCTTGACTTTTTTTAAGCAATGATGACTCAAGTATTCAATTGCTTTTTGTTGCAAGTCGATATCATTTGTAGATGAGATGGAGGTAGAATAGCTTTTTGACGGTTCCTATAGTATATTATATGATTAGCATTCAGACTTTGACGGTACATCAATATACATACTTTGGATACCGCACGACCCTTGTTTTTTGAAGGAGATTTGTCATACTCTATGAGTGGCTTAATAATTGTGTCTGGGGCATCACTCAAACCAGATGACTCCTCACCAGACGACTTCTCACCAGATGACTCTGCACTAGACTCATCGACAGAGGGCCCAGACGGACCCGCGATAGTATCTTCTTCCTATTTAAACATGTTAGACATCGAAGATTATTATATAACTGTCCAATCAAGACAAAGGTGTACTCACAGCAACTTGAAGTTTTTTAAACTAAAGGATTAAAATCTTAGAAGACTCTACAAGTATGTCTCCCAGTATACTTGCTTCCTTGCTATCTAAGGCATATAGCTTATAATAATATCAATGATGTCTATGATAGCGTTTTGGCGTAGTCTATTGTAGTTAACATCGAATTGAGAAGTAAAGAGAATCATGAGAAATAAAGTGAGATAATGGTATCATTAGATATGCAACTATTGAGGTATTAAAACTGAGAAGGAAATGAGATAACTTACAGGCGAAGGTTGCTCTTTACAAGCCTTTTTAGTAGGAGAAGGAGAGTTAACAGGAGTAAATATTGCTCTAAATTTGATGTTTATAACAAGACTTAATATAAAAAGCTTTTAAAATTGACAAAGTTATTGATGAAGGCTGCTATCTTATGAGATTAATGAACGATTGGTAAAGAAAGGAGTGAGCAAAGAGAAAGGGCAGATATACATCTTGTTGATTGAGGCGTGAGAGAAAGAAGGAAGAAGAGGAAGAATGAGAGTAAGAGAGAGATAAGACTTTATTGATATGAGAAAGGGGTCTTTCCTAAAAGGGATATAAACAAATCTTGACTTACTGCCCACCTCATACTATAAAGGAATCTTCTTATAACTGCGTCTGTTACATGCTTATGAAAAAGTTTTTTCAAAGATGAAGAACCTCTCTAGCGATCAAAGAAGGATTATTGCTATTAACATTGAAGCTTGCAAACATACTTATGAAGCTTGAGGATGAGCTTTCTTCAAGAAGGGGGAGAATTGTAAAGGCTGATTCTATTGCGAGATTGAGAAGGCCAATCTGATTGCTTGAAGGATTAATACTCTTGATCTAAGGTAGCAGCATAGAAGCCAGCAGTTGGGCAGAGGTCATATGATTCTGATAGCCCTACTACATGGTGCCGCTTAGGCACCTTACTATACATGTATATAAGTAGTGAAGATCCTACAACAATTGTAAAAGGGGATCAAGCGATTATTCTTCGTGACAATCATACTACAGCTTTTTGCTTGCTCTTAGTATACGTACAGCATCTGGTTCCCATAGTAAACGGCTCAGCAAGTGTTCTGTAGCCCATACCCACATTCGGACTATCGTTCCACCCATATCGTTACACTAATCTGTACTGGAAGAATTACTTATAGGGTTAAATTCTTATATTACTACAACAGAAGGCTAGAAATACTAGTAAATCTGAACTAATAAACTATAATGCTTTTATTATACATCTTTAATTATTAGAAAATAGCATAGAATTATACTAAAAAGAACTGGGGAGATAAGACTAATAGAATTATAGTTAAAATAATACTTTAAATTCAGAGTAAAATAAAAATAATTTAAGGAATTTCTCCTACTAAAGTGGACATTATAGTAGATACTATAAAGGAATCTGCAGTAGAACTTATAATAGTGATAAAGATCACAGGGGATATTAATTTAATCTCTATAACTATGATTTAAAGCAATAAAGCATTAACAATACTATGAACTTAAAGGATCCTATTTAAAATATATATATTGTGATAAACTAGGCTATAATGAAGCCTATTATTATAAAAAGAAACATGACTTAGAAGCAGCTAAGTCTAGTAATAAATAACTATTTAACTTTCTTAATACTGCTGGTATAGCCTTAGAAATTTGTACTATATAGATGAATATTAGACTTTATATTATAATATACATGTATATGCTTATATTGAAGGGATGCTAGCAGGCACTCACCTTGATTAATAGTAGTACTAGTAGTAACTTTATTAACTGGGAATAGGTGAGATGCTATAATTATAGAGTTACTAATGCAGCAGTTATAGCTAAAGCTATGGATAGGTATTGGATTCCTATATTAAGTAAGATACACTTGGATATTGTTACCCCTGATTTGGTGGAAGAAGTGGGAAGGATATACTAAGTGTATAATATTATATCTATGATAAAGTATAATATCATTCTAGGAATACTATGGTATATTGAAGCAGACCTAAATATTTATTATCTAATATAGAAATAGTTCTATTAAAGCAAGCAGAGCAAAGAGGAAGCTGGGGAGAAGCTTTATTATTATTAAATCTAAAAGGGTATAGTATAATGGTAGTATCCACTAGGGCTAAAGACAGAGAATAAAACTAAAGCTTAAATGAAGAAGAAAATATAGAAGATATAGATTAAGTAGATTTCTATAGTTAAGCTTCTATTTAAAGTAGAGAATAATAATTTTATATATTAGGCTGAGCTGCATGTAAAAAGTGGAGATAAAATTCTAAGCTTAAATACTATTAATATCTCTAACCTACTAAGCTATATAATACTATATCTTAATATATTTTTAGAGAAAGAAGCTATAAAGCTACTGAATTATATAAAATATAATTATGTAATTAATTTAAAGCTAAAAAAAGACTTGTTGTATTAGTTAATATATTAGCTAAGTCCTAAGGAGCAAGAAGTGCTTTAAAACTATATATTTAAGAATATAGCTAAAAGCTGGATCTAAGAATCTAAAAGCCTGGCTAGAGCACCTATCCTTTTTATACTAAAAAAGAATAGTAGTCTACACCTCTGTATAGATTACTGGGGCTTGAATGCTATCATTGTGAAGAATTATTATCTATTACTGTTAATAGGAGAGATAATAGACTAGTTAACTAATACTATGATTTATATTTAACTAAATCTTTGGGATGCTTACTATTGGATTCAAATCAAAGAAGAAGATAAGTGGAAAATAGTGTTTTGAACCTAGTATAGGTATTTTAAGTATATTATTATACTATTTAGCCTGGCTAATACTCTAGCCATGTTCCAAGCCTATATCAATTAAGCCCTGAGTAATCTTCTTAATATATATTATATTACATATCTTAATAATATTATTATTTATTTAAAAGATATGGAAAGCTATAAATCTGATATGAAAGCTATCTTAGAATGGCTATAATAATATAAATTGTATACTAAGTTGTTAAAATATGCCTTTGAGGTTAATAAAGTATATTTCCTCAGTTTTATAGTAAGCCTTAGAGGCATTAGCATAAAGCAAGACTATATTACTATAATTTATAAATAGCTAGAGCCTAAGAATATACATAGATTTGCTAACTTTTACTGAAGGTTTATTAAAAGCTACTTCTAGAAGGTAAAGGCCTTTTTGGACCTTGAAAAGGGGGTTTAAGATAAAGAAAAAGATAAATTTATCCTTAATATTGAAGCTAAAAGAGCTTTTAACAGCTTAAATAAGCATTTTATAAAGTTCTGGTGCTAAGGTATTACAATCCAGACCTACTAATAAGGGTAGAAATAGATGCTTTAAACTTTACTATAAATATAATTCTTAGCTAAAAGCAAGAAAATAATAGACAATAGTACTTGATTATATTTTTCTTATGCAAGCTAAAAGCTATAGAGTTAAACTATGAGATCTACAATTTAGAGTTATTAGCTATTATAAAGTTATTTCTTTATTAAAGATATTACCTAAAAGGTAGTAAAAAAATAGTCACTGTATTATCAGATTACAATAATCTATATTATTTTATAATTATAAAAAAACTTAACCACTATTAGATAAAATAAGCTGAGAAGCTTGCAATATTTAATTTTAATATTAAGCACTAGCCCAGGATAAAGAATCCTATAGATATATTAAGTTGAAGACTAGACTATACTGAAGTTCTAAAAGAGCAGTAAACTCTATTACTAATTTTAAAAGAGAAGCTGAGCTGAGGTTATATCACTAAATCTATCTACTCTAATAATATATTGAGCCTAGAAATAATAGCTTATATAATATATCTAGAAGAGGAAATAAAGCCTCTTTATATTAATAAAAAATCAGAGATTGAGTTTTAAAATATATTTAATTCTCTAAAGACAGTCAAAGGAGTTGCTAGAGATCTAAAACTTTTAATATCCTAGTATGAAGTAATAGCAGCTATTAATATTAAAATAGCTTATTTAGATATGTCAGAACCGCTTATTATTATACTTTTAAAATATTAATATACAGATATATATACTAGAGCTATTAGGAGTCAGCTTTAAAATCCAAATTTACTAGTAAATAGATCCTAATAATTAATAGGACTAGACAACCTGCTATAGTTTAATAGAATAATATATATACCACTAGATCAAGCACTAAAGCAAGAGATCTTGAAAATAAACTATAATAATACTTAAAGAGATTATTTCAATATGAAATAAATATATGATACTATAGCAAGAAAGTACTACTAATAACATTTATATTTGAATATTGAATACTATTGTTAAATCTATTAAGTATATCAATATAAAGCTATATTATAGCATAAAGAATATAGGCTTATAAAGCTGCTACTAAAGCTAATATAACTATTTAAAATTATTATCCTAGACTTTATACTAAAGCTATCTAAGTCCTAATAAATAGGCAAGACCTACAACACTATATTAGTAATAGTAGATCTATTGATGAAGTATATCATATATATACTAACTATTAAAAAGCTTAATGTAGAAGATTTTACTATAGTTATATATAATATGCTAATTAAATACTTTACTGTACTATAGCATATTATAAGTGATTATATTCAATTATTTATATTACTATTTTAGCAGATATTATGCTTCTATCTAGATATAAAAAGAAGACTATTAACTATCTTCTACCTACAAACTAATAATCAAACTGAGCGCTAGAATTAAATACTGGAGCACTATTTTTAGTATTATTATAATTTCAAACAGGATAATTGGGCCAGCTTACTAGGTATAGCATAATATATATATAATGATAGTAAGCATAGTATTACTGGCATATTGCCTACCAAAGCTCTAATAGGGTTTTAGGGCAAAATAAGAATCAATATTGATAACTTGCTGGAGACCTATTTTAAGGAAGATAAAGATTAACAGGCAAGGGCAAATAAAGAATTAGTAATAATATATACTGAGCTAGTAAAAGAAAAATATACTATGCTATAAGAAATGCTTCAATAAGTATCAGAATCATAGGCTAAATATTTTAATTAAAACCATATCAATATACAGTTTAAAATTGATGAATAAGTAATACTTTAAACTAAAAATATTATATTATTAAGAAGCTCTAAAAAGTTTGATCTAAAGTAGATTAAACCCTTTTAAGTTATTAATACATAGAATAATATTTATTAATTATTATTACCACTATAGTATAGGCAACTATATCCTATTTTCTATATTTTATTACTAGAGCTCTACTGCAATTCTATAAGAATTATAAATCTATTAGAAGAGATATTAATTAATAATAATATTAAATATAAAGTAGAGGAGATTTATATAGAGAAATAAATTAGTAGAAGCAAAACAAAGTTGTATTTTATCAAATGGAAAGGATATCCTAAAGAGGAATATACCTAGGAACCTAAGGAGTATATAGCTAATATAGCTATAATAGATTGCTATTTAAATAATCTAAAATTAGTGTAAAAAAAGGCTAAGAGAAGAAAGCAAAATTAATTTAAGAAAATTATTTATTTATATTTACTACAATTATTAGCTTATATTATATATATTTTAGAGCAGTCAGATTACTTACTAAAGGTATTAAATAAAGACTCAACCAATAAACTTATAAAGATATAGTAAAAGAGACCACTTATATACTACTTTATTTAAATATCTATATATAGAGTGTCTCTGATTCTTATTCTTATCCTTATCTTTCTCTTCTTTAGTATTAATATCCCTCTCTAGGGAGGACGCGATAATGCCTATATCTAATAAAGAGAATTTATTATCAAGATCTAAGCTTATTACTAAAGTAGTAGATGCTATTAAAGCAATATACTTATCCTTAGATCTCTTGAATAGAGAGCTTTAGCTATTAGGCCCTATAGCCTCTTGTGCCTGAATATAGACTTTATAATTAAAAGCTTTTACACCCTGTTTCAACTTATCTATAGCCCCTTTGGTATAGAATTAGACTGCTAATATAATAGTCTATTTAATAAAATTTTTAGAGATCTAGTTACTATTAGCTATAGCTATAAAATAAACTTAATAGTATAAACTAGCTTACAATAGTGCTTACCTTTATTATAAGCTACATACAGCTTGTTAGTAATATTTAATTTTATAGTATATATTATTAGAAAGTACTCCTTAGCCTTAGATTGTTAAAAAGTTAATTATTATAAATGAAAGCAGGTAAGATAAGATACCTTATAAAAGATTTATCTTTTATTAATCTATAAAATATTAGCTTAATCTACAATTTAAAGTACTTAAAAACTTACTACTTTGATAGGTCTAGTAACTTTAGATCTACCAGAAAGGACTACTCTCTCTTTAATAGCTATAAGGGCACCACTAAACTTTATTAATAGCTATAAATTGTTAATATTATTCAGAATAAAGCTGATATAGATACTGATAGGAATTTTAATAACTATATTACTCTTCTTATAGATAGAAGAAGGTAACCATAAAATAGAGTATATAGATAACAAGGAATCTATATCAGACTGTATAATACTATATCAGCATTTAAAGCACTGAAGCTGTTATTTATAAGAAAAGGAATAGCTGAAGTAAAGCAAGGTATAAAACTTATTAAGCTGCTATAACTATAAATTTATTAAAAAATTATCAGAATTTTATTAAGAAAATGAAATTGAAGCTAAAGAACAAGAAAATAAAGCTATATCTAACTTTATATACTATAAAATAAAGGTCTAGAGCTAAAATAATAAATTAGAAGCTGCACTTACCATAGTAAATAAGGTTAAAGAAGGGGAAGAGAAGAGGCTAATAAAACTCTGCTAAGAATATTATTTATAGAAATAATTAATTAGTGCTAAAATAGTGTCTTTATATCTATATTTATGAAGACAACTGTATATGCCAGCCATACTATGTATTTATAATTACTCTATAGCTATAACAAAGTAGAGCTTTGAAATTGGATATAAGCTTTAAATTTATAAGAATTAGCTATAATATAAATTTGGTCCTGGGGCCATGACCTTGTAAGAAAGGGGATAGCTATAAGGCTGTGGGATGAATAATGCTGCAGATAGCTTCATGTATTAGATGCATATGATCTCGGCTAGGCTAGTTACCATGTATTAGTAAGCAGAACACATATCTTGAAGCTGCAGTGGCGTGGCTTCCTAGAGAGCAGCAAATAGCTGCGAACGATATATACACCCACGTTTTACCAGCCATACTTCTTACCCGTACTACTACGCTCTCGTAAACCCCCTCTTACAGTCTCTAATATTGATAGTAATTCTAGATTATATTATTTCAGTATTGGTGCAGTGACTAGTTGGTATTTAGCTTTGTCAAAAGCATTTCTTTATTCCGCCTTCCATTCATATAGTTGATCCTTTTTCAACAACCTGAATAGTGGTTCCATGATCTTTGTATAACTTTCAATATAATATCAGTAGTAATTAATCATTCTAATAAAAGATTATAATTCTTTTATGTTTTTTAGTTCAGGTCATTCTCTAATAGTTTTAACTTTTTCTTCTTCTATCTGTATTCTGTTTTGTATAATCCTATGCCCTAAGAAATCTATTTCCTATATATAGAATTTATATTTTCTCAATTTAACTTATAGCTTTACTTCCTTAAGTTTCTTCAAAACCTTCTTCACCTGTTCCACGTGTTCTTCTATTATATTAGAGAATACTAAAATGTTATCCAAGTAAGCAATAGTAAAGTTATATAAATAGAGTAACATAATACTGTCAATATATTGTTGGAATACTACTAGTACATTAATGAGCCTAAATAGCATTACTAAATATTTAAAATATCTAAATTTAGTCTTGAATGCTATTTTCTATTCTTCTCCTTCTCGAATTTGGAGGCAATTATACGCATTAATGATATTAAGTTTGGTGAACCATTTCTTTCCTTAAATTTTATTCTAAATCTCCATAATCAGGGGTAAAGGATAACTATCCCTTACTATAATATTATTAAATTACTAAAAGTCAATACATATCCTTAAATCTATTATTCTCTTTTTCTTAACAAATAGTACTAAATATCCTACTAGTGATGCTAATAGTTATATATATCCTTTTTCCAGATTCTCCTCAATATATTTTTTTAGAGCTTTCTCTTCATTTCCTAACACTGGGTAAATCTTCTAGGGTACTAGCTCTTTTCCTTTCTTAAGAGGGATAGTATGATCCTATTCACTATAGTCTAATAAGGCCTTATATATTCTATTAAACAAATCTTTGAACTACTTATATTCTTTAAGTAATACTACATCTATACTGCTTTTTAGTTAATATTTTACTATTAATACTTCAAGCTCTTTCTTAAATATTTCCTAATCCTCTTACAGCATGATCTTTTCTGTGACTTTAGTAATAGTTATACCCTCAACTTTGTCCTATATAGGAGCTCTTATTTCCTTTTTAATAGTAATCTCTAGATCATCTTTTGTCATAGATACCTTAATAGTCTAGGTTATTCTATAATTATATCTTGTCAGTTATAACTGTCCTTTACCTCAGTAAATCTCTAGGTTATACTTTTTAAACTATAGGATTCCTAGAATAATATTATTTTATCCTAATTTTATAATATCAAAATTAATCATTTCAAAATATTCATTGATTTTTATAAGTAGCTATCCTGTTTTATCTATAATTCCATTTTCAGACAGTTTCTCCCCATTAAGTCCTTCCAATAGTATAGGTATTAGTTTCCTTCGATCTAATATCTATAGCTGTTCTTGTATTCTTAGATCCATAAAATTTCCTATTACCCCTAAATCTATTAGGACCTGTATTTCTTATCCCAATATATCTGCTTTAATCTTAAAATACCATCCTTATGCTATAGCTTTTATTTCTTTCTTATCATTTTCCTTGAGCAAGTTATTAATTTCCTTTAAGATTCTTCTAATATTTTCTTATTTATTTTCTTCCTCATCTAGTGTATGCTATGTACTAATTAACTCTTTCAAGATTTCATTTATCTTCTAGTTTCATCTAATTCATTCTTCTTCTGTTATTCATAGCTTATTAGTTTCAGAATTCCCTGCTTTAAGTGAGATTGGTTCCATGATTCTTCACTTAGATCTATCAAACATTTAAGCACCTCTTATGCTTCTAGTCTTTATCTGCTACTTCACTTTCTTAGACATTACAGCATTCACTTCTTATTATAGATTTTTCAAGATTTTCTCTGCCTCTTCTAGTCATTTATAGTTTCTTAGCTTCTTCCCTTTCTATCTTAGGAAATATCCACTCCCTTATTTTGTATCCAGATACATACTACACCAATCTTCAGTACAGAAGGTCCATGCAGTAGATCTATAATCTGGATATTTGGGATTATTATATAACTCTTAACACTCTGATCCACACTTAAATCCTGGTATTAATTCAATATTTTCCCACTTATCCTCTGTGGGGATTTCTTCAAGTTATTGTCTTTCCTGAGCATTTTGGCTCTTCAACTTTTTGTAGATTTCATTGCTTATTCTTTGCTCTTTGATTAGTCAGTTCTTAAGATACTCTTCTAGTTCTCAATATATCTTCTTAGTTTGCAGCTGACTAATAACCTCTTAATCTTCCTGATCATACAATTTATATATATGCATAGTTTCCATATATAAGTTCACTTCACTTTTAGTTCTGCTGAAGCTATAACACTTATTATCTTTATAATCCTCAATCCTATATAGGTCTTTATTCCTGGAATAATCTATAACCTTATAAGATGTCTAGTTATTATTATATTTAATTTCTTTATTTAGACCATAATTATATATTGCTTTAATCTATCTTTCTTTCTTTAAATTCCTATATTCCTTTGCATAGTATCCTTTCTTATAACAGTTATAACATTCTATATTACTTTTATCCTTAAGCTTCTTGCCATAACTCTTAGGCTCAGCTATTGTATTAAGTTCTATAAGTATTAGTCTATAAGAGTTATGCTTTTTTTTATATATCTATTTCCCTTATAATCTCTATCTATCTTTGTGCTTCTTTTCCATACACCTTTTATATAGTTGGTTATCTAGCTTGACTGCTATATTAATCATATTAAGTAATATTTTAGATCACTTTAGAATTCTTATAATTTTATTCTTGATTTCATCCTTCAAGCCTTGATAAAACTAATCTGCTTTTGCTTTGTTATCCCATCCTAAATAAAAGCTAATCTAATAAAATCATGATATATAATCTAATACTGATATGACTTGTTATAGCTATTAAATTTTTTAAGCTGCTAAATTTTATTTGTCTACTTCCCTAAAGATTAACTTAATTTTTCTAATAAATATTCCATAATCTATAAATATTTTATTAATATTATTATCTCTTTTATCTTTAGGCTCCTTAAACCATACCCTTATGTATAGTTCAAACTAATCTATTGCATCTTCTTCAAGGAAGATAGAGGCAGCTAGAACTTTATCTATCTCTCCTGCAAGTAGGTATGAGTTAGCTATAAAATAGAGTTGTATTTAAGTCAAGAAGAGTTATAACTTTTTATGCTCTCCTTTAAACAGTGTTAGCTTATTAATCTTAAACTAAAGTCTTAAAGCCTGTACTGCTTCTAATTCAGCAATGCATGCCCTTATTGCTTGAACTTCTTATACTATAGACATCCATGCCCCTATTATACTTGCTACTACTTATTTATCTACTATAGTTAAGTTTCCTTATCAGATAATACTTTCCTAACCTAGTAATTTTCTTAATAGTACTTCACTCCTAGCGTATCCTAGAGTCAAGACAATAGTTCTTTTGTCACAGACCTGGATCCATCTTAGTTAAACAGTGTTGTATCGAGGTACACTAGGCTTGGTTAAACCACACAAAGGTTCCTTAAATAGTTGATTAATAAAGTAGCTTGAGTAAACAAAGTAATGATAGTCGAACTGGTATATAGAAGTCTTGATGTAACTAAGATAGAAGAGATCTCTCATATAGCCTAGTGCCTGTACAAGTTAGATTTGCCTTACTGACTCTCACTATAGTATTTAAGTGACTTATATTAAAGAACTATGAAGAATTAAATATATAATAGTGAATAAGTATCCTTATATATCCAGCTCTCCAGGTTCTATATACTTTATATTGTATACTTCTTTATAGTTTTCTGGTATATTGTAGGAAGTATATGATATATCATCCAATCATCTTGCTTTATAAGATATACTTGGTATCTTATTGTGTTTCTGTGTATTTCAGTATATCTTTAGTCACGTGACTTCCTTAGTGTCTTTTCCGTGATTCCAACTCTGATGATTGTCCTCCAATCATTCCTTCCTGATTGTTTCTTATATCGCGTAGCGTATGCAGGTTTTTTAGTGCGTAACAGCAGTCCTGTGCGCGCTAATTTAGTAAGGAGTCCTCTTGGCAAATCCTTATATCGAGGAAAGCCAGCCATCCAATGAGGGCATGCGAGTGGATATATGCGCTGCGCTCACCATATTCGGGATAGCAGTAAAGTAATCTTGTCAAGTCATCAAGCACAATGTATGCCTTTATAGTGCTGGCACTTCTACTAGATTACTACCACTAACTGCTTCTCTTCTGTGAGTTTTATAGCCCTTATATTAACTCTAAATTTATATACTTCGTTTTGTAATATCTTATTTATCTACTTGACTTTATATTTAATAATAGTTGTAAAGCTGCAGGATGTGATATAGTCTCTGTCTCGAAGCTATTCCCCGTTTCCAAGCTCTCCACCTTACAGAAAGCGAAGGATTGTGTGACGGCTGTACGCGCTGGCTGCTCAGTGTCTTGCACGGTGCAGCCCGGCCTCGTGCAGAAGCCCTAAGCCCTAGAGACGGAGATTCCCTTCAACCTCATGGCTTCCCAATTAGGCACCGCCGCGGGGCTGGCGCACCATATAAGAGCTGTAGCGAGCGCGTACAAGCTTCTTTTCCTTTTTCCTTTCCTTCTGTATGTTCGATACTACGTCGATTAGCTACTCCTAGATAGAGGAACTGAGCATTGTCACAGATTGATCTATGGGTAGTCAGTTAGATAGTTAGCTTTCTTATAGAGGGACAAACCACGATTAAATTTCTAAGGGCAACTTTAGAGATTTCAATATAAAAATAGGAATTCTATAATGATTACTAATTTTGCTTATTCGCTATTTATTCTTTAATACAGATCTAATTAAAGGGTGCTAGCAATGACACTGCTGTAGTAGGCTAGATAGATAATACGAATATTATTATATAGGGTAGTTCGACTGAAGAAAACTGCATAAATTTGGAAAGTATTTATAAAAAATATAAGAAATAGGAAAAGATGCACGTGTTATAATTCAATCTATAAAATTTAATCTGATACATCTGCCTAGCAAGTATAGTAAAATAACTGGTAACAAAGACTGAGTCTGGCTGAACGACCGAGAACTAAAGCTGGTTCCTAGGTGCTGTATTCTTGGATTTATTACAGATAATAAGCTCAACTTGGACGGCCATATAGAGCACATAGAGATTAAGATGATTAAATCTTTAGGAGCCCTTAATAGCCTCGCAGGGTCCAACAGCATCCAAACATTCAACACCCGCTATATTAGCGCATTCCTTGTAGCATAACTTTGATTTCATCAAGAATAGAAAGATGGCCTAGCATGAAAGAGAGCGCTGCGACGCAAAGCGATAAGATTATCATGTTCCATTTCATTTGCAGTGCATTAGGGCCTGGCTGCTTAAATCGACACTCCTTTTTGTCAAATGCCCGCGGCTCATTTGCGAAGAGAACAGAGCCTTCACGTTCCAGTTGTCCTGGGTTGTCGTGAAAGTCTGGCTCTTGTTTCCAGAACGTATTCCGTCCTGTCATGGCAGTGACTTTGCGCATCGTTTGTATCGGATTGCAAAAGCCGCCTGGTGTGCAATTTTCTTCAAACAGTCTTGAGCGTACTGGGCGCGCCCAAGCCAATGTGTCACTTAGCATGAAACGTGCTGGGTACTTGTCTTTATTATGGCATATCTCCGCCCTGAGGGCTTCTAGCACCCGCACATTTGCTAGAAGGAGGTGCCGACCCTCTGGAATGACATCCCAGGATATACAAGAGGATGAGTTCTCGTCACTGCAACCCCTAATGGGGTATTTTATGTCCCTACAAAATAGAGCGATGGCATTTGATTTTTTTAAAAGCTTCCACCAAATGGGGCGTGATTTCAGAACATCTGTTGGAAGTTCTCGCTCCCAGAATTCAAATCTTTTCTGTTGCACATCGGTATAATCCCAGCCTCGAAAGCCTTTTTTGAAAGAGATCTCGCCGAAATGTCGGGACATTGTTTTTTGAGTCTTTCTCTGTTCGATAATCAAGATGAAATCCTTCACAATATCGATATACTTCACGGGCGGCCCAGTACCGAAGGGAACCATCAGACCCTCGGCCACCTTCACGGCTTCATAGGCAGCTGCCCCTCCATCAAAAGATCCTCTGGCGCGAGGAATCTTGGATGGTGAAAGTTTCGAGCCTTGTCGGAGATATGTAGCAACCATTTGTAGGATTACACTCAATTCTGGGACCAGGAAGGCTACACATTTCTGGTCATCATAGAGCAATGCGGGAGATCCCGCTGATCGATTGATTAGGTCGTTCAACTTGAGTTCTGAACTTTTCACTTGGGCTGACTCGCCCCGGTTGAACCGCCATGTTGTAGCGGCATTCACAATAACACGGCCCATTGCACTGACGCTTAGTCCGAGGGGGCCTTCGTAACTCAGGCTGATGGCAGGACCGGTTCGAGGGACTTGGCTGGCAGCAATTTCAACTCCGTCGAAATCCGATGTGCCGATGATGATCTCCGAATTTTTGTTGTAACCCAAGAACGCACGGGATCTGCGTAAGTTCAATGCATCTAAATTGTCCAGTCTTGGATCCAAGGTCTTGCTGACTGCGGTAGCTTGCCTAAGTATATTATCAATTGTATCGAAATGCCACAGAACCGAGTCTCCAGACATGACTTGTGGAATCAGAACGTTGGTTCCATTGGCAAAGACAAGTCTATCGCCAAAATGGACAGGGAATTGGACCCCTGCAAATGCAGCCATGACGTCAAAAGGTAATTCGAGTCCAACCATACCGTCAGGTCGTTTCCTGCTTGGGAGACCAAACCCGTAAGCTAAAATGCTCTCAGTAAATAACGAAGTCCAACATTGGCCGGGTCTTTGGCTTCTCGGTTGAGGTACTCTATCTTGACTCAAAAGACAAAGCTGCAAGTTTACTTCTGTTCTCTGCTCGACTTCAACACTTTGAGCTCGAAAATCAACATAAGATATGGTCAACTGACCCTCCCTATGCAGCCTGAGAGTAGCCGCTAACCAGGCAAGTTGCTCCAAGGTTTTACTGATGTAGTCGAACGATCCCGAAATATGCACAATTGCGTGCTCTTTATCATCATTGGACAGTGCAGGGACCAACTGTATTCGTGTCTGACTTCCTGATATATCTCCATTTTGAGACTTGGTCTGTGCTGTTTCGAAAACTGTGTGACAAATTAAGTTACTTTCAGTGTAGAGAGAACGCCTAATAGTCTCCTAAATTTGGACTATCCAGGAAGATCAAAGGAGACTCGTACCATTATTATGAAAAGCGGCAGCCACAGAAACCGTCACGGCTTCCAGCAATTCGTTGCTCCTCCACATCGCTCTAATATAGTCCCCCAAAGAAATGGCGCATGCACATTCGAAGTCACCATTCAAAGTAAACACGTACTCAATATCATTCATTTTTAAATTCTCGTACTCCACATATTGAAGCAATTCCCATTCTATGACACATGCGACTGTAAACGATTGTGTCGTGGTGGTTAGATGCTTGCTAAGAACATTCCTAATTTGCTGAGGAATCGGTGGGAAGAGAAGCATCTTTAGCTTCTCGTACATCTGCTCGAACGCAGGCCCTCTGCAGAGGATTTGGCTGAGCTGACTTAAATCGTCCAATGTAGCACTCTCTGGAGGCTCTTGTACATCTGGATCCAAGTTATCTTCGAGATCTTGTGATGGCACTTCTTCCAGATTGATGGTAATATTCTCCCGTCCTGCTCGTCCTTTGTCTGAAGTCGCCTGCGCTGCTGGAAATCGTTTCCTCAGGATCTCCATAAGACGTCGATCTAGACTTGCGGGTGTCTCTTCCTGAGCTAGACCAAGAGACATCGCGATATGGTCTTGTCTGCAAATATTCTCGGTAATGTTTGTTGCAATGATTGCCTTGTATCGCCTAACCAGCCATTCCATCCCGTGTTCCAGAGGTGTTTGTGCAAGCTTTTTCAGGGTTTTCGAGAGAGCAGATAGCGCTGCAACTAGATTCCATTGCAGCATAGAAGGTGTTATACGCAAAACTGCTGCAGAACATAGTTTGCGAACGTTTTCTTCCGCTGCTAGCAGCTCCACAACCTTTCGGATAGCCGAGTCCACAACGCCGGGCTCTAAACTTCCTATCAAAGTGGAAGCGTCGCTCACTGTATCGGCGGTATCCAGAGCCAAGTCTTCACGATGGGCCCCAATGGAGCCCAGATGCAACACTTCGGCTGCTGCAACGTCATTATTGGCGTTTCCTGGTATGACAGAGAGTAGCTCCTTAGCATACGCTGCTGCTGCGAGAGCTGCGTAGCCTTGCCATTTTTTATTCTTATGAGAATCTGCGTAATCTGCTATCCCTCTAATAACCAAACATGGAAAGTTATCCATCAACCCCGCTGCTTCCATTTCCAGACATAAAACACCCCATTCACGGCCGAGCTTGTCGCGGGTGGCTGCATGTTTAACAACACTGTTACTTGAGCCTATCAATCCGTAATGGACTTTAGTAGTTTGATTTCTTCGTGGCTGTCTGTTGATAAGCTGACTGCGATCGCAATATGAGCAGTCGGTCGCAGCTCCTAGGTGTTCATATGGTGTTCTGAAAAGCAGATCTTGATCTTGACCAGGGAAGGAGAAATCCTGGTAGTCCACCAGAGAGTGCTTCAGAGTTTCCGAGATATAGCGTTCAAAATTTGGGCGATGGCGCTCATGATCCGCTCGAAGCTTTACAACTGCTGATCTCAATATCGCCGGTGGCTTGTTCAAGTATTGAGTACCTTCTAAACGCCCATATGAAAGGATTTTCCCGGCATTAAACTGAACAATCGCCGGCAAAGATGATGTAGATTTGCTGACTACCACGTCACCCAGGCGAATGTCATGGGTTTCAGAGGAGACGCCGCTGCCAATGCCTACAAGCAGCCCGAACTTGATTCCCGGAAAAGACCAGAGAAGGTCCCTTGCTGCCACTGCTGCAGGGACGGAGCCATAATAACCCGGCGGCAATGAAGCTATGACAACGTTGTGGTGTGCAATCCGTCCCAGGGTATATGAATTGCTATCTCGCGAATCGTATGGTAGTGACATGTGCACTTCGTCCAACATAGCTCTGGCAGCCGTCAGCTCATGTGTCGTTGCGCAGATCCATCCGACCCTGTAGTCCTGGTGCTTTCTCTCCATATCAGCAGTGCCGATCTGCACGTTCGATAAGGGAAAGGGTTGTTCGCAGACAGAGTTTCGCTTGGTTGAATCGGCTTTCTCGTGGAGTTTGAGGTTGAAGACACGCTTCGGAGGATGATCCAGGAAGAGATCAGAAAGAGTTTCGTTCCTCGTCTATCTGATGACTCAAGGAAAGATGGGGTTGCACCTGCTTGACTACGTGGCTGTTCAGCCTTGTCGGAGGAGCTGCGTTGGTGTGGTCGACCAACCAACGAGACCAAAAGATTGCTGCCAGCCTGCCAATCAGACAAATAACAAAAATAGAATTCTCCATGTGCTCTATGATTGGTCGTAATCCCATCATGCTGTGCAGTGTTTATTATATGATCTATATCATGTAGACTCGACCATCTTGTCAGTAGACTGCCACTGCGGATACGGATGTCGGCCATCATTATTGTTGGTTTAGCTATGGTCCGTATACGAAGCATGGACGGTAGCAAGGCACGAGCACTAAGTGGCATAATGAGCTCCCACGCTGTATTTGTACAACATATACTAATGGTAGTTGATGTCGTGGGAGACAGTCTACATTCAAGATCGATCTCCACAAGTAGATATTCCTTAGACCTGATCTGTCATTCTGAGGAACGTCAGGCCACTTTTCAGGGACAGAAGAACAGGATGGTGCACCCTTTAAAAATCCCAATTATGCATAAAATCGCCTGCTTATCAATTTGCGTATATTCAAATCATTCAAATAAACCGAATCCCATGTCCTCATCACTTTGATCACTTTCCTCATCGTTGTCTCCATCATCGCTGTCTACGTCATGTCCTACACCTCTCATATTGTTGAATAGAGCGCTCCGGGAATTGAATTGCTTGTTGCATCCAGAACACGTCAGGGAAGTAGCTTTCCTTTGATTGTAGGTATCTTTATCGTCGTCCGTATCATGCTGAGAAGCCTTGAGATGCTTGAATAGCGCGTTCCGCGAGTTAAACTCCTTATGGCATCTTGAACATGTCGTACCGGTCGTACTACTCTTTTGTTGTTTGAAGCTGTGGCCTTCCTTGCTTTCGACAGAGTAACTGTCCCCAGCATCATGTCCATCATCTTTGTCATGACCAGAACCCTTGAGGTGTCTGAATAAAGCGTTCCGAGAGCTGAATCGCTCACTGCACCTGGAGCATGCGAGAGGGGTGTCTTTTTTTGATTTGTCGGTCTGTTCGTGCTTATTATCTTGATTGTAAATTCCTCTAGTATCAGTCATGTTCCGGTTTTTCAATCTTTTTGTGCGAGGAGGTGACCGGCGTGTCTTCTGTTTTTCTTCTTCCTGGACAATATTCCATAGAGTATCTAGGTCGAAACTCTCCCCAACCTCGTCACCTTTATCCCCTGTCAGGATGATGATCAATCTTAAGCCGATGAGGTGTCCTCTTCATCAGCCAAAAGGGTGATCCTCGCAAGCAGTTAGTACGAAAATCAGCGCCCCAATCTATCCTGAGTGTGCCTTTCAGGCCGCGCCAAAAGTTTCAAGTCTCCTGACCAGCGTCCACGCAGTGATTTCAAATCCCTCTTAGTAAAGCTCCGGCCAAATTCTGTTTCAATATGTTCTCATGAAAGCCCCCTTCCCACCGATTCCCTGAGAAGCTGGTCCTCAACATCTGAAAACAACTGAGCCCGGCGGGAACCAGAGAATGGACAGTGCGCTTCTTCTCCAGCCCTTGCCCCCGTCCGAGGACCGCCGGGTGCGGCACCTACAGTGTATTCCACATGTGAGATCTTTCGATTGCGATGTCTTGATCGGGTGCTTTTAGAGATGCTACATGAGGTAGTCTTGGCCACAAGCAGAGCGTCTCTAGGCAGACAAGGCTGCGATTCTTCAACTAATGAGCTGAAAATAGGAAGGATCTTTAGTTACAAGACAGCCAAGCTCGCTTCCATCAGAGGGAAGCTTCGCGGGGCTAGTATTATCATTTCAAATAATATCGGGGTGACTTTCGCAGCATAGGCCTATCGCAGGAACTTTGGATGCAGTTGAACTTGTTTCGTTGTCAGCACTTTGAATGGCTACTAAAGCTTGACAGCTTCCCGCATTGTTGGTGTGCCATATGCAAGAGAATAATTCATCCAGAAGGGGCCAGTCGTCGCCACCTCGCTGTCGATGTTACTTGCCTTAACATGATCATTTTCGAGCCCGAGATCACTCAAGAGCAAGATCTGGGACCGGAGGCGACGAGAGAAAGACCGTAGCCGCAATTTCCGAGAAAAGAGGGCAAACCAGGTGGGCGTCCTTAGAGTAGGTGAGCGACTGGCGGGTGCAGAATATGGGAGAGAGAATAAGGGGAAAAGAAGGTGTTAGGAGGGCTCCCTCTTGGCTCTATATGCTCCAGAGGGACAGGCAGTGATGATACTACGCTATCCCAGAAACGGCAAAACTAACCCAAAGTGGGCAAGTCCTCCCTTTACAGGTTTACATAACTAGTACAACATCAAACATCAAAATCAACAGCGAAAACATCGACTCCGGAGTAAATGCACCTTTGGATTTTTCCAGCAGCACCTGCATTCGCATCATATGCGCTTTGGACGGCAGACCCATTCATTGCAATGCCTCGCATTGGGTGAACCTCGTTGGACTCTCCTCGATCGACCGTCATGTTTCTCGACGACAGCTCAGACGACAGCTACGACGCTTCCGGCCGGTCCACGACGATGCTATTCTTCACTAAAGCCTCTGACGACTAGGAGCACACGATACCCAATCATCAAGAACAGTTTGAAAAAGACACTCGAAGCGCAAAGGACCGTCAATCGCGAGTCGGTACTTCGGAAATTCTATGTACGGGATGATAAGAACGAAGGAAAACCTAGCGACAAGCAGATCGAAGATGTATCTGAAAAGACGGTGACGAAACGCTCGAAGAAACGCAAGTCGAAACCATCACGAACAAAGACAAAGCCGGAGGCCCCTATTCGACTTCCGTGGGTTGTTCCCCTCAAAGATGGACAGGCGCAACAAAGACCCTGGCTTGATTTGATTCAACCATCGATGCAGAAAGAAGATGCAAAGTCGATTCTCAGCGATGAACTGCTCGGTTTGATGACATTTCTCCGGCCGTCAAGCACTGAGCAAGACGCCGTCGATTATATCATCGATGATCTATCCGTCAAGCTTCAAGACGTCGTGCCCAATCCACCGGAACTTATAGGCTCGCGACATGCAGAACTCGCTAGCACCGTTTCCACAATCGACTTGATGATCCTCGTTGATGGTGACCGTATCCATAACTTACCAAAAAATAAACCACCCGCGATCACTCCACAAATGAAATATAACTATCACAAAATAATAAGCCAGGCCAGGGACGTGCTGAAAAAAGACCTTAGTTACCGAGACTGTCAAGTCATACCCGACAAAAGCGCTTCACTAGTCCTGTATCACAGAGCCTCCGGTCTCCCAGTTCGACTTTTCTGCAGAAGCTACGCGCCGAAACTCGAAGAATTTATAAGAGCATCTCTCCCCGAACTACCGTCTTTAATGCCATTGTACATGGTCATGAGGGTTTTACTCGAAAGCAAATCCCTATTTGGATGGAACTCCCAATCGATAAGCGCAAATGGGCTTTTCTTACTCGTCATGTCGTTTGTGAAACAACAGCCTGAAGATTTCGCATCAAAGGGGTTGGGAGAACAACTACTCGCTCTGCTGCATACGTACGGCAAGGAAATCGATCTCACCAAAACGGGAATCTCGGCCAGCCCAGCGGATTTCTTTACAAGAGCCTCCGTTCGCGAACATATAAGGTCCCTTATTACAAAGAGCGGCACCCCGAACCCGCAATTCCCGGACTATTTAAGAGGTCAACGCGCATTGATCGCATACAAGATTCACTCAAAGCACAAAGGCAATATGGGCCTCGCCAATCATTTAGCCATTCAAGATCCGACGAATTACCTCGTTGACGTTGGACAGAGATCGTTCAGGACGCCGGAGTTGCAGCTGGCGTTTTCCGGGTGGTATGATGATTTGAAGTTGGCCATGGAAAGATGGGATGAAGGGCATAGAGATGAGGAGAGTATTTTGGGACAGGTGTTGAGGGCTGATTTTGGGGAGTTGGTGAGGAGGAAGAGGAAGGTGGCGGTGTAGTTGCCTTATCGTTGTACTGTACATATGTATTATATTATACCCATGATAAAGTCGTTTTGCGAGATGGTTGAACAGGTGAATGTCAATCTACTCATACATGTCTAGTCTATATACATACATCTACTCTACAACTAGTATAGTACAATCACTCAATAAATTTCCTCCTCTTCAACCACTGAGTCAACCACTCCCTCTCCGCCTTCTCAACTTTATCCTGCTTCCCTAAATTTAAATCAACAAACCCACCACGCTCCTCAACCGCAATCCGCACCTCCTTCGCACTCAACACATCCACCCCACCACCCTGCACAATCAGGTTATCATCCAGCGCCAAATACTCAGTCCACTTCCGCAACCTCGGCCTATAGATCAACGACACCCACCCGGCACCCGCATCATGGGATTTCGCCAACCCAAACACCGCACACGCACGAAGCACCTGCTCCGCCGACGCCGTGGCCGCAAACTCGCGCGACCCGAATTGCTCTGCTAACCATGTCATCGCATCCTCGTCACGCATGGGCTTCATGGAACCCAAGCCGCCCTGCACAGCTGCGAATGCATGCTGTCTCAGCTCCACACGTTTTGTGCGTGTTTTGGCGAGTTGATTCGGTATTCGGCAGGTATAAGGCGTCACGGCATCGCCGATTGCAGCCACGACTAGGGGGGTGAATTCGCCGCAAATCAGGAGTATCAGGCCGAAGGGGATCATGCGCCGGACATCGTAGGCGGCGCGACGCACGAGTTGGAAGTCGGCGCGGGTGATCTGCAGGTTGTTGATGGCTGTGTGCAGTGAGGTCGCACCGGAGGATGGGTTGCGCGATGACGAGGGTGGTGAGGAAGGTATGTATGCCGGTAGACCGAGTTGGCGGCGGATTGGCAGTGAAGCTTTATAGTTGTAGTACACGTTTTGGAGACCTGTCTTGTAGAAGCGCAGATATCTACCGCCGGTTACGATGTAGCGTTTAACTTTCTGTGAGAAGGAATCGCTGGAGTTGCCTGCTGGTGGGAGGTTGAGTTCAGCTGGCAGTGTGGTCAGGGGTGGGTTGACATTTTGTGCGAGTAAAAACTTGTATTCCTTGGGTGGTTTCCAGGATGTTGTTGTTGCAGCTGTCGGATGCCTCTTGCCTGAAGATGATGATGCGTGGCGGCGGTTGCTGATGTAGCCATATGATGGGTATTCCAAGATATATAGTCCATAGACTGGGCCTCTGGAGAGACTAGGTGTAGATGTCAATGCTGTGTCGGATAGTCGGTGGTGTCGTGTGAGCTTCAATGATGAGGCGGCGCAACGGCCGCAGATGGTCGACATGTCAATTGATTCAAGTATTCGACAATGAGGTCATGTATAATTAAAGGGACGTTATTTCTCAGTACGTAGATGTTATAAAGCGTACACGTTGTAGAAATGTCGGCTGTTCTTTGTTGAGATAAAATTGGATGATGGTGACCGGCGCAATATGTCAGCCGAAGCTTAGCTCCGACTTGTCTGTTTTGTCTTCGGAACTTCCGCAACGACGTCTCATCTCCAACGCGTCATGATTTACACACCTTTCTCAATCACTAAAAATCTTTCGAGAAAAGCATGACCATACCAATGCAGAACTACACATTGAGCAAATCATGTTATTGAGAATTGGACGATGCGAAATCTTTATCTGTCGCAATGAATGACTCACTGCTGACTGACTAATCCACATTGCCTACTGTCGAAACAGCAGATAAAACCAGGACCCGTCCCCATCCAGCCCAATACTTACACAAGCACAGACAAGACAAGAAGATTAGACACACGAACATGCAGCCCCTAACCTTCACCGAGCCCTCTGCCCTAGTGCTCATAGACAACCAAGCCGCCTTCAAACACCCAACGCATTGGGGCCTATCACGCTCCAATCCAGCTTTTGAGCAGAACCTTTCTACGTTGCTAGAAGCATTCCGCGCAGCACGTCAGCGTTCTTCATCGCCCATATACATTGTCCACGTTTTCCACTCTTCAACCTCCCTAGACTCCGAACTCCATTCTAGCAATACAGAGGGAATCAGGCCATTGGACTTTGCCGTCCCAGCTGCAGACGGATCTGAGCCCGTGTTTTGGAAGAGCGTTAATTCATCCTTCAGCGGCACCGGGCTGGAATCATTTTTGAGGGAGCATGGCGTGCGGCAGGTGTTCTTCGCCGGCATGACTACAGACCACTGCGTCTCAACAACAACACGCATGGCCGCGAATCTACATGTCGTCGACCGAATCTACTACCAAGGAAAAGAGACAGACAAAGTGACCGTCAACCCAGACGGCTCACTCCCGGAAGGCGTCAGCATTGAGCATGGCCGAGTCGTGCTTGTGGCCGATGCTACTGCTACGTTTGCCAAGGGAGGATTTGATGCAGAGACGATTCATGCTGTTTCCGTTGCGAGCTTGAGTGAAGAGTTTGCGGATGTTTTTACTACGAGGGATGTTGTTGAGGCGTTGCGGAGGGTCTCGTAACCCTAACACTACTGTTTAAGCACTCGCTCGTTGCGAACACAGAGCTTATAATAACCAGCCGAGAAGGTCAATTGATATATTCAGAGGTTAAATATCCGTATAATTCTCTCAGGATTTGTACAGAACATAGATAGGATAATAGTCTACCTAAATTTATGTCGGACCTGTCGGACCTATCGGACCTACCCCGCAGCTTAATTCTCAGGCCGTCCAAACCCAAACTTCTCCAACTTTTCTCGTCCCGCAAATATCCGATTACCAATATCATTCTCTTTTTCACTGAGAGCAGCTACAATTTTATCTTCTGGTTGTATTGACTTGAAGACCGTTCTTTGACTGAACTGCTGGTCATCGAAAGGCGGGGTACATACATATCAACAAACGCATAGGTTCGTTAACTACATCTACCCGGGTACATACCCGAACATCGAACTGACTCACCACCTAGAAAACTGCCACCTAGAAAACTACAAAGTTACAAATTGAAGAAGGAAAATGGCATCCGCACACGGAAACCTGGGCCATCTCCTCCCCCTCAACTACAAACGTCTCATCTCCGAATGGCTGGAAGAAGACTGTCCCAGTTTCGATTACGGTGGGTTTGTGGTTGGTGAATCTGAGGGGGAGGCTAGATTGTTAGGGAAGAGTGTCGTGCGTCTCCCCTACATCTCAAGTAAATGAATTGGAACTTTTTGCTGATATTAGTGTAGGGCGTGGTTGCGGGTGTGCCGTTTTTTAATGAAGTCTTCTCCCAGCTGGGGTGCACGTACGTTCTATTTTTCTACCTGTTGATGATCGAAAGAGGAAGTTGACTGGTCCATAGAGTAGAATGGCACGTCTCAGAAGGCGAAAGCATCACCCCCATCAAACAATGCGCCACCGTCCGCGGCCCCGTTCGCAAGATCTTGTTAGGTGAACGCGTAGCACTCAACATCCTCGCCCGTTGCTCGGGGATAGCCACCAAGTCTGCTCCTTCCTTCCACCCCCCTTTCTAATGCATACACTAAACGTTGAATAGGACATCATCTCTAGTCCAAATCCTGCGCTCCCACGGCTGGAACGGCACTCTAGCAGGCACCCGCAAAACGACCCCGGGTTTTAGGCTCGTCGAGAAATACGGCATCCTCGTCGGCGGCGCAGATCCGCATCGACACGATCTGAGTTCCATGATTATGCTCAAGGATAACCACGTCTGGGCCTGCGCCAACAATGCCAGTAACACCACTACTACCGCAGAAACAACTGCAGGAAAGGTGAGCGAGGATGAAATCGCAGCCGCGATCCCCGCAGCTGTACACGCCGCCAAATCCGCCGGCGGATTCTCGACAAAAGTCGAAGTCGAAGTACGCAGTATCGAAGAAGCGAATGCCGCTATTGCTGCCGGCGCGGACGTAATCATGCTCGACAATTTTACTTCCGTCGAAGTGAAAAGAGCGGCTACGCAACTCAAGAACGAATGGGCGAGTAAGGGGAAACCGAAGGGAACGTTTTTGGTGGAGGTTAGTGGTGGATTGACGCCTGAGAATGTGGCGGGGTTTGTGTGTGAGGATGTGGATATCTTGTCGACGAGTTCGATTCATCAGGGTACTGGGACTGTGGATTTTTCGTTGAAGGTTTCGTTAAGATGATCCCTTTTCTCAAACCCTTGAACTAGGTTAAGGGATGAAGAAGGAAGGGGAAGAATGAATGTATCATATTATAGAAACCGATATCAAAAGTGTTAAATGATATATTACAACAACATGCCCAAGGAATTAGAATCAGACAGAACAGCCCAAAAGAATCGAAACTCCTCCCATGGTACACCATATATCATTAGTCGTAGCGTATACATTCGTAGCATAAATAAAAACCACCCGAAAAGTCTCCTCACATTATCGAGAAAAAGATCACATCTCAAGTTCAACCGTAATACCCTCCCCATACGAACTATGAGCATCCGTATCCTCATTATCGCTCCCAGAGGTACGCTTATCATCTTCCCCAGAAGACGTCGGTCTGGAATCTACCACCAACGTCGTCGAGGTCTTCCGTTGACTATTCCCTCGACGTAAAGATGGAGCAGGCTCCAAAGTTCCCCGCGTACTACGACGCATTCGCTCTCGCTCAAGTTCTGCGCGCAGTTCTTCGTTTTCGGCATCGCGTTCCTCGAGTCGTTTCCGGGCGCCGTCGCGGTCTGCTAGTCTTGCTACTCGCTCGTTTTTGAGTCGTCGTTCCAGCTCGCGCAGGCGTTGGATCATGACATTGTCTTGGTCAGAGTCCCTGGGATTTCGTTGCGAGGATGTTTCAACAAGAGTAGTGGACGATTGCGGCATGCCGGATGGACTGCGAGAGAGTGTCCCCTTCTTGCCTCGCGAGTCCGAGCGTACCAGCGTCGATTGCGTACGGCTGATAGGTGAAGCGAGCGGCTCCTGATCGACAGCAGTAGTAGCATGGCTGAGATTAGAGCCAGTTCGTCGAGACGAAGGGTTGGATTGTATCAAATTCAGTTCAGCTTTCAGCAACCGAACTTCACCCTTTAGTTTAGTAACTTCGGGCGATACACCGGCGGCTCGTTGCTGGCTGCGGATATTTCGGACAGCTTCTTCGAGACGTTCTAGTTTTTTGACTCGAACGCCAAAGTTGTGCTCCAGAGACTGATATTCCTTGGTCAAGTCACGTTCGACTTGCCTAATACGAGTCCTGAATCCGGAGAGCATGTTCTCGACAGTCTTGACTGAAAGAAGGAGATTGCGACTGAAACCCGGCCAGAAGAGTATGTTGCCAATGACCTCTACACTAGGCAGATTGCCGTTGATCAGGCTATTGCTGTGTGCCCAGTCAGGTCCACACATTGCCGACAGCCTCTTCCAGAGCGTCAGGTAGAGCGCATTACGCTCACTAAGCTGATCCTTCAATTGCTGTTCGAGAGTTGCAAATCGCTTCCGGTCTTGGCTCCTTGCTGCCTCTAAGTCGCTGATACGGGAGTTGTGTTGAGAGATCGTTCGCGATGCTTGTTGTTGCGATTTCAAAGCCTGGTCGAACGAGTGTTTATCCGCGCGACGTGCTTGTCGTTCTCGATCCAAAAGATCTCCAAGCTTGCGAGACTCGAGCCCGTGACTCTCCAACAATGCCTCACGACTCTGCAAAAGTGACTCCTTCTCATCGAGCTTAGACCGGGTGCTTTCCAAGTCAAGCGACTTTGATTCAAGCTCTTTCTGAAGTTTGATAACGGAGTTTAGGAGGCTCGACCGGGTACCGTTCAGGTCTCCAACAGCTTCCCGTAAACCATTCTCAAGCTCCATGAGGCGCTCTTTCCATGTCGCAGCATCAATCTCGCGTGCAGAGAGTGTCTTTTTCAGTCTTCGGATTTCATCCTTGGCTGCTGAAGCTTCCCGGTTGAGGTCGTTCATGATACGTTGAACTTCTTGCTTCTCCTTGCTGCCGACCACTTCGCGTTGATGTCTTTCTTCTGCGAGTCGTGTCTCTAGCTCTTTGGTCTTTTCTTTCTGCACTTGCAGGTTGATTCGGTATGCCTTGAGTTCTGAGTCAAGCTCACTGATGCGGATCTTGTCTGTATCTTGCTCTTCGCGCAAGAAAGTTATTTCGCCCTGACTGGACTCAATCTGGACTGTCAATCTCTGGACCTTTCCGTTCGCCTCAAAGAGATTCTTTTCCAAAGATTCAATCTCCCTATTCGAATCTTCTAGCTCCTGCTGCACTTGCTTGAATTTTCGAAGATTGCTCTGCGCATCTTCTTCGAGTCGGAGGATACCTTCGCTGGCAGACCTCATCTCAGCTTGCAACGTCTTGAGGTTCTCCTCTTGAGTTCGAAGCGTCATCTCCATCCGATTGCACTCCTCGACTTTCTGATCAAGCTCATCACCTAGTGTATCAATCTCCTCCTGCGCCTCCGCCTTGAGATCTTGCAATGCAGCTTCGCGCTCTTCGGCTACCTGCAGAGCCTGGTCACGCTCCTGTTGAAGTATCTGCATTTCCTCCTCAGCTTGATCAACATCAGCTTGATATGCCTTGTCAAGTGCCTCGAGTTCGGCCGTATACTCATCCAGCTGACTTCGGAGGCCTTGATTTTCAAGCTTGAGAGTCGAAACTTGATCACGCAGTTCACCATTGCGTACTTCCAATGATTCACGCTCTGTATCACTGATGCGAGACTCCCTTGTACCATTGCTTGCCCGAGATGAAGAACGAGCATGAGCTCGCGAAGCTGAACGCTCAAAGATGCTATCACCGGCAATAGACCGTCCACCATCGCGGCGTTGAAGCTTAAGATCTTCAATTTCCTGATACAAGCGCTCCTTCTCTCTATTTCTAGAGGTCAGCATCGATGTTTGCACGCTGACTTCTCTGCGCAGCTCGGCATTCTCTTTCTTTAGCAGTTCAATTTCAACAAGCGTACTGCTCGTCGAGCTCGGGACTGCCAGTCGGCGGTCATGATCTCTTTCAGATGTCGTTGAATGCGATACAAAAGAGCCTTTGCGTCCGGTTCTGCCAAACCTTCCAGCTTCAGAGCCAGTGGCATTGCCTTCTCTCATGCGCAGAATCTCGTCACGGAGCTTTCGATTCTCATCTTCAGCCTGTTCACGAGCGGCTGTTTCAGCATCAAGCATATCTTTCCACATTTCCTAGAAAATGTCAGCTTTATTCAGAAGCAATGAATCAATAGAACGTACTCTCTCCTCTCTCGCGCCAGCCTCCGAGTCAGCCGGCCTGTTCTCTCCCATAGACTTGACAATTTCAGCCAGTCGGCGCTTCTCGCCTTCTCTCACAATACTTTCCGTTCGTAGCCTCTCGATCTCTACTTCATACGTCTCAATCCTCTCCCTCAGAAAGATCAACTCCTCCTCTTCAACATCATTCCGCTTATCATCTTCGCTTGTCTCGCCTTCCGTGTCGGCACCGCCTTTGGTAGACTGACTATCTTTGAGTTGCTTCTCCAGGTTCCGAATAGTACGTTTCATTCCCTGGTTCTCCTTCTGTAGTTTGATCTTGTCTGACTTGAGCTCGACATTTTCCGAGATCATCTCTTTGATACCTTCTTCTGATCGCTTATTCAGGGCCTCGTTCAAGAAATGAATTCTCATCTTCAGGTCAAAATTTTCTTTCGAAAGACGGTCGATTGTACTGCTCTGCTCTTTCAGCGTCATGCTCTTGCCGCTTCGTCCGAAAGCAGGTGTTGGTGCCCCAGCTCGCTTGTCAGGAGACATATTGGTCGAAAATTTAGCGTGAAACTCTCGCGCAAAAGTACCAGGTACCTGAATATCCTGCACATGTTGCGCAACTACTGTACCCGTCGGCAAATTGAGATCCCTAGAACCAGCCCTCGGCGTCACCGGTGCATTATCTTCTGTGTCTCTAGAAGCAGCTATAGAGCCCGTGTCCTCTTCGTCAAGGGTGTGTAAACCACCATCAGTCGCCCCACTGAGAACACGTCGATCAAGAACATTTTCTTCGCTGAGCGCGGATACCCCAGAGGCCATGCTGCCCAGACTGATAGTCCGCGACAAATCTTTCCTTCCCATACTTGTTGCTCTCGACGACACCGCCCCGCCGGTCTGCAATGCGTAGTCCGCACCCAAGGTTGCATCACTACTCGTCGCGTCTGTGTTGGTGCTCGTGATTGACGATGTCGAAAACCGATGCGATGATTGGCGACTACTCAGATATTTAGGGCGAGAGCGTTTCGATTGCGAACCCGAGGGCTTATTATCTTCTTCAGTGCTATCCACAAATGCCTCGCGCGATCGCCTCGTGTCAGAAAAAGCAGGTGACAAGTTACGCCGACTTTTCCTAGGTGTCAAGCTTCGGTGTATGTCGGCGGAATCTGCAAAAGCGCCTTCTTGCGTGTTTCTAGACGTGTTTGACAGCGCGCGAGAGACTGTCCTCTTCGCCGCGGCTGCGGTGGGTGATGAAGTCAACGTCTCCAGAGCCGACGTGTTGAGTTCCGACTCTCGATTCGTCGCTGGCGTCGTCGTAGGATCTGCTGGATTATAAGCTGGTTCCTCCGATTCGTCATGCGTGACTATACGAGGCAGTTCAGAGACCGAATTTTCTTCTTGTATTCGCGACATATCCGGGTTGTAGGAGTCTTCTTCATGATCTCTGCTCGGCACTCCAACGAGGTATGTATCGTCAGCGCCTGCGTTTTGGGTAGCAGCCATTTCGATCGTAGACGGTTCCGGTAAGAAGCTTGACTCTATATCCATGAGTTTTCTCTGCATTTCTTTTTCTTCCAAGATGGTCTGATTATTTTGTCGATGGGCGTCATCGTTCGTGTCGAGTGAGTGGTGTAATATGCTGTCTTCTGTCCTTGAATCGTCGGCATTCTGGTCATGAGCTGGCGGCAGATCAAGTGAGAATTCTTCGTTCTCATCATGGGTATATGAAGCATCATGATCTGCATTTGAAGGCGTATCCGTTACGTGCGATGTGTTCTGTTGCGTCTCGTCGTGATGACGGTCCTCGGTCTGTTGTTCCTCCATTGTCGCGTTGCTGGAGTCCTCCACGTTTTATGGAGCTGTAGCCCTAGGGCAAAATTGATAGACTCCAATCGGTCAATATGTCGTATGAATCATTGAAAGTCGTATGAGAAATAAAGAGGAATCATCCCGACTGTCGTGTCATTTATTATGGTTGTGATTTATTTGATCATGTTGTTTGTTTTCTCCACACGGCAAGCGGCCCACTTTCTCTCTGGCCGTTGGCCTGGCCGCCGCCGAGCTCAGGCACCGCTACATAGTATGTAGTTACTACTGTGTCTATACAGTATCGAACTCATAATTATAATTGCATAGATTACACGCCAACTAAGGTAAATGTCAACAAAAGGGGTATTCCAAACAGTCTAAATGGGCAAAAGGCAAAACATAGATCATATGAAGATTATACGCAAATAAGACGCCTCCACCAACTATGAGTCTCATCGTCATCCCCTTCGTTCTTAGGTGGCTTCTCCTGCTCGCCTCCCTCTTTATTACTGGTATTTACGAAGGATACGCGTTTCGAGGCGTCCTTCTTACCACCAAAGAGAGGGAATCCGCGTCGGCGTTGACCATCTTTGGACTGTTGCGGGTCTGTCGCTTGTCGTTCGCTCACGGTCAATGCAGGTGTGCGCGCAGTAGAGGAGCCCATGCGGGCTTCGAGTTGTTGGGATTGGTAGTGTTGCCTTCGGGCCTCGACTACACGTCGAACAATGACTATAGACAATTTGTTAGCTCTAAACTCCCCGAAATGATCGGATCCATGGACATACGCGCAAATGTCTCCTCGATATTGACTATCTCCCTTGCACTCGTCTCCATAAATCCACATCCATGTTTCCGGGCATACTCCAAACCATCCCGAGCCGAAATTGCCCTCGCATCCTTAAGATCACACTTATTGCCAGCCACAATCTTCACTGGCGGCGGCATGCCCACTTGAAGATTCCTAGCCTCACTACCCAATTCCTTCATGATGCGCTGGTTATCCTCTAGCCGCTGCTCGGCCTCGATATCAATCATATCCATAAAGTAGTCCAGAGCTTCGAGACTCGGCTGATGGGTGATGTCGTATACCATCAGGAAGGCGTCTGATTTGAGATTGGATGCTGCCCAGAGTCCGCGATATTCTTCTTGGCCGGCGGTATCGGTGATGGAGAGGAAGTAATCGGTGCCGTCGATGTTGCGGGTTACGGAGTACGAGTCCTCTGTCGAGAATTAGTTTGGTACTCGACCTTGGAATTGCACTAGAGCTATACCTATGGTAGGGTCATATCTGGACAAGTTAGTCAGAGTCAGGTGGTTTCTTGAGCATAGAAATCTAGCAAACTTACTCATGCATCCATTGACTGCGGACGAGTCGTAATGTAATTGACGATTTTCCTATCACCATGAGTCAATCACTCCATGCGAATTCACTTCATTCATAGCGTACCGCATCCGCCATCTCCACATATTGTTATCGAGACCTTATCAGCCATATTTTTCGTTATAACTCCGAGCTCAATCGGTGTCGGGACGTTTTTTTCGACTCGTTTCGTTAATGGCCGTCACGCTGTAGGATACGATCGAATGATCTCGGGAAAAGCGCGTTCGTATGACGGTCAATTCTATAATGTAGATGTTTGCGTAAACGAAAGGAAAGCAGCGAGAGTGTTGTGAGAAACGAAATATGGAATCGAAAGGATTGTTTTCGGAGTGTGTCGTATCCCTGCACAACCCCGATTCAGACACGCGACTCGTATCGCGAGTAGACTCTACTTAGTAGACACGACAAAAGAAAGAGAAAAGGAGTGTAAGTCGTCTGCTCAGGGATACGAGTCTCGTCGCGCTTGCCAGTCAGTTATTAAGTTAATGCGAATTATAAGATAACTACAAAAGACAAAAGACGTTAAGGCGAACAGAAAATCGACCGAAGCAGTAAAGCGCGCCAGCATCATACGAGGAAGCCCTTTATTTTGGTTTAACGCTTTCCGGTTAGTGCCGCATTGACAAAGAGGAAGCTAAGCCTGTTTTGTCGAGGTGGTCTTGCCTCCAGCGAATCAGATGTCCGCAGTGTGCATGACACCCCCTTTTTGCCCGCTTTTTTGGGTTGGCATTTAGCCAATAAGGATGCTTTGGGTGGGGATTTTGACATGCTTTTTTCCGTGTTCCGGCTCTGTGCTTCGAGGATGGACCAACACCTGGCACAGCATGATGACAAGACGAGCAAGATACAACTTATCTTCTTTGTCTGCTCTGGGAGCGACTCCCTCACTGAATGAAGAATCTCGTGATTCCAGAATAACTCTCTTGATACTACAGACTATACTATCATAACTGACATAAAGTCAATGGAGAAAGAGGCCACTGACATGTAGACACGTAACGTGTCAACCACGTCCATCACATTTAGCTAGGGAATCTTTTTGACAGCTGGACAGTGGACACACAGACAGCCGGATCGATCGCCCTGCATTGGCTTCGACGCTAGCAGACCGACCCGTCTCCCCGGGCCTGTTAAGCTTTTCTACGAGTCACTGCATAATCTGTAACCCGGATAGTAGTTACTCCGTCGATGATCTGACATTCTACTCCTTACTACAGAGTAGATAATCCGTACAGACGTACTATGTACAGAGTACAGAGTACTCTCAAGCGTTGTCAGTGCGCCGTCGTGGCGTGGCTGAAAACTGATCCATCACATTGCCAATTCCATACTCATCCGGAGTCCAGACTGTGTATTCATTAATGATATTGATTCAATAGTGCATCTTTCCGATCAACATCATCCCATTTTCACACCTCGAAAGCTCAAAGAGGCAAAGATGACAAATTCCAGTGTGGAGTCACTGGAGTCGATCTCGGGCTCCATTTCACTTTGTGGTTCCCGCTTTTACTACATACAGTCCTTGACGTAATGGCCTGTCATTAAATTACTGGTACACAGCATATCACTGTAATTTTGAGTTTGCTGACGATACGAATATACGTACTAAAAGTCCGTGGAAATCCGAATACGCTGCTCTCGCGTGTTTCGTAATTCTCGTACGTGTACACATCCAGATTCTATGAGATCTGCTTACATATTTGGTACATGTGTTTGGTCATTGAGGCTGTAATATAAAGTTCCGGATATCGATCTGAGTGTATTTCAGACCATGGTTGGACCAAATTATGAGATTTGGTGGTTCAAAGGAGGGTATTGTATTGAAAATCAGACTTTAGCAATCATCCCACAAGCACACCCCAGACACGGATAAGTTAACCCTACATCTTGATGCTGTCGCCCGTATCCCACGCTTCACTTCTTCCACAGCAGATGGGCTTCGGACTTCGTATCATGGATTTGATCGGCTTCGGACGATGTGTGGTTGTTCAGTCTACTTAAACCGTCCGTCCGAGAAATGACATCCTGAGAAAGTAAATTTGTTAGCGACACTTCCTCCGAAAAACACAAAACTACCTAGGCATCCACGACCTTACCACCGGCATTCAGAGTAAGGGCTCTTCCTCAGCAGCCCTGATGGAGAATGAGTAGATGCTGTCGATTTCGTCGTCATGGTGATCAATACGTGGTGCATCGACAGCTGTGTATCCGGTGCAGTGGTTGTTGCTACCATTGACTTGACCATTGGTACCGTTGCTGTGAACGGTGCCTTCCTCCATCGCGATTTCCTCATCACCGTTGGCGGTACGATGGCCAAATGGACAGCGATCTGGACATTCGCAACCTGAGCAAGAGCAATCGCAAAAGATATCAAAGCAGATCTTCCAGGTCATGCCGATCTTCCGTGCCAGCTGAAATATCAACAACATGGCAAGGAAAATGACTGATCCCACGATGACCCAGCCAACGGTACCGAGATCCTGGTCCTGGTTGCAATCCGCAGGCATGATGGTGTTAGTGATATGAACTTTGTGAAGAATTTGAGTTCGAGGATGTGAAAATGAGGAAGTAGGCAAAGTTGAATAAAGGAGTGAGTGAGTCCAAGTGTAATATCTGATTCAAGAGAGATTGGTCTACTTATATACTATGATTCTACAGTGACTGCCGTTGTTGATAGATACATTGTAGATTATTCCATGAAGTCTCCATCAAGCCCAAATGGAAATGGCATAGTAACAATGGATTTGGATGGGAACTGCCTGTTGCCTTTGTCAGGCATTCTGTGTGTGAATATTGCCTTGGATTCTCCAGACTGTGAAACAAAAAATTTTTTGTTCTTCATCACCCAGCTAATTATATAGACATGAATCATAGCAAGATCTCAAATCAGGGCTGGTGACCATACTGTATTACAGGTCTGGCAATACAAGGTTAACACCCCATTCATCCATATCTAGACCCTCTGACTTAAAGTACACACGACTCCCTCAGCTGCAAGGTCATGTTCAACCGCTTCGATGTCTCGGTCGCCTGGGCCTCATCAAACCGACCCTCCGGGGTATGGCGCCCTGAGAGGTAAATCCGTTAGCATTATACGCAGTCGACGCGAAACACAGTGTCAAACTTGCCAACGGCATCGGACGCGCCGTGGACGCTACAGGCCAACGGAATTCTCTTCCTCGACGATATCCATGTGAAATCGGACCACCTCAATGTGACGAACACGTGGTAAATGGACTGGTGAATATCCGGAGTAGTGGTCGCTTGTATCACTGAGTGAAACGTTGCTGTGGTTTCTGTTATGATGGGCTTGCTCCCTCGCTTCATGGCCCATATCGCGGTCGATAGTACGGGAACTTTCATAGTTGTTATGAAAATTGAACTGATCCATGTCTACATCTTCGCCGCCATCGTAACCAGAATCCTGATCCGCATCACGGTCGCGACGTCGACCAACCCAAAGATCAGGGAACCAGAAACCGCAACCTCTACCGCTGATGGTGATAGACCATGGTGTACAGGGCAAGCAATACTCTATAGCAGCCTTGTATGCAAATGCCGTAAGCGCCAGGACTATCAGACTGGAAACTGTCAACAGGATTGCCAGTGCGATGGGAGGCCAGTATCGGTACGAGTCCTCGGTCATGATGTAGAACTTTGATACAAGACTTTTTGAACAGTTTGGGTTCGATGATGTGGTATTGAGGAAGGGGCCAAAGAGCGCAAGTGAGTGAGTGAGTGAGTAAGTGAAAGAATAATAATTCACTCTCAACAATATTTCTCTTGCTTAAATACTACTTTCTAGTCTGTGAGTTCAGGGGGAACTCATATTGTTCATAATTCTACGGTAACTGCCGTTGTTGATAGACATGTTATTGGTTACTCAGTGATATCAAGGCAGAGCTCACAACAAGCGGTGCCAGAACTACTAGTGTGGAGTATAATGACAATGAACTTGGATGTAAACTCCCTGTCAATTCTCTTTGTCAAACATTGTGGGCTAGAATATTGTCTTAGGAGACTCAGATTAGAAGTATTACCTAGCTGATTTGTTGCTACCATTGGCTTGGACGTTGGTATTGTCGCTATGGATTATGCCTTGACTCCCCAGTGCCAGGCCATCTGTAGGCCATCTCGATATCCTCCTCACGATCAATGCTACGATGGACGAATGGGTAGCACAATGGATATGAGCAATGACACAAGTACGCAAAGCATGACTTGAAAAAGCTAGCCTTGAGTAGTACCACAAATGCAATTGGTGTGCCAGTTAGGAATAACGCTATCATAGTCCAGACGGCGGGATCTAACTGCGCAGACATGACGGCGTTTATGATATAAGATTGCCAAAGATTTGGTTCGAGGATGTGATGATGAGGAAGCAGGCGAGTGAGTCTGGTGAGTGATCAAGTGCCACAATGATAATCAAGTCTCAAGAGATTTCCTCTGTTTAAATACTACTTTCCAGCCTGTGATGCTGTCTATGATTCTATGGTACATGCCATTGTTGATTGAATTTTTTTTTAGTTATTGCATGAGTTCTCCATCAAGCCAGAGTGCTCAAACGGTGCTAGAAATGGAAATGGTGTGGACAATGAATATAGACTAAACTTTCTATCAAATGTCTTAGTCAAGTGTCCTGTGTGTAGATGTTACCCGGGTGTTCATCACCCAGCTAATTGTCTTGAATTAGGGCTGGCATGTATGACAATACGGTAATACTGGTAATATTGGTAATACGGAATACGTATTTCAGTACAATACGGCGGGGACACCAGCCTCGAATAGCTGAATCAGGCAGGAGCCTCCGCCACAACGCACGTCACTGGACCGCGGGTAACAAAAGGAATGACACTCCTCCTCCTTCCCTGCGAGGCGATCTGGGCAATAAGCTTCCAATCCACAAGGAGCAGTCCAAATCCCGACGGTCCAAGTTCCACGATTGCTCTCTGTCAGCATCTTTCTTTCATTCTTTTTTCTTTGCTCATCAATCTCATCGTCGCTACAACAATTACACTTACTGCTACTAATAGATCTAATTTCACTCCTTACCTCGGAGGCTCGTCTCATCTTATTTTCCTCAATCTGTCTGATATACTTATCTTCTGTGGCCGGTACTCGTTGATTCGGCATTACATTACTTGCTCCATCGCGCGAGTATCTACGACATCTGCATCACTCTTCAGACAATTATTCTTTTCACCCTCATTGTCGCCTCAAATTGACTGCTACGTGCCGCCATTACTTCCCCTCTTCGTCTCGCTTGACTAGTCACATCCGCGCTCCGCTTCGAACTCGGCGGAGTCTTAATATAATATATCATATCATATTATACTAATCCGAGAGCTATGATTAATCTCGCATACTGATGATTACCTTCCTATCGCTTTCCTACCAACATATACTACCTTGTGCTGGCGCAGGTAAATGTCACCCTCATTGAGCTTGAATGCTGCATGTCCGTGATAATTTTTGCCCATCTCTTCTTTCGCCCTCGAATTACATCGATGTGAAATCATTAGCGCCAACGGGATACGGGAGACGATTCTCGAGGATAGCGCTCATAATCACCGCGCCGCGCAGGTTATTCGATTTCGATTCGGCCTAGCTCTCGCGTGTATGTCGGTTACAATCGTCGATAATCTTCGATACGGTACTTTTCCACGCACACAATGAACCCATTCGATTCGGGGCAGTATGCCGGCCAAATACCATCGCAAGACCAAGAACAGGCTCGAAGAAACTCGTTTCCTGCGCGCGCAACAGGCGCATCGGTTGGATTGCAAGGTAATAATGATCTTGGATTAAGGTTCAACATGTCGGCAACCCAGCCAGTCGATGGCAAACAGCAAAATGCTGTCTCGCAACAAACTTCGATGGATTTTGGGGCCGGAGGAAATACCATGGAAACATATCAATTCAATCCGTCGGTCAACCAAGGCAATGATCCGAATATGCTCTTCACGGGGAATGATCCCATGTCAATGCCGCAGTATCAGCAAAATCAAACATTGTTTCAAGACCCAGAAAACTTCAACCTGAACACAACCTATAATTCAACATATCCGCCTTCCATGGACCCGATGACCGCGTTTCAGCAGAGCTATCCCAGTACAGGCAATTTTCAAGGAAACGACATGGCGTTCTCGCTAGGATTTGATGCTTCGAATGATGCACAATCACAGTCTCTGGATATGCTGTTTTCGAATTCTACTTTTGTCCCTCTTCCCCAGCCGTCGATGCAACCTACGACCGCTCCAGAACAGCTGAATACCCAACACAACTGGGTGGATCTGTCCAACTTTAATCTGGCTCTACCCGGACAAAGGATGAACAATGCTTCCCCAGTCGCAGGTCTTCCGCAACAAAGCTCGGTGGTCACCCTACCACGACGTAGCCAGAGCAGCAATCAATCTCAATCCATTTCACCATTCATACAGCAGCAACCATCTAAACCTTCAGCTACTCCGCCTAGTTATCGCAATCCATTCATTCCACCCGGTAACTTTCCTTTACGATACACTACTTACGAACAATTTGACAAAGACAGTTAGTGCTGATGATATTCCAGAAATCGCTGCATCAACAACGCCCAAGCCTGGAGCAGGCAAAGTCGCTTCAGAATATTATAATGCATACTCGAGTAGTGGATTTGATATGTTTGGGATACTAGTGGGTTCATATCACCATACCAGGCAGAAACCACTCACTGATTGGGATATAGGCCAAAATAGCAAGTCGACCAAACCCAGAAATAGATATTGGCGCTGTCGACATGTCCTGTGCATTCATTCTTTGTGATATTACTTCGCATGACGACCCCATCGTCTACGTCTCTGACGCGTTTGAGCGGCTTACCGGCTATACAAAACATGAAATCCTCGGCAGAAATTGTCGATTCTTGCAATCACCCGACGGCAAAGTCGACCCAGGAATGAAAAGAAAATACGTGGATGACCAGACGGTTTACCGTTTGAAAGAAAAGATACAAGCTCGAACTGAGGTCCAAGTCAGCATGATCAATTATCGCAAAGGCGGACAGTCTTTCATGAATCTGTTGACTATGATACCAATCCAATGGAATACAACCGACTATAGATTTTATGTTGGTTTCCAGGTTGATCTTGTAGAGCAGCCCCAGGCAGTCACCAAGCGGAACGCTGGTAAGTTATACTCACGAGTTAAATATCGTCATAACTCTCCTAATGGCTTTGATAGATGGCTCTTATTCGATCAATTACCAACGAGATCAGCTTTCGCGATATGTGTTACATGCGCCCGAATCGCGAAAGTCGCAGACAAGCTTGTCGAGAAATATCAGTCATGAGGAAGCTACTGCTGTATTGAAAAACATCAGCTCGGGTATCAAAGACGGACGGTATTTGGATCGAGTGATACTCGAAAACGCCGATGACGTGATTCATGTTCTATCGCTTAAAGGTCTTTTCCTCTATCTGTCACAATCCAGCTCGAAGCTGCTTGAATACGACCCAAGTGAGCTCGTGGGACGATCAATATCATCTGTTTGTCATCCTAGTGATATTGCTCCGGTCACTCGTGAGCTGAAGCAAAGTACGGCTGGCTCACCTGTTAGCGTGGTATACCGCTTCCGACGGAAGAACAGTGGCTATGTATGGTTTGAAAGCTACGGATCGCTGCATATTGAGCCTGGTAAAGGACGCAAGTGTCTGATACTCGTTGGTCGTGAGCGCCCGGTATATGCATTGGACCGATCTAACGTCCTTGAAGCGGGAGGTATTGGAGAGAACGATTTATGGACGAAGACTTCGATTTCAGGAATGTTTTTATTTGTTTCTTCTAATGCTCGTGTTCTTCTTGATAGGACTCCAGCTGAGATGGTAGGAAAAGGTATACAAGATTTCATGCGAAGCGACTCGCGAGGAGAGTTGGGTAAAGCGTTAGAAGTCGCTCGTACAGGGCGGCAAGCCACATTCAAACACGAGATCAGACACAAACGCGGCCATGTTTTGCAGGCGCAGACCGTTCTGTTCCCGGGAGACGCAAACCCAGGAACGAAGCCTTCGTTCTTGATTGCTCGGATATATCTACTGAAAAATTCGCGGTCGACATACCTCCAGCAACGTAACACTCCGATAGTCATATCATCTACAACAACCGACGTGAACAGTCCAGGTGTTATTACATCAACGACATCCGCAGGAACTATGACGACTACCACCACAAGTCCATCCGCACAGGCCAACAATAGCAGCGTACGAGCAGGACCCGATCAACATGCAGCTACGGCCACGACCGAAGCCGGATCGCATGGGCTTCCACTAGGTACCCAAGACGAAGCTATGCTTTCAACGAATAATATATTTGAAGAACTGAAAACAGTGCGAAGCTCAAGCTGGCAATTCGAACTCCGACAACTTGAGAGGAACAATCGGTTACTCGCAGAGGAATTACAAGGACTACTCAGCCGCCGGAAGAAACGTAAGAGAAAGAAAGGGACAGGACCATTAGAAAAGGCATGCGCAAACTGCGGAACGCGTAATACGCCTGAATGGAGGCGGGGGCCAAGTGGGCATCGTGATCTATGCAACAGTTGTGGATTACGATGGGCCAAGCAGGTAGCTTCCCTAGTCCTGGTCCGTTCATGAAAGTAAGACTAACTCGTTATGTATAGAACGGCCGCATATCCCCCCGCAAACAGTCCGATCAAACCGATAAAACGTCCAGTCCTGCCTCAGGAAAAGCTTCACCGGGTAGTCTTTCGGATGAAAAGGCACAAGAGAAAGTGTCATGACCAGTCAATATAGTTTCCTTGATCTTTCTCCCCTCTGCGAAGGTGTTATGGGTGTTTAGAATGAGATTACGATACCAAAATTTGGGTAGACGTTTATGATGTTAATTGTATATAAGTTAGATGAATATATTGTACGTATTAGCTGAGTGCATCGTACGTATGAATCATTTGTGACAGTCAATTCTCTTCTCAGAGACATCCCACCCGACCTTGAAAGACTGCGAGCGTCCCCGCACCCGCTGAGCTCCGGAAATCCAGCAATGGAAAGACTTAGCTCAATATCGGCGTCTCTGTTCGGAATCAGGATGTCTAGTAAACATCGTGCAGAATGACAGCAGCAAAATGCCGCCTCACTGCCTGATCACATCAATCGGCTGCCCGCCTATGCCAGTATTTTATCATCAATACTGGATTATGCGTCTAGCCTTAGTTTCAGGTCAAAATTAGTTGCAAGCTTCAATACATCTCGCTCCATCATCGATATTGACCAGTTGACATAATTATCAACCTCTCCACATCCCATCCAACACTATTTGATATCAACCAGGGACCCATCATGGGCACACAAAACGCGCAACGCCAATACGTTTGGAAAGGCAGGGGGCAATAGGTCAATAATACAGACACATTCACATAAGTGCATCCTCAGCCAACAGCAGTTTGTTGATCATAGTCATCTTGATTTTATATCTCACTCAAAACACTGCCAAGAATATAGAATAGTGCAGGAAAAATGCTAATGCGGAAATAATACTGGAAGACGCGCGCTTCGCACGCTGATGCCCTGAAACGAAGGAGGTAAAGAGGATAGTTACAAGTGAATACTTGATACTCAAGTGGTAAAAAATCACGAGGAAATAGCGTTTAAAAGCGTAGGGGCATCGCAATAAGGCTGTGGGACCCTCTTCTACTCGCAGCACGCCCCTCGGCGCCCCCCCTTTTTCTTTTCCCTTCCTCTCCCTACAACCGTTTCAGGGCAGTCAACCAACAGCAGCGGCGGGACTTAATGATATATTGGGCGAGTAGAGAGACTGCTTATAGTACCTTTTTGCCTAAGTGTGAAGGTGCTTGCTTCGACGGCGTCTCAAAAAAATATAAAGTATTGTTTATTCATATTTCAGACGGGCTAAAGTGACTAGAATTGTTTTTTCTGCATTTTCAGGGCTCACGAGAACTCAAACTTAGAAGAGCAGGCAGCCTAGCTATTATTAGCTCCTACAAACACGACTAAAACCGTTGCATATGCGGCGGTGGCAAGCAGAACAGTCTCAGCACTTGCCGACGAAACCACAGCGAATAAGGTGGAAAATCCAAGTATAAACACACTGCTGGTAATTAAGCTCTTTGTGACTGACGGACTAATCGACATGATAATCATAGGGGCCACAAATGCCACGCTTCCGATGGCTGCGCCGATGAGTCGATATTTGAGATTGAGTTTACGTAGTCGATTTTGCTTTCGCAATTCTTGCCTAGCTTCGCGGGTACTATTATATTGCGGCTCCTCCGATACGAAGACTTCGGGCACAGCTGGATGTATATCAACCACTTCGCGAGTTATACGTGTCTGCAGGTCGCTCTCACTCTCAGTTTTGTTTGAAGTGTGTTGGAAAAGAGCATCATTTTGTAAACCACCATCTTGCAATTGATCTTTTAGGATATTCCAGAAATCGCTGAGGTGCCAGATGTTGACTAAGATGGCGATATGTTAGTAGAGAAAATCCTAGTGTTTGTCGTAAAACTTGCCATATTCCTTGTATAACTTGCGAATTCTCAGAAGCTGCTCACGGTCCGTAGTTCCATTTTTTAAGAGTTCCTCAGTCTCCATTCTCAACTCCCATAGCATGTAGTCTCGCGTAATGCCTTCCAAGACTGAAATATTATCAACCACGTCCATTGGCTTAGCATTCGCTTGTAGCAGGTCACTTGAGTCTTGCTCTGAAATTTGCGCTATTTCTTCAACGCTAGTTTTGAGTCCTTCAAGATATTCTGTGCGTCCTCTCTGCTCTTGCAAGTCAAAGTCACCCTTAACTTCAGGGTCCTTTCCCTCTTGAACACTAGCTTCTAGCTTGTCCTTCGTAACTGACATATTACTTATATCGTTTCTGTTTTTCTGTAAATCCTCCGGTCTTTTTGCAAGCTCTTCAAGCCACAGTTTGCGTATATAGCCAATGCTAAATGGTAATGCCGGAATCTCATCTTCGTTGGGGTTAGTGCGGTATGGTGATACCAAATTGGTGAAGAAATCAGGCGTTCCAAACCAGCGCGGTGGAATACCGGGATGGAGAGCTGTGAATCGTAATTTATCAAGCCCGAAGACTTTAGCATTGTCCTTTTCCGTCGAGATGGTCACAGTTGGAAGTCTGTTATTCTCTGGTAGAGTGGGATGCTTTGGCGACAAGCTGTTATCTTTAAGTCTGGTTTGCTCTTTTGCTAACGAAGTCGATTTTCTAGATCCGACAGAAGTTGATGAATCCGAATCCGTCATTCTTCCTTGAGCCTAGATATATAAAGTTTAGTGATTATATCAGGAATCCATCAAGAATTCATAGATTAAAACCAGACACTGGCCAGTGTTTGACTTACCTGGCTACGACTAGGATGTTTTCTGGACTCTTCTACACGTTCGGAAAGGTAATTGGGATGAATGCCATATTCAATATCCTCATAAGGATTACGCTGTCTCCTCACAGAAAGAACGCGAGCGGGCATGTCATTTTCGCCCAAGATGCGGTTTGCTGCTCTTTCTACGCCATAGCGGAAAGTGCGGTAGTGACCTAGAAGGGTTACTGGGGTCACATCATAGGATTTGGACAAATCTATAACTTACCTTCATCGTCGTAATAACCCATTTCTTGAGTTTACGGCGATTAGAACATTCGCTCGTGACAGGCAATAACAGCACTGTAGATGGCAAATATTGGGAACGCGGAGCAATAGCTGGATCAACCACTTAGCGCTCAGGCTTTGCACTCCGTCGTCTAAAATCGAGTACTGTGAAAATTAGTTTAATAAACAAAAGTCAGAGTTTTGTACTTTACCATACGGCTTGCATTGTGGTGAAAATGGAGGCTCGGGTTAGATGAATAGAATATTCAGCTGTTTATCAGGTAAAATGAGCATTTAACAAAAGAAAAGAAAGCCAGCGCTAAGCTGCTGACCACGTAACTTGATGAGTTGGCAAATGTCGAAAGTGCATGACGCCTTACTATGTGGCCGCTAGTGGTTGCAGGATAAGGAGATATGATGCATAAGCCCAGACGACACGGCAATACATGGACTCGTCAAAGTAGCTATGGAGTAAGATAAGTACTGGCAAATAAGGGTTTAGGGGGGCGTCGCAATAAGAACGGGAGGAGCTCGCATGGCTGGCATCCATTAAAGAAAAAGAAAGGTACATACTATGTAGTAAGCGATTTGCTGCTCAGCGTATGCCCCAATAATCTGCAGCATCATATAAGCATCACGTGCAACATTAGCACTTGAATCGTTGTGAATAACTTGCTACAGAGTATCTACGTATGAACGAAGTAGTAAATCAACTTATTAAGTTAGCAAAATCCAAATTCCTCAGCTAACTTAATTGATACTGTATATTTGTTTTAAAAGTATGCAATAGTTTAACCTGGGTGCATCATTCCGAAGGTCTTCTGGATTGTTAAACAAAATACTAAATGATTTACATTGAGATGTAGGTAAATCTTCAGAAGGTTCTTCATTGGGTGCATTACCATAATGTTGTCTCGGTTGGATTCATTGAAGTATTCACTGGTCTAAGCTCAAAGAGTCCATTTCACCACGTAAATCAAGATCGATTCCTGATCTTACCCTCTCTTGGGATTGCTCTAGAATGCTTTCGAAGGCGGCACCGAGCCTTCGAAAAGCACCTCCCTGGGCAGCTCCGTTGGGAATTGCCTGGTACTGGGACCAGCTATAAGACAAATTCAAATCACGTAAAAAGGTATAGAATATGTTCTCAAGCTTTTTTGCACGTGCCCCTTGTTGTTTTGATTTCCAGAGCAAAAGTGATGAATGATCATAGTAGCCGTCACAACCTTCAGGGCTGCGTTGAAGCTTGATTGCTGGCCATGATTTTTGGCACCAGCCTTTGAACTGCCGGAGTAGCTGTCGTGGTATGTCCAATATATCAGTCATTTGATTCTCCAAAATCCATGCTATATCGCAACATATCCAAGTAATGTTGGATTCCACCAGCCGATATGAGCAATTTTCGGCCAAACTGAAGCCGTCCTGACCAAAAAAGCAATCTTGGAAACCCGCTTCCAGTAATTCAAGGGGATCTTTCCATCGCCCTCTCAGGTAATGGGTCTTCCAACGACTGTGAATGTCATCGGCTAAAATAAATATCCATCAGCGGTCTTTCCATCATAGAACAGTCTATACATGTATCTCTGTAGAGCTTTTCTGCCTGCTCACGGCATTCATTTCTCAAGTGGGCTATCCAAGCCTCCTCATCAATCCAATTGTTTTGCCACAGTGAAAAGGCCTTGACAAATTCCAAGATAAGAAGACGTTTAAAACAACTGAACTCCGGGTTGAAGTTGATTGCGTAGCTGGGATGGAACGCATGAACGCGAGTAAGCAATAACCCCAATTCAGCTAGCTGTCTTGAACCCTAGGGGTCAGAATCAAAGGAAGTCCCGACCTCGCAACAGCATAGGTTTTGAACAATAGCATTGCTTGTCTCCATCTTGAAGCAGGATATTACAATTTCTGGCTGCTTCGCTTTTATCATGTCGGCGAATGCACCCTGTGCCTCTTTAATGATGCCCTTGTTACGGACACCCTCGTCCAGAAATGGTATCGCGTCAAAAACGCTGATAGCATCAAAGTCTAACCTTCCGTTGCTTGCTGCGGAAACCAATTCAGATACTGCATTCACAGTCGCACAGTTGCGTTTACCTGCTAAGAAGCCATCTGAGTTAATTTGTGGTGAATGGGGTTGTAATAAGACAACTACTATTCCACCCTTCGATTCAGGCCGGGCCATGTCGATTCCGAAACTGAGATCATACGTCGTAAGATAGTCACGTTCCCCAATTTTGAGTGAAGTTCCGAATTCCTTTAGAATTCGAATGTGATCAGAGTCTCCTACGTTCGTATCGATTGGCCGGATATCCCGAATTAATCGCCGTAGTCGATGGTCAATAGGAATACCGAGGCACTCCATGCTCGCCCAAGTAGCCCTGAATAGTCTTGAATAGCAGAATATCAATTTGCTTGTCCGCGTTGTAGCAGAGGATAATTCTGGAATTATGTCTTTGGGGCTGAGATGATGGCCACATCGAACACAGGTTTAGCAGTCATTATCAGCCTGGTAGATGATTCGGTGCACATTTTTCTATTTCAAGGGTCTCATCATTGGGCATCATTGCATAACTCTAGGCAGATTAGATCCAAATGCATAAGTATTGTGTCGATAAACATAAACACACATTTAAACTCATCGAAGGTTTCTTCTGGGTATACTTCAAAACGGTACTGTAAAGGCTTATCTACATGATTTTTTGGGAGGATCTTTCGGATATTTCGTATATCCAAGAACGGTAACTAGTGTCTAACGATGTCACGAAATGCGGCCAAGTAGACCAATCTGGCGGGTCTTTACACTTGATTGCAAAACCAGCGCGCTCTTCTAATATACTGGTGCTGAGCGTGAGAATATTACACCGAGCCGATTAGAATAGTACTATCCTTGGTCTGTAGGGACTCCTGTATTGAGATCTAAATATCATCTTGAATGATAAGAGAACCACTCTAACTAAAGTCTAACAGGCTGCATCCTGACTGTTGACAACCTTGCAATCGATACCTAGGTGTAGATATAGGTTCACGAGCACCCTATCCACCTCTCCGGATTTTAATTACAGATCCAGAATCAATTCAGGGGTGTATGTATGCTTATCCTGCATATACCGAATCGCTGTCAAGCGTGTCACTAATCCATATCTCTGTTACGGCTGGCTGATCAGGGACTGGCTGTATATAACTTCCTGCATCCTACACACCAACGGGGCGATAGCATCCACGAATAAACTATGAGAGATTTTTCGTACGCTACTTTAGGCAGGTCTATACTATGAGGGATTAAGTCAGCCACGAATGAGGTCGCAAACCTACCTCGCAATGAGTCTTTCTCTGTTGCCCGCCATCTCTGTCTCTGAATGAGACATACCTACTGCTGTCGGGAGAACATGTTTCTATTCCAAGGGGAAAGAGTTCGGCGTTTCCGATTCTGAGAGAAGAATATTGTCAATTCTCAAAGTCAAACCTAAGGATGGCTATACAACGCCCGCAGGATTCAATCATGAATACCAATTTAGCTGGTATGGTTACTTGCGAGTGTATAGTCCGCGATGTGGTCGGTTGCACCTCAATCGAGACGTGTATAACCGTGAGTCACTCTCTGATGGCCGTCTATTCTATCACTCACATTCAAGCTTCAATCGGCTATAGAGAGCCTGGAAGGACGACAGCCGAAACCCACAGAACTGGACCCGAGGCAGAAAGAGGAACTTCTTCTCATGATCTCCTTATACAGGACCATATCAACCGTTTCTACGACAACTGTAGCCCCAGCACTCAGCCACATTTCTTCAGATCTGCACATAGAAAGTGCGACGGTTACCAACATGGCTCTATCAACATTCATCATGGCCTTTGCATTCGGCATCCTTAGCTTCGGCCCATTGTCGGAGGCATATGGGAGAGTCTGGGTTCTGCAGGCCGGCAATGTTATATTTCTCGTTTTCTGCTTGATACTGAGCATGTAACAGTGGCTGGATGGATATGGAGAGATAGATAGCTGCGTCAACTCGTTAATATCAATGTAGAGCGGGATATGTTGAAACACGTAATCTGGGCCTGGCTTCAAGAGACCAGGATAACCTTGGGCGGAAGCATCAATTGATGTGATATGAATTAGATAGCCCTAGTATGAAAAACTTCCTTGGTATTAGTTTATCATGATATTGCACATATAAATAAATCATGACAATGATAAACTCAAAAGATTATACAAAGTATAGCAATGCATTCGCTAGAAATTAATGCAAGTAATAATATGAAACAAGTATGTACTCGATACAAAACACGCCAAAAACCAAACAAGGAAAAAAGAAACGAACACAGTCGGGAAATGAGAATGCTAGTCTACGATGGTATTATTAGTATTGATATGTGCGTGTAGTGATCTGAGTGAATTGTATGGGTTCAGGAGAGCGAGAGTGATGTAGTGGTTCGATTGAGAGAGACAGGTAGAAAAAGAGAGTCGGTTAGAGAGTGAGGGCGATGAGAATTAATTGCTGAATCGTTGTTAGTATTCATTTTCAATCAATCGAGCAGGAGGGACATACTAGATTTCAATAGGAGAGATCTGGTCAAGAGTGTACAGCCAATTGCCACCTTGTTCTTCTTTCTCTAGCCTATATCCCAATCATTAGCACCGCGACTCATTCAAACTCCCAAGGTAAAGGCTTACCAATCATAAGGCCAAGCAATCAAATGCCCTTGCGTCATATGCAACAATTCATCCGCATGACGCAAGTCAATCACTCCATCAGAAGCATGGAACTCTCTTCTTGAACCTCGAGTCGTCGTTCGTCGACGTCTGGAAGCTGTCCCGGATTGAGTCATGTTCATGTTCACGGCGCCCGAGTATCCGACTGATGATGGTAGCTGAGCCGAGCCTGAGCCGGTTCTGTTTTTTGTTTCGCTTGTGGTTGTTGGTGCGACTTCAGTTTCTGGGACTTCTGTTGTGGAATGATTCGGTTGTTGGGTAGTAGGATCCACTTCTTTTAAAGCGGCTTTCTCGTCATCGACGGACGGTTGTGGTTCACTATTGTTGATAGTAGTCTCAGTCCCCTTCTCCGTCTTTTCCGAATCAGGCCGAGCAGTCGTGTCCATGCTCACTGAAGACTGATTGTTGGCACCCGTATTCTGCGACTTCCATACGTCCGTCTGCTGGTTTTGAGCTTCCACAAACTTCTCGCCATATGCCGTATACTCTTTGTATTCCTTCCATGACTTGACCTCGCTGTCTGGCATACATCTAAACACAGTCCTGTAGATTTTGGTGTTGTTCTCCGCAATCTTCTGCCACGTATCGTAGTAAAATGTCTCATTCACAGGATCCTGCATGCAGTTTTCATCGATGAACGGCTGCCGGATGGTAGCAGCCAGAGGATGGCCACTTGTGGACTCCTTGGGCGGTAGCATCGGGCCTCCAATATCGGCATCGTTGGTTTGCGGTAGTGGTTGGAGTCGGGAAAATGGAGTCTCTGGAAGATCCAATGCCGGCTCAATCTGTCCAGGAGTAGGAGGTAGGATCGATTCTTTAGCGCTGTCTTTCCGGAGTCGCTCTTGTTCAGCGGCTTTCGCCGTCTTTCTCGGGCTGCTCAGAGTGCCCTTCCCTTCAGTGGCCATGTCATTCACAAGCACTTCAGTAGTATTTTGCAATATAGCGGAATCGCGGCCGAATCCAACACCTGCTTCGAGACCCATCTTCATGCGGTCCGCGCCGTGCCCAGCAACCTCATTGCGATGCTCAGCGTTTTCCGTAACTCGCGGATCAGCCGTAAGTTTCCTGCTAGACTTCAAGTTTGGATTGTTGCCTTGTTCCCAATCAACATCATGATTGAAACTATGCATGTCCTCAGACCGAGTGAGGAATTCGTCTTGAATCCGGTGGCGTCGCTCAATCATTTCACGCTCATCTTGCTTATCGCGCTCCCCGTCTTGACCTACTCCATTGGCCTGGCTATCTAGAGATGCGGCATCGATTTCGCTATCCCGTCTTGTGCGTCCTGTCGCCTCCATCGAGAGATCATGGTCGAGTAACTCGTCAACATCAATGCCCATGTGTTCCCTCATTAGTCGCATTCGAAGGGTATGCGGAAATCTGCCAACCAAGTAGGGTTTGTTATCCATTGTTGACCAGATCATATCGGTATCCCTCACAAGGGCCGCACATTCAGAATCACGCGAACCAAGCATAGAACGCTCGTTAATGTTCGCAGATCCAATAATGGCTGCTCGATCATCTACCACCATACATTTCGCGTGAATGTACAGCTGCTCAGTCACCAATTGCTTGTTTGGTCCAATTTTGCCCCAGGTTCGCAAGCTAAAGAACTGTATATAATCCTCAGGCTCAATACCCTCGGCACGTAGACGACCAAAGATGGAAGTCTCTCCTCGACATATACTGCGGTATTGGCACTGCATGATCAAACGAACGCTGGTACCACCTTCGGAGTCGACCGTGTTCTGGAATCCGGGTATCAGAGGAATAATGATGACAGCACGCCAGTTGTCCCCATTGCGAGCTGCTCGAATAATTCTTTCGACCAGGGCATCTCCAATCAAATTCTCAATCTTCGTACCCTCAATCTCGCATGTACTGATGAAGAACTGGTTTTCAATGTACACAAAATGCTCGGATTGTTCGATCAACTTGACGTAGGCATTCATGATGCTGTGCTCAGTTACGTCAGGAGTCCCAAGAGACCAATTGCCTGCCGAACGCAAAATTTGCACCTCACAAGTACCATCAAGACCTAGAGCCTCAAGATCGGCAGGGTTAAAGTCTGGCGGAGGCAACAAGAACGGGGTAGGTCTGGTAGGCTTGCGCTGGCGCAGGATATAGTTCCATCTCTGAACAAAGTGTCTGGTGAGATCTCGGGCTGGCTGGCCTACGACATGCATCGAGATATCATGCCAAGGCATTCTCGGTACAATGTTACGATCGTACATCTCCTCATAAGGCTTGTCTAAGTCGTAGAAATCCTGGACACGAGGATTGGAGTAATCCTTTCCTGGCCATAATTGACAGCTATCAGTATCCTTTGGCCCATCAGGCGACTCGAATCCAGTGGGTTTATCGTCTACCAGCAAATGCTGAGGGGTGTCCCATCTTCCAAAGCAAAGATCGATTCCTCCAACAAATGCAAGCGTATGGTCAACAATGCACAACTTTTCGTGATGAGCCCAGAAGAAAGTGTTCTGTCGGAACTGGTTCGGCGATCTCTGCACAAAGATATTAGGGTGCAGATCGAGCAAAGAGAACTTTGTATATTCCGAGTCGATAGGAATCGCAGAGTTGATATTCCGATACATGATGACAAACACCTTGACACCTTCTTGGGCTTTCCTTTGCAGGAGTCTGTCAAGTCTCCATTTCTGACTGATAGCAGCTGGACGGCGCAGATACAACTCCGGACTCAGCCACCAGTCGTGGATGTAGATGACATCTTTGGCTTGATTGATGGCACGCGATATAAGCCACATATGATCGCGACCATCTACTAGCCACTGCGCGAAACAACCCTTTCGCACTGGAGCAAAGCTATCGAACCGATTTGGCTTGGCCCATGGTGTGTTCTCCACCATAAATCGGATAGAATCTTCAAATTGGTGTAATTGTCTTTCGTTACGAGCGAGCAAGCGAAGCTTCCGCTCTGAATTCTCCATTCTCAGTGTGTGGTGTTGAGGATGGGCTGCTGAATGTTTGGCGTGACGCGCAATATCCTTTGCTTTTTGATCCCTGAGTCTGACTTTTTGCGACTGGAGCTTGAAGAAGGGGTCTATGAGAAACACGTCGTAAATGTTCATCTCTTCTGGTGAATCAACACAGACGATGTAGCTGTGGCGCACAAGGAACCACTTCGGAGAGTGTCTCTGTTTTATCAAAGCTGGTCTGAGGGCTTTTCGGAAGTCAAGGCCTTTAGCTGACTGTATAACCAAGAAGCCTTCTTTTCCGTGATAACTGCCTTCTGCCGCTAAGCGAACTCCTAGTGCGGATAGTTCGAGGAACTTGCATAACCGATTGCTATCAGGACGGAATATTAGAAACCGTATCATCTTCTGCAGATAGTTTTCGAGCTTCTTGCGCTGCCGTTCAGAGTAAGACCTCCTCTCGCCTGTTGCCGCCGCAGCACCTTCACCAGGAGTAGCGTCATTTTCCAATGTGACGCCAGTACTAGAACGACGACGACTTATAGCGAAAGACGATCGACGTTTCTTCATTTTGCGACGAGCCTCATTGCCACTAGTTGCTTCCGCTCCAGTTTCATAACCACCGCCGTCTTCTTCCTCTTCTTCTCGTTCGCTATCGAGGCCACGGACACCACGTAGATAGGGAAAGGCACTTCTGGGGAAACGAGGAATCATATGCGCACTATCTTGGCTTTTCAGTTGGATGTATTTTTGAGTCCCAATCTGCAGTTTATATTTCAGATGAAGATTGGCAAAGTCTCTCAGTGTGCGGTGAATGATCCATTTCATGCGGGTCATTCCGCTTCCATATTCCAGCTCGATACGAAACACAAGATGTCGATCGCCAGAATGCGAGTCAAATCGACTATCTGTAATCTGCACCTTGAGCTGCTCAAGCAAAATGGGAATACGCTTGCTCCCGTGCTCGTCACGCTGGAACATACTGGCAAGGATCAAAGCAGCAGGGATACCAGAGGTCAGCTCTGCCAACAGCTCTGCAGACTTGGCATGGTCTATCGTATTGTCTGCTTTGCGCCGTTGCCCAATCATTTTCAGACCAGCTTTGATTTGGCGCCATTTTTGTGCACTGAGACTGGATCCTCTTTCGGCTTTGTGTCGTCTCCAGGCTTCCCGGATACCTTCCTGCTCTCCGGTTGGAGTACCGAAAGCAGTCAATCTTCGAAGATTCATAGGCCGTCTCTCGTCGGTGTTGGAAGTGGCATGTGTGTTGTTTGTGTTTTGCGTATCTGTGCGTCCACTATATGCCAGTCCACGAGCACTAGATAGCCATGCATTGCTTCTCTTTCTCCATTGAGAGTCCATATTGAGTCTATTTCGACCTTCATCTTCCGAGACGGGGTCGCGTAGTGAACCAGACATATCGGTTGTAGCCCTTCGCGGGAAAAGACTAGGTCGAGTGATTTCCGAAGGATGAAAGGAATTGAAAGAGAAAAGTCCGGGTGTTGCGGCAGCTCTGGGAGTAGTTGGGGCGGATTCGTGTGGTTCTTTGGCCGGGCGCGGTCTTTGCGTCTTTTTTCTTCTGCGTAATCGTAACCGTTGTTCGCCTGCACTTTCCTCTGCATCTGCATCTCCTTCACTTCCGGCGTCTGATGCTCCTTCAGGAAAGGTAAACTGCCCTCTCTCTGATGCTGGGGTATGCAGGTCATGATTGATGCCGCCATGCTCAATGCCTATTCCTATAGGAGCCGTAGCCACACTGGCAGACCGCGAATGCGAAGGAAACGACGGCGTAGCCGCAAATGCCCTCAGCTTGTTGAAAAGAGAGTGTTTCCTGTCCTTGGCCGACATGTCATTCGTGGCATCCTCCGGACCGGCCGTAGAATCCACCGATTGCCTGCGCCCGGATAATTCATGGTCCTCAGCAGCGGCGGTACCATTTTGATCCTCATGGTGTGCACCGGCAGCATCACCATTCGGTGCCTCTTTCTTGTCGTCCAGCGAGTCTACCTCCTCCTGTATCGGTTGATCGACGATGGTGCCAGCCCGACTCGACGAGGGAAACCGTGCTCCTTTGTTATGTGTAAAAACATCGGCATTGTCTGCGGACTCATTGTTTGTAGGGACGAATGATGGCGAAGACCCTTTGCCTGGTGAGGGGGGTTGATGTTGGCGGAGGAATTTCTTAGGGGTTGTTCCGGGGCTGTTGCTATTATTGTTTTGGTGTGAGACTGATGCGGGCTGGGAGGAATCGTTGATTTCGGCCATGGTCTAGGTGCACCTAATGATTCAATATAGTCAGACTGTTATCCAGTTCACACGCTGGGATAGTTTCAATGTGTTGACAACTTACTGAATTCAGCAACTTCACGCTACCACATGCCAAAGACAACAAACCCAGCGTGACAATTATTGGCAGTGACCTGAACCATCCATGTAGGAAGATAATCAGGAGTGTGTTGATAACTGATCATATGATGGGGGTACTCTGAAGATTGTCCAGGATGAAAGCAGTTGCTGTGTCTGGCATAGCTTGTAGCTTGTCGATCAGGAAGTTACGGAGTACTACATAACTTAGTCCGTTAGGGAGTGGGAAGAGACCCACGTGTGGAGGAGCCCATTCCTAACTAATCTCCGCCCCGGCCAATGACTTTTTACCTAGGTTAATTCTACTTTCTACCGTCTACTGCCGAGATGGTAGCATAAATATTCAAGCTTCTCTCTAAAAGGGTTGTCTTCAATTGAAATAAATGAAATAAGTGTACACGAAACTCAATTAAAGAGACACCAAAATGCCCTCCCCCATCTCCCCCCTAAGCAGCTACAAAGCACCCCCGATCCCATCCCTCTCCGCCCAAACATTTCACATCGCAGGCATCCAGACCACCGTCTACGGCCTCGTTGAGATCCCCGCCAATGTCTCCGAAGTAGTCTGCGTGTGGCTCGTCCATCCGCGCCTAGACTCGCAAAAGGATATGGCTGAGGTGGCCAAGAGGATTGTCCATGACCACTACCAACGGTTTTCTGCGGAGAGTTTGAGGGGACGCAAAAAGAGGGGGCTGATAGCCGTCACATTTGATGCTAGGAATCATGGCTCGAGAGAAATTGATCGGTTGTCGAATGAGGTTTGGAGAACGGGGAATGAGAATCATGCTTCTGACATGTTTTCCGTATACTGTATGCCTTCCCCCTTCACCTTACCTAGATACAGCAAGATATGTATACTAATGATGAGAATAGCCGGCACAGCAGAGGATATATCAACCCTAATCGACTTCTTGCCAGCATACATTTTCCCCACAGGCCAATACTCAATAGCAACCCATTTCGCGCTGGGGATTTCTTTAGGTGGCCACACAACCTGGCTCGCCCTCGTACACGAGCCGCGCATCACGACGGGTGTCGTCGTGGTCGGTATGCCGGATTACATTGCGCTCATGACTGATCGCGCTAGACTCTCGAAGCTATCTACCTATCTACAGCCCAGCGATGCACCCGGCAGCCAATTTTTGGGGTCAAGGCATTTCCCTTCTTCGCTGCTAGAGGTTGTGCGAAAGAGAGATCCGGCTGCTTTTCTGACCGGGGGGATTCCAGACAGTTTATCTCGAGATGAGTACGATGCCAAATCAATAGAGATTCTTAACCGGTATCTGGGCGGAAAGAGGATTTTGTGCATGTCGGGTGCGACTGATAAATTGGTGCCGTATCGGCTTACGGAGTCGTTTATGACTTGGTTGAAAACTCATGCTGCGACTGGGAGTTCCGTGGGGATGGGTGGTGGGCCGATCAAGAAGGCGGATTTGTGGGTGGAGGATTCGGTTTATCAGAATACGGCGCATGATTTTACGGAGGCGATGATGGATGAAGCGCTAGAGTTTATGCATAAGTCTGTGTTGGAGCTGGATGAGAAGAAAGGTGATGTGAAGAGTAATCTGTAAATAGACTACCTCGTATATCCTTCTATTGATGAGTCTTAAAAAACGATGTAAGATCACCCCGAATGTTAGAAGTAGCAGAAGACACCAAACTCTGTCGAATCCATGCTGGCAATTTCCCCTGAATCCGCTGCGTCTCATACCTCCTATCAATCAGAACGATAGCCGCATAATCATTCCTATGCCGAATTGCTCTTCCAATACATTGGTTCACCGCTCTCATACACGAATTCTCGAAAAAGTCTCTTCCCGCTGCTTTAGCCGCTGTCTCTGCTTCTCGTCGTCTTGACCCGGATGATTCTGTCTCATTCTGAGTCAATTTCACATATGTTTGTTTTTCAATGTGGCCGATTTTCGCTTTCCAAACTGCTGAATGGATGTTTGGAAATGGTAGTCCAACTATCAAGACACCTCTGCCTAATTTGTCGGAGAAATTGATGCCTTCTGAGAGTCGACCTCCGACGACAGATAGTAACAAGGCTCCAGAACCAGATTCGACTTTCTTTGAGTATTCTAGAAGTACGTCATCCGTGTGGCTTTCCTTTTTCTGGTTGTTGCTCTCATAGACTATCGGCTTGTATCTCTCAATCTCCGAAAAGATTGAGCCTCCCGTTCCGGATTTGTCTGGTTTTCGCCAGGTATTTAGAACCTGATTCAAGTAGTCATAGCTGGGAAAGAAGGCTACAACGCCATCTGGGATTACTGCACAGAGATTCGCTATAGTCTGTCCCAAATCTGTAATCTACAGAAGATTAGTACTAATTATCCATCAAACGCATTGAGCCAAGTTTACCATAGAATCGGAATTTCGCTGGTCGAATGTAAAGTTGAAATCGCTTCCAGGTACACCCTTGGCAAGTATGCGTGCTGTCAGATTCTTCGGTGGAATGACATGTCCAAAGCTAAAAGTGTCTAGCTTTTCTGGCGATACATATGAAAATAAGTGATCTGCATAGTCCGACATCTGTCAAGATCAGTAGATGATTGTGTCATTGGTTGGTTGCAAACTCACCGGCGACATGGTACCTCCTGCTAGGATGACTGCACGAGCTTCGTCGACGATGTCCCTAAAATGGTTCGTGGGATCCAAAAGCATGTATCTCAAAAGCACGCCGCCATCCGCTTTGTTAAGGAATAGCTGGCCCTCGTCCGAAGGGTTCATCAATGTCAAGATAAAGCTCTGTACTTGAAAAAGCACCGGTACTGTAGTCTTCTCACGCGTTGCTTTGCCACTGTTCACCTTGCCATCTTGATTATTGGCATGCTCAACATAGCCATCAACTTTTCTTGCTAGTTTACTCTCTTGCAAGTACCTCGTCAGTTTGTAAGGATTGATCTGATCTACCCCTTTCCCTGAAACGAGATCCGAGTACTGAACGATTGCTTCTGATGATCTGTGTTTCTGAGAAAGCGATTGAAGATTCTCCGCAAGTGCACTAACAAGTCTGATAACTTGTGTAACATACACACGATTTTTGCCCTTGAGCCGTGTCTGAAATTTCCGTGCGTAAGTTGTGAGCTGAAACAAAGATGTTCGGAGCTGATCTAGTGTCACAGATACAGAATGTATGTTTGAGATGGCATCCATTAGATTGTGTGCTTCGTCGATGATGACAACATGATCTCGAAGGGATAAATCCAGAGCTTCTCTAGAGGATCGCTGGAGTAGTAAAGGATACGGAAGGGTGATTATCTGTATATCATCAGAAAGTGCATTTTCAACTGAGCGGTCCGTTCAACTCACCTCGCATTGATCGATAACTTTTCTTGCTGCATAATAAGGGCAGATAGCAAGTTGTCTCCCAACTTGACTGATATCTTCAATGTCCTGGACTGTAGATAATATGCGATCACGAAAGTCCAACAGCACCTCCTCGGACTCTTTATTCAGCATGTACGAACACTTTTTATCTGCCGCAACCCCGGATTGCTGCAGTTCCATGCAGCGCTCACTGATAGCCGTGGCATTTCCGAGAGCTGATACCCGAGGATTTATGCAAAGTTGCTTCCGAGACCCTAAAGTGAGATGTTTGATGACTTCTTCCAGCTGGGCATTTTCTTGTTTCTCCCCTTCTGCATCCTGTGGCAAGGGAAGACTCGATGGAAGGTTCACTCTTCGCAGCTCTTGAGCAAATTGAGACAATTGCGAATGAGTGCGCGAGCAGTAGTAAATTCTTGTTTGGTTTTCGTTGTCGATTTCATTCCCTTTTTGACTTGTGACTCGACCTTTGAAACGATCAAGTAGTGCGACAGTACTAGCGGATAGCCCTTCTATGTCGCTGAACCCAGTAATGGAGACGCTCTTTCCTGTTTCCGTGTCACTCTCATACTCGTCCAGCTCGAAGAAGCTATCATCCTCAGTGTTTGGAGAGACTATATCAGTTTTCTGCAAAATATCAGCGCTTTATCACTGCGGAATAGATAGGATCCGAATATACCTGCTTTTTACTTGGCCTGTGAGGGTTTTGGGCCAGTTTCCTCCTCCTTTCCTCCTCTTTTCTAATGCTGGCAAGCCGTTCTTCCAGCTCTCGCCATTTCTGCGTCAGAGCCTGCGTTCTTTCCTTCTTGGCATACTCGACCATCCACTCCGGCTCGTCGTCATCGGCTGTAAACATTTCAGTTTGGATCCTAGAACAGAGACAGATACAGCACTCACCAGCCAATCCATCTATCGACTTGAGAAATTCTTTGCGCTTGTGATCGCGCAGCCACGTCAGAGCGCCGCATATCAAGCTCAATGATTTACCCTACGACAATCAGTGACGTTTGAGGCTTGTCAAGGTTGCAAAACATACAGTTCCTATATCATCACAGCTTAGAAACCATACATCAAATCCAATTGGTTACGCTGGCACGGACCTGTGGGAGACTCGAATATTCCAACTTTGCCTGCTTCGATGCAGTCATACAAGGAGCTCATAAACTGGAGTTGGATGTCATAGGGAGTGTAGGGATGGTGGAATTTCTCTCGTGGGTCGAGGGTTGCCATGGCTAATTGTTGATGTCCTAGTCAGGAACGGTGCGCACCGTAGGTGCAGGAAGGAAAGAGCCAGGGGAAGGCACGGAAAGAACAATTTCCATCCCGACGCTCTTTCACTTTCCTCTTTAGGCTCTCTTACGGTTTACCCCAGGATTCCTTTTCTCGCGAACTTCTATCTTGATGACCGGATCTCCTTCTTAGCGAGAATACGGAGTAGGGCTATTATTAGAGTCTGGCTGTGGCCGTGGCATGGATGGACCTCAGCTTGTCATACACGAGAACGACTCCATACGACATAGCCCCAATGCGACACGGATGATCAATCAGCTGCGAATCCTAATTTCGGCTCAGGGACTAATAGCTATGTAGTGGTCGTAGAAAGCTTCCTTGACATAAAAGCAGCCGATCTGGCAGTTGCATGTATCACAGGATCCATTTGTCGATTTTCCTCTCTGCAACAGTCAAATAAACAGGCCGCTGTCGTTTGCCGACAGACATTCTTGCCAGTGTCAACCACCAGTCAAGAACCACGACTGGCACATCAGTATCTCGATCAATCCTTTCTGATGCAAATCGGATCTTCACTGCATTCTTGACTTTTTCTGTGAAATTACACACGACCAACCAGCGCCAGACAGGTTGCGCGGAGTTGCAAAGCTGACTCTGACTGAGTAACGGGACCCCTCCTTCGTCTGGCCGAACCGGAGCCCATCAATTTAGTCAACCCACCGCCAGCCCAAATACCATTCCGTATACGAATCCAGCGCATACTGCATTGCATTACTTACTCTTTCTCGTCCACTCCTCCCTTCCTCCCTGAGATCGTGCGCGCACCATGTCCAGGCCACCGCAGGGCCGTGGTCAGCCAAGGGTAGGTGCCACTTTTTATCCTGGTGGTACAGATGATTACTATGTGCCAGAGGTCATTTCCCCTGCTCCTCAAAGGTGAGAACAAAAGCAAACCACTGAAACACCGCCTATTTTTCCCCCTACAACCCAGATGCATTCTTTGTTTGTCGGCCATTAGGCAGACTTCCTCGCTGACATCCGTCTTCTCTTCCAGAGTAATGCCTGAAGTTCCTGAAAACATGCAGGATAATATTGCCCACCTGGAACACGAGGCTCGCACCCCGCGATCGTTCAGCAACAGCAGCCACCAACAAGCGTCCTACGACCGACCGCATTTCCCGGATCGTTCCTCGTCCATGCCTTCACCGGGTTACAATAACAATCCCAATAACAGCTACTACGACAATGGTGCTCCTTCACCATCATACAACCAAACATCCTACGATGGCATGGATCACCCAAACTTCTCGCCGTTTCCCGTGCTTCGCAACCCACCGCCCAATGTGCCGCCGACCGACGAACAAAAAGAGGCGAATCTAGAAAAAGGGCGCGTCGCAGTCTTGTCGTCTAATGACCCAGATATGCAACTAGCCTGGGCTCAAGATGCGCTTACCTACGTCGAGATTTCCATGCAAAACGAAGCGCGCATGTCGCAGATTCAGCCTGCGCGACCACACACCCCACAGGTTGAACACCAACTCAGAGTGGACGCGATGAATATTGTGACTTTTCTGTCGGAACAGCGCCACCCACATGCCGAATTTATCAAAGGTATGTGGCTGGAGTTTGGGAAATTCGGATACCGAGTCGACAAGAAAGAGGCTTTCCGCTGTTATTCGCGGGCCGCAGAGAAAGGATATGCACGTGCAGAGTACCGGATGGGCATGCAATTTGAGAGCTCTAATGAGCCGGCAAAGGCTATCAGACATTATGAGAAGGGTGTTTCTATGCACGATTCCGCCTCGTACTACGTGAGTTTTCAATCTCTGGGATTGTGACTGGGTGTGTCTTGCTAATTCAAATAGCGCCTCGGTATGATGATTCTTCTCGGCCAGCATGGACAACGACAGGATTATGAAAAGGGCCTAGAATATATTCGCCTTGCAGCACAGACATGCGATGAGAATGCGCCTCAGGGTGCCTACGTGAGTAGCAAAAGAATATGGATTTCGCGCCCATACTTATGTGAATTATAGGTCTATGGAATGTTGCTTGCCCGAGAACTTCCTCAAGTTACAGTACCCGACCAATTCCTACCAATTGATATGAATGGAGCTCGAGTCAACATTGAAAAAGCGGCGTATCATGGATTCGCCAAAGCCCAGGTCAAGATGGGGGCGGCGTATGAGCTCGGTCAATTAGGATGTGAATTCGACCCGGCACTTTCTCTGCATTACAATGCTTTGGCCGCTAGGCAAGGCGAGCCCGAAGCCGAAATGGCAATCAGCAAATGGTTCCTCTGTGGGCACGAAGGACTTTTTGAGAAAAACGACGAGACCGCTTTCACCTATGCTCAGCGCGCAGCACAGAGCGGCTTGCCCACGGCAGAGTTCGCTTTGGGCTACTTTTACGAAGTCGGAATCCACGTACCCGTCGATATTCAAGAGGCTCGACGATGGTATGCCAAGGCCGCTGCCAGTGGTAACAAGGATGCCGCAGGACGAATTGACAGTATATCGCGATCCAAGACGCTTTCCCGCAAGGATCATGAACAAGTCGCCATCGCACGAATCAAATCTCAGTACGGATCGGCGAATCGACCTCGTCCAAACTATGGAGGAGCAGCACAGGCTCCTCCTATGTCACCGCCTCAGGAGAATCTAGAGATGCCTGATCCTTCACGAATGCGGATATCTGACGATGGCTACGGAGCACCATACGGGGCTAATGGACAGCAAGGTTACGGACGTGGCTCGTATGGCGGTCCGATGGGCGATCGTCCAAGCTCTGCATTTGGAATTAACCCCAACATAGGCTCGCCAGGTTATGGTCCAGGTGGTCCTGGCGGCCCTGGTCCAGGTTACGGCCGAGGTCTCCCTGCCAACCCTGCGCCGTATCGTCAAGGTGGTTCAGGCCCTAATTCACCCAAACTACCACCAAGCCAGGGCGATCCATACGGTAGCCCTCGACCAGATATTGGTTACTCTGCACCTGACAACCGCAGGCGACTCCAACGACCCGATCCTCAGAGCATGGGTCCTGGTCCTGGAGGTCCTGGAATGGGCCCCGATCGTCGTTCCGGCCGAACACCAGATTACGGCCGACAACCTTCTGGCGCCTATCCCCCACGAAACCAATCAATGACTCCCAGCTCAATGCCTCCCGGAGGACCCGGTCGACCTTCCCCTGGTACCTCCCCACGACCACCTGTGGGCGGTGGTCCTCCAGGCGGCCCAATGAGCGCTCCTCCAAGCAGCAACCCAACTCCAAAACCTGCTGCTGCTGCCGCTCCACCCAAGAAAGGACCAAAAACATTCGAAGAGATGGGTGTCCCTCAGGGGAAATCCGACAGCGATTGTGTAAGTCTTCGTTTCAGTCCCCTTATGACAGGGCTAGTTACTAACGCGAAATCAGATTGTGATGTGATACCCGACAATAATACCTTTCTTTCCAACCAATCTGTCAATGTAAATTTCAATTCCACATTCTGCTCTTTGATCTTTGATCTTGATCCATCCTGTTCATTGGATTTTTTGGTTTTATACGTGCACAGCGCCTGGTAGCATTTGAAAATAAAAGAAGTTTCAGTCTTATAAACGATGGGATTTTCTTATTTCTTATCCCTCCCCCGGTCTTTCTATTCGAAGAAAGTTTTGGATTTTGTCTATTGATATTGAGAATCATCTGTCATTGGCCACTACAACCTTGGTACGGAGACCTGGGGCTATTTGAATATAATAGTTCATGTTCATACATATTCCATAATGCGAGAGATTGGATTAGTCGATTATATTGAAAGTAGCACGTGATATCGTATGCATGGTATCTAATTATTTGGGAAGGCAGCTCCTTCCTTTTTTGTCGTCGAGACATCTACCTCATCCTCATCCCTTTTCTGACCGATATCAATCATCACATATCTAACCCTTATTGATCTTCAAGCAAGGAATCGTCTTCTATTTACTGCTGAGAATCTTCACGTACTAGTTGGAAGAATGGCACCAAGGAAGAAGAAAGAGAAAGACGAGAAGGAGTCGGGAGATAATGGTGAATCTTTCTGCACTCTAGACCGAGGTACTCTGGCCGCCTTGACTGACGTTGATGATCAGGCTCGGCGCTTATCCTGGAGTATCTGAGTAAGTACATCTTTTTACAAGTTTGAGCAATATGCTTATGAGTGTGCGCTAATTGTGGATAGAGAAAACAAAGTACGTTCACCTCAGGCACGAGAAGCCGATGAGATGAGAGACAGTATTGACATTGTATTTGCATTGGTGGTATATAGTCGTCCTTATTCTGTGAGCATACCTAACCCGTTATATTAAGCTCGGAGAGATGCTCACGTCTGGGGCTGCTGTCAGGCACTTGATATCTCGACCAACCTCCATGGAAAGGTTACCAAAAGTGCGTATACCTCATGCTACAATAGTATACACGAGAAAACTCAAGGAATATGTCTAGCATACGCCGTAAAGGCACTGAAGGAAATGCACGAACGCAAGGAGATCGAAGGACGGGCAGCAGGTTCTTACCATCTCACTTACTCTTCATGATACTTGGCTGATTCTTTTCTGAAGGCAAACAAATGGTCTACCACGCCATCCAGCAAGTTGACGCCAACGACCCAACGGGCACCGAAAGCAATGATCCCAACCAAACCACCAAAGACCTTGAAGAACAGATCTCTGCCCTGAAAATCCATGAAAAGGAGCTCCGCGAGATGTTGGCTAAAGCCAATGCAGTCATCCCCCTCTCCGTGCTGCAAGATCAAATCGCCAACCTCGAAGAGAAAAAGGCATTATTGACTTCTCAAGTATCGACCTTGTCAGCAGAAATGCAGGAGTCGAGCAACTGTGTCTGCAAGGAGGATTTTGATCGTATTGATCTGGAATGGAGAAAATGGCATACTCAGGTTACGTCTCGGAAGAGGATTTTTCTGGAGTTTTGGAGTAGGTGTACGGAGGTGTTGCCAGAGGATATGACGCCGGGGGATCTTAAGGTACGTCATCACCTATCAAGTTGTCGACATTATGATACTGACTTGGGTGATAGGAGACGCTTGGTATCGAAGGCTCTTTCTAGCATTGCTGATGTTAGGAAAGGAATGAGCACATCATCGACTAAAAGGCTAGATCGCGGCTCGTGCAGGAACCCATCGTTCAATGTCAAGTCCATGGTGTCGGGTCAGCAGATCTGCAGAAGTCACGATATAGGGTCTTGTCAGATGATATTTATGGTCACATGTGTTTGAGGTTAGTGAAGATGAAAAAATATTTGTGATTTATGAACAATATGTTTCAAATCTGTCATCAGTCATCATTCCTCATGATCTCTTATCAGACAAACCATAAGATGGAGGGATCTGACGAATCAGATCAGCCTGATGCTCCAGTCGAGCCAAGCATTTCCCATACAAGAGATATACTAATAGTAGCAGCATCACTTATCTGCAGCTTCTGGTATCTACTACAGCTGGTCCAGACTCTGCATATAGAGTAGGCTGAGCACTGAGCAGCGTTATCTTTCGGGTTGGGGAGGCCCATGACCGGTCTCACTAGACTAACTGCCCGAGTAAGACTAGGTAGCTAAGTTACCTAGGTATTTACAGCCTCGCCCTGCCTGACTGTCTGAAGTCTCTCAAGTACATACTCGAAAAGTACATCTTCCAATATCTAGCTGTCTCGGACAATTCGTTCTAGAAGAGAACAGAATAAAAGAATTATTTCTGTTATCTGGGCAATCCCCACACGCTGGAGTCGAGTGGTTATGGTTCTTACCTTTTTTTCTTTTTGATTTTGCCCCTCCGGAACGCTCCAACGGTTCTTCTCTTCTCACTAAGTTACCTAAGGAACTTAAGGCTCTCACCCAATTCTGCCCTCCGATGACCCAAGCTCACTCTCTAACTTAATTCACTGCATTCTTCTCCCACCACTTTCTTTCTGATTGTGTCACGACCTTGATCACGACAATCACTACATCCGTCTACAAAGAGAGAGATTGTCAATGGGCTACTCCAACTAGTAACAGCAGCCCCTCCTCTTGTTCTTTCTTTTTGTCGTCTGCACATCACACAAAAAAGCCTTCCGTTGTCGGAGAAAATGAGAACGCGCAACAATACAGCAGCTGCTCCTGCTGTGGCAGGTCAGAATAATGCAACTAATGGGCAGGGTCATGGACATGCTCGTACCTTGTCTGGAGCCACGCCGTTCAATGAGTTGACGCCTCGTAGTCCGCCGAATTCGAGTACGAAGAGTGAGTTGTTATCTACTTGTTTGGGCGCCAGATTAGTTATAGATGTTGGAAGCTGACTAGGACAGACACCAAACATGTACCGTGCAAATTCTTTCGTCAAGGTGCCTGTCAAGCGGGACCTGCCTGTCCATTCCTTCACTCGACCGATGCGGCTATCGACTCTGCTCCGTGTAAATACTTCACAAAGGTACATACTCGATAAATGGGATTATCTGATTGCAGAGCTGACTTTTTTTCAGGGAAACTGCAAATTCGGAGCCAAATGCGCGTTGGCACATATCCTCCCCGACGGTCGTCGAGTCAATCGACCCAACTACGGTGGCCAAGGCGCTGGCGGAGGCAGTCATTTGAACCTCGGCGGTCGTGTGAATCCGCAGACATTCCAGACTCAGGACTCGGCACTTACAAACTCGGTCTTGTCGCAGCAGCGCTTGAACGGGCAGGATGGTCGATATGGTGGTTATCAATACGCTGGACAAGGACAGGAGGATTTACTGGGTGTTCCCCCGCAGAGTCATCTCCATCAACAGCATCAACAACAAACTTTGGAGGGACTTGGTTTATCTACAGGAGAGAACGGACTGGCCGCTGATTCCAAGTACGGTTCGCCAGTGGACGAGAGCCGATTACAAACCTCCCCCCGCGTCGGAGCGTTGACTTTGCGGGATGTGCAGCTTCCCGCTTCGTTCGATAGTCAGGGTATCTCGCATGTGGCTCGATACGGACCTGTGGCAGCCTCGGTGCCTTCGCAGTTTGGACTGGATCTCGCCTCGCCGCCGATTCAGAGAGCGCCTTCTGATGCATTGAGGACTCTGCGCGATACGGCGTTTGGATCTGATTTGCGCAAACCTACGTCGAATTTTGGATCGTCACCACCCGCCATAGTCGAGGATTCGTATACTTCTTCTCGGTTCCTTCACTCGCAGCGTATGGTGCCCCGGTCAAAGGTTTTGTCAGCAAGCGTTCCGCGTCCAAGCATGCTGGATGACTGGGACGACAATTTCGCCATGGAAGAAGACTATCTGCCCGTCAACCTGCACGACGACGTGCTTACGCCACAGGAAAAGATGAGACGCCTATCTCGAACCGAGCACGAACTAAGCAGTAGCCAGCGCGACTTTAGCGGTTTTGATCGTATCGCAGGCACCAGCGCAACCAAAGTCGGTTCCCCTCTCGGGTCGAGCCCGTCTCGCTTTGGCGCATTGTTCGCACGACAACGCCAGAGGAAGGAAGAGGAACAACAAGCATTGACATCTTCGTCGTTTAATCACCTGCATATCGGCTCGCCACTCCGCGAATCCTCATTGCATTCCTTCAGCAATACGAACAACAACACTTCAAGCCCCAGCTTGCGTCCAATCGGTAGTCGACCTACATCAGGCGATATCTCGCCATTCGTCTCCAGCCCGAACACGCGTCAATCTTCCATGTCCATGATTTCCCAGCAGTTGCATAATATGTCTCTCCACCCGACCACTACCACCTCAACCACTTCTACGACTTCAATCCCCCCACGACAGCAGGTCAATAGTCTATCTACTAACAGAACAGCCTCTTCACCCATGACATTCGCGACAACCAGCCGCATCGACGAAGAAGAGCAGAGCGACCTAGTCTTCTCAATGGAAGAAGAAGAGAAAGAGAACAACAAACGCAACAGCGCAACGACCACCAGCACAGCATGGGGCGCGCCAACTTCGTCCTCGTCGTTGGCATACGAAAACAAAAAGCCAATCTCGGACTCTTCATCTGTGTCGTCCGGGACTACAGAAACGAACGGTTTCTAGTCTGTACGTGTACAAAATGGGGGAAACTGAACTGCCCCCTGAAGAATACGAAAAGTGAGCATACAAAAAAAGAGCGATACGATCGAAAAGACTTTCTCATTCTCATATTGGCGTTTGGGCTTTTGTTTCCTCTTGTTTGAGTATTACTTATCATGCTCATGAATAAACTCATGTACAGATCCCTTTCCTCTTCTCTCTTTTTTTGTCTTTCTTTCTTCGTGTTGGTGTTTATTCGCTTGTTTATATTTTATCCCTGGTATTGAGACATGATACTTGATTTGATTCTGTTGGTTGGCGCATTGGAGTGAGACAGACAGACAGAGAAGACAGGCAGAAGACATGACAACAGCACAAGACAAATGAAGTACTTACAACTATTAGATTACGAGAGACGTCGACGGTGAAAGAATTGATGATTTAACATATGACCTTAACCATTCAAATCCATGCAATAGTTACTCATTAATGAACTATCTAATGACTAATGACTCCAAATCATCCATACCAAACTAGTAATACATCCCTAAAGCCTCAAGACCAGAAAAAGAAAAAGAAAAAAAGATCAATTAACATCATCTAAATAAACCCCCTTACGCCTCAAATCCGTCGGCCTAGACGCAAATTCATCTACACTCGCCTCCCTGAGTTCGGTAGCAACTTTCTTCGCAAGCGCGTACGTTTTGGCATCCTGTTCGCGTTGTCGGGCGTCTGCTTCTGCGTATTCTGCCGCTGTTTTTGCGTCGGTGTAGACAGAGTTGTAGAATGTGTAGGTGCCGGTTTCGATGTCTCTGGCTAGTAAAGAGACTGTTTTTGAGAGTAGGTTTGTTAGGCGCGATGGGTCGATTGGTTCTAACTCTGTCTGTTTCTCTGTGTCGAGGCGTGCGCGTTTTGTTGTTGGGGCTTGTTGGTCGATGTCGATCGACATGGTTTCTTGCCCTTGTTGGTGCTCCTCTTCAAGACGACGCTTGCGTTGTTTTTCTCTTTCTGCTTTTGCGGCGAGGTATTTCAAGGAGTGGCTCAATCCTTTCTTTGCTACTGCGGCGGAAGGGACAATGTCCATTGGCGGGGTGGAAAAGAATAAGACGTGTCCGCGATCGTCGCAGTGGAATTCGGAGCGAACGTCCGCTGGGATCGCGGCGTTGGCTGCTTCGCTCAGATGGAATACTTCAATTGGTCGGGGCGCGTTGGGATTGTAGACTGGTGCTGCTGGAGCTGGGGCCGGGGCTGGAGTTGGTGCTGGGTAGCGGCTTCCGGTGTATGGTGATGGCTGCGCGGTTGTTTGGGGGTATGGTTGTGGAGAAGGTACAGCTGCCACGGGTTGCTGGGCTGGAGTTGATTGATATGTGCTTGGATGGGCTGAGGGGGTAGCGTAAGGAGTAGTGCGTGCTTGTAGAGGTTGGTAATATGGCGCCGGGCTTGGTACGGCCTGTGCTTGGTATGGCTGTACCGGGACATGGGAGGGCATGTTGGGTACTCCCATTTGAAGAGGGGTTCCGACGGCCGGCGACCTTGCTGGCCCGATATTACCGCCCATCGGGCTTTGACTGATGCTGTCTTGATGAAGTGGTGCGCGTGGTATCGGTAGTGGCATCGAAGGCTGTTGAGGCAGTGAAGCAGGAAGACTGGGTCGATGCATGGGCTGCGGAGGCGGAGATGGAGTAGGTTCCGGTGGTGGAGATTCCTGGAACAAGGTCAGCAACAGTAAGATACAATTTTAGGTAGGACACACATTTTCATCTCGTGGACGCCGATGCACCGCACCAACTAAAGGAGGCGCTTTCTCTGCTCCCCACGTCGGTTTGGGCACATCATCCGTCTCTTTGGCGTCCGGCGCAAGCAAATGCTTGATAGGACTGGGAATCTTCTTGATGCGACGCGGCACATCGTACAGATCCATCTCGTAGTCTTTCTCACGCACTTCGTCTGGTAAACAGCTCGCCCAGGTCTTGATCTTGTTCAACTTGTGCTTCTCTTCGTTGTACCGCGCTTCACAGACATAAATCTCCTTATCTAGCGGGAACCCTCGCGGCCGGCCTCGGTTATAGCGGGTAAAGAACATGACGAAGCAACGGTCAATCACTTCATCGATACGGTGATCACGGTACTGACCCGTCTTGACCACCTCATTAGGGTAGAAGTGCTTTTCAAAATGGTGCACAGTCTGTTCGGGCCGGTAGTACCAGCAGGCATTCACCCATTTCTCTCCCTCGGAATCCTGCCATGTCCGGTATATTTGGGCCACAATTGGTTTCGTCACATCGTTTGGATTTTGAATATGCACCCAGTCACCGACTTTCCACAGCTCACCATTATGTACGATACCCTGAGGCAAAGGCAACCGGCCGTCCTCCATCAGGTATTCGCTGTCTGGCTTTCTCTTTTCTTGTTCAGCTAGCTTGTGTGCCTCGACCTGCAGATCCTCCGCGTCCTTGTAGATCTGACTGTTCGGCTCGTTGTACGATTTGGCATTGTTGAACATCAAATCAACGTCGCGCATAAAATGATCCACAGAGTGATACTTCTTTCGCTTCGACTTCCTTTTGATCGAATCAATAGCCATTGGTTCTCTGATTTCCATGAAATAATCCGGATACATTGCTTTATCCGGCAACCTCTCAAAGTGGCGCACTTTAAGCTGGCCGCTACTATCCTTGAATTTCCGTAGTCCCTTCAAGACCGCTTTGATTCTAGCTTCCATGGGCGTGTCAACACGAGGAGGTCGACCTCGCTTTTTCCGGACTTCCTGGTCTTGATTCTGTGAAGCATTTTTCCTTCCGGGACCTCGGCGTCGTCTTCGTCGGCCATCTCCATCATCGGAATCCTCGTCCTCGTCGTCTTCGTCGTCTTCATCATCTTCATCTTCCTCGTCCTCGACGGGGAGTGGATCGGCTTCTGGAATCTCGCCTAAATCGGGCATTTCTGCTGCTTCTGCTGTGATGATGCAGCTGTCGACGAGTTTTTTAAATTCTCCGATAAACACGTCCTGTACACGTTAGACACATTCGGAGATAACCTGACGTAAAGAATTACCTTAATAACAAGCGCATCTCTGTAGGCTTGTGACTCCGGTCTGTTGTAAGTTTGCGCATTATGTGTAATCTTCGCGCCATTAGCATGATCCATTGAGAAGTATAAGGATATCTTACCAATGCGCAGTCTCGGACAAATTGTTCAAACTTGGTGTATTCCCGCTTATTGATCTTTTGTTTCAAAATACTGAGCGCCATGGGCTCTTTGATGATATCGTAGTAATCAGGAACATATCGTTTGTTGACACTGCGATGAAAAAGTCTCGAGGGGTCGTAGTCGCTGCATATTCATTAGTACGATCTTAATTTTGAGACAACCGACAGTACATACTCCTCTTCTCTGAATTCATAGATTGCCATGACAACATCCATCATAGACCTCCATTGATCGGCGGTGACTTCGCTGACTGATGGTTGCGCCGGAGCTGCTGCTGTGGGTGTCGCTGTTGCTGTTGCTGCCGGGGCTTCGCTACCAGTATTTGCGGTGTCGTCGCCTTTCGTTGAGTTGCCAACGTTTGTTTCGCGACTCTTTGCCTCGCCATCTTGTTCAATCGACTGGACAGGCTGCTCGGCGGCGGGCGGAGGATTGGTAGGTGTCCCTGCGACGCCTGCCTCGGGGGCCTCTCCCGACATCGTTGCAAATTCCGTACACCAAGTCAAAATATTGGACTGTGAGAGAAATATCTTAATGCGACAGAAAAAGTGTCGGAAAAGCAGACTGGACGTTGAGATGATGAGAAGAAGCGCAAGTGGTTAGTGAGATGCGGTTGGAGAAGCCGAGAAGGCCTCGACGCGACGGAAGGAATTTAGCGCCACCTTTAAGCTGCGATCCCGATTGGGAATAGCGCGGATACCCCTTGATCGTCTTATCTTTGTTCCTGGCCAGCTCTTCGCTTTCATATATCTACTCATGATGGTTTAAGGCATAGTTATAATCTGATAGTTCAAGAGACTACTCTTTTCTATTTGTGACGTGCCGATCAGCTACTCAGATGCCGATTCATGCCTGGCGTTTTAGACAACTCTATAGGAACCCTTGGCTAGCATACTGACAGCAAGTAGTTGCAGCTAGTGAGTGCCATGAATCAAATAAAGAAGAAGCAGATCTCCATGGTTGTAGCGGTAGTTTTACTACTTTATTTTATGCAGTGAGATGGCGGATCTGATGTAATCCACCAGAGCTTGCCCCGCCAGTTTGGTTGATAAACAACACCTTCCCTAGACACATTCCATGTGCTTCTATGAATGACACACACAATTATTCTTTTTTATATCACATCTTTCTCAGATCTGCACTCTGAATATTTTCAAGATCTATAGTCCTGCATACCATTACAGATAAGATTAAGATGAGAGTCAGAGTCCGGGGCCCCACCGGCCAAAACACCATCACTTTTGACCAGTCCACCACGGTAGCCGGCTTCACCCAACTCATCAAGGACAACACCGGGCTTACAGTTTTTGATATTAAATATGGCTATCCGAACTTACAACCTCTTCGACTGGAAGAGTACGATCCTACTCAGAAAATTACCGAGATAGGCGTGAACCTCAACGGGGAGCAACTGATTGTCAATAGCAAACAGCCAACAGAACCGGCAGTATCACAACCAGCGACGTCGCAAGCAACACCACAAAGACAGCAACCTCAACCACCGTCGCGCACTACGCCCGAAGAAGATACAGAACCGCCCGAGGTGCCATCCGCCGAACATGGAGGAACCGTCGTGCTACGAATCATGCCAGACGACAACTCCTGTCTCTTCCGAGCAGTCGGCGGCGCAATCATGGGAGGAATGGATACAATGACAGAACTACGCTCCATCGTGGCGCAAACCATCCAAGCACAACCAGACGTATACAGCGACGTGGTCCTTGAGAAGAAACGAGATGATTACTGCCGATGGATCCAGAGCGAGAATTCGTGGGGTGGTGGAATCGAGCTCAGCATTCTCAGCAAGCATTTCGGCGTTGAGATTTGCTCAATTGATGTGCAGACGCTAAGAGTCGACCACTTCAATGAAGGTCAGCCTACAAGGTGTTTTGTGGTTTATTCTGGCATCCATTATGATATGATTGCACTGTCGCCGTCCGATCCTCCTTTTACCCATGCCAACGCGCCGCCAGACTTTGATACACGGATCTTTGATGCGGCGGACCCTGTGATATTGGAAAAGGCATTGGAACTGTGTCGTACCCTCCAGCAGAGACATTATTATACAAACACGGCTTCCTTTCAGCTTCGTTGCAATGTATGCGGTGGGATGTTTGTCGGAGAGAAGGGCGCGACTGAGCATGCGTCGAAGACGGGACATTATGATTTTGGCGAGGCAAGCTGATACATGTGCTACGTGCTACATGAATGAATCTATTATCTTCAATAGCCCTAGATATACAAGTAAAGCAGTCGTAGAAGCACATCGGCCCTCGTGCAGCTACCGGCACGCTGATTGGCTGCGAGGAGCTCCAGACAACGGGCGCTTATCGGCGGGTTGTCCGCCACTCTATCTCCCTCTCTCGCTCTCTCTTCTAGTTACTCCTCCTCCATACACTCTTTACTCCTGAAGCATCATCTACTAATGGCATCTGTCTCCCTGACCATCTCCCTTCAAGGGCGTCTGCGAACCCGTCTACCCTCTGCCTACACTTAACCGCACGTCAAACGTCAGGAAATTAATTTAGCCGTCGATCCACCGACCCGCAGTCCCTGAGCCTCGAGTTCTGGGGCCATCAAAGCTCTGAGCAACAAACTCACCGCTTAAACTCCACCACATCCTTTATTTTTGATTCTTCAACTCTTGACTGTTTAGACTCCTGAACTTTCAGCATCATTACCAAGAAGTTCAGTTTTCAGCCTGGTGCTGGTTTGCAGGTTTGTTCATCGCCTCTCGTTCTTCTGACTTTGTCTCGTGCCAGTACGAACTAATGTCCCCGCTGTTGACATCATTGGCACCTGGGGGGGCTTATCGCCGATTCATTCTGAAGCTAACGTCGCCAAAACAGACAGTTCCTTCCTTTTCGGATCGAAATATCGAATATCCTGACTCTCTTTTCCATTTGACGCCGTTCCAACTGAGATTAGCCTGAGACGCAGCAACATGTCGGACTCTAGCGCTGTCGCCGAAAAGGGTCACGATGATTCTTCGAAACTCAAGACCTTTCTATCTATTCTTCGCAAGTACGGCATACCATGACTGCACATACAATATATGAACCATGCGCATGGATTGCGCTAACTGGAACTTTCAGATTCGTCGGGGTTGCAGACATTGCGTCTGTCCGATTCTCTCTTCCCGCACAACTCTTAGAGCCCACGCCGAATTTAGGTACGACAGTTGATAACTGAGGTTTTTGCGGTTGCTGATTGATCACTAGAATACTGGAATTATTTGGATCGACCGGAGACTTTTGCGAGGTATGACTTGACGACGGGCTAAGGATAATCAATATACTGATGAGATTGTAGTATTGGTACATCGGATGACGACCTCGGTCGTATGCTGGAGGTTTTGCGATTTTGGTTTACAAAGGATTTGGTATGCATCTTTATCAGACAATGCGGTTGATATACTATACTAATATAATGTATAGAAATACATCAAGGGCAAGCCATGCAAGCCATACAACTCGACGCTGGGAGAATTCTTTAGGGTTTGTTTCCTAGCGATAAAAGCTATGAATAGAAAAGCTAACAGCACCAGGCTTACTGGGAAGTTGACAACACAACAACCCCAGCTCTACCTTCATCCAAACCCACCAATGGCACCGTTTCAACATCTAACGGTTCCGCCAAAGTCTGCTTCCTCACTGAACAAACATCCCACCATCCTCCAGTTTCAGCATTCTACATTGATTGCCCAGAGCGGGGCATCTCAGCCCGTGGCTTTGACCAGATCAGCGCCAAGTTTACAGGAACGAGTATTCGCGTTGGTCCCGGTCAGCACAATCTCGGTATATTCGTGAATTTGGCCAATCGCGACAACGAAGAATACCAGCTCACACATCCCGCTGCTCATCTCAGCGGCCTTTTGCGCGGTTCCCTCTACATTTCCGTGGCCGATAGCTGCTACATCACATGTCGCAAGACCAAGATCAAGGTCATCCTCCAATACCTAGAAGACGGCTGGGTATCCAAGGCGCATAGCCGTGTCGAAGGAGTCATATTCCGCTACGACCCGGACAATGACACCAAAATGAAAATCAAAGACGTCCCATCCAACGATGTGCTGGCTCGTATCAATGGCTGTTGGCGCGAACAAATCTATTATACCCTTACCTCCGCCGCAACTTCCGGCAGCGGCTCATCCATTTCATCTCGCTCATCTTCCACCTCCTCCGAATCCAACAAACCCCAACTCCTAATCGATCTCGTCCCCTTAACGATAGTCCCCAAATCCGTACCTCCCGAAGAAGTTCAACTATCAAACGAATCCCGCAAATTCTGGTCCGGCGTCACATCCTCCATCTTATCCAAACAATTCAGCCAAGCCACAAAATTAAAACAAGAAATCGAAGAACGCCAACGCGCCAAAGCAGCGGAACGAGAAGCGAAATCCGAGAAATGGAAACCCAGGTTTTTCACAGATGCAGTTACGCCGCTTGGGAGACCGGCTTTGACGGATGATGGCCGGAAGGCGTTGGAGAAGATGTTTAAGGGGGATTTCGAGTTAGAAGAAAGCCAAGTTACGGGTGCTTAGCCTTTTTCTATGCCTAGATTAGATTATTACATACGTATTATATTGTCTTTTTTCTTCTCTTTGGAGATTATCATATCATACATTGTTCTGCATGGCATGTTTTTGATCTTGCTTTTTTTTTATATTTCTCATGTTACAAATTGATTTTTATTCATTTGCTTTTACTGGTTATATACATAGAATGGGAGAGGTTGAGAGAGAAGAGAGCAAGACAAGAGGTCAGGAACCCTTTTTCTCTCTTTTTGATTTGATTTGGTTTCGTTTTTGTTTCGGTTTTGACTGGGAGGGTCTTATTTGCATATACATAGGAATTCTACGTACCGACTACTTATTTACTACCTTAGGGACTCTTTGCTTGAATTTTGATCTGAGATGGATGAGAGATTGTTTGAAGACTTACTACATGTAGGCTTCTGATGTAGTGTAGTACTTACGTACTTTGCATCAATTAGACGTTTGGCCTGATCTTCTTCGTTGGACTGTGCTACTTCATGCCTAGCTAACTGGGTGGTTCACTGTCTGCCTGGTCAGGGGCTTGTCGAGTCTGGTCAACAGCTTCATCTAACTACATACGAACAATAATTTGTATTCCTTATCTACGTCTGATCCCATAAAGATATTGAGAGAGAAATAAATGCTCGAAGTGATCAAATTCATTACTAACCATCAATAACAAGACAGTAATCAAACAATATGCAACCTTTGCCCAAACACGCCGCAATGAAACACACAAAGTCCCGATTGATGTATATATGTACACTCCTCAAAACAACACCTAGCACCGCACCAAGAAACCAATCCAACAACCAACCATGAACCATTTGATATATGCATATAACAATGAGAGAAAAGGGTTAAGCAGAGGCAGTGACAACCCGGAACCCAGCACCGATGGTCTTGGTAATCTCCTCATTCTTGTGTTGTAGCAAGGACAATGCATATGCCACATCGTTCCATTGGCGTTCTGTTTCGCAGCGGGTGAGGCGCGCGGCGAGTTTGTCGGCGAGTTGCTTCGCGTGTTTTTCCTATTTCCTATTAGTATATTTTGAATTGATCCAGGGTGGATGGATGGGGGGAATACCTTTTCGACAAATCCGGCGAGGAACTTGATAATCCGCCTAAGTGATCCTTCTTCGAGGTTGCGCTCCGAGCTCAAAAGACTGAAAATATCGACAAAGTGGTTATAAACAGCGTTATCCTTGGTAGCCAATTCAGTGAAGAACATGCGCGCCAAATCTGCGATGCGTTTGTCTTCATCTTCCAAACACTTGGCCATTTCACCTAGTTGACCCTTGACTTTGACTTGACCTGCCAAGATCAAGAAGGTCAAGGTCATAAGACAGGTACGTTTGACGGAGGCCTCGCGGTCGTTGAGACGTCGGTAGAGGAAATCGGTGTTTTCGTCGATCAGGTGGTTGAAGCAGACTGCCATGTCGCCTAAAGCGATAACGGCGTTACTGCGGACAATGGGATCCTCGGAACGCTCCATGATGGTGATGAGAAGGGGCAAGTTCTTCTCGCAGTATTCGGAAGAGACGCACATCAATTTGGCCATGCACAGTGTTGCTTGGGCTTGGAGATTGGGGTCAGGGTATGCGTTGTTGTTGGCACAAATCTCAGTCACTAATGGGCCGAAATTTGTCAATAGAGAGCTTTCTCCGTATAGGAGTTCTCGCTCTCGTACGTGGGCCATGGCTTCGGTGAAATCATCTTCGGTCGTTCCACCAATAAGATCTAGCTCGTTATCGTCTGCCTGGTCGTTCTTTTGGGCGTCGTTAGATGATGTCTTGTTCTTCTCTTGCTCTGCCTTTCTCCGTTTAAAGTCGAGTTCACAGAGCTCAAGGTGGACAATCTGCTTGATGGCAATATGGCCGACGATGAAAAGCAGCTGAGATAGACCTGACGACGAAGATTTGTTTCCCGCTGAATTCTCGCTAGAAGCCGTGCCAGGACGTTCGTCACTCTCAACCATCGTTTGACTGGCGGATTGACGTGAAGTAGCTTGGAAAACTTCTCTCGTCTTTCGTCGAATAATATCAGAACACAACACATCGGGGTGTTTCGAAAGTGCATAAATAGCGCTGATTGCTTGCTCTGCCACACCGTACCATTCCTTGCTGTCGGACGAAATCTCTGTAATCGCGGCCAATCTCGCCAACACAGGATGATCATTGGGCAACTTAGCAACGCCGCTTTCCTTGCTCTTGGCTTGACGGCCAGGTGTCATTCGCCGGAGAGCAACACAGGTATACCGTGCAAGCACAAGATCAGAGCGTCCAAGATCGCCCAAACCGATACGCAACATCGCCTCCGTTTCTCTCACAACAATATCCGGCTCAGCAAGTGCAAGCATTCCCAGTACGATAATCGATCCTCGCCGCTGGGCTCGAGATATCTCCCTTCTCTGCACGCTATATACCTGCCAGAGCTTGGCAACAACGGCTTCTGAAATATGCCCAGACTTCATCATGGTACTCAGCAATTGCTCGAGCGAAGTAAGCTCTGCCTGTGTAGAACCAAAAGTCAAACTAATCATGTTGCGAGCAATGTAATTTGCAGCGTCGTTCGTGCTGAAGCTGTCAGGCGCATCAAAAAAGAGACCCTTGTAACAGTCAATCAAATGTGTTTGGACACCCTTTCCTTCGTCACTGTTTCCCTTGGTCCAGATAAGACGTAACATTCGTCTGATACCAATTCTCGAGGTTTCTACTTTGTATGCATCAATGACCACAAAGAAATCCATAGCTTCAATGACCTCACTCTTGTTGCGGGCGGACAAGAGTTGGCACACGTTTTGCGAAGCAGAATGGAGGACTTGAATGAAACGGAGGGCTTCGAGGTAGTACTTTCGCGTCAACTGCAGTCTTGCAAGTAACTCCGAAGTTGCCGCCTCTTCGGCAGCTTTCTGCATGGCAACAGTTCTTTCGTCATCGGTCATCTTTGGTGCTTTCGAGGGTGATTCATCCGGAAGCTGCGTTGCGTCGTCCAAGAGTTCGCTGTCTATGTGTGTTTCGCCGAGACCTGGGGTCTCTGGGGGAGGCTTAAGAGAGTCCAATTCAGCTTCAACGGCTTCCAGACGTGCCGTCCAATCTTTGTGTGCTAGCTGACCACCGTGCATGACACTGAAAGGATGGGTGGACACAAGTCTTGCAAGAAGTTTGATGGCATTCCTCCGGACGTTACTACTCTTGTCTTCCAGACTTCTGGCCGCAAGCTCGGCAGCTTTCTGTCGTCGTTTAGGGAACTTCTGGTCCAGATCGCATAGCCGCATGTAAACCTGAATGGCGCGGCAACGGCAGTATGGGTTGATGTCTAAGAAACGCTCCTCGAGAACATCGAAAAATGCGTTAATTTGGGACTTGGAGCTGCCATCTCTCTCTTCCTCTTTGCTGAGGTCGGCAATCAAGTTGCCACAAACTTCGATGATAGCGCAACGTAGCGTGTATGACTAGAGAAAGAATTAGCAATTGTGGACATTCAATTATCATCCTACATACCTCGCTATCCAGTTGCTTGGCCAAAAGAGTCATCTGTTTGATGACCACTCGGGGGGCCAATTCTGACAACTTGACTATGAAAGCCGAGACTGATTTGGGGCCCCTGGTGTCGTTGCTGTTGAACTCCTTATTCGCAAGCTCTCTGTGTGGAGTTAGCAAGAATGATTCTAAAGTGGGAAAGCATCACCTACCTTAAAATCTCATCACCTAGTTGTGTATAATCGTATTGTTCTGAAAGAATATGTAGAAATTCCGCCATCGGCTCAGACAAGTGCTCGAAATAGGTTAAGCTCTGTACGATGGAGGTTTGGGCTCCTGTATGTCGGTTAGCAATTTATAGCACTAAGTAGATCGATAAGCCACATACCAAAAGCATGGCCATGATGTTTAACAGCAATGCACAACACTTTGAAAGCGTGCATCCGAATAGCCATATTCTTCACTCGTTGTTCGTTTTCAAATAGTAGATATACCGATCGAGTAAAGAGATTGACAAAAGTGTCTCGGTCAGATGTTGTCAGAAAAATCTTTCCCAGCTTCAATTTCAACACTTTGCACATAGTCTCCATGGAAATCTGTATCTGTGGTGTCCAATCCCAGTTTCCTTCTTTGGTGGATTGTTTCGATTTTCCTGATTTTCCGGTGCGGCGAGCCGGGGCTGCTGTGACTGGCTTCTCGGCAGCCTTGACCTCAACAGCGGAGAGAGCCCATTGTAGCAAGAATCCATACATTTCGAGCAATTGTTTATGTTGTTGTACCGCTTCTTGTTCATCCGCCTCCAAGTCGCTATGAATGATATCGGCTTCTACAGCAAGACCGGAGACGATCAAGTCGAGAATCTTGCTCAAGCTTCTCGACGGTAATACAGTGCAGCATCTATTCCCCGAGGCAAGTTAGTTCTTTATCCCGAGCATAAATAGTTGTTTGGATGAAGATTCGCGCACTTTAGAAGAACCTGAAGCGAGTCAAAAAAAGACGGTCGCATCAGCATTTCAGGATTTGCGGCGACGCCGTCAACAATGGGGTCGATAACTCCATCGATGAGGGCCGATGAAAGCAATTCGGTCTCATTTTCGCAATCGTACAGTTCCGGCTCAGCGTCGGGCGTTGGTACCGTCGCGGGATCGCTCAGGTAGTATTTTAGCGAGTCGTTAATATTGAAATCTATTCTGTCCTCCATGGTGACTCATGCGCTGTGGGTTGAGCCGTTGGGAGGATGGGTGTTGGCGATGGTGTTGATGGGCGAGAGATGAAGTTGGCGAAGTTAAGGCGGGGAGTTTTGCGTGGATGTTGTCCGGCTTGTTTGTGTTTTGCCCTTTCGAGCCACAAGACGACTGCGCTAGCCTGCTTGGGTTTAGCGCGTCTAATTACAATCTCGTCTTTTACGCGTTCCTCTTATCAATGGCATGATTTACATGCAATAATCTAAGAATCGGACTGTCAAGGAAAAATAAAATTAGCAGGTGTAAAAGATGGATAGAATTGTCGAGCATTCTTGAGAGTGTACGTATCCAGCTGACCGCCTGCCTGATTCTCCGTTGCTATCTGAGTATTGATAAACAATCGACCTTAGCGTCGATTTTCTTCCACCACTTGATACGTCACAATCCTCCACCCGCGTCTTATCCACGAAAATCAAGGGTCAAACACTTCTTACATCCTATTCTTCTGCTGGATCATGTCTCTATGATTGCCAGCTAGACCCTGGCTAAGCATAGAATGAATCATCTGTGAACTACAACCCAGGATCGCGTCAAACATGGCTACCACAGAGCAATTTGCTCTTCCCCGCGAGCGATCAAACTCATTCGAGAAGTTCAGACCCTTCGATGTTCGCCCTGCAGAGCCACGGTATGGCGACTTTCAAGAAGAAAACCACCACATTCGAGACGACGACGATAACGACGACAAGAGATATGACATGGACGAACACTACGAAGATGAAGATGACGAGCCTGTTGATCCGTCGGTCAAGGAGGACATGAAGAAATTGGAGGACACTTTCACAGGGATATCAAAAAGATTTCGTCTGATCAATCGGATCGGTGAAGGTACTTAGCCTATAACCCATTTTACTCTCCCCGCGCTAACAGATACCCCTTTCAGGTACATTTTCAACCGTGTACAAAGCAGAGGATATACTGTACGATCAATACCAGAACGATTGGGACTCCGAGGACTCGCTAGATGAGAAAAATTGGAGAGTCTCTAAAAAACGCCGCCTGGGCGACAATGTCACGCAAAACGTATCAAGCAATGGCATGCCGAAAAAGAAACCACGATATGTCGCGTTAAAAAAGATATACGTGACGAGCAGTCCGCTTCGAATTCAAAACGAGCTGGAACTACTGCACGATCTCCGAGGAAACTCGTCTGTCTGCCCACTCATCACGGCCTTTAGACATCAAGATCAGGTTGTGGCGGTTCTTCCTTATTTTCCTCATACCGACTTTCGCATTCAGTACCGGACGTTCTTGGTACGCGACATGCGTCATTACTTTCGGTCATTATTCATGGCATTGGCGTTTGTTCATAAGCATGGCATCTTGCATCGCGACATAAAACCTACGTGAGTGCACTGTCCTCGTCTGCTCCCTAAGCACTAACATTGGTGTAGTAACTTTCTTTATAATCCCGAGTTGAAACGGGGAGTCTTGGTGGATTTTGGTCTAGCTGAGGTATGAAATTGACGTTCTACGGAAGCTAAGATGTGCTAACTTGTTGCAGCGTCAAGGATCCGACTATACTGGACCTTGCTTATGCACCAATCCCGCACAAGTTCGACAAATGAGACTACAATCCAGCTACTACACAAACCAGCCTGCCCATCAACAGCACGGCTATCCCAAAAACGACCCCCGCCCTGCTCGACGAGCGAACCGAGCCGGAACGCGGGGCTTTCGAGCCCCAGAAGTTTTGTTCAAATGTACATCACAAACCACCAAAATAGATATGTGGTCAGCCGGGGTGATTCTACTCACACTACTGGGCCGTCGATTTCCATTCTTCAACTCTGCCGATGATGTCGAAGCTCTAGTTGAGATGGCAAGTATATTCGGCGTTCGACGCATGAAATATGCTGCCTCACTACATGGGCAGATCTTCGAAACCAACATCCCCACAATAGGGGAAAGGGGATACGGCTGGGAGAAACTGGTGATCTGGTCCAGCTGTGTAGAGGATTTGACCGCGAGCGAACAGCAGGGAATTAGGCTGCTTTCGGGATTGATGGAACTCAATCCGAATAAACGACTCAGTGCGAAAGAGGCATTGGCGCATGAATTCTTCACAAACCCTATCGAACACGATGTTGAATGGGGCGGCGAGCTTTTGGATGAGGACGAAGGCGAGTCTACAGGGGAGCAACAGCCGCAGGAGGATGCCAAAGATGAGGTTGATATGGTCAAATAGACTTCTATATCTATCATACCAAATAATGAACACGAGGACCAATAGAAGGGAAGCAATGGCAGTGTGCTCCGTAAACCTTCCCTCATTACTTAATGAGCGCGTGAGCTTGAAGTCATTTTTGCCACAGATCCCCGAGTTCCGCTCTTATCTTATCCAGACTCCCCACCTTCATCTGCACTTCCAACATCAACTCTTATTTTTTGTCTCAAGACAGGAAATACAATTGGATTGTTCTATTTAAATGATCTATAGCTTCTGAGCCTATAACTGGCTGGCTTACAGCTAGTTGACTACTTATCCACTCTGTTGCATAGCTACACCTAGCTTCATACCTCGTATTGAAGCTCCTCCCCGAGCTATCTACAAGCTCCATTCCCTATCTCCTCTTCTAATCACCACCATCACAGTGGCTTTTGGTCGCTTCTTCAAACGAGCCTTCAGCATGGCCTGGTTCTGTTCCGGGACAAACAACGACGAGCTCATCGAGAACCTATGGACTGCAGGTCTCATCAAGGACAAGAGGGTGAAGAGGGCTATGCTTGGTGTTAGCACCCTGCCATTCCCACAAGCCTATCTCAACATGGTAGTTCGAGCTGACATGAATGAAGGTTGACCGAGAACACTACGCCCCCACAAGCCCCTACTCCGACTCCCCTCAACCCATCGGCTACGGCGCAACCATCTCTGCACCACATATGCACGGCCACGCCTGCGAATACCTAATTGACTTCCTACACCCCGGCTCGCGCGTGCTAGACATAGGCTCCGGATCAGGCTATTTGACGCACGTATTCGCGAACCTAATAACAGGCCCATCCTCCCCTCCCACAGACGCAGATGGGCACGTAATCGGCATCGAGCATATCCAAGAACTCGTCGACCTCGCCCGAGAGAACATGAACAAATCCGAAGATGGGCGCAATTTCTTGAAGTCAGGAAAAGTGCAATTCCTATGCGGAGATGGGAGGAAAGGGTATGCGCAGGGCGGACCGTATGATGCTATTCATGTAGGTGCTGCAGCGGTGGAGCTGCATTCTACTCTTGTGGATCAGCTCAAGGCGCCCGGTAGAATGTTTATTCCTGTTGAGTCGGAACCGATCGAAAGGGGGTTTGCGCAGGTGGGTATGGGTGCTGGGCAGTATATTTGGGTGGTGGATAAGAAGGCTGATGGGACGGTGGTGAAGGAGAAGGTTTTTGCGGTTAGTTATGTGCCGTTGACGGATGCGCCGAAGTAATTGTCTTTTGGAGTCATGAAATATCAGAATGTGATAATGTTTCTTTCCACAAGTATATTGATTGTTATGACAATAAAATACACGGAGTAATCTAGAATGGAAATCCTCCTCCTGGAAAGCCGTTGAACTTGAACTGAGCTCCTCCGCCGCCACCACCCTGCTGGAAGAAGAATTGCTGACCACCACCACCTCGTCCGCCAGCAAACGGATGTCCCTGGAAAGGACCTCCTCGTCCAGACTCAGGATCATTAGGATCATCTCCGTTATCAAACCGAGCCCTCAACTCCGGGTCCGAAAGGACTTCATAAGCTTCATTAATAGAGGCCATTTTCTTCTCCGCATCCTCTTTTGATACGCCTTGCGACATGGCTTTGTCCGGATGATGAAGTTTTGTGAGCTGTCGATATGCTCGTTTGATTGTTCGGTCGTCTGCGTCACGGCTGACTCCAAGGACTTTGTAGTAATCCTTTTGCTTGGATCGTTTAAGTAGAACTTGGGCTTTTTGGAGAAGTTCTTGGACTTCTCGAGAGCTTTGGTGGTGTTCCTTGGCTGTGTTGAGTGTATTAATTGCACGGTCGAACTCATCCTCATCAATAAAAGTTTGAGCTTGATATAATAGACCGTGCAAGGACTGCGGTTTAAGTTGTAGAATATCGGCACAATAAGTCTTTGCTTTCTTCGAGTTCATCTGTTGGGTTCAGTTAGCCCAGCCCCTTTTCGAGTCCTTTGAGATGTACTTACAGCTCGGTATACTTCGCATGTAGTCTCAATAAGAGACGTGTATAGCTCGTCAGGAGCATTAGGATGAATATGTCCCGCTTCCCGGGCTTCTTTGACGTCTTCCTTGACATCATCAATCATACCACTCTCGCCCTTGGTTCCTACCAAAAGATTGATCGCATTGGTGAACTTTCGCTTCTCCTTGAACTCTTGCAGGTGATTCAAGCTCTTGACGTATTGCTTCTCTTTGCGGAAAAGTCGACTACACGCCTTCGAGTCTGGATCTGAGTGAAGACATTTCCGGATCTGTGCAATGGCTCGTTCATGGTCCCCTAGAGCATAGAATAACGTCGAGGATATTTGTAAATGTGGTTCCACAGATCCCGGAGATATCTGTAGTATATGTGCCAGGTCACCCAGAGCTTCCTGAATATCACCTTTCTCGAACCGACAATGTGATCGAAGTCGTCGAAGGTTGAGCGCCACACTAGCCTTCATAATAGCCACGCTAGACTGCGAAACACACGTCTCCCAATCCCCCTTGGCCTCTGCCTGCTCGGCGGCTTTCTCTACTGTTTGTGCCTCGTCAAGCTCCACATATTCTGGCGAAGATTTCTTGCCGGCCTTGACAAGATCCTCTTTGGCCCCAGCCCAATCCGCACTTCTGCTCTTGATTCTAGATCGTTGTAGTAAAGCACCGTCAAAGTCCGGTTTGAGTTCGAGTACCCGGTTGAAGTCATCGATGGCTTGTGTATCCCTGCCTAGGGAAAGATAAGTAGCGCCTCGTTGGAATATGGTCAAGTAGTTGGTAGGGTCCCTAGCGACGGCGGCATCGAAATAGGCCAAGGCATCACGAGGAGAGCCTGTGGCAAGATGTGATTTTGCAGAGGATATGAGCGATGCAACAGGTAAGTCGGCTGGGATATCTGCTTGGAGGGAGGAGCCGACGCCGGCGCATGCCAATAGCACGGCGAACTCCTTGGTTGGTAGGCGCATGTTGTATGTTGTAGTCTATGTATAGCTATGGTGTAGGAAATAGAATGAATGTACTGTCGGAGGTGTCTGTCGTCAGAGTGGCGAAGAATCGGACCTCGTGAGGGCCTTATTCACATTATCACCGTCTCGTCTTGTCGTATAAGAGAGTGTAGTCAGAGTAGGCGCAAAGGACAAGTTGGTGATTAGAGAGATAAGTTGCACGAGGGACTGTCTGTCTGGCCTTTACGGATGCGGTATTTGATACGTGTAATTTCTTGTATGGCCCTTGTATTAATGACTCGTAATAATCACGTGGGACAGCGCCTGATTGGTGGATCTATTTTTACTCAGGAACATTGAGCATCAGTCTATTCTCAGTCGCATTGACAGCTCAACTTTCGAGAAACGTTCAATGGCTACAGCATGTTTCTCAAAACCATCTCGACATGCACAAGATGTTTGAGGAATTCCAGAGTGCTCCTACGGGAGCAATCCCCTTTGTTACCACAAAAGAGATTCCAATCCACCGGTATTTATCCTGACTGTTGCGCATCTCAAACAAAACAGCATTGACAAGCTTTTCAATGCAGCAACATCTGAACTATCAGCTGCACTGCTCAGTCGAGCCCGATCGATCGCAAAAGAACATGAGACACTCCGCGACCTCCTCGGCGAGAACTTTGACACCAAAGTCGCCAAACGCATGGGTGAACTGGCACCCGTCGCTCAGGCCGTAAAGGACTGGGACAAAACACACGAAGTGGGTTACAACAGACCCGAAATATGCACAGGACAAAGCTGACATGGTGTCTCCGGTACGCAGACCATCACAGAACTAAAGTCCCTCATTGACGACCCGGAAACTGACTCCGAACTGAGATCCCTCGCCCTTGAAGACCTGGAACAAACAAAATCACAACTCCCAACTATATCCGACAAACTCAAATCTGGGCTGATCCCACGACACCCCTTTGCAGCGTTACCATGTCTCTTGGAAATCCGTCCTGGCGCAGGCGGCGATGAAGCTGGACTTTTCGCCTATGAGTTGCTACGGATGTATCTGACTTTCTGCTCACGAAAGGGCTTGCGCGCATCGATCGTGAAGCAGGATATGGTAGACGCAACCTCAAGCGACTGTCTAATCGAAGCAGTCGTCGAAATCGAGACGCCCGGTAGTTACGACATTCTCAGGACAGAAATCGGTGTCCACAGAGTCCAAAGGGTGCCTGCCACAGAAGCCAAGGGTCGCACACACACCAGCGCAGTCGGCGTGATGATTCTACCTAGTTTCCCACAATCCGGCGCAAACGACGATAACCTCAACTTCGAAGATCCGAATAGCGATTACTACGTGAATCCGCAGGAAGTGAAATCAGAGAGAATGCGCGCGAGCGGCGCTGGTGGTCAACACGTTAATAAGACCGAGTCGGCGATCCGACTCACGCATATCCCCACGGGTCTGACGGTATCAATGCAAGACAGCCGCTCTCAACACACAAACCGCAAAATGGCCTGGCAGTTACTACGCGCCAGACTCGCTGAACGGCGCCGCGAAGCGCGCGAGGAAGAAATGGTCAAATTACGTCGAGGCGCAATGGGGGGAGTTGCGAAGCTGGGTCGAGGCGATAAAGTGCGCACGTACAATTTCACTCAGAGTCGGTGTACGGATCATCGCAGCGGAATTACGGTGCATGATTTGGATAGTGTGATGGATGGAGGGTATGGGTTGGAGACTGTTATGGACAGTGTGCGGACGTGGCTTGTTGATCGGGATGTGCAGATGATGATGTTGGATGAGGCGGAGAAGGAGAATGCTGCTTCTTAGGATCATGTTATGACGCTGCGTGTTTGTATAGTAAATGTACAATATTGTATATTATCCATGTCATTTGCGGTGTCTGTATTAAATGTATTTTCGTTCCGGGTCCAACGCATCCATTCCATCCATCATTTTCTCGTACCTGCATCGCAAAACAATTAGTATGATATAAATGACTAGCATATGATAAGGGACGAACATGGTAAACACAATTCCACCACTCATAATCAATCGCGCAAGACGTGGTAGAGCGCCAGACCAAAGAGTCAAGACGCCTTCGTTCTTGACGATTTGCGCAAAGCAGGCGAAACTGTTCTTGTAGTTTTTCCTGGCTTCCAGCGATTGCATTCTCCTCGGAATTAGTAGACATCCAGAGTCAATGGAAGGGTATCGACATACCTCGTCTTGACCGTATCAAGCGGCTGAGTCGCATATCTGCATACAAAACATAAGCAATCCAGACCTCCCTGTCCTGCAAGTATCAACTACTCACACAGTAATAATCCCCGCAACACCCCCAATCGCAAAAGTGCTCAAGACACCCAACTTCTCTCCCGGCGCCGCATAACCCTGCACAAACTGCTTTATAGTCGTATAACTCGAGAACCTTACCGCTGAATTCGCGGCTTGTCGGGCCGTGGTAGGCACCAGTCCTTGCAGAAAGCCTCTGACGCCGCGTTCTTGCCAGATAATTTTGCTGCCGTGGAGGAAGCCTCGCATGCGCGGGTTTGCGGATTTGCGGTCATCAATACTGCCCCAGTCGTTAGACCTTTCGATATGCCTCAAAGGGTGATGTCGCTCACAGTTGAGTCTTGATACTCTCAAACGGCGTCACGGCAAGGACGGACTCCGTAAACCCCGCTCCAAAACCAGCAACGACAGTCCTCGGTCCTGATATGTTTCCATTCTCATCCTGAAGTAGTGCCTTGAATTTATCGAATGCGACGAATCCTACATATCACACCGTAAGCATCAGTCTCCAACTCCGAGACGGGCCAGTGAGGGGGAGATAGGAGAGAGGACGAACGAATTCCAGCCTTCAACGAATTCCCAATAATCAGCGTCGTACATCCAGCGTACCACTGCGCGCCAAACGGTGGCCAAGGAAGTTTTCCGGTATCAGGTAAGCGGCGATTGAGTTGGGTTCGTGTTTTGGCGACTATTCCAGCATCACCACCTGTGTGAGAGATCTATTCAATTGTTCCGAAGTGGAAGGGTTTACGCACATTCGGCTGGATATGTTATAGCTACACCACAAGTAATTGGGACGTTAGTACGGTCTGTAGGGAAAAGGATTGTGAGAGGAGTCATACGTACCAACTTCAACAGCTCCGGCTGTAGAGCCCGCTATGATGGAGCGGAAAGCACTCGGCTATAGCACCACGAGGTCAGCATTGTTTTCAGCCATGTGCAATTGTGCACTGTCTAAAGAATACCTTTGGCCGCTGGTCTTGATCTTTTGTTGTGGAAGCCATTGCTCAATTAGAGAGCATGAGGGTGATCGGTTGCAAGTTGTAAATAAACTTGGGGAAGTCAGACTAAGAATTTGTTCCGCAGTCGGAGACAAAATGGAACTACGTAATTTACAGCCTGTCACATGCTACTCTACAGTCTGGAGAACTACAACAATGAGGAAATTTGGAGGGAAACTGTCATTTCTAGATCTCTTAGCTAAGTACACTGTAAGACAAACCTAGACTCCTCCTATTTTATGATTTTTTTTCTTGTATATGGGTGTTTGGGTATTTGAGTATTGTAGGAGCGGGTAATGCTAGAGGGAAGGTTGTTTCGATTTCGATGTAGTCGGTCGTTCAAGGGCACGCGTCTCGTGAAAGATCGAAGAGAGTAATGGACCATGGCGGTCGGATAACGATGAGAAAGAAACGAGGCGGTCCGAATTTCCACTGGCGAAATGTTCGACCAATGTGCGATTCGATCAGTGATGAATCTGAATGAACGCTTCCTGGAAGAAGAGATCCGAGAAATCAGATGCAGTGATGCGATGCAGCCCAGAGAAAGATGAGAGTAAAAAGTGAGAAAAAAGTATGCGACGACAAGGCAATAACCTCGAGGTCATGCCTAACGAATGGAACGCTCCTCCTGCGAATGTTCATCAACTCGTGTTCCAGAACAAAACAACGCCTAGAAACACCTGGCTAGAGATAACCACGACCTCAAGCCCATGACCATTGACCTGAACACCATCACCAAACGAAGGAGATAAATTAACACGAGCAAAGAACAGGTTCAAATGATGCGATATCTGAAAGACCTCTGTTCGATTCTTTCGCAGCCGAAAGGATCAAACAAATGAGGTGCGAAGATTGAAACATCTAAACATATGGTACAGACATGGTAACGGAGAAACGTAACTCATCATGTAGCGGCCATAACAACTTCAACGTAATGTTCTCTATAGGCTGAATCAGCTTATGAGCTGGCTTCTGATTCGCGAGAACATCGAATCCGAAACCTAATAAATGTGTCGATTAAGAAGCAGGAGTTGGTTGAGGCTTGCTGCCGTCATGACCGTGGGTCTGATAACCACCTCGGCGTTGACCTTGGCCGCCCCGGCCCCGAAAACCTCCTCGTCCACGGCCTGCATTGTTGTAGCGACCACCAGGGTGATGGCCGCCCTGACGGTACCCTTGCTGCTCGCGCTGTTGACCCTCTGTGCCAGGCTGAGGTGCAGAAGCGATAGGGCGAGGAATGGTATCCGGCGAGTCGTAAACGTACAGCTTCTTGTCAATAGATTGAGGAATAGGCTGGATCTCAGTGCCTAGCTCTTGCTCGATCTTGTAAAGGTTGAATCGATCATCCCAGTTGATCAAGTTGATAGCCAAACCCAAATGTCCAAAACGTCCAGAACGACCAATACGATGGAGATAGGTTTCAGCGTTCTTAGGGAAATCAAAGTTGATCACAACATTGACTGCCTGGATATCGATACCACGAGTCAACAGATCGGAGCACACGAGGTTACGGCAAACGCCGTTACGGAAGTCGTGGAAAACACGGTTTCGGTTGTGCTGAAGCATTCGAGCATGTGAGTAGAAACAAGAGTAGCCGAGTTCGGTAATCTTCTTTGCTAGCAATTCGACACGGTTTGTCGAGTTACAGAAGATGATGGACTGGTTGATTTGGAGTTTCGAGAAGAGGGTGTTGAGACAGTGGACCTTTTGCTTTTCTTCAACAAAAGCGTAATATTGCGTGATACCACGAAGGGTAAGTTCGTCCATCAGGTTGATTTCATAAGGGTTGCGCATGTGCTTGTCCTGCAATTGTTGTTAGAACGGCTATGAAACCAAACCAAGCTCACAGAAACAAACTTTGAAAGATTTGACAATCATAGGGAACGTAGCACTGAACAGCATGACCTGCCGATCCTTGGGATGGAAGGAAAGAAGTTGTTCAATGACTGGCGTAAATTCGGGAGAAAGAAGCTTATCGGCTTCATCCATAACAAAAGTAGGACATTCCGATAAATCAGCGACACCTTTGCTTGCCAAATCAAGAACTCGGCCAGGTGTTCCAACAATGATGTGCACGGTATCGTTCAAGCGGATAATATCGTCCATCAAACCAGTACCACCGGTAGTAACCATAACGTTGATGCCAAGATGTTTTCCAAGAGTCTTGCAAACCTGCGAAGTCTGAAGGGCGAGTTCTCGAGTGGGGACAAGAATAAGAGCTTGTGTCTTTGTGCTCTTTGGGTTTATGCGTTCGAGAGTAGGGATGATGAATGCTGCAGTTTTTCCAGTGCCGTTCTTTGCGCGTGCAAGGATATCGCGACCCGTCAACGCCACAGGTATCGTTTCTTCTTGGATGGGAGATGGCTTCTCAAAGCCAGCCTCGAAAATTCCCATCATCAACTCCCGCTTGATATAGAAATCTTCGAATTCGAGGCCTTTTGTCGCGGTAACATCCTGTTCGAGTCAGTGCCATTCCTTTCGTATCAGAAACTCCAAAGCGAACCTCAGTCTGTGTTCGGTTGTCTTTTGCGGGGATCTTCAACTGGTCTTTCCATGATCCGTCCGTTTCCCTATAATGCTAGTTGAGTAAAACTGATAAATAAGAGCAGCAGGCGGTCCATGTCATACCCTAGCTTGGTATTGCTAAGTTGTGATGTAACGGCGTCAACCATTGTGAGAGTGAGTTATGGTTACGAGTAAAAAGAGTTGGATGTCGTATAATCGAGTAGTGACGTAACGAGTCGGCGAGACTCCAGCTGGTCTTCAATAGACAGGTTACGAGGCGAGAGTAAGAGAGATTCTGTGTTCTGTTAAGGCATCAGCTTGATAAAATTCGTGAAGACGCACGACGTCAACGAGTGGTGAGGGGTCAAACACTCACGTTAAACCAAGACAGGTATGACAGCGAGATCAAAGTCGCAGTAACTCGAATATTTCAGATTATCGAGTAAAAGTCTTGTTTAAATAGGTAAGTGTCTCGACTTGGCGGGTGTAGTTGTGATGCACAAGTTCTCGAAGGAGTTCGGCAAAAAAGAGGACTATGGGAGGTGTGCGCAATCAAGTCGGTCGTTTTCCGTTTGCTGAATTTCTTTCTGGAAGTTCCCGAGATCAACGTCGGCAAGAGTGGTTCTATTTTTCACGGTTGGATTTTTCAGGATCAAGTTGGTTTAATTTGTTGATGAGCACGAAAGATGATGAGGGAAGACTCAGGGCAGAAGTGAGGATCTTGTGAAGGAGAATTCCCACAAGAAGGGCCAAAGAACGAACGGACTACTGGGGAAAGCTCGAGGGGGCGAATTCACCAATCAGCGGCCGCCGTTGCTGGGCGGGGAGACAGCCCTTGCCGTTTTGGGATTAATCCCTTTTCGCCCTATTATTGAAGTTCATGCTGTTCATCCTATAGACGAACGTATGTTTCTAGGCAGTGCGTATACGTATATTGCTTCCGTTGAATACAGGGTTCTTATGAATAGCGGAACGTTGATTCATCGGAGATATGTACAATACTAGAGACAATGTCGCCTCGCCCGATCAGGGTATCAATATCAAATCATTTAATCAAGACGCACGAAATGTTAACGTGCTCTGCCCTCTCTCCGGCTCCGCGAGTCTAGTAATAGTGGTTAGCATCTGTCGAGTAGGAAAGGAAGGGCGATTGACGTACTCTTTGACTCGAACGTCTGGAGCAAGACTTATATCAGACCTTGATCCGGGGGTGATGAGAATAAACTGACGACCAATCGATCTTCTTGCAGCCAGCATCTGAGTAGACAATCAGCAACATACTAACAGATGCGTACCGCGATCAAACTTACCAGCATATCTATAGACGACTTTCTGTTGATGTGATCCATGTAAACATCGCTGTAACACATCAGCAACAGTCAATCAATCCGAAACTCTTCTTGCACTTACAACTCATCAAGGCAACGAATAGGCGATCCCATGGCTTCCCAAAGTGATAACAAAAGACAAATCTGAGAGAAAGATTTTTCGCCGCCGGACAACGTCTTTGTGCCGCGGCCTCCGGCGTTGTTCTTGGTGATATCAGGTTCGACCTATTCCAACTGGTTAGTGATATGGAAAACTTAGAGACAACGGAGATGCCTACCTGAAGGTCTAACAGCTTAGCCTCATGGTCCATGAGAAGTCGACCACGGAAGCTTCGTTCACTGAGCAAATATGTGAATTGAGCTTTGGCACGAGACGAGATATGAGCTCTAAAGACCTTCCATCGCTCACGCCGGTAGTTGATTGATCGTTTGAGCTCCTGTCGTTCATTGACAGATTAGCATAAATAATGTGAAAAACCCCCGATAAAGCAGTATCTTACCTTTTCCACACGTTCAGTGCCCTGATACCTTCTCTCGGCGGCCTTGACATCTTTGCTTGCCTTGAGCAATTCAGCCGCTATCTCCTCTCGTGTGGCACCCATCCTAGTACTCTGATTAGAATATGACAAGCATATTGACGCGGTGCAAACTCACTGCTGATCATAGCGATCCAAGTCTCTGGAAAGTCTATCCAACTTCTTGTCAAGACTATCGGCTGTCTCGCCTTCATCAACCGGAACTCGAGGCGACACAATGCTGGCCTGCTCAATATAATTGGCAACACGTGTGTTCATCTCTTCTCTGTTCCCAATTCTCGCGTCACGTTCCTGTTGAAGATCTTTGACGCGTTCATATGCTTGGTTTTTCTCATTCAAAACAGCTCGTCTGTGTTCGTCAACTTTCAGGCATTCACTCTCGGCGATGTTAACATTTTGCTGGAGGGGTTTGATCTCAGCTTCCTTCGCGGCCATTGCCTTTCTTTGTCTCAGCATTTTGTCTTTCATAGTGTCAAGTGCGGCCTTGGCATCATCAAGGGAATTGATGGCCAGCTTCTGCTCTTCCTCTCTCTCATTGAGAGTGTTTTGTAGCGTTTCCAACTTTCCGTCCACCACCTGGTCTTTTTCAAGGGCGTCTTCAAGTGCATCAGCTGCATCTGAAAGTCGCTGTTGTTCAATTCTCAGCTCGTTCTCCTTCGCCTTGTGCTCTGTCAGTGCAGCCTTGCATCGTTGTAATTCGGCTTGGGATGCTGCAGCCTTTGATTGCAGTTCATCCAACTCCCTTTTGAGCGCTTGGATGTGGTCTTGTTGAAACCTACAATAGTGTTAGCGGGGTTGATGATACTAAACGGGGAGCACGTACTTGATTTGGGAATCAATGTCTGACTTCATACGCGGCCGTCCGACGTAAGGAGCGATAGGAGCTTGACTAGGCTCGCCCGTACGGCCATACGATAGGGTAACACCTCGACGTCGGTCTCTAGCATCAATACACAAGCAACGTCTGACATTCCTCACACGGCCTCCTTCGAAAAGAATCTTGGACGCCTCTTCTACATTCTCGATAAGCACGATCTGCTCGATTGCATGGTTGATGATCAATTGTCGACGAACGATATCTTCGTCAATCTAGAAAAGTCAGCACCAGATCAATCACATACCATCACATAGTTTACCTCAAGCACGCTTAATATAGTATCAAATCGCTTGTCGGGCTCGTTTGCTGATGTATCAATGGCACCGTTGCTTCCAATCAGAATAGGCATAACACTAGTACATGATTAGAAATGTTTGACAGTTAGAAAGAAAAGGGCCATACCAATTGACTCTTTGCATGATTTGCATAAGTATATTCATATCCTTTTTCGATGTGACAATGAAACTGTTAAGCGTGTTGTTCAAGGACTGCTCGATAACCGCAGACCACTCCGGTTTCTTGAGCCGGACATGGTTACCCACAGGCCCAACTGGACGCTGGTTGAACGACTTCTCACGAGCAATGGCAGCCAAAAGCTGCGGCATCTTTTCAGAGAAACCCGAGAGGGTCTGTCCACGGTCTCGAGACAGTGATTTAAGCAGAGTTTCGGCTTGATCGATTTCTTTCTTCTGCTTCTGGATAGGTATGGTGACCTGTTTTGCGTTTTGCTCGGCGTCGTTAAGTGCGTCCTGCAAATTTTTGAAACCTCCTTGATGTTGATTCAGTTTCTCCTCGGCTTCATCGGCTTTAGCCCTTCGCTGCGCGATTTCTTCTTGTCTGCGAGCAATGTCACCACCGGCAATATCCGCAAGTCGTTTATTCTCATCAATAATCTCCTGTTTAAGACCCTCTATCGCCAAACTGAGACTCTTGACCGATTGGTCGATTCTGCGTTGTTCGGCCTTCAACGATTGTCATTTTGTTATCCTTTATCAACACAAAGTGGCGTGCAGACCTACTCTGATATCATGATGCTCCACCATATCCTTCGCGCTAGCATCTTTCAATGCCTGACCCTCCTCTTGGGCTTTGCTTAATGCTTCCTTTGTGCTGTTCAGCAGTCCAGTCGCAGTCTCAAGTTCACGCTCGGCGTCTTCATATTTTTTGTCAAAGTTGGCAGTCGAAGCCTCCGCAGAGGCTATTTCTCCATCAAGTCGGGCAATCTCCTCCTGGATTCGGTCTCTGATCTGCGAATAGTCAGCTTCAAGCACTCATACAACAATCACAAAAATGATTTACCCTCTCTTGGTTCTCGACTTGTGCCCAAGCCATTTGTGCTCGAAGATTTCGGATCCGTTGCCTGAGTGTATTTCGCTGGTCGGAAAGCTCTAATCTGCGCTGCGCCTTTTCCTTGGTCGCTCGGAGTATTTTCAAATCTTCTCTCTGGACCTCAAGACTCTCTTTCATCTGATCTATATATTGTTCAATGATGCGATAGTCAGTATCCAGCTGTTCGAGTTGGACACCCTTGACAAAGAATTTGTACTTCTCCGTTGGACTTGAAGAGCTTAGAAATTGACGAGCCATATCCTGCGAAAGCACGTTCATGGGATTGTCGATTTGTAGATTGAAGTAATCCGTGATAGCATCGAGGTCTCCCTTTTTCGTTGATATGATTTTGCCGGCCTCGCTCTTGATTTTGAAACCGCTAGTGCCGCTCTTGGAGAAAGATCGCTCCACGATGATGGATTTGCCATATTCGTTGGGCATGTAAGCACCATCGCCTTGATTCTTGATCCGAACGATAATAGTAGCAGACCTAAATTGCATGAGCCGACATCCTTCGTACACCATCGTACTAAGATGAAAGTACAACTCACTCTTTCCCCTCCTTGATGAAACTCTTCAAACTCTGCCCACGGTTCGTAACAGACGCCTTCGCACCCAAACACAACGTAAGCGCCGTCAAAATCGCACTCTTCCCACTCCCATTCTTTCCAACAATGAAATTGATAAGCGGTCCCAAATCCACGGAAAAATGCTCATGGCACATGAAATTGAAACAATCCACGCGCTCGATAATGCCATGGTCAGCGGGTATATTCGGTTCGTCGCCGTAGTGCCTTTCATGGATATATTGCGTCTGCTGCTGTTCTAGCGCATCTTCATCTTCTTGGTCGACTTGGGGGGGGTCGAAGGGTATGTAGGATTTTTCTCGTCCTCTTGCGTCGGTTTGATCGCTTATTTGGCTTGCATCGCTGCCGCCGGAGATGGAGATGCTGTCGTCAGAGGTACGGCGTCGTTTATTCTATATTCGTCGCTGTTAGCATTTGTATTCATGGAAATGACAGCGGGGAGCGATTACAGGAGTCACGTTCGAACTGGTTACACTGCTCGCATCATCCTCGTCGGAATCCGCTTGTGTGCGCTTGTGTGATGCCATATCTTTTAGACTGTAACATATCTTGATGATATCGCAAGATATATGTTGCGTTAGGCGAATAACTCGTCAGTCATCTCAAGTCTCGCAGTCTCAAAGTTTAGTGTTTGGCGCGCGACTCGTCGCGTAATTTGCGGATCGCGGCATCACGTGGAGCGGGCCTTTAATTCAGTCGGCAGCTCCCCGATTCGTCCTTTTCTACTAGTTATACAACAAGAATATTCTTGTATTGCATTGCAATCTTAATACATGATCATGTTCACGAATATAATATTCAGTACCTTGGACTAAAGAATGGAACCCGATTTAAACTCCAGGAGCATGTCGACTCCACCTCAGATCTAACAAGCCGCAAGGCAAGGAACACCTTCTCATGCTTAAGCATTGATGGGCTCCTCTGCCACGTAGTGCAGGTAAGCACCGAGCAACTTGGTGCCCTGAATGTAATTTGACTTGTCGAGCTTCTCGTTGATGGAGTGAGCGGCATCAGTAGAGCTTCCCATTGGCAGCAAGAGAACGTTCTTTCCGGTGGCTTGTTCGAAGGTCAAAGTGACGGGGATACTGTTGCATGTTAGGAAACTTCTCGGTGCTCAGGAATTAGTCAATTACGTACCTGCCACCCTCACGGGTCATATCTGGCTCTACGCCAAAGACTTGCTGGACAGCCTTGCCAGCAGCGGTAAAGTTCCAGTGCTTAGGGCTAGCCACCCACCATTTACCATCGTGCATCAATTCCACATTCAATGTGTTCTTGCTTCCGAGCTTGGCAAACTCGCTGTTGATGTGATCCTTCACCAGTCGGGTCACATCCTCGCTCTCCATGTTGGGAACGGTTCTGATGGAGAACTTTCCAATGACCTTGGCTGGGATGACGGTCTTGGCACCAGGGGCTGAGAAGGCACCTTCAACACCGTGGATAGAGAGAGATGGGTAGCGCCATCTGGCCATGAGAGTCCTTTCTTTGGTAGCGTGAATGCTGGTCTTGCTGCCAAGGGATTCGTGAAGGTCATCCATAGAGTAGCTGATGTTAGGGTAAAGCTTTTCTTCCTCTCCAGTGACGGGTGCCACGAGGTCCATCAAACCGGGGATCTGGATGTTACCCTGTGAGTCGACGAGCTTCGAGAAGACTGTGACAAGATCGGTCATGGGTTCGTGAGCAGAACCACCAAAGACTCCACTGTGCAAATCTTGGCCAGGACCAGAAACAGTAACGGCATAGTAGTTGCACCCTCTCAATCCATAAGTGAGACAGGGCTTCTCAGTTCCCAACCAGTAGTTGTCAGAAATGCAAACTGCATCGGTGTCCTTGAAGAAAGCCTTAGCTTCGGCCTTAATGAAATCATCCAAACCCTCAGAGCCGTACTCCTCCATACCCTCGAAACAGCAGAGCAGGTTGACGGGGAATTCAATTCCGGCCTTCTTGTGAGCTTCGATAACGTTCAACCATCCGAGAACAGGTCCCTTGTCGTCTGTGCTGCCTCGTCCGTACATTCTGTCCTTCTCGTCGATCGTCAACTCGAAAGGCTCTGTTGCCCAACCATCTTCTTTCAAGGCAGGTTGAACGTCGTAGTGACCGTAGACGAGGATTGTTCGCTTGTTGGGATCATTTCCGTAGCGAGCAATGACTACAGGAGGGAGGTCAAGGTGCTCTTTGCCAGGCTGCTTGCCGAGTGGTCGTTGGTGGACTTCAGCACCGAGGTTCTCCAATTCGGTTGCGAGGAATTGTCCCATCTACTTTTTGTCAGTCTTATGTTGGGCGCTTTGATAATTTCGTTTGCTGGTCTACCTTGAAGACATCTGGACGGTGCTCATCGGCAGCAGAGATAGAGGGGATAGCAACAGCTTTTCGGAGACCTTTTCCAGCAGTTCCAGTTAGATAAAATGCGCTGACCACAAGCTTCTGAGAAAAGACCAAACGTACGATCAATGAATGACTCCGAGAGGTCATCGACCCTGGATTCATAAAATTAGCGAAAGACAGTCAAATGAAAAGGCTCGAAGAGATAACGAACTGCTTGAAAAAAGGCTCCAATTGAGGCGCCATCTTGGGATCACTGATATGTCCGTAATAGAAACGATGGCCGAGATGCGGTTTCAAAGATATGCGAGGGGTTCGCTGATGCTTGTACAGACAATTTCTCAAGCTATTAGAAGTAAAAAGAGATGTCGTTGTCGAGTATCTACTCGCCGTGAAAGAAAGCAGCTTGAGGGGCAGAGCGGGGGGCATTATTATCTGGTGCTTCTGATTGAGTCGGAGCGGCCAGCGTCGGCTTTGCATTAATAAGGAAGGTGTGACTGGCGAATTGGGTGATGCGCCGCGTGACACCACACTAGGAAACTCGGTGGATGCGATGAAACTGAGAGATTTTATTGCGACTCCGTCCTGTGAGGATTAATCTACTATTATTGTATATATTTGGAGGTTTTTATACCAAAGCTTGGTTTGAATGAAGTGAATTTTGGTGGTTTCAAATAATAAAGTTACAATGAAAATTTCTATGATAATACATGATGAGTATGAAACACATTCCAAGCGGACCCTTTGCTCGCTCGAGTCGAAATAGCAGAGAAATCCTGCCGTTCTCCGTTCTTCTTGCTGAACAGTTTCTCCAATATCCTTCTCCTTATTCATCCTTAGCCCAGGCCTCCTTCCTTAGTTCCCGATCTTCCCTGGCCATGCGCCGTGTAGCACCCCATCTCGACTGGACAGCCTCCAACACCTTCCTGTGAATTTCTTGCTTTTCAGCTTGCGGGATAGGTTCACAGACCATGTTGATAAAGCGAGCAGAGCAGTCAAACTTCCTCGCAAGCTTCCATCGGCTCCACGCAACGGGGTCTAGTGTACGTAGTCTCCTGATCTCCTTGACATCCTCCACTGTCAAATGGTATTTCTGCCTTTTGGGGGCTTTGGTAGCCCAAGGAAGGTCTTCTGGTTCAATGCTTAGTGTCGGTTCGGGTTGAACAAGATTCCTTCGAATGTCATTTTTGGGAAGGAATATATTTGGTGTGTGAGTGGCATCCGGGGCGCTCGAGGGAGGATTGAATATGATACTGTCAAATTTCTCTTGGGTCGGTTCAAAGGAAGCATCTGGTTTTATTCGAAGGCGTTGTTTTGTTCGTCGGTAAGTGGACTGGTATCGTCTCCCGGATATCGAGGCCAATTCACACCAGGACGGCAGCAGGAAAGGGAGAGAAACAAGGGATTGCCGAGCGGCAGTGAGCGGAGACTGCATTTTTCGAAAGCCTTAATGCCGATAGGTAGATAGACAATTCAATTGCGATGTTGTACAAGGAGGTGAGTAGTGATGAGTTGATCTGAGGAGACAGATTTTGAACTTCCGAGACTGAGACAATCAACGACTCCTAGCACTGTGCCATTCCTCGTATGAAAAACAAGCGCAATCCTTATAATAAACAAGAAAAAGATAGAATTGAACGGAGCGAGTGAGCAACTCCTAGGAGGTCGTGTTGAAAGGCCTAGTCGATGCCAGTGAGCTAATGAGCTGATGAGCTGTTGGACATTCAAAAAATCCCGGACGGACGCGCAGCCGCTAGTCCAGCACGTGACACATCCCCTTTCATTGGGTCTCCTGCCCTGACTATGCCGTCTACGGTTTAGTGTCCGAGACTCCGAGTGATTGGCACGCGATATGGTCCATCGTCAAGACAGCAAATATGAAGTTCAAAACGAGCAGTATATACGATGTATGAAGTATTGTTATTCTTTTCTTATTTCTACTTCTTCCAAGAACAATCCTTTGAAGGCTGCAAGTGTTTGAGCCTTTCTATCTCTGGTCAACAACCCGGCGCTATGTTCGTAAGAATCGTTCGATAGAGCCTTTGAATCCTGAACGTCAACAGTAAAGAGGTTCTAGACACGATACGTGGCTTCCGAAAATTTGTTGGATAGTCGTCGCTAGGCTAAATATCGCCTGCAATGCATGAAACGATCTTGAAAGATTGCGGTTCGTCATGAAAATCGCTAATTATGAAATGAGAGTATATAATAGATCTCGGGAATGTTGAATGTTTCATCAAGAGGTGCATACTTGGTCATCTCTGATCCTGAACACATCTCCAAACGATCAAGCAGGATGGTCGCCCAATGATCGTAGACCCTAAGCAGAATTCGGCTTGACCGCATCCAAAGCACGCTGGAAGCGAGCGCCAAGTTCTTCAGGATCTTCCAATCCGACACTGACCCGAACCAAATCGAAGGGAACATCGAAAGAAGAAGCCTAAGTCAACGTCAGCGTACAGGATCCGAATGACACAAACCAAATGGTGACCTACCCAATCGGCCTCGCCATAATGGGCTAACAATGTGTATGGACAGCTGCAATGATATGATTAGCATGACGGGCGTGCTTCGTTATATGATTATAATACACACCTCAAGGTGAAATTAGTTCCAAGACTAGGTCCTTTCATGACTTCAAGTGCATCAAAAAACGCGATGGCATCTTTTGTTGTATGAAAAGTTATAGAGAATAGACCACCGTAGCCTCCATTTGGATGGCGTAACGCATCATAGTTCGGTCTTGATGGGCTGTATTTTGGGTAATGGACTTCCTTCACTACGAGTTCTCTTTTGTCAGCAGTGTGGTCAATCAGTAGGGGTCGAAGTTTCACGCACCAAGGGGAGAAGCTTGCAGAATCTCAGTCACAAATTCTGTCGTGGCGTTGATCTTTTCAATCCTAGAAATAAAATCACGGCTGTTTCTCTCAAGGAAAACCGCATCTTCGGCCCAAACATTATCTTCGTAATCTGTCATGAATGCTTTTTTCAAGAATTGGTAATGAGGTCCTTGGGGATTAAGCACTGCACTGCCTCCCATGACATTACTGTCCCCGCTGAAGATCTTGGACAAACTGCTGACAACGACATCCGCGTGCTGCAAGACGTTCACATTGATAAAGCTACCAATTGTCTCATCTACCACGACGAAGAAATCGTATTTATTCGCTAGCTCACGGATCCGCTTAAGATCCGGAGACTTCAACAATGGATTTCCGGGGAACTCCGTGAATAACGCAAGAAACCTTTCCCCTTTCTCTAGACGTGCTTCTAAAGCTTGGAGATCTTCTGATGATCCATGACCGTAGAATACGCAGCCGGGACCCCATTTCTCGAGAATCTTCAATGTGTCTGTATATGGGAATCCGAAACATATGCTTTTCCGAGGTTCTTTGGCGTTCAAGAGGGTCCGATGAGTATTGAAAATAGAACTCATGCCGGTTGGGTATAAGAAAACGTCGTCTTCGGTCAAGCCTGCAATGCGCCCACCCGAAACTTCGCTTTCCAGGGCTTCGTGGAGTTCGACATTGGCGGTAAGAGAACCAGCAATTCGACGTCGCATCGCTCTTTTCGCATTTTGTGCCAATGTTGCACTCAGATTGCGACCAAATCGTTCCTCGACGAACGAAGAAAATTCTTGTCCGTCAGACGATTCGGTTGCCTTCGCATTATGTTCCTGTTCTTTGGGTGTTGCAGTTCGCTGTTGGTATCGTTTCGGTCCTTTAGAATAGATTGATGGTTTCCCGTCCGAAGCTATAGAATGGTCCTCGACGAGGTAACCGTCTCGCAAAGCATTCGAGCAGAATTCACTGCGGCGACTTTGCACGCCGTCCCCTGTATGCTGCCAGACTTGTTTGGCAATGGGAGCATATTCTTTAGGGTAGATCACGCCGAACAGCTTCGAGTTGACATGGGATCGAATATCGGAATCGGCTTTCGGCGATGGTATGAAGCTAACAATTCGAATTTTGGAGGACTCGCCGGCGGGTATTCCTGCAATTATAAAGGTTCGACATATCTCTGCGGTTCGTGCCGAAGGGAAGAGTGTTGTAGCTTCGAGGTCGGCATTACCGCAACGGCGCAGTACTTCCTGAGCGAGCGATTGAATCAGGGGATGTACGAAGAACCTGGGATAACCGCATTGCATGCGACTCATAACCCAGTCCTGTCCCTCCTCGTATCCAACATTGCTCTTCCATGTCGGAAGAGAGACACTGATCGCCTGTGGTCGCTTGTTAGATGAGATCACAGCAATTAGGGGGGAAATACGCGGGGTTTTCACATACATGATCAGTGTTTGGAGGCACGGTACCTCCTATAGCCTGGAGCATCATGTATAGATCTTTTGATTAAATGTGATCAAACGTTTCTGTATGTTGTGCATAATGATCATCTGTTGTCGAGCAGATTGGGGACTTTTTCTCTTGTTCTGAGGATGTGTCATCGCTGGAGGGGCTGCCGGTCGCCGAAATCGGGCCACAGGTAGGTAGGGACTACAGGCAAGGGCAAGAGCACGCACTCCCCTAACAGCAGGAGCGATGGGCAATTTGGCAGGAGAGTCACCTAGGCTACGTATCCTACGCGAACTGCCTACAATTCGACTCTATACAACTTCAATTGATTCGCCAGCATCTGCTGTAAAGCGACTAGACTCTACTACTTCGCGGAGAAAACAATCCTCACCAACGAGTCCCGCTTTTCTGGCCGCCGAAACAGGCCCACATCGAAAATCCCAGAATGGCAGGCGGTGTGTTTACTGCACATAATTTTTTTTCGAGCTTTCGCATCTACTAAAATATACACAAGTGCATCCTCGTGTTAATGCTACATCAAGCAGTGTGAAATTATGGAAAGCAGACGCTAGAGCTCTACTACAGAGCAGTCTATTTTCAAGACTTTCATCGAACAGCATCCAATATGTCGGACCCCTCGACGAAACGACGCAGGCTCAATGGCCCAGCCGCCGCTGATCGAGAGACCAGTCCTGGCTATACAAGTGCAGACAACGATCAGGATAGCAAAGTCTCAAATACTTCAAATCAAGCCAAACAATCCAAGCCACAGAACTCAACAAAATCTGCAAACCGCTTTGCAGAAGTCGGTAAAGCAACCGGTCTATCCAAGTCCAGTCTCTTCAAACTTCAGACAGACGAGCTGCTTGCTGGGTTGAGGCCGGATTATGACAAGCTTGTGTCTACCGTTCAAGAAAATCTTCGCCGGATCAGAGATATCTTGCAACAAGTGCCCGAACGAGAGTCGAAGCGAGCCGACGTTGCTGCAAAAGAATTGAGAGACAAATATCGTGTGACAGTGCCTTTCCCTTGTCACTCATCCGGCGACCTCGCGAAGTGCCATGTTTCGTCCAAGCCTCCGACCAGCGTCGATCTTGTTGGTAGTGTCATTTTGCGAGCCGGGATACAAGCCACCGAACCCTTCAACGTCGATATAGCTGTGACCATTCCCAGCACGTTGTTCCAACCCAAGGACTATCGAAACTACAAATACTTCCAAAAGCGCGCTTTCTACATTGCATGCATTGCGGCCAGCCTTCGTGAAGCCAAACTGCCCTTTTCAATACAGTATGACTCTCAGGATGGAGATCTTCTACGTCCCATTATCGTGTTGGAACCCACAGAGAACGCTACCGAAGACTCGCCCAAGCAACCCATCCGCATTCGCATATTGACCGCTGTTGAGGATGAGCTGTTTCCTGTCGCACGAACGCTTCCATCAAAGAATAATGTTCAAGCGTCGGATGCAGAGGACGAGCCTCAGTCCACCGACGAAAACAAGTCAAGCCCATACTACAACTCTGCTTTGCGCTTCGAATCGACACTCATACCATATCAGAAGTGGCTACAGAGTTCCTTGAAAAAGTATGCATCAATGAGAGACGCTTGTCTTCTCGGTCAAACCTGGCTTCGGCAACATGGTTTTGCATCCTCTATCGAAAAGGGCGGTTTCGGTAGCTTTGAGTGGATGTTGCTACTGGGTCTACTTTTTGAGGGTGGCGGCGCAAATGGTAAAGCTATCTTGTTACCGTCGTATAGCAGCTATCAGATTTTCAAAGCAGCCATGCAATACTTAGTCGCCCGAGACCTGATGCAGCCTTTGTCTCTGTTCGCCAACGATGTTGAATTTCCCGCCGGCGGTCCGGTCTTTTTCGATGGAAAAAGAGGCTTGAACATACTTTATAAGATGACCATCGGATCGTACAAGCTGCTTCGTCATGAATGTAGCCTTACACTTTCACTCCTGAATGAAACACGCTTCGATAACTTCGAAAAAGTGTTCATCGCTCAAAACAATGATCCGATGCTCAAATTTGATCGGCTGGTTTCTCTCACTCCACAACAGCAAGTTGCCGATCCCCTACACTCTGTTTCCTATCAGAATTGTATTTATGATATTTTGGAGAAGTCACTCGGCGACCGGGCAAAAGTCATTTCTCTATGGACTGATTCTCCATCACCTCGGCCGCTTAAATCGAAATCGTTGAAGGAAACACACTCACAGCATATCTCAATTGGCCTCATATTGGACCCTGAAAATGCGAGTCGACTCGTCGACCATGGACCTGCAGCAGAAATGCAAGAGGAAGCTGCGGCTTTCCGGTCCTTCTGGGGTGACAAGGCAGAGTTGAGACGATTCCGAGACGGTAGCATTCTTGAGAGTCTAGTATGGTCAGATCAAGGACCGGTCGTCGATCAAATCTTGGTGTATAGTCTTAGTCGCCATCTGAAAGTTTCGCGGCAGTCTATCAAATGTATCGGAGACGAATTTGACGAAATGTTGCAACAGCTTGCTGGTTCAGAAAAACAGACTGCCGCAATGTTTCAAGGTGTTCGTGATGCGTTTCAATCGTTGCAGTCATCCTTTCAAAGCATGGACGATATTCCTCTTCAGGTCAGGCATCTTCAGCCTGCAAGTCCGTTCCTGAGAAGCACCGCTGTGATATCAGACCCTAAGGATATTGGGCTCACTCCGGTGGATATCAACCTGCAACTGGAAAGTTCTACCAAATGGCCAGACAACCTAGACGCAATTCAAATGACCAAAGTGGCTTTTTTACTGAGGATCGGCGAAGCCCTGAAGGAGAATGGTGACGTGAATTCCTTCAGGGTTGGCTTGGAAAATGAGAGCAGACGCCTCGTAAACCGAGCTTTCCTGGACATCGTGCATAAAACAGGCATCCAGTTTCGATTGAGAATACACCACGAACGCGAAGCAACGCTCCTCGAAAGGAAGTTGAAGGAAAGCGGTCTTAGTCCTCAGTATAAGGAGGACGTAGGCGCCGCTCTTTTCGAATACAAGAAGACCTTCATCCATACCCCACGTCTCACGCAGGTTGTACAAACGCTTTCCAATCGGTATCCTTTGCTATCACCTACGGTGCGCCTGATGAAACACTGGTTCAACTCTCAACTTCTCCTGTCTCACGTCACTGAAGAGTTCGTCGAACTTCTCGCTGTCAACATCTACGTCTCAACGCACCCCTGGGCCTCACCATCTAGTTTGATGACCGGCTTCTACCGAACTCTAGCTCTACTCTCAAAATGGAACTGGCAACAGGAACCTCTCATCCTAGACATGGGCGGACTTACAACGGAAGACGTCAAAGCTATTGAAACACGTTTCCTAGCCTGGCGCAACATCGACCCTGCAATGAAAAAAGTCTCCATGATCGTAGCATCCGACCTCGACCATGACGGAGTGACATGGACACTGAACGAAAAGCCTCCCAAAGTTGTCGCAGGCCATATAACACGTCTAGCAAAAGCGGCCGTTGAAGCACTCAAGCAACAGCACGGAAAAGAAGATAGAACCTCCCTCGAAAACCTGCTGTTCACACCCGCGCTTTCTCCCTATGACTTCGTGATCCATCTCAACGACCCCAACAAGAAGAGCAAGAAACACAACCAGCCGCAATTCGCGAATCTGAAGGGACTCATAAATCTGTCTGCTTCCTCCGAAGCGTCCAGCCGAGACATCACGACGTCGTATTTGACTGAACTCCAGACAATCTTTGAGCATTGCATTCTCTTCTTCTACGGTCATGAGGAGAACGTCATTGCGGGATTATGGAAACCTACATCGACGGCTCCAAGAGCTTTTAATTTGAAGACTGCTTATTCTACTCGTCCGGCGCAAAAGGAGGAGGATACGACGGATGTTACGTTGAACAAGGACTCGATTCTGAATGAAATAGCTCGACTAGGCGGCGGTCTAGTACATAGCATCGAGAACAAATAAATAACATAGTCCCTTTAGAAGACATGGAAGAGAGAAACGTTTGACCGCAATGCACAAGTGAATATTCATAAGAGGAAAAAAAGAAACCATTAATTAAAAAACATAACACAACCACACAGCTCTGACCAACCCCAAAAAAGGTATATCCATCTCTCTCCCTCCCTTCATTTCCTTCGCCGACTTCAGTCTTAATTCGTTATCAATTTCTTCGTCTGCTGTTTCGCAATCTTTGCAGATGCCTTTTGCGTCGAGAAGGAGCAATATTTATCCTTGATTGCGACGACTTCATAGGTCCCCTCGTCGGAGGTTTTGATGGTCTTTTTGTATTCGTAGGAAATGTCGTGTTTGATGTCGAGGATTTGGGCTGGTTTGCCTTTGCGGGCGTTGGAGCTTCGTGTATACCTGTGAAAAGATGTTAGCAGCGATTCCATTGGGGGCTTGTGGTAGATAGGGGGAAACGTACGTAAATTCGAATGGCGGCGTTCCTCCAAATTCAAATTGGATCTCCGCCTCGCCGCCTTCATGGATATCAACGATGCTTTCTCGGCCTCTGCTGATACGCACACTGGGCATCTCGTGGATGACTTTGGTTATGTTTTTGTGAGCTTGACAGCGGCCACTGGCGCCGTCGCTTACTGCCGTGATGGTGAATATCCCTGGTTTTTCAGCAATACGTCGGAATGAGGTAGTTGATGAAGAGGCCTTTCTTTTGAGACCGTCAAAGGTATAAAAGACATCAAATGGTGCGTGTCCCGAGAGCGAGAATGAAAGACGTTCTCCGACACAATAATCTGTCTGAGACTCGAGCGGAATAATGGTAGGGACATCAGAAACTGCCACGCGAACGGACGATAGGTCCTTTTCAAAAGTTCGCTGACATCCAAGAGAATCGCCAACTCGGTGGATGCTGACGACATGTTGGCCGAGTTCCAAATGTCGACGGGGTATAGGGAGTTTGTGTTTGTGGCTGTGGATTGGGCCAACGGGCACCACTTCAGGCTTTGCGCTTGAATGATGCTTGATGGATATATCAAGATAGAATGGGGGTTGTCCTTCTAACACAATAGGGATCAACTCATCGCCTTCACTATCCTCTTTGCAAAATGCATAAATATGTCCAGGTGACTCAAAATGAGCAGATGGTAACGCATTGACAGTCTGGGAGATACTGACTGGGCTTTGCGATTTATCAGCATCGTAGAGCGCGTCTGAAATGCCTGTGAACTTGTAAACGTGATTGCCGGGCTTCGAAGTGTCGAGCTCCAACGATGCCACGTTTGACGTGCTTTTCAGATTCCGTGCTTTCGCACTACCATGGTCGCGTTGATGTTCGTATTTGACGTTAAAAGGAGCCTTGCCTTGCAGCTTCAATTCCAAAATGTCATCGTCGCCTTGACAGACACTGCGTTTCGACGCATTCTCACCAACACCCGTGCGTCCAGACACAGATACTGCGGGTCGAGGAAGCCATTTGATCTCAAAAGTACTTGCAGATTGTTCAACATTTCCCGGACAAGTGGCATCAAAGACTTCGACAAGTTCATACACTCCGCTCTGCGCCACTGGTATGGCTCCATTCTCATCCCAAATCTTCTTTTCGAACAAACGAGCAGGGTTGACATCCAAGTTGCGGTATTTCACGATCCAAGGTGATTGCCCACTTAATCTCAGCGGTAATAACACTGTGTTGCCTTCCAGATCTTGCGTGGTACGCTTCTCTTCGATAAAGCCAAAAGCAGCTTGAGGCTTCTTGGGGCGAACCTGAACGACTGCGCTGTCTTTCAGTGCGCGCTTGCACCCCGTACGGTCCGTCACACCAGTCAGCGAAATGATATGTTCTCCACCACTGGACAGCGGTTCAGTCACAATGGTTGCAACAGATTCATGACTTTCGATCTCATGTTTGGTTTTCTTGCCATTGTGCACGACCTCATATTGTAACGTCCACGGAGCCTCGCCAATGAAAGAGACACCGACAGTGGCCGACTCGCCGAAACAGGTTCGCTGTGGTTTGTGCGTACCCAGAAGGTGCGCCGACGCTTGCGGTTTGACATCTTGTTCCAGGACTTGCACTTTGTCTTTCAATGGTCGTGGGCCGTAAACACTATCGGCAATATCCAAGAAGCGGTATCGATACCGACCGGCGTGGGTTGGTGTGAAGTCCAGCTGTCCCCGGAGTCCATTTATAACCTCGGAAAATGTTTCTGTACCTTTGTCGCTCTCAATGACGTATCGAAGGCGGAATGGAGGAGATCCAATCATGTCCAAATCGACGAGAAGACCAACAGAGTTGTTGGCGCATTTGTCAAAAAGTTTTTCGTGTCGTAGAGACAGTTCCGGCTCTGGAGGATTGTGTAGTAAACAAGATGAAGGCTCCAGAATTTCTCCGCGGCAGAAACGGCTTGATGTAGATTCCAAAGAATACCATCCAGGCTCTTTGATCTTGGGTCGGCTCTCTGATGTTTTCAGAGATACTTGCAGAATCTTCGAAACATCAGTTTCGCCCTCTGTCTCTTCCGGGGAATACGAATAAGTGAGCTGGAACGGTGCATCGTCGCTATAGTCCCTTCCGGTGGAATGAAAATGCAATGGCAATTCAGTGGTCTCTCCTTTTGCAATCTGAAGGAATTTCTGAGCACTACAGCCGATCATTGAGAGTCTCGGTCGCTCGTGAACCGAGAACTGATGCCATTGCAGCACATTCTTCAGTGACGCTCGATCCGTATCATCCAAGTAAGACGAATAGTTGGCGACGTTACCTTGTGCGTCGTGAACTTCTTCAATAGTGTAGACCCACTCACCACCAGCATCCAAGGTCTCATTCAGGGCTATGCGCAGATTCGCGGTCTGGGCCCAGAAAGGAGGATCCGGTTGTTTAGGATCGATGAGAATGCTGGAAGGCTTTCGACCGGCTATCGGGACTAAGGCGCCTTCCGCGTGTACATTTTGGAAAGAGAAGCCGCCATCGAACCCGTTGATCCTACGGCTGTATTTCACCTTGAGTGGTGCCACTCCTTCCACTTCAAGAGTAATGTCGGACAAGTCGCTCTTGCATTTATCGGCAAACGTGTTCTTCGGGACCGCTCTGGGACAGGTTGGGACCAATGTGTCAGACGCTTTGATCTGTACTTCTAGCTTGGACTCGTCCAAAACTCGGGCTAAGCGGTATATCCCTGTCTTTTTGATAGGAAAACGAAGATCGAGGTGTCCGTCCGCTGCTGGTTCGCCTGCCTGCTTTTTCATCTGCTTGAGCTGTTTGTGTGATATGCTAATGGTTTCGTTTTGTCCGGTAGATAGATCATAACGTAGAATATCGATAGTTATCGGGGTTGACTGGTTGACACGTATGGGGAGGGCAACGGAAGTCTGCTGGGAGTTGAGACACAGTGGTATTCCGTCTGGATTCAGTGCGGAAGATCTATACGGGGTCAGTTATGCTCAATAATTTAGTCTTTGCGTCCTACTCACCCTTCTGGAAGGATATGAATGATCTGTTTGCCCAAGATCAACGACGCGTTATGAAGGATATCACCAGGTTTCACGCTGACCCCGGATATAGACATTTCCCGGTCGTAGAATGCTTTGTACACAATACCTCCCCATGCTCCGAGCGGTAGCTATAGAATCAGCATTAGCATGTTTTGTCATACTGGCATGAGAAAGATGCATACCGGTATGCGAAACATCAAAAACACGTTGGTGGCCGCATGGAGCAGGAAGATGGCCAGAAAAGTCGGAAAGGTCCATTCCAACCAGGGCACTCTCAAAGTTTGTATGCCAAACAAAAACACCCCGTCAATAAAGTTCCATTTGAGAAACAACCATGTCGAATCCAGCTCGTTGGCAGCTCCCATCGAGTCGTATATCCGCCATGCTCCAAGCGCAATGTAAAGTGCCGCGACATAGAATCGTTGCGAGGGTGCGTCGATCACGTCGGTGGGAATCAAAGGACCCTGCCCGGGTTGCGCAGGACGCGGGCCAGTCGTCACGCTCACATTCTGGGGTCTTTTGATGGCCGGCGATTCGGTCTGTCTTAATCTATCGCGGCCTTGAGTCTGTGGGCTTTGGGGGAAGGCGGATCGGAGTCGGGGCGTGCCGTTCATCGCATCTCGATTCCTTGTTCTTTGGTGAATATGGTGGTGGCGCAGGTAGTGCGAGAGCGTCAGGTAACAGCTAGAGCGACAATATCCAACAATTCTCGAGAAACAGTAAAGTTGAGTAGCCCCGCCCGCTTCGATGTGCAAAGAAGCAAGCAGTTGGAGATTTTTTTCTTGATCACTAATGCTGAAGGACAGATCAATGTGCAGGCTTCAGTCCAGATGTACGTAGTGATGCTCACTCTAGGTGGGATTGTCAAGTAAAAACCATTAAAAAGAAGACCAGTTGACTGAAGGTCCGAACAGAAAGAAAAGAGGTGGTTCGCGTTGAAGATCTTAGTTTTTGCCGTTTTGGCAGGCGCGTCACAGAAGGAAAGCTTCGGCCAATCACAGAGCTCCCTCTTTGATCCAGGGCAACCACCACGACAGACAAGCAGATGGCTGTTTCCTTCTCGTCGTGCACCCTCTCTTTTCCTTCACTCTGACAGTCTGCTTCATTCCATCTACAGTACGTACATACCCCAAGCAAAAATGAGGGATCGTGCAAAGAGAAGACGCCTCAACAGCGACGACACAAGTCCCCCTCCAGAGACCATCATCGATAAGAGCTCGTGGAATGGCTTCTGTGAGATCGAATCTGAGCCAGTATGTGTTTCTGTTTGTGTCTATAAACAAAAAGCTGATTGATCACAGGCTTCCTTCAATGTCATGCTGCGAGAATTCGGGGTCGAGGGTGTCAGGGTTCAAGAGCTCTTTTCTCTGGACGAGTCAACGTTCAATGAACTACCGCATGTATCTTCGGTCCTCGAGCTCTGAAACCTGGTCTGACCATGATCTAACAGTAAACCTGTCTATGGTTTCATATTCCTGTTTCGCTGGCATGAGGACAATCCAGAGAAGCAAGAGGCAAGCTGCCCTGAAGGCTTGTGGTTTGCCAATCAGGTATTACAATTTTTCATGGATGATATGTTCAGTCATGCTGACATTGTCCAGACAGCCGACAACGCCTGTGCTAGTGTGGCCCTCCTAAACATAGTCAACAACATCGACGACATTACGCTAGGAGATACTCTGGCCAGCTTCAAGGATTTCACGATGCCATTTACGCCTGCATTAAGAGGCGACGCCATAGCCAATTTTGAGTTCATCAAGCGAATTCATAATTCATTTGCACGGTACATAGCCCCTTTTCATGTTTACTGAACATACTGGCTAACTATTCGCAGTTCCATGGACATTCTAAATTCCGACCTATCACTCAAGGACGAGGTTATGGCCAGCAAGTCAAAACGTCAGAACGACAATAGTGCCTCTAATGAGGCCGCTTTTCATTTCATTGCATTTGTGCCAGCGCTAGGTCGACTTTGGAAGTTCGACGGATTGGAGCGTCAGCCGCAGGATCTCGGTAAGCGAATCCCCCTCTGTCAGTGGTGTCGAAATGGTTTATTGACAAGTCAAAGCACCCTGCACCGATGACGACTGGCTAGATCAAGTCCGATCCCATCTTATCGAGAAAATGACAGCTTATGAAGAAGACCAGATTGAATTTTCGGTGCTGAGTCTGGTGCGAGATCCGCTCAAGGATTATACCGAGCAGTTGGCTCGCAACGTCAGGGGTTTACAGAACATACGTCGGCGCTTGAATTGGTCTCAACTTGAAGACATAAAAGCGGTCCTGGGTACTGATGGTTTTGACGGCGTGCTACTCGATGCAGATCCGGCTCTGGGGCTTACAGATGAGAGTCTGATGGCCGTCGAAATCCCGGAGTCTGGGAATGGTATACATGAGAACGACCTACCGCAAGAATATTTTCGGCTTGTCAATAGTCAGCAAGGCATTAAGACGTCGATCCAGGTGGAAATGCAGTCCCGTCGGGACGAGGAGGCGTCTGTGGAGGTGAGGAGACATGATTGTTCTTCTGCAGTGGAGTTTTGGGCTCGCGCACTGGCTAGCAAGGGTGTTATTCAGGACATACTCCGCTCGATCGAAGAAAAGGATAAAACCCAATGAATGAAAATACAATTACCAAGTAACGCTACTTAGATCTGAATTTGGTGTGTAAATCGTCGCGCTGTGTATCCCATGTTGTGCGCATCTCCTGTGATCGCCGAGTGGGAAATATATATCTTCACCATCAATTGATCCAAAAAACACGACACGTACCAGTCGCGACCACAGCATTTTCTATCAAGACACAGAACATCAAGGCTTGATTATATAGACACTACTTCAAAATATTCAAATTATATCACCCATGAATATCCAACCTACAAACCATGGATCCAGAAACAGAATTCGACATTGACATCATGATCCTCGACTACGTCTGCAGCAAAGCGACACACGCGCTCCTGTTGACGCGTATCGCAGAATTGAGCAGTAGACCGGCACTTGCAGACGTCGACATTGTAAAGATATTCGACAGTATGTCCTCCAATCACCACATGTTCAATTCTACTGGGAAGTATGTATTAATGATGATGAGTAGCATGGCACCTCCTCACAACCCACAAACACGGCGCAACGGGTCAAATCTCGCGTGACCTCGAGGCGAAACTGCGCTTGATTTCGTTCACGGCTCAATTTCTCTCTAGAGCACGCAAATCGAAATGGCGAGATAGTCATACCAGAACCAATGGAATCCAAGAAGGGCACGCGCTGTCAAATACGGCATACATGACCATGCTCGAAATCCTGCGCATCCCGCGCGAGGAGCGCCTCGATGATCGGTGCCAGGTCCTATCGTTGATAGACCTATTCCCCGTCTTTCTGGACCTGTGTTCTGCGATGAGCATCTCAGCGGACGAAGATGCTCTCGTCGAAGTACTAGGGAAATTCCTCCTCCAAGCAATCCTCGAGCAATACACACTCTTCGGCAAGACGGCCATCGAAGCTATCACCCAAGCATCCTCACTTCTCTCCTTTCATCACCAACACCCCTCATCCCAAAACGATAGGAAGAAGAAATGGCTCTCAGAAATACAATCAACGTACCTCACCGTCCTCCTCCCACCCCCATCACCAATAGCAAGTCAACAAAGCGAATCACAGGAGACGCATCTCAATCGTCTGTCGCAGCAGTTTCCGGCCTTTGATTTTGAGGCTATGCTCGTCATGAGATTGCAGAGTTTCTTGTTTGGGCTTGAGACGCCTATACTTGTGAAGTTGGAGACGGGGGAGATGAATTTATATGGCGACAAAAATGGTGGCTGTGAATGATGGACGCGAATACGACTGTATGATTATCGACAATTATATTCATTACACCCACGAGACGCACGACATGATGATCAATTACAAAAGAAAGGTCAATGTATACGCAAAAGGGACTAGGACTAATCTACAAAGTCAAACTAACGACGACTACACCAAGATACACCTTTTTTCGCGAAGTTGTGTCTCTATACTGCTCGTATCTTCTCTCCATACCGCGGGCTGCGACGCGATGGTCTAACCTAAGAGCATGCGGCGGGGGTCTTCGATGTATTCCTTGACCTGGAAGGGGTTAGTCTGGGCTTTTTTGAGTGTGGGTGATTATTGGACATACCTTGACAAGGAAGGTGACGGCTTCCCGGCCATCGAGAAGACGGTGGTCGTAGGTAAGAGCGAGATACATCATCTGCATGTCATGTTAGTACGGATCCAACGCAGTATATCGGGGCAGAGATGGGCATACAGGGCGGACTTCGACCTTGCCGTTGACAACGACTGGTCGTTCCTTGATAGCGTGCAGACCGAGGACAGCTGTTATATATTAGTATATAGTAATATATTTGGATCGGAAAACAAACCTGTTTGAGGCAAGTTGATAATGGGGGTACCCATCAATGAACCGAAAACACCACCCTATTGCAAGTTAGTGTTGTTTGGAAATAATAAGAGATTCTTGTACTCACGTTGCTGATGGTGAAAGTACCACCGGCCATATCCTCAATGGTCAACTTGTTGTCACGAGCCTAGAAGATGTTAGTATAGTTAACAATTCCGGATTAAAAGCATTGCCGCACCTTCTTCCCGAGATCGGCAATAGCCTTCTCAATTCCAACCAAGTCCATTCCCTCTGCGTTGCGGACAACAGGAGTAACGAGACCCTTCTCGGTAGCAACGGCAACGCTAATGTCGACGTAGTCACGGTAAACGATAGTGTCACCACCGTTAGGTCCCTCAATAGAAGCATTGACAGCAGGCAAGTCCTTCATAGCAAGAACGCAGGCACGGGAGAATGCAGACATGAAACCGAGCTTGACGCCCGTCTTCTTCAAGACGTCATCTTTGTACAGCTTGCGGAATTCCATGAGCGAGGACATGTCGACTTCGTTGAATGTGGTGAGGGAAGCAGCGGTGTTTTGGGATTGTTTGAGACGCTCGGCGATACGGAGTCGCATACGGTTCATTTTGACCTAGACAAGTTAGCTATGCGCCATATAACTTGGTTGGTGTTCACCTACACGTCGCTCCTCACGGCCTCCAACCTGGGCAGGTGTAGGCGCGGCTTCCTTCTTGGACTCTGTAGGCTTGGGCTTCTCTGGTTGCTTTTCCTTGACAGGCTCAGGTTTCGAGGGAGCGGGTTCCTTAGTCTCTGGCTTGGATGGAGCGGGTTCGGTCTTTTCTTCCTTCTTTTCCGGGGCAGGTTCATCCTTGGGCTTCTCAGCAGCTTCGCCGCCGGAGCCGGGCTCGAGTTTTACGATAGGCTGACCGACGGTAACGGTGTCTTCTTCGCTGACGAGGAGTTCCTTGATGGTACCGGATTCGGGGGCGTTGACAGCGACGTCGATCTTAGCAGTATTAGATATCAATTGTTATTGATTGTACGGAAATTCACCAGAGAGAGTGATATACCTTGTCGGTTTCGATTGTCGCAATTTCCTCATCGCGTTCCACGAAATCGCCAACCTCTATACTTGATCAGAATATGACACTAAAAGAGGGGTTGTCTGGATGCTCACGTTTCGAGAATTGCTTCAATGTACCCTCTGTGATAGATTCGGCCATCTCAGGCACCTTGACAATTGTGTCCGCTACATCGAGGAAATGGTAAGAAGAAGCTCGTAACAATGGGGGGAGATCGCGACGGACCATAGGAACGAGTTTGTTGTCTGTCCAAAAGAGATTTGAATTCGGGAGATTGCACTCTGCAGTAAGATCATGGGTAAGAAAAGAAACGAAGATAATTCGATTGTGTCACAAGCCTTACCTGGCGAATTGCACTGGTCTTTGAGGACGCAGAAGAGCTCTCTGCGAAGTCAAGGCAAGCGCGGAATAGGCGCGTGACGATACAAGAGGCTTCTGCACATTGTGGACAGATCGCAAGACATTTTGCCTTGTCAATCGTGCGATATTCGTTCGGCTAGCCATGGTGAACGCTCTTGAAGAGACAGCTCTGTATATAGGGAAGAAATGACGCTTGACACAGATGATGTCAAGGATTGATCAACACGACAAATCGACCGATAGAGAAGAGAGGAGATTTTAAGCAGACAAAATAAGTCTGTAAAAAGGCCAACAAAAAAACGCACAGAGCAATTAATCAGGCGAATGAGGCTATTCAGCAGGAGAATAAAGAAAGCAACGTTAACGCGGCCGGAATTTTCCTTGCGAGAAGCTGTCCGTCTGGCAGGCAGTACGTACACTCCCGTCAGTCATAGCCGGCAACCCGACTCAGTCCCCTGCCACCAACCCGAGCGAGCCAAGTCTTTCCGATTGACCTCCACACTGCAACTCCAATAATCGCTCACTGACTACATCAGCCACCACGTCCAATTGCACCATTGCTGGTATGCATGCTTTTCTTCTTCGACGATGGAGTTTACGGCTAACATCAATTGGCAGGTCGCAGTGTGCCCGGCAAGATGCCTCTCAAACCCGCAGCGTAAGCCATCCTCCAACAGCAACGACGCCTTCCACCCTCCATCGACTTTGATATTGATGTGGACATTGACAATCGCATCCTCAGATCCCTATACCGTCGCTCCCTGAAACTCGCCCTCGACTGGGCTGTGCATAGACACATCTGGCGCGGCCAGGCCGTGTACATCAGATCACTGTTCGACGCCAACAAAGACGTCCGAGATCCCCGTCAGCAGAAGGTACTTTGACAACACGACTATTGTATACAAGGGCAACGCAATGGCTAAGATGGAACAGTTACTTCTCCGAGAGACAGAGAAATTACTCGAGACATGGAAGCATCCTGATCCTTACAGAGCGCCTACGGCACCAGGAGGTATGCACGATCGATCGCATGTCAGAGTTTGATATTAGCATGCTAACGTTGTGATAGGTTCCAAATACGAGCGAAACCTTCCTCCTCGCGACCTTCCTTGTGAGTCTACGCGCATTGCATTTGATATATGCTTTTTTATATGGTTGACTAACTATGTTCCAGACGCCGATGCCCCAGGTGCGCATTAGTTAGGAGAATAGCTAGATAGCAATGGGAAATTAGAATTGACGCGTTGTACAATATATCAATATGTTGATTTCGGACCTGCGTGCATATCAAATGTAAACATCTCTGCAACTGTTTCGCCAATGCAAATTCGATGAGATATACAAGTCAATCCGTTCAGTCGATTTACATTGAATTACAACCAGAAAATAAAGTGAAAGCCAGAAGGAATCAGTATTCTAAGCTAATCTGGAGCCAACTATTATATCGACTCAAATGAATACCCTTCGCGAGCCAGTAGAGACCATGTCCGTAGACATAATGTACAACCATGTAAAAAATCAAAAGAGCCATGAATGTGCCCAGTCCATAACCCCATTACCTCGTCAATAAGGAAACCAAACCACGCCGAAACGAAAAGCAGAAACGATATGAAAAGAAAAGACTAAAACGAGAAAGCAATTTAAAGCTCCTGGCTTTGACCCTTGCCGCTCTTGGGAGTCTTCTTGGGGAGGAGGTCTGGAGAATGTTAGACGCGCTCTGATAGCAACTAGTGGAGAAAGGAGACGTACTCTGGTGGATGTTGGGGAGGACACCACCTTGGGCGATGGTGACGTGGCCCAAAAGCTTGTTCAATTCCTCATCGTTACGGATGGCGAGCTGGAGATGACGGGGAATGATACGGGTCTTCTTGTTGTCACGGGCGGCGTTACCAGCCAACTCGAGAATTTCAGCAGCGAGATATTCGAGGACGGCAGCCAAGTAGACAGGAGCACCTGATGGATGAATTAGTATGACGCGTACATTTGATGAATGTGGCTTGGAATTGGTTGGACTCACCAGCACCGACACGCTGGGCGTAGTTACCCTTGCGGAGAAGACGGTGAACACGACCGACGGGGAAAGCAAGACCCGCTTTGGAAGAACGGCTGAATAGAAAGTCAGTAATGTGGTTTGAATTGATGAAGCAAAAGCACGCGAAGACGCGGGAAAGGAATTCAAAACATACGATTGAGAGTTCTTGCTGCCGCTGGCCTTACCGCCGGATTTGCCTCCAGTCATTTTGAATTTGGTGATGTGATGAGATGAACTCGAAAATAAGAAGTTGGTTGGCGATGGAGGACGTGAGAGTCGCGAAGTTGGGCGTGTTGGTTGATGGATGAGCGAAAATATGAAGAGGAGAAAGAGAAGTGAGGGCGTCGTTGCAATGGCCGGAGACGAGGGCGCATTTATAAGAATGCGCTGCGGGTGACGTCCGCTGGGGGAGCCGCCTTCCAGATCAACCTCTCGCTTAGATAAGACGGCCAATCACCGCCCAGATCAGACGCGAAATCACAGCAGCTCTTGGCTGTCGGCCAATCAGCGCTGCTGGACTGGCTCCCGATCAGGCCAAGCTCAATACCGGGAAGCCGTTACATACCATTACGCCTCTCTCGGCCGGGGCACTACCCGCTTCCTGCTATGCAGACCACAAACGATCATACAGATCATACGGCGCCCTTACCGTATCGAAATTCTGGCTGGGAAAGCCACGCTGGATCACCCGTCCTTTTGCGCGCCCAGTATAAGAGGCCTGCCTTCCCCCGTCATCCACACGAGTCCAACTTTCCTCTCCATTTATCTACCATCTACACGCTCGACGACTCGCCTTTCTGTCTCATTCCATCACCACTCATCAATCTCATCTTCGAATTTTCGATTAAATCACATTTCATCAAAAATGCCTCCCAAAGCTGCCGAGAAGAAGCCCAGCACTGGTGGCAAGGCCCCAGCTGGAAAGGCTCCTGCTGAGAAGAAGGAGGCCGGCAAGAAGACCGCCACCGCTGCCTCTGGCGAGAAGAAGAAGCGCGGCAAGACTCGCAAGGAGACCTACTCTTCCTACATCTACAAGGGTGAGTTTTTTTCTATCGCGCGAAAAAAACGCGTTTGTTTTTCCCATAACAAACAGTTACTGACGCGTCTTTGTCTCCAGTCCTCAAGCAGGTCCACCCTGACACTGGTATCTCTACTCGTGCCATGTCCATCCTCAACTCTTTCGTCAACGGTATGTTATCGCGTCTTTTACTTTTAATTTTCGCATTCTAATTTCATTTTCAGATATCTTCGAGCGCGTTGCCACTGAGGCCTCCAAGCTTGCTTCATACAACAAGAAATCCACCATTTCTTCCCGAGAGATCCAGACCTCAGTCCGCCTGATCCTCCCCGGTGAATTGGCCAAGCACGCCGTCTCGGAAGGTACCAAGGCTGTTACCAAGTACTCTTCCTCCGCCAAATAAGCATATCGCTACCTCTTTGCTTTTTTCGCTTTATGTCTATTACACTTGTTTTTATTGTTTGATTTTGCTGCTTCGCGCTCTGGCAAATTGGAGGCGGCGGGTTAACTGGGTGTTCGCGGGTTTCTCTAATGTGTCATGGGACGGTCTGTTTTTTCTTTCTATTTTTTCTCATCATCCTGAATACCTTCGGCCGAAATGATTTTACGGTTTGTGATTCCAAGTGGAAGGTGTAACATAACTCTGGAATTGGGGATATTGTTTAGCAATTCCCACTACTCTAACTAGATCTTGAAATCAAGCTTTAGTGCATTCACATGACTCTTTTTCTTGTATTCTTTGTTCCTCGGTGTCGATCATTTCTGTAACGCATTGTCTACACTAACTCGCTATCATCGTCATCGTCGAGAACTTCGACCTCGTCCAAGGCCCCCTCTCGCTCCATCGTCGGCGTCGGCGCGCTTTCAGTGTCGACAATGTGGATGATCGCTTTTCCGCCATTTTCTTGTCGCGAGGATGCAATCCGCCGTTTCCAGTCGATCCAGTCGTTTTCGTCTCGAATCAAGAATCCAACCAACATGCTCGGATCCATATCGTCGATGTGAATGCGTCGAAGACGTCGAGTATGGCAGCTATCGATTTCTTCTTGGGTGTATGCGAAATCGTCTTTGTACGGAAGCGCGGGACGGGTATGATGAGGATCGAGGTAGAAGAAGAACGAATTTTGGACGCCGATGAAGTAATGCGATGACGATGGTCGACCGCTGGACACGTTAGATATGGCTTCTTTCTTTCTGTGTTTGTGCTGTGAATAACATACCCTGCGATTCCCAGCGACTGCGGCAGTTTGAGCAGATCTTCAAGTCCCTTTCGATAGACTGGAGTGATGCGGTCGATTCCCAGCCTCGTTCCGAGAAGTATCAGCGTAGGGCGCATGCGATCTGACTGATTGTATGCAACTGCTTTGAATTTGTCTTCGTAGACATATGTGCTGTCGCTGCTCGCGTAGACGTTTATGCCTGCGTCTTTGTATTCTTCCGAGAGTGCTCTGCTCATTGTTAGCTAATACCAGGTCGAGAATGTTGGAGGAACGTACTGTATGCATGTGGCTGTAGCAGAAGGCCCGAACCATTCTCCAGGGTGTTTCCCACAGTACAGAGCACCATGTCTCACGAACCGATGAATCGAGAACGGAGCAGCCGGATCATCTGCGAATAGTGAAAGTAGCTTATTCTCTTCTGTCGTGTGACTACCTCGTCGCCAATCTAATAGACCCGTCAGCCAGTTCTATATCCTTGGGTAGGGTGATAACATACCTCGTCCCAGCCTCGAGATAACCAACGCATTAGCCAAAAGACTCTGCCCAGACCGTATCATACACCCCCAACCAGTATCTGACGTAAAACCTTGATGGTGCTCCGTCAACTGACTCCGCAGCCGCACGCTGAGCGTCATTGCTTGCGCTGCATTTGCATCTTCGGATCTTGCGATGGGCGGAAAGTTGGACCTGTATGTCATCCAGATTCTTGATTCAAAGTCATCGAGAAAGGGCTTTGGCCAGCCGAGATCTTTTGATGGTTCTGTTGTAGATGCTACTGCGGAGTCGGTGTGTTTGTCGTCTTTGTCGGATTTGGAGGCTTCATGGTTTCCGCTATCGTTTATTTGTGTATTCTTCTGTGTAGACTTTCTGTCTGAATCTGCGCTGTCCTCCTTGTTGGCGTCGCTGTTGTTGTTCTTGTTGCCTGCGGGGAACTCATCCTTCTCTTGCGTCACATATTCATTCCCCAAACACCATATCTTCGACCCTGGACCTTGCTCATTCTTGGGCTCGGCATCCCAAAAGTATTGTATCATACGCTTATATCGACCCAGATCAATATTATTCATGTTTGTGTTGGGTGAGTCGGTGTAGTCATTGAAATGTTGAGTGGATGAAGGGAAGCTTGGTGTGGGGGCTGATGCGGAGAGAAAGATATATATTTGTAGATGCAGATGCTATCACTTGATACATGAGCAACAGATGACCACCACAACCGACTTGCTGTTTGGGCCTTGACTACGGACGGCGCGAAATTGACTTACCATGCACACTTGCCCGGGGATATCCATACAAATAAAGGAGTATTTTCAAACAGAACTACATCCATGCTACAATGCGTCAAGCACAGCGGAACAAGTCTACTGATAACATCCAAGATACACAACTGGATTCGCCGCAACACGACACGATCCATATGAAATAGTAGAGCCAGGCGACGAATAACCCATGCATACATATAATAAATAGTTTAGACCCATGCTACATGTCGTCCGGAGTTCTCATTCAGTTGACATCCTCCCCGATACGACCGAAGTGTACCGACTGCCACCCTGGATCTACAGAACACAAGAATCAAACGCCAAATTGCAAACTTGACCGGCAAACGGAAAGCAGATAACAGTTCCATACCAAACCAACCAAATATGTAGACTTGTCAAGTCATCATAGACGAAGCAAGCGGTCTGTACCAGTCGGAGTCCATCGCCACTGCGCTGCTCCACTCCCGCGGTTGCCTTACTTTCTGACTCCCGTTCAGAACCACTTTATTTCAATTTCCAACCAAGCAACACCTCAAAAATTTCTCATCGCAAATTGATCGCTAGGTGAGGCGTACCCGAGCGCAATTACGCGCTGGAACCGTGCTGACAATTGTGAATTACAGACAGAACGAAAACAATATTCCTTCTCGGGATAATTCTACGATTGTCGTCGCGAATTGACGGTAGCACTGGTAGCAATTCAGCCGCCCCCCCGCCAGAATGTCTGGCCATGAGGAAACTCATGATCCAGCAGCACCGCTCTTCTTCATCGATTCATACGGCGAAAGGCCACGCCATGAGCCTTCGAAATTCAATACGCGAGTCAACGTTCGCCCATCGAGTGACCGTGAACCTGACAGCAGCGAAGACGAGGTTGTGTTCAGCGGGAGACTGAACCAGAATACGCGGAATTACAATTTCAACGCATCGTCTCGTGACCACCCGCAGGCTACATTCTCGCGAATAGCTGTTCAGGTCGTGGAAGAGGATGTACAATTTTCCTTGCCAACACAAACAGAAAGCACATCAATTACCACTGACCCGCGAGATCCCGAAAACCTACAAGACTCATACATTGGTCTATCGTCAAAGAGACAGCCTAGAAACAAGCGAAATGGAAAGAACAAGAAGCCCACCAAGAAATCCATCTGGGATGACGACAGCGTCTTCGCCGATTACGTGAAAAATGTGGCTCGCAATGAGAAGACTGTCGATTCATCGAGCGAGGATGACGACGAGCAGGTCGATGATGTCTCCGAGGACGGATTGGGTCTGACCAAGGAAGAAAAAGCCAAATTTCGCGCTTTATCGACCCTCGATACCGTCGAGGAAAGCTCACTGGTGGCTAGCGAAGAGATTGACTATGATATCTCCGACGAGGAGGAGGACGATGACGACGAAGATTCCGACGAGACAGATGACTCGTTTATGCTTGACGATATCATATCCCAGATCCGTCGCGACGCTTCATTCAAGGAACTGGAAGCACACTGGGCAAACGACGACATGTCGCTCGATCTCTTTGAAGGCGAGCGCGAGGTTGATTTTGATATCGTGGATATGCAGCAGGACGGTCCTCTGATGAAGAGCAAAAAGAAGAAAGGAAAGCGTCAGATGGACTTTGGTCTAAGCGATAGCGATCTCGAGCTCCAGATTGAGAATGCGTGGGAGAAAGATCGGGATAAAAAGGCGGCCAAGAAACGCGAAAGGGAAAAACTTCGCGCGGAGGGCTTACTTGGGAAGAACAAGAAGAAATTCGACCGCAGAGGCAAGGATAAATCTGGGTTTGGCATGGAAGGGCTGAAGGTTGAGCTGAGGGCCTTTCTTCAGTCGCAATCTGATAGGTATTTTCTGTCTATTTCTATCTATTCTAAACAAGTTACTGACATCATGATAGTCTTGATCTGCCTCCCATGAAGAAGCACCACCGGAGAGTGGTACATGAATTGGCCAATGCTTTGGCGCTCAAATCCCAGTCTCGAGGCAAGGGAAATGCTCGATTCCCTGTCCTGTACAAAACAGGTCGGACGCCGAACTTCAATGGAAAGCACAGCGTCAAACTTGATAAAATCCTGGCTCAACCACGGTTCAATCTGCGCCAGAGCACTCGCATCAGTGTCAGCGAACGAGTCTCGCCAGCACCCAAGAACACCCGTCGACGCCAGACGACGAATATGGGCGCATCCTATCTCGAAGGTGAGGTGGTTGGTGGTTCCGCACCCGAGATCGGAGCAGACAACAAAGGTAGAGCTATGCTGGAGAAGATGGGATGGAGCTCAGGCACAGCACTGGGAGCCCTCAACAACAAGGGTATCTTGCAACCTGTTGCTCACGTTGTCAAGAATACACGTGCTGGATTGGGCTAATATATACCCCGAAAGATAGACTGTTCATGTGTGTGTGTTCGCCGTAGACATGATTTATTAGACGAAATGCATAGAATTACTTTCTAGACTTCTTCCCTTTCTTGGACTTTGACTGCGCCGTCTGAACGGGCTGAGCATGGCCTGTTTCTCTCAGGTGCGAGAACAATTGTGTCCGCGAAGTAAACGTAGCCTGACAATGTGCGCATTTGTTTTGCGCGTCTATAGAAGAGGCTGCTTGTTGTGCTGCCAGTTTCTTGGCTCTTTTCTGCTTGGCTTTTCCTAGCTTTGCTGTGGTGGGTTTTGATTCGAGGTCTTCATTGTCATCCTCGTTTGCGATTTCGCTGCTAGACAGTGGTGTATGCTCTGGTTTCGTTCGGTCTGGATCGATATAGTCCTCATCCTCGTCCTCGGACGCAGAAGGGGATGGGCTTCGTGATGCTGTAGCTGGAATATCTTTGTCGTTGACTTCTGTGTCGCCAATATCGTCGACCACAGCATTGGGCGCATCATGTGTCGAGACGATATCCTCCTCAGATTCAACCAGCTTCACCTCCGGCTCCTCATCCACATCAAGATTAAGCTCCTCATCTTCAAGCAACATCTCCTTCCGCAACTGCTTAACAGCCTTGATATGCTTCTTACTCTTCTCATGAGCCTCAAACTGCTTCTGACTCTTAAACAGCTTATTACACACAACGCACTCGAAATGCTCAACCTCGGATTCAGAGCTACTGAAGAACTGCCCTTCATGCTCATCCTCGCCTGGTTGCAATTCATGGGTCTGCGCCCATTCGGGGATGACATGATCCTGCATTTTGGCCTGGTTTGCCGCACGCGAACGCGCTGCCTGCGCAGCTGCAGATTCACGAAGCATGCGCTGTCTTTCTGCCTCCGTCTGAATATTGGATTTGTATCGCGGATCGCGCTTCTTGACGAAAGCCACCAACGAGCGAACGGCGTCGTTGTATTCCCTAATTCCGTCTTCGCGCATCTTCTTGTTTTCCTTCTCCATTAACCGCCGAATCCGTCGATCAGGGGCTTCGCTATATTTGTATTTATCCATCCATGTGAATGATTTCTTGGTTGAGAAGCTCGTCCAGGCAGCATAAAACGGACGCACGACATCTTCATAAGAATCTTCCTTGGCCCCGAAACTGGGGTAGTCCACTGGCTCAAACCCGTCCCATCGACACGCTATCCCTTCATCCGTCGCTATCTGATCGAATATATCACGTAGACCACCGAAGAACCCACTCGGAGAATCCGAGAATTCCATATGCGGATTGAAGTTCATGACTAGATTCGTGATACCGGAGGCTGTCATTTTGAAACCCCCCGAAGCGGGCTGTTGGCCCTGACCAGCTGCTGCGGCTCCATCTTCGGTAAACTCTGCATACTGGTGTGAATCGTACCACGCTCGTTCTTGGGGATCGGAGAGGACTTCGTAGGCGCATTGTACTTCGGCGAAGAGTTTTGTGGCTGCTTCGACTTGGCCGTAGTTTCGGTCTGGGTGGAGTTCGAGGGCTTTTCTTCTGTACGCTTTTTTGATCCTGGACAATATTATCAGCTTGCTGCTAGAGTATCTAGATACGAGATACTCACTCATCATCTGTTGCGTCTCGTTCTACTCCCAAAAGCTCGTAGTAGTCGACACGACGCTCGGCTTCTTGACCGGCGCCATCTTTGTTTGCGCCCGTTGACTGACTCTGACCCATCGTGAAAGAAAATAAACCACCGCTATGCAAGATATATAAATGTCGAGCCGTAAGAAAATAATGCAAGCAAACGAGTGTTTGAGGCAGTTGTAAATACTTTGTGGGGTGTCAATTTCGTCTTATCTTATCGGGGCGGGTTCGCAGCGTAACATCATCGCTTCGTCCACCCAACTCAGTCTCCCCCGCGCTTATTCAATCAAGCATGCATGACGCCTTAATATAATCCAACAACAGCATATCCTGTATCTTATGAAGATAGAATTGCTCGTTAACGCCAAATGTGACATATTGACCATAATATCTGCGGGATCCGGCCGTACACCACAATGCGCGCAACCCTCGACGACCTCCCCGACGAAATCCTACATTTGATATTACACCACAGCGAACCCGCGCAATGTCTAGCCCTCGAAAGGACATGTCGTCGATTCCGAGGTGTCACAAACGAACCCATACTGTGGCGTCACTACTGCCAGTCCGGATTCCAATATTGGGATGAGAAACACAACATTGATGATAAACTGAGACAACCGCCCTCGACAGTAGGGTGGAAGGAGTTGTATGCTGAGCGATATTTTACAGATTGGATTACGACGAAGGTTTTGGATGATATTCTCTCGAGTCAGTCGGGACGTATCAATAAGGCGCAGATTATTATTGATCATGGGTATGATGTGAAGGATACGCTTTTGCGGCATGCGCGTGCCAGTAAGGATTTGGATGATTATTTGGCTAGAAGGTGTGTTTTGTTGACCATTCCCTGAATGGGATGGTAATTGACAGAACGGTTGTATGCAGGTACTACAGTAATGCCATGTTGGGCTGTCTACAGCGGAACATAGCTATACCACTATGGGCCAATTTGAGGGAGAATGAAAAAGACGCTTCGCTTGAACGTGCCTTGGGCGGCTTTGATCTTTTTGTTCCTCAATGCGAGATAGACTCCCTCGAAGAGGTATCTATTCATTACATCGTTCTCCCTGAGGGACCCTGCTTACCTGGTTCTGGTAATAGATACGTGACATGCTTGATACCATCGCAAGCAATATATCGCAACGCAACCCAGACATACAGAGTCTAACACCACGTCAGAGGGCGCTATACATCGCTTCTTATCTGCTGTTGAATAATTACACCGGCATACGCGCTGGCCGGGAATACCACAACCTAGAACACAATTTCCTTGGACTGGCTCTACGGGATCAGGGGCACAATTCCTTACCTCTCATATCGGCTACAATATACTGCGCTATTGCGCAAAGATTTGGTCTAAATGCTCAGCCATGCGGATTCCCCTTCCATGTGCCGGTCATCATCTTACCTGCTGTCGGCTTCAACATGGATGGAAGAGAGACGACAGATGACAGCCCCGGCTTACCAATGTATATGGACCCGTGGCGATCTAATATTGAAGTCCCCGTCACTGATTTGCAACGTCAGTTGAATATGTATGGCACTCAGGCGGTAGGCCAGTCACAATTTCTCGGAAAGACATCAATGTCAGATATAGTTTGGAGATGCGGCAGGAATATATTGAATTCGTTGCAAGACGTTCCAGAAGACCCGAATGTCTTAGACCCCGAAAGCGCTCGATATGCGGGTCTCTGGTCTTTGATGTTGACTACACCGGACTCTAGATTCAACGAGGTCCGAAGAAGATTGCCATGGTTCATGGAGCTCTTTTTCAAGGAGTTCCCATGGGATATTTCCTTGGTTGAACAGTACGTGTTGTCAAGACTTCGGGACTCGATCGAGGTCGGGCATGTCTCGGAAGGATTGCGGGTCATGCGTACGGTCGACGAGATGGCAAAAACAGTCCATCCCCGTGGACCAGAGCACCAAAAGGTCAAGTATCGAGTGGGTCAAGTCTTTATTCATCGGCGGTACGATTACCAGGCGATAATCACAGGATGGGACGCGGAATGTGATGCGGGCGAGGAATGGATGCGACGGATGGGCATTGATCAACTACAAGCCGGACGGAAGCAGAGTTTCTATCATGCGCTGTGGGTATTCTTCCTTTCTTCGTACTTGATATATCTGAGCTGATGTGATTATCATAGTGTCGAGGATCGCAGTATCCGCTACGTCGCAGAAGAGAACATCCAGATCATCACGCCGACCATGTCGGATCTGTCTAGCCGGCTGCTGGCTATTGCAGGAAAGCATTTCAAGCGGTGGGACGAGGATGAGCGGAGATTTGTGAGCAATATGCGTGACGAATATCCGGACGATTGATGTCAACGATGTATGATAATAATAATGATTATTATGACTGTATTGTTGTCGGCTGTTGAGGGCCGCAGTCAGGGCTGTGTCATACGATGGATAAAATGGAAGTGCGTAGTACATATTTTCTGCCTCAGGCTCCGTGATCTGATCTCGGAGGGAGCAAACCCGATCGGAACAGCGTTAATCCGCGCCTGATTTGCAGCTTAGTCATTGAGGTCCGCCAATAAAAGCGCAGACAAAGCAGTCGCACCACCCGGAATGGCAGTCCACTCTCAGGGGCTGCAGCCAATCAGCGCACGGCAACATCACTCCACCCCGGCGGTCTCCTTTTCCTGCAAGATTTGCCTCCAGACTCAAATAATACTTATAGACCGTACACTCTCTCTCCAAATCTAATTCTGTCAACAACTCAGCTTCGAGACGACAGACACAGCCTGTCCCACTCTCTCCAGTGTATGCGCCTGGTGGCTGATCCAAACCTACAAAATGTATGTCCATCAATTGCGCGTCTCACACCAACGATCTCCAAACTAAACGCCCCTAGGAATTCCACCCTGTTTTCTGCGACGCCGGAGACGTACTGGAGCCACTTTGAGGAAATCTCCAAGTACAATGTCCACCTCAATGTTTTTGAGAGATTGTGGGAAGCCTGGTACGCTTTTATGCAGAACGATGTCCTTGCAACCGGTATCATGTCGTTCGTGATGCACGAAGTCGTGTATTTCGGCCGATCTCTCCCATGGATTATCATCGACACTTTCGGTTTTTTCAGACAGTACAAGATTCAGGACGTAAGCATTGCCATAGAATGTCTGTCTGCTCTGCAAATCACTAATTCGCCATGTCTCGTACAGAACAAGATTCCCACCTTGAAGGAACAATGGGAATGCGCGAGACTCGTCCTCCTCAGTCACTTTACAGTTGAACTTCCTCAGATCTGGTAAGCTCTCGCTTTAATCGGTGTACTATTACCTGAATCAAGGCTTACGTGTGTATTCAGGCTCTTCCACCCCATGGCTCAATATTTTGGTCTCGCTACCTCGGTTCCCTTTCCTTCCCTCTGGACAATGGCATACCAAATCGCAATCTTCTTCGTTATGGAGGATACATGGCACTACTTCTCTCACCGCGCTTTTCACTGGGGCCCTCTCTACAAGGCCGTCCACAAGATTCACCACCAATACTCCGCTCCCTTTGGCTTGGCTGCAGAATACGCTTCTCCAATTGAAGTCATGTTTCTCGGATTCGGAACCGTTGGCTGCCCCATTTTGTGGTGTGCCTTCACCGGTGATCTCCACATCTTGACCATGTACATCTGGATCGTCTTGCGCTTGTTCCAGGCTATTGATGCTCACAGCGGCTACGAATTCCCGTGGAGCTTGCACCACTTCCTGCCTTTCTGGGCTGGCGCAGAGCACCACGATGTTCACCACGAGAAGTTCGTTGGTAATTTTGCCAGCAGCTTCCGCTGGTGGGACTACGTCCTCGACACTGAGTACACTCCTGAATCCGTCAAGCGCTGGCGTGAGAAGAAGGCTGAGAAAGCCGCCAAGAAGGCCAACTAGACGGCCTTTCTACCTCGGCGGCTTTTGACATTCATGCTTATTTACATTGATTACCACATTCCATCATGAATCAATGCCTTGTCTACTTGCTCTTCGTGACGGACCATGGCAAGACCGGACTTGACCAAGGCAGATCCCCTTGTTCATTCAGGGCAAGCTCTTTCTTCGACTACCACTTCTTAATGCCTGTTTCTTGTATAAAACCTTGACTCGTTCATGATTACGATCTTGCTGTATCGTTAAACAGCCAACCTATAGCTATAGACTTTATGAGGACAAAGATAATATCAATGACTTAAATGCATCTTACCTTTCGCTCCATGCACATCTAAGCCCTACCAATTAACTAGACTCACTACATAGATAGACTGACTGGCTAAGTAGCGGTGGGGTCGAGGGACGACGAAACATACTTGCACACATAGCCTCAACTCCTGGGAAAGCGCAAGCTCTTGGGGATCGATGTCCACAACGCCCTTCTTCCAGTTCTCCTCTCGAGCAGTCCGATACACGCGCCACTATGGCCATTCGTCAGTTCTTACATCTTGCGATATGTGCCAACGAGGTTTTCAAGCATGGGGACAGGAACCTAGTTAGGAAAGCCATCATCCTCGTAGGCGGAAATGTCCTTAAAAAAAGGTCTTTGAGCATAACTTTCGGTAACCCGATACCGTATGGCCTCCGGTTCGTTGCTTCCAATTCAGGCACTGTTGGCAGGCAAGCTATCTCGATGTCCAAGTTGGACTTGTTCTTTGGAATCTTTCAATTCTCTGCACTTCCTGTGATTGATTCAGACAGACACGCACAAACCAACCCTTTTGATCCATCATGTCATCATGAAAAGTACTGCCTAAAATAAGAGGAAGATGGTTTAGCGTCTGTGAAAGTCCAACAGGGCTTATTACCAGGTCTTGGGCGAAGCTCAAGAGAGCATCAAGCGTCAACGGACTCAGCAGTCGACACGGATCTGCGCCAACTCGTCGTGAAATATCCTCTCGCATTGACAGGGCTGCTGAAACAGGATTCAGTCCGTATCGTGGGGCATATCATGATCTACTCTTATCACCATTTGCGCATGCTGTCAACAGTGAGGATTCTGTTTTGAGCTCCTGGTAAATTTGGAAATATAAACTTGATTATACTAACTAAATTAGAAGCTCGCAAGCGTCGCGATCGGCTTAAAATTAGAAGATAGAAAATCCGCTTCAACAAATTAGATGATTGATTTAGCAAAGAAAAAAGAAAAAGAAGAAAATCCATGTTGTGGTACTCGCGGAATTCCCGTTTCTTACAACTTCCTCAATGTCATTATTGTCATTCGTAGTTGGCTGCTTGTCGTCGTCAACTTGTGTTTCTACTGTCTTGTTATGCGTTTGACTAGAGTTGCAATCTAGTCAGTCATATGTAATTCTCGATAAAGTCGTAACAGACGAGCGTAAGGTAGCTCATTTAGTCGAGGTAAAGGTAGATATGTAACGTACCTTTTACTGGCTCCCTGAAGATGCCTTTTGATTTTCTCTGACTACTGCAGTTCTGTCGCATTCAATTCCTCGGATTTCGCCACGGGTCAGGCAAGAAAGCAAAAATAAGAATTAGTAGGACAACACCACCCAGAAGAGCGGGGATCAGAATCAAGTCCCGTACAGAAAGGGTCATGATGTCCGGGCTGGACACCACAAACTCATCAGCCCCTGGGCGGACGATCTGTTGATCATCATGGCCGCGGATTATATTTCAGATTTTGACTTGTGGGGTGTCAAACTGAGTCGGATCGCTCAGGATATTCCGGGCCATCATATGGGCAGCACCCACCAGACGACTCATGTCTTTTGCTACCGCAGAGATATTTGCGTTTATAGAACTGGCGATAGTAGTGGTAGCAGATGCGAGTGCCGCGCTATTTAATACACCACTCAGCACAAAAATCATGGAATTGTTCAGATACTGGCGGAAAGTGTCGGCAAGAGGAGATGACAGTTCTGGACTTGCCAGCCTGCTGAGAGAGGACATGTTGGCCGTCTTGCCACGGTAGGACCAGACCGCGCTTTCGGAACAGGACAGTCCAGGGCGGCCAGGACTAGTAATATACGCGCCGCCCGGATCGTCTTTGTTGGTTGTGGTCAATAGTAAGATACCATGGATCTGTACCTTCAGTATAACTGCGTCTTCCAATAGAAGATACAAGCAGACCAAAGGTGTAGTTGAACTGGCTGCAAAAAGGTTGACTGGCAGGACAACTATGGTGTAGGGAGGACCCCCTCCGGCACTGGTGACTGTCTTGTTATCGTCTCCTCCAGACGCAGAGTAGGTATCAACGTAGTTGTTACCTGAATTGTTCGATCCCTTATACCACGAATAGTCCGTAAAGCAGGATCCAGTCACGTCGAACCACAAGTCAGACGTTTGTGTAAGACCAAAATCAATCCCAAAGATGCCATAACTATAGTATATATTGACAACTGTTGTATTTCCGGTCCCTTCAGTGACGGTGTTGAAGAAGAGGGTATGCCGGGGAATCTTGCCCACCGAAGATATTGCACGAAGAGCTGCCGGAGCTACGATGGAATACGAGAGACCCAACAGTTCATTGTCTTGCGTGACATCTATAATCGGAGGAAAAAGATTGAGCTGCCGTTGACAGGTGCCACGGTGCCAATGCAAGGAACTAGTCTCGAGAATCGGGACAACGAGGGATGCTGCCAATATCATAGCTGCCAGTACAGCCCAGAGCAGTGAATGCCATCTCTGGCGGTCATTCCTCATCTTGTAGAGTTGCTGGACGGCAAGTACGACCACTGCTCTGGGTGAGCGTCTCGTATTCCACGCCCCAGCGATGGTGGCGGTTAACTCTGCGCTGGTCTCCGGGGCGTACTTGTGTAGGTAGATCCCTACTCCGATTATGACCAGGGCAGCCCAGAACTGAGTGACGATGGCCTTCATCATCATAGTATAGAGAGACAACCAAGATGAGCCCATGCGATTGTGTGAGCCAATAGCATCCTCAGTCCCATTCCCTCTCGGCATGGAAAATCTCTTCAAGAGGATGTACGCGTCCGAGGACACCTGCTGATCCATGGTTGTGGTATGCTTTGAGAGGATGATAAGAATGGTTGACTTTCATCGATATGCCTCTGGAGGAGTCGAGGCAGGATGGGCTGACTGTAGAGGAGCAGAGAAGACTAAGAGACTAAGCGGCCTATAATACTGCTCGCTTCTCTGTTGACAGCCTGACAGAGCCTCATTGAATCCCTCAGCAATGCAGCTACATCCGAGTCGTCTCGCTTAGCTCCATTCTTGTTGATGCCAATGTAGGTCAATTTTTAAGCCTGCAGACTACATAGTTCACCGTGGGCCAATAGCTCTATTGTCGTCGACGAACCCCTGAACAGACCGAACAGCCATAATTAGTATAAGTAGGTACGTTGAAGACATGAGCAGGTGTCTGACACTGTTTTCTTGTGTGCTCTTCTGGACATATTCGTTCTGCCAAAGCTATTTCTCTTTGCTTTCTCTTTGCGTTCAGACTGAACCCTTCACTCGCTTCCCCATCAATTGATACTGACATCCTGCTAATATGGCTCGCGGCTCAATTCTGGCTGGCTTGTTACTGGTCGTCTCGGCTACGCTCACCGTGAATGCTCAAAGCAGCAGCCTCTTTGATGCTCTCCGTTCGGTTGACGCCTCCTTGTTTGCAGACTGAATTCAAAGTCACCCTGAGCTGGCTGCGTTTTATACCTCCAGCAATGTTAAAGCAATCTAGGCGCCAACTAACGCGGCTTTCCAAGCCTTCAACAGCACCAGCGGTGAGGAGTTACTGCGCGGTCTTTGGCTACGGCAGGACGGCTCTGGAAACGGGCAGGGCCTGATTCACGCCTCTCACGACACTGAGGAACTCTTTGATGAGGGGCCTGCGAGCCCTCCTCCATCATCACCCTCTTCCACCACCTCAAGCTCTTCTACTTCTACAAGCTCTCTTGTGTCGTCGAGCGCTCGCCGTGCCGCTTCTGCGACATCATCAACTCCCAGCTCAACCGCAGCAGTAATTTCAACCAACCTGGGCGGACCTTATAACGGTTCACAAGCCGTCGTCCAGCGTATAGTTCTCCCTCCCGGTAGCATCCCCAAACGGGCTTCATGTTCCGTCGTGCTCACCGCAGGTTTGGGAAATAATGTGAGCGTTGTAACGGCCAATAATCGTTATGATAGCGGAATCATCCATGGACGGGTGCGCATTTGCTAATCCTAATCCGACAACGAAGAATCTCCTGCTGACAGTTGCTTATCAGGTTTTTCACGCTCCCGCAATCATTCAGCAACACTTCCAAATAGACCAACGCGACGACCTTCGCCAACGGACTCACCACCACGGGGTTAGACAGTGGGCTTCAGAACGCGGCCGTTGTCACTGTTTTCATCACTCCAAACGAGGTTTACCAGGCGGGCGTGGGCAACGGCACCAATGCAACAATCTCCAGCCTACTCTCAAACTAGATCATCCCAAGCTACCTCGGATACTCACCGCTCCTTTACGAATGGAACTGTCCTGACTACGCAGGGAGGCAGTAAGATCATGGTGACCATCGTCAACAATGCGAAGATCATCGCGTTCGACCAGATTACCACCAATAATGGGGTTGCACATGTAGTGGACAGCGTAAGTCTCTCTTCCCCTTTCCCCTCTACAGTATCTTTTTTCCTTTTCACTTAACTTTTTCCGAGTAAGCACCAGCTAATCGGCAACGGCTACAGTTCATCACACCGACGACTCCGCAGGTTCCCCTGTCCACGGGCGAAGCTGCGTCGAACAAGGTGGGCGGCGATGTGTCCATCGGACTGTTGACAGCCTTGTCTAGCGTCCTTCTCTTTTTGCCCTGATCTGATTTTGTGGAGGCCAATGAAAGTGCCGGTTTACCGATAACACCGGTACAGCTACGGGTAACCTATTTCCATCCAACCCTAATTCTATTCTCTGTCATAGAACTGAGTCTGGTGTACATTACGCGTATTGTGGAGCGGCTACACATCTCTTTTTGGGGAACCCGTTCCAGACTTAACTACCACAAACCTACCAATTAATAATCGATCTCAGATTAATTTATGCTATTCTAAGTGTTTGGCTCACAGTCAATCGTGCTTATATAGCTAATCAGCGATCAACGGTTCCCGGGTTGTTGTGTAGGTTATAATATGTGATGTTATTTCGGGTGTGCATAACAGCCAGCTTCGGGAAACGGGTGGTTTGACATGAAGGGCTGAATCAGATTGATTTTTATTTCTTCTACTACGTAAGCTGTTCAAGTAGTCTATGGGACTACAGTATGTACTCGAATCTATTATGAGCTATCTCGTTCTTTAGTCTTGCTTTTTCTTCGTTATTCTGGGTTTTTACTATTTTTTCCTAAATAGGTAACCCTAGCCTAATTAAGAAATTAGGGAACGCGAACCACGCTCAACTACGAAGTGCCGCATGTACTTCTCAACCATGATTCACCCCATTATTGAGCCAAAAACGTTTTTCACGGATTTCAAAAGTACTGGGATCGCTGTACTGAATATCCTGAGGTGATTGGGATAAGTACTCAACGTGGCTTACTATTAGGGAAAACTTGAATTCTGCGCTCGGAAAATAACACCCGTCTTGGAGATGTAATGATGATCCTTAGAGCACGAAGAATCTTAGCTAGTGATACTAGACACGGTTAATATCATAAAACCGTCTTAGCATCCCTCATCATAATCCATGAGTTATATGTCAAAAGTACAGTACAGAGTACAAAGCATCTTTTAGCTATCCCCATCACGCCATGCTAGGCATCTTTTACCGAGTATGTACAAAACTCCGCAAATAGTCAAATGCATTGATTGATCAACAACCCCTGTCACCTTTTAGTTTTGTCTACATGCATGCTGTCAAAGTGCTTAGTATGTAGTAATTTGGTTGGCTAGCCTCGTCACGATCTAGTTATTAGGAAGAACTCGTTTATGCAAGTTTTATTATTATCCCCTAGGTCAGGAAGTTATAGATTTTAGTATGCACTAGTAGGTTTCTTAATTCTAAAGTAACCAATTACCTAGCCACTTCATAGATACAACTCCACTTTCCAGCTTTACAAGTAGTATTCATACCAATACAGCCAATCGGACCCCTCTATACTAAGTACACTAGTTAGTTACTTAGTTAGACTTGATTCTGGCTGTAGCTAGCTAATTCTAAAAGCCATATCCCAGGTGTGCCTACCCGTAGACACGTATAAGAGGATATAGGCCTGCTATATCAGGACTGGTGCTAGAGTAAAGCCTAAGCAATAAATAAGAGAGTCTAGTTTACTAAGTCTATAAATAATAGTATACTTAAAGTTAAATAGTTAATTTAAGATAATAGAGTAAGACTAAATATATAGTAAAATAAATATTTTAAATACTTTATTCTAAGTAGAAATTATAGAGTTATTCTTATATTAAATTTCTATTAATTTTTATTAGAGCTATTTAATCTCTTTATTAATAATAATTTAACTAGTTCTATTATTCTAACCCTAATAATTATAAGTAATCTTTTATTCTATTATATATCAGTTTCTATATATAAGTATCTAAATTATTAGCTATAATATTCTAGTTTTTTTGATAATTTCTTTTTCTAGAGGCTAGTATTCTATTAATTTAATTAACTAATCTATATTTTTTTTATCTATAGTATATATATATTTTATTTTTTTTAAAATACTTATATTATAATAATAAGCCAACTATATTCTTAAAAAAACTATTAATAAAAAGAATATTATAATCTATATTAATAATTCTAAAATTAATCTTCTTATT